>CM053603.1:76781926-76927324 GCA_028646535.1 Procyon lotor
TCTAACTTTTCTGCCTTTGTATGTTACAGACTTCTTGTCCCGAGCTGCTTTCAGGATTTTCTCTTTGTCACTGAGACTTGTAAGTTTTACTATTAGATGCCGGGGTGTAGACCTATTTTTATTGATTTTGAGGGGGGTTCTCTGTGCCTCCTGGATTTTGATGTTTGTTTCCTCCGCCAGATTAGGGAAATTCTCTAGTACAATTTTCTCCAATATACCTTCCGCCCCTGTCTCTCTTTCTTCTTCCTCTGGGATCCCAATTATTCTAATATTGTTGTGTCGTATGGTATCACTTATCTCTCGAATTCTCCCCTCGTTGTCCAGTAGTTGTTTGTCTCTCTTTCTCAGCTTCTTTATTGTCTGTCATTTGGTCTTCTATATCGCTAATTTTTTCTTCAGCTTCATTTATCCTAGCAGTGAGAGCCTCCATTTTTAATTGTACCTCGTTAATAGCTTTTTTGATTTCAACTTGTTAGATTTTAGTTTTTTGGGGGCGCCTGGGTGGCTCAGTGGGTTAAGGCCTCTGCCTTCAGCTCAGGTCATGATCCCGGGGTCCTGGGATCAAGCCCCGCATCAGGCTCTCTGCTTGGGAGGGAGCCTGCTTCCCCTTCTCTTTCTGCCTACCTCTCTGCCTACTTGTGATCTCTGTCTCTCTGTCAAATAAATATATAAAACCCTTTAAAAAAAAAAAGATCTTAGTTCTTTTATTTCTCCAGAAAGGGATTCTGTAATATCTTCCATGCTTTTTTCAAGCCCAGTTAGCACCTTGATAACTCTCATTTTGAACTCTATTTCTGACCTATTACTAATGTTCATATTGACTACGTCTCTAACCGTCGGTAATACCTCTTGTTCTTTTTATGTGGTGAGTTTTTCCGCCTTGTCATTTTATTGAGATAAGAATAGAAGACTGAGAAAGAAAAATACTCTGGAGTTCCGCAGTTTTCACTGATTGATGAACTAGGTTTTGGCTGGATATTCTCGCTGATCTTCTGGGGGAGGGGCCTGTTGCCAGGAATCTCAAATGTCTTTGCGGGAGGCGGAATTGCACTGCCCTTGCCGGGGGTGATGGGCCAAGCAATGTGCTCGGGTTCACTCTCTCAAGTTTTTGCTCCGAGTGCTTTCCATACTGCCCTGGAGGCCGGGAATGAAAATCGCAGCCTCCAGTCTCTGGCCTGGTGGAGCCGAGTGATCAGGCCCTGCTCCTCAGTGCACCTTCAGAGAAAAGCAGTCCTGTCTCCCTGGTCTCCAGCCTGCTCTCGGAGTTCAGCCCGCCCGGGACGAGTGTCTCTATCTCTGGCACATGGCCCATTTGGAGTCTCCAAACCCAGCAAATTCCTACCGCACATTCCTGTACCACTCCACCCGGAGGTGGAAGCAGGGGACTCTCCGGAATTGCCTCTTGTGGGGTCCCTGACCAAAGAGCAGTGGCCAAACTGTCTTGGATCAGTGTGTAAGGTAAGCCCCAGCTGATAGCGCACTCGAGGCTCCTTCTCTGCCGCTGGCTTCTCTGCCCCGATACCTGGGAGCTATCCCGCACTGAGAGACCCCCGGTCCCTCTGTGACCCCCATGGGTCCTGAAACCACTTTTCCCGCTAGGGTAAACCCCCCCGCTTAGCCTCTAGAGTGTTATCCCTCAGCGGAGCACAGTTCTAAAAGTTCTGATTTTGTGCTCCACTGCTCTGTGGATGCTGGGAGCCGGTCCTTCACCCCCGTGGTCTCTCTTCCCATAGCTTTGGATTCATTTTTTCCACACATCCAACCTTTCGGAAAGTGGTTGATTTTCTGCTCCTAAAATTGCTGTTCTTTCTCTCTTCTCTCTCTTGTTGAGTTTGCAGGTTTTTAGAATGGTTTGATAACTAACTAGCTGAATTTCTGGGATCTAATGCTATCTCAATCTCTACTCCTCTGCCATCTTGCTCGTCTGGCCTAAAATTAACAGTTTTCTAAAATTCAAACACCACCATTTAACTTCTCCCCAGCAAAAAATTACATCAAGTATTTTCCTAATGGATATACTGACTCCTACAAATAAGAATTATCTGACAACTAACAACTTCATTATGTGAAACAGCGTATATCACCAGTTTAGTGACTCTAGATGAGGGACAATAAAAATATTTCAAATATGTCCTCTGGCTAAAACAAATAAACATCCATTTTTAAAGAAATTTCTGCAAAAACAAAAATACTTCTTAAAAAAAAAAAAAAAGAATAATTAACTTGTGGAGCCCCATGATTTTCATAAGAAAATTATTTCAAGGTTAGGCACCTGAGTGGCTCAGCTGGTTAAGCAACCGACTCTTGATTTCTCCTCAGGTCATCATCTCAAGATTTTGCGATGGAGCCCTTAGTCTCTGCGCTCTGCGGGTGGTCAGCTTGAGGTTCTCTCCCTCTGACTCCACCCCACTTGTGCTCTCACATGCACCCTCTAAAATATATAAATAAGTCTTTAAAAATTATTTTGAGTGTTGAAAATACCATTGTCTTACTACAGTCCTAAGAAAAAATTATAAAATTTAACAAAAGCACAAATGGTAATTATTTTTAATCTTATGATGAAAACATCACTAAAAGCCAAACTTTTTTTTTCAGCTCCCCTCAAAATATGTTAATCTATTAATTCAGTAAATAAAACTGTAAATAAACAAAGTTTAAAATTAAAATCTGAACCATAATGTATAGCTAAAGTTTAATACCTTATCTAATACACTCTCTTTCCATATAATCACTGTCTCCATCTTTTATTCACTCTATACAACATTAATTTGCAAAACAGGCTTTATAATACTTATTCTCATTTTGAAACAAGAACAACATAATAAACCTTTCTCACGGCAGCATGCACATTTCTGTATTCTGGGCTAGAGCTGGAAGCTATAGTCTTTATGAGACATTCCGAGATAGTTTTCTATATACTAGTTTCATGGGGAAAAAACACCCACAAATTTAAAAGGCCAAGACCATCTTGTTTTGGAGCCCTCCATTCCATACCCTCCCTGGTGCATAAAATCTACTAAATATAAGTCAATGTCAGACAACATTAGTATCCAAAAACGTTTAAATTGTGGTGCCTATTCTTAAGGAACAATTCAGAAAGAGAAAAAATACACAGAAACAGTAATAGGTAGATTCTAAATTTCTTGGAGAAAGAATATATGCTTTTTAATTTGATGAAGCAGTGTAAAAACAAATTCTATGGGACCATGATTAGGAAGAAATGGGTTCTTAATTCCTATGACCAAATGAACTTTAAGGAGTGAGGTCCAAAAAAGATAAAAGATATGAAACTGTAGTGGTTTATTACTTTGTGGATTCATTTAGAAAGTTTATTTACAATTGGAAAATCTGAATTGGTTAGTGAATAATGAAGTATATAATTTTGTGTTGTTACTTCTAAACCAGGGAGAGCTTAGTGTAACTTCTCTTCAAATCTACTGATCCACCACCAAGTACAATTTTAAAGAGATATATATATATTTATTTATTTGTTTGTTTGTTTATTTTAAAGATTCACACTTGATGAACCTAATTTTTTAAGGCAAGAATCATTAAATATTAAAACTGACAGGCAAAAGTACAGTAAGAAACTTATACACAGTCCCTACAAGATACTAATTAATTACAAAGAAAATAGTAATATTACAGTGGAAAAACCTGGCAAGCCCCTCCTTAAGCAAGAGATCATAGTTAACACCACTAATAATGAGATATATCAGCAGGGGCTCCCATTAATATAATGAACAAACAGGGGTACAACTTCAGTTCTGTGGTATTCTTGACAAAATAGAAAAAGTTAAATTTAATCACAGGATACATAAACCCAAACTGAGGGGCATGCTACAAAATTACAGGCCAATATTCTCTAAGAGGGTCAAGGTCATGAAAGTCTTAGAAATGCTGAGGAACTGTGTTATGTTAGAGAAGAGATATGATTAACTAAATGTAATTTGTGATCCTAGCTTGGATCCTGGATCAGAAAAAAGACATCAATGGGACAACTGATATAATATGAATAAGGTCTGCATATTAGTTAACAGTATGATATTGGTTAATTTTCTGTTTTTTATGATTATACTGTAGTTATGAAATATATTGGCATTTGGGGAAGCCAGGTGAAGGATACAGAGGAGAAACGTCTGTATTATTTTTGCAACCTAAAGAATAAAATTATTTCTGGAGGGAAAAATAAGAATCCAAACTGCCAGGGGTGCCTGTGTGGCACAGTGGGTTAAGCCTCTGCCTTCGGTTCACATCATGATCTCAGGGTCCTGGGATCCAGCAACACATTGGGCTCTCTGCTCAGCAGGGAGCCTGCTTCCCCCTCTCTCTGCTTGCCTCTCTCCCTACTTGAGATATCTCTCTCTCTCTCTGTCAAATAAATAAATAAAAATCTTAAAAAAAAAAAAAAATCCAAACTGCCAAACTGTATACTAAAATGCAACATATTAAAACATCCAAGAACATGAAGGAAAACCAGGTAACATATTTTATCAAAAGATCTTCCCACTTTCTCCCCAGGTTCAAAACATGTTTATTCTTACTACTTCACTTACCAAAAACTGAGCACTGGTGCTATGTAGGTTTCTCCTCTTCTCCCTTACTCAATTTGGTCTCTATCTCTTGAAGATTGAGATTACAATAACTATTTTTCCTAATTATAATCAAATTATAACACTTAAAACTATTTTCATATTCCATAGAGTTCCATGAGACTGTTTTGTGGAACAAATGGAATTTCAATAAATCCTTGCAGGGAAAAAAAAGAAACCATCTGATAAACCCACTGGTATTTTTACATGCCTCAAAACGCCAAAAGTGTACAAATCCATTAAAAATATTACTAATCAAAGAATGCTAAAAGCCAGATGCTTCAACAATAGTGTACATTCTTTTGTCCTTTATGCTTATATTTTGCATTTCTAAGGCCCTTCCCTTATATTGGTTCCTAAGGGCTGCCATAACATAAACTGTATAGCTTTAAACAACAGAAATTTGTTATTTCACATTCTGGAGGCTACTAGAAGTCTAAAATCAAGATGTTGGCAGGGCCATGTTCCCTTTGGAAGCCTCTAGGGGAGAATCCTTCCTTGCCTCTTCCACCTTCTGATAGCCTCAGGAATTTCTTGGCTTCCTGCAAGTGTAACTCCAATCTCTGCCTCCATCTTCAAATGGCTGTCTTTCCTCATGTCTGTGTGTTTCTATGTCTTCACATAGTTCTCCTCCCTGTGTCTCCATTTTCTCTTTTTATACCGATACGAGTCTACTGGATTAGGGTGCACCCTGAGTAAGACTTCATATTAACTTAATTAAAACTATAAAGACCCTATTTCCAAATATGGGCACATCCCCAGGACTTCAACACACTTTTTGGGGCGCACAAATTAGCCCACAACACTCCTCTACTCCATAGGAATTGTTTAGAAATTACTTACTCAAAATCACTTTAAAAGGTTTGCTGAGCAACACCTATATGCTATGCAACATCCTAAGTGCTAAACAGAATGGTAAATAAATTAGATGAAATCCTGGTCTTTAAGAAGATATTATTTCTAGTTCATAGAATCAGACAATAAATGGAAGGATAAACATGACAATTTCAGATTGTAAGAAATGATATGAGGTTACAAAGTACTTTAAAAGGAGTTCTTAGAAGGACTCTCTAAGGGGGTAATACTGGAATGACTTAAAGGATGTACAAGTGTAATGGCCAAAGTAGGAGGCTGGGGTAGTGATTATTCTTGACAATGAAGGTATTTGTTTATTTAAGTAATACTGCCACATGGCAATGGTGCAGAGAGCTGACAATTTATTAGACATAACAACTTTGAAATTACGTGACTCTTAAAGAATTTTTTTTTTACTTAAAGAGAATCTTCTATCAAATTTTGCACATCTGGGGCACCTGGGTGGCTCAGTCAGTTAAGCATCTGCTTTCGGTTGTCTGTATTGCCCAGAGTAATCTATACTTTCAATGCCATCCCAATCAAACTTCCACTGGCATTTTTCAAACGGCTGGAACAAACAATCCTAAAATTTGTATGGAACCAGAAAAGACCCCAAATTGCTAAATGTTGAAAAAGAAAAACAAAGCTGGGGGCATCACATTGCCTGATTTCAAGCTTTACTACAAAGCTGTGATCACCAAGATAGCATGGTACTGGCACAAAAACAGACACATAGACCAGTGGAACAGAATAGAGAGCCCAGATATGGACCCGCAACTCTATGGACAAAACAGGAAAAAATATCCAGTGGAAAAAAGACGGTCTCTTCAATAAATGGTGCTGGAAAAATTGGACAGCTATATGTAGAAGAATGAAACCTGACCATTCTCTTACACCATACACAAAGATAAACTCAAAATGGATAAAAGACCTCAACGTGAGGCAGGAGTCTATCAAAATCCTAGAGGAGAACAAAGGCAGTAACCTCTTTGACATCAGCCACAGCAACTTCTCCAAAGGCAAAGGAAACAAAAATGAAAATGAACTTTTGGGACTTCATCAAGATAAAAAGCTTCTGCACAGCAAAGGAAACAGTTCACAAAACAAAGAGGCAACCTCCAGAATGGAAGAAGATATTTGCAAATGACACTACAGACAAAGCTCTGATATCTAAGAGCTATAAAGAATTCCTCAAACTCAACACTCACAGAACAGATTATCATGTCCAAAATGGGCAGAAGACATGAACAGACACTTCTCCAAAGAAGACATACAAATGGCTAACAGACACACACAAAAAAAATGTTCATCATCTTTAGCCATCAGGGAGATTCAAATCAAAACCACACTGAGATACCACCTTACACCAGTTAGAATGGCTAAAATCAACAGGACAGTAAACAACAAATGTCGGAGAGGGTGTGAAGAAAGGGGAAACCTCTTACACTGTTGGTGGGAATGCAAGTTGGTGCAGCCACTTTGGAAAACAGTGTGGAGATTCCTCAAGAAATTAAAAACAGAGCTACCCTATGACCCTGCAATCGCACTACTGGGTATTTACCCCAAAGAAGCAGATGCAGTACAAAGAAGGGCCACATGTACTCCAATGTTCATAGCAGCAATGGCCACAATCACCAAACTGTGGAAAGAGCCAAGATGCCCTTCAACAG
The DNA here is from genome assembly GCA_028646535.1 of Procyon lotor. Taxonomy (NCBI): domain Eukaryota; kingdom Metazoa; phylum Chordata; class Mammalia; order Carnivora; family Procyonidae; genus Procyon; species Procyon lotor. The sequence goes on from CM053603.1 coordinate 76,789,044, forward strand.
AGGAATGGATAAAGAAGATATGGTACATATATACAATCAAATATTATGCCTCCATCAGAAAGAATGAATACCCAACTTTTGTTATCAACATGTACGGGACTGGAAGAGATTATGCAGAGTGAAATAAGTCAAGCAGAGAGAGTCAATTATCATATGGTCTCACAGGTGGAGCATAAGGAAAAACATGGAGGATATTATGAGAGGTAAGGGATTGGTGAAATGGAGGAAATCGGAGGGGTGATGAACCACGAGCGACTGTGGATTCTGAGCAACAAACTGAGGGTTTTGGAGGGGAGGGGTTGGTGGCTGGGCGAGCCTGGTAGTGGGTATTGAGAAGGGCAGGTACTGCATGGAGCACTGGGTGTGGTACATAAACAATGAATCTTGTAACACTGAAAAAATGAAAGTATTTGGGGGGGGAGCATCTGCTTTCAGCTCAGGTCATGATCCCAGGGTTCTGGTAGCGAGCCCTGAATCAGGGTCCCTGCTCCACAGGGAGCCTGTTTCTCTTGCTACCTCTGCCTCTCTCTCATGTGTAAATAAAATCTTTTAAAAAACTTTTTTGCACATCAAAATGTTAGACACTTAATTTTTATATTATGCTATTTTATTGTGAATAATTTAACTTTGGATGGCCCATAATCCTATCAGTTTGCTGACCACAAACATGAGTTACAAATGACACTAACTTAGTAATTGTAAGCCAGGTCAAGATAATGTACTGTTATGATATGTAACTATGTATTATACAGTTGTATATTTACTGTGAAGTAAATACTATGCTCACAATTAGGAGAAAATTAACCTGGGGGAGAAAAAAAACTTACAAGGAGATTGAAGCATTCCAATAGAAAGCTTCTCAGAATCACACTGATTATAAAATTGAGGGTACAGCAGAAAGTTAGGTGATGTATATGTATAAATGTCTCAGAACAACCATAACCATACACTTTCATCACTACTCACTGGAGCACCAAGCCTGCCAGCTGCTGCAGGCAATCATCTTGATTAAATATACTCCAGGGATGACTCTGGTCAGGTTTCTTCTCTTTATTTCTCTAGCATTTCCCACTGCCAAGCTTACTACCATCCATGACAGTGATTCAAGGAGTAGTGAAGGTACAAAAACTACTGTACTAAGTACAAAATTCTAGGATACTGTCATTGTTGTAGTTTAATAAAATTTCACACAATGATCAGGTTTAATGCAGGCTGTTGTAATTCATTACCAGTTTACCAGACTTACTTCTTACAAATGGGAAATAATTCAGTCACATGCTCTTATTAAACATTAGGTATTCCAGAGCATATAGATACCCAACTAAATTATTTACAGGTGAAATGGTATGATGCCACAGATTTGCTTCAAATGAATAAAGAACTGGAAGTGTACACACAAAAAAATACTGAGTTTATAAATACTGAAGCTGAGTAATACACAGTGGTTCACTATACAATTCCATCTACTTTTGCATATGCTTGAAATCTGCCTTAACAAAACATGCATGATAATAAACAGATCTCTACCTTTATCATAGTATATCCCTTTAAACTAGACCATGGTTTGTTTCTACATTATAAGATATGTTTGTTAATTATAATTGATATATGTTATACTAGTTTCAAGTGTACAGCATATTGACTCATCAATTCTATACATTACTCAATGCTCACCACAGTAAGTGTAGTCACCATAAAACATTACTACAGTATTATGGACTGTATTTCCTATACTGTATTTTTCATCTCCATAACTCATTTTTTAAAGATTTATTTATTTGACATAGAGAGAAAGAGAGAGAAAGAGAGAGAGAGAGAGACTTACTTCCCACCGAGTGCAGAGCCTGACAGGACTCCATCCCAGGACCCGGTGATCATGACCTGACCCAAAGGTAGACGCCTGACCAATTGAGCCATCCAGGTATCCATAATTCATTTATTTTATAACTGGAATTTTGTACCTCTTAATCCCCTTTACCTATTTCACCCATTTCCCAACTCACCTCCCTCTGGCAACCAGAAATTCTCTATATTTAAGAATCTGTTTATTTGTAGACCATATTTTTAACCCACTCAAGTCACTAAGTCACCTAGGACTTCACCTAGCAGACCCCACCACCACCAACAACCTCCCAAATATTCTCCAACACTTGCCCTGGCAACATAATGGGATGTGGATGTGATGAATCCTTTAGGTATGTTAGGCAGTTATAAAAGTTGTTCAACAATGTGGAGCACCTGGCTGGCTCAGTTTTTGGAGCATGCCACTCTTGATCTTGGGTTACAGAGTTCAAGCCCCACACTGTGTGTAGATTACATTTTTTAAAGAGGTTGTTAATCCAAACTTTTAAAGTATCTAAACTGCAAAATCTTTTTTTCAGATATGTTTTTACTATTGCTTCATATGTACATTTTCTTAGCTGCAAAATTAAGACTTTTTTCATGACATGTCATCAACTGATATTTTCTTCTGAATAGTACCTCACCTCTCTTCAAAAAAATAATAAATTTAAATTTATGTGTTTTTTTAATTATTCATCTTACCATCTTGTCATAAAAGCTGGAAAATCAGAAACCCTGAGATCAGCCTTGACTCCCTTGAATTTTGCCCACTTTAACCAATAAAATGCACCTTAAAATCTACCCCTTCCTCTCTACTCCTACTCATACTGCACTAATAAAGGCTCCCAGTATCCCATAGTCTCCTACTCTTTTTGTTTCCCTTAATTCAATCCTCCATCTTATAACCTGACTGGATTATTTGAAATATTAATCAACAAGATCCCTGTTTAAAATATTTTAAATAGCTCCCCATCACTTCTTGGGTAAAATTCAAGTTCCTAAGCACAGGAAGCAAAAATCTTAACAACCTGGCCCTTCCTAGTCTTACTTCCAATCTCTCCCCCAACATTTTAATTTATGTCTCTGATAATGCCAAACCACTTGTAGTTCACTGTTAAGCACCTTTCTTTTTCATACCTTCATGCCTTTGCTCAAACTATTTCCTCCCTAAAACATTCTATTCACCATTTTTTATGTTAAATTTAAAGAGCCCAGTTAGAGTTAATAAGAACTTTAGTAAGCCAATAAAATATAAAAAAATGAGTAAATTTTTATAAAAGAAAACAAAAAATATTCCAAAGTTCAGAATAACACAAAAATTAAAGGTTACGTACAAACTTAAAAACATACATAAGATAACTATAAAAATAAAGTCAACTCTTACGCAGTTTATTTTAAAAGACCTAATAATTATCACTGAATAGTAAAATTATAGACAACTTTTATTCCTCGCATTTGCTTTTCTGTACCTAATGTAAGTAAATACTACATATGCAATAAGAACTAAATGTAAGGTATTTTTTGGAGATCTATATACACCTGACTATAACTTGTTAGGAATATAGTACTATGATGTTACATGTACATATACCTACATATACACACCTCCTAGAGCCTAGTCAAACTGTGAAAGGCCTTCAATGTCAGTTTAGGAAATTTAAGACTTTATTTTGTCCAATGAAGCTGTATTTCATAAATATTAATTTTAGGCAGAGTATAGAAAAGACTACAGAGATTAAAGCCTAGATATAAGAAAAACACTTATGAAGCAATTATGAATGTACTGGCAAGAGATGTGAAGAAACTCAACAATGGGGCTCGCAGCAGACAAACAGAGGTAAGTTCAAGAAACAATATAAAGACCAAACTGGTAACTCTTAGCAGTGAACTGGATGAGGTGGGTCAAAAAATGCCATTGAAAGCAATATATTTTAAATTCTACACATGAATGAATAGTGGAAGAACACAAGAGAAGGAAAGAAAAAGGAAGCAGAAGAAAGAATTGGGGAAGGAAGCACCTCCACAGGAGAAAGGGTGAAGATAATAGGCTCAGTCTTAGAAGAGGAAGTTAACAGTGGATCATTCAGTCAGAAATGTTCAACCCAAAAATAATTTGGGTAGGAAGTCTGGAGCCCTATTCATTTATCAAGCCCACACCTCAGTGCTGTATCTCCCCTGGCGACTGAGGTACCTCCAGAAAATCCTGAGCTCTTTGTAAAACAATGGGTGTGGAACAAGGAAATCTAGCATTTCAGGAGAAAAAGTAACACTGGAAGTCAAGTAAGTGAATGATTTAGAACAAAGGGAAAAGGACTGATAAGTATAACCTCGTTTAACCAGGAAAATATCACGGACAAAAGTTTCAGGAAATTAAGGATCTTCTTGTGCCTAAAAGCAATAAAAGATCTGAAGATTAGACTTCATTAAAAATTAAATTTCTGTACATCAAAACAAGCAAGCTAAAACTACCAAAAAAAAACCCAAACAAACAAACAAACAAAACAAAGGGTTAACATTTGCATGTCATAAAAACACTGAAATAAACAAACTGATAGAAGACAAAGATACAGAGGAAAAAATTACTAAAGCACTTGTAGAAAAAATCCTGATTATCACTAGTGAAATACAAAATATCATTTCATTATTGCTTTATTGCATTTCTTTGTTCAACAGTGAAGTTAAGCATTCTTCCCTCAAGAACACATCTTAAGTGTTAATAATAATGGCAAGGTAAAATGAAATCAACACCTTCATATTTCTGGTGTTACTAAATGTTAAGAAATTTTAAACTCATTCTACAAAATTGGGAACAATACAAACATGGCCACTCTCACTGTTACCATTTAACATAACAGTAAAGGTATTTGTCAATACTATGAGAAGATGGAGGACAAGGAAAGGAAGGAAGAGAAATTAGAAAAGATCATATCATCTACACAGAAAAATTATCAGAATCTACAGACAATGAGAAAAAGTTCAGCTAGACTGCCAGACAAAAGGTAACAGAAAAATCCGTAACATTTCCCAAAGAACAATAACCAATTAGAAAATAAAAATGAACACCATTCACAACAGCAACAAAACCATAGATCTAAACAGAATTTCTAACCTCAGCATTATTAACATTGAGCTGGATAACTGGGGCTAGCCTATACACTACAGAATATTTAGCAAAATCCCTGGCTTCTACCCACTAGATGCAATAGCATCTCCCAAGCTCTGACAATCAAAAATATCTTCAGACAATATCAAATCCAAAACATTGAATTTTGTCCCCCCCAGAGACAAAATTAAGAACTAGTGATTAAGAACTAGTGAAGAATAAGTACTATGAAGAAATAAAAGACAGTCTAATTTCATTAAAATACATAAAAAGTTTTTCCATAGAAAGTTCAGCTATTCCATGCTGTTGGATGGGACAACTTATGATGTGATTTCTCCCTCAAATGTATCAATTCAATGCAATTCCATTCTAAATTTCAGCTGGATTTTTAACTTGGTAACAGTAACCTACTTATAAAACATTTAGGGTATGCCCTGCCACTATTCTAACATTATACACATATTCACAAAGGCAGGAAAACTTCTCCTAACTTCATTTTACAAATTACAAAACTGAAGCAACCCTATGCAAAGCCCAGGGTCACACAATTACTAAACAACAGAACCAGGATTTAACTCCAAGCTGATTGGATCCAGAGTACATGCTCTTAACCACTTTACTATTCTACTTGACAAAACACTGCAACGATACAGGCCTGGAAAGACTGAAAAGAAGTTACTGGAGAACAATTATACTTCTGGAACCTGGAGGTAAGCAGTAAGATGGAAAAAATTCTGCCTACCTTTCCTACTAATTTTCACAGGACACACCATACTGGTATTGGGATTTATCTGTGGTAGAAATAAAGGAATCCTCATATACCCCGACTGGGAGTAAAGACTGGTACAACTACTCAGAGGAGTTGTATGGCAGTATTTAGTGAAACTGGATATGTCTATATACACTTAACTCAGTTGGATAATACATATCCATGAAGGGATGATATGGGGAGGTTCTTTTTCAGAATCGTCTGTAATACAGGAAGCTGGAAGCATCACGGTGTTCATTACTGCGCTGGAAAAATGGTTAAGTGAAACATGGCGCAAAAAAAAAAAAAAAAGAAAGAAAGAAACGTGGTAGATGCATGCTATGGAATACTAATGCACACTATGGAAGCCATTAGATTCAATGAACAAGACCTTGAAAAAAAAATCCATACAACATGTTTTATAAAAATGCATAAAAATAGGGGCAACTGGGTGGTTCAGTGGGTTAAAGCCTCTGCCTTCCGCTCAGGTCATGGTCTCAGGGTCCTGGGATCAAGCCCTGCATCGGGCTCTCTGCTCAGTGGGGAGCCTGCTTCCCCCTCTCTCTGCCTGCCTCTCTGCCCACTTACGATCTCTCTGTCAAATAAAATCTTTAAAAAAAAAAATGCGTAAAATTCAATGTGTATATATATCAAACATCTTAAATGAATGCCTATGGGAGAAGATAAAGAGTAGATAATGCAGATATAAAATAAAATGAAAGCAACATCTTGAAAGAGTCAAAAATTACCATGTTTCATACTGAGGACAAGATTAATTCAACCCTCTGCACTTTAAGTCCAACAAGTAAATTTTTTAAAAACTTCGAAGTCAAAAATACTAAAAGTTCTTCTACAAAGCAAATAATACATATTGAAACCTTACAACTCTATAATCTTTGATTCAGTGATTCCTATCACTCTATCCTAAAATAAAAATAAATGTAAACATATTTACATGCAGTAAAGGTGTTTAACTTTCCTGAACTAGCAAAAAAACCCAAAAAGCAACAACAAAGAAAATCTTGAAAGAATCTAAGCACTACAAAGGGAGAACAATTACTTATGAAATATTTTTACATATCACTAAAAACAGTATTTGTAGAAAATTAATGAACTGTTTAAAAAGGAAAACATGTAAAGGATGGCCTCTACTATATAAGTTTTATATATACTCATATGCACAAAAAGATTGAAAAGGAAATGTCACAGTTGACAGTAGCTACCTATGAATTATAGATTTATATGTGATTTTCTCTACTTTTCTTTATATTTCCTGATAAATATAAAATGCAAGCACTATTGATAATTACATTAGGAAAAGACTAATCCAGTACGACCAGAACTGCCTAAGGCAGACCAGGAAATATAGTCACCAGACATTTAAAAACAAAATTATTTTTTAAAATATTTCCAAAGATCACAGTGATGATGAACTTACAGATTTTAGAGTCTAGAAGGTGTTTACTGAACTTCTTAAGTGTTCTATTAAAATGGAATTGAAGGTACGCTATACTTATATACATAGTCTATTACGAAAAGCTTTTCTTTACTATTCCAAAGTATTTCCTTAATAAAGGAAATAATAAATCAAAGGTAATTTAGGGTGTTAAGTGCTGATTAATTTTTTATCACCAGTTATTTTTGCTAGAAAATCAGAAAATCTAACAGATCTATACATACCAATAGCTATAACTTATTTAGTGTATCATTTCAAAACTATCACCATGATCAATATTTTTTTAAATCCTAATATAAAGTAGAAACAGCAGATACTTAAAATAATCTACATGCCCAAGTCCTATTTCCTACATTTGCTGAACTAGCCAGCTGACATGTGTTTTACAAAGTAAAACACTCTAGTGATGTTAATTTACTATTTTAATGCATTTAATCTAAACTTAAAATTCCATAATATAATTTAGTTACATCTGATGTTATTTAACTGCCAAAATTAGTACCACGGTTACAAAGGAGGTGGTAGATGCTGATGAAAACGCCATCATTTAACAAGATAGATACTACTATGTCATTTTGCATGTTTCTATTAATTTTTACTATGGCAGTTCTCAATTAGACTTCATTTTACTTACTTTATAGGCCTCAAAATCCAAAGTACATACCACCACCAACCCTTTTCACACCATTCACATACCCCTAAAGAGAGGCAGGTTCCTGAGACTACCTTAAGAATTCAAGTCAGAGCAGACTCTAACTCACATAACCAGAGTGAATTTAGACATGATTCCTGGGTTAACCATTCTTTCTGACTCTGCACAATTAACAACCTTCTCATGCTTCAATCTAATTAACTCCTCTGAGGTAGATGCTACTGAGGGTATAATACAAAATATAACTGATAGCTGTTGAGAACATTTCTTTAAACAATAGTAAAATGAAAAAAAGTAACAGCACAAGCTTCCAACATTCTTCAAAGGGTTCAGAAAATTATTTTTCCCAAAAATTTGTCCTCTTTCACCTTCATTATTCATAAAACTACTTCCAGTACAACTGTATAAAACAGTAATATAAGTGTTAAATTTTCAGGTGCTTTTCAGTTAAACTTCAAGAGGTTTAAGGGGATTCCTTCAAAACCCTCTTTCATTTGCTCAATTCTCTTCTCAAGCATATTAGACTCCATTAACAGCCAATCATGTAAGCTGAGCTGCAAGTGACCCGAGAGTTGCCATAGCAACAGCTGCTTTCAGAAATACGTGTTATGCATTTTAAAAGCTCTCACAGAGAGGATACCACATCTATCAATTAACAACCAAAGCTTAACATAGCATATTACCCAAATGAAACAAAAAACTCAAGTACCATAACAGGGCAACTACTTCATAACAAAAGGGATATTTGATATTCTTGAACCAAATGCTATTGCAGTTGTAAATTTCAAAACTAAGCCTATAAGTAATAACAGAATGATCGAATACCATGTTTAGTAATGCACAAAATTGATACAATAAAGAAGAAGAATGATCAGAACTACATTCGGCAATGGACCATCAAGAATAATGAACAACCATATGCTGTAATAAACTGCCAAATTTTCATGCAATTTTACTAATGAAAAAGTTGGCCCTAAATGTGGTAGACCAAAATGTTTTCCAACATACATATGGCACGTGTGTGTGTGCGCATGTGTGTCAAAGACATACTTCACAGGCAATGAAACGATGTACAGGCAAGTATTAAACACAAAATTCTACTTTCTTCAAGAAAAATCATTATTTTAGCAATTTATCAGAGATAGACATCTCTCTTCCTCCAAGATTATCCTGGGGGAATTCCTTCTCATAACGAGATGGCATAGTTAGCCAGGGGTAACCAGTGAAGTCATTTGAACAGTGTGCAATTCTGCAATAGAAAACTTTCAAAAAAAAAACTTTGTCTCTGTAATCTCAAAATTAATACTAAATGAATGTCCATAATTAAAGGGAAAAATAGTAAACAAAACTGAGCAGTCTTGAGAAATCTTTTTCTTAAATAATACTCAAATATCTATTCATGTAAGTAAACGCATAAAAAGTATTACTCAAATTGTTATGTCATTACGAAGAAATTGCTACAAATAGGATTCCTAGATAAAACATACTGAAATGGCTACTAACCTATGTAATACTCAAAAGCTGGAAAGCCTTTGACTAATTTTTTTGACTAATTTTGACTAATAAACTTCTTTTTAAAGAAACTACAAATTGCATGACATAAAATACTGTTTCTTACATATTTTAACTTTAAATTTTATACTTCAAAGGAAGGATTAAAAAAACTGAGTTCTAACTACTACTCTCAACTAAAGCAGAAATTCAGAAAATAAGGTATAACAAGGATGAAAGACAGAAATTGATTGAAAGGCTGTTAAAGTGAGAGAACTAGCAACAAGTCACCAGAAAAATAATCAGGTATGGCTCCTAAGACCTCTAAACAACCCTAGAAGGCCCAATGACTAAAGTATTATTATATTAATGAAATATTTTCTGACCTAGATATTTTCTTTGTCCTAAATTCTAGTCTGTCTCTAGAGTGAAAGTAAATAGTAAATTTCTCTTTTCCATATAAAAATCTCACCCTTTATTTCAACCCTGCATCCCTAATACTTACACAAACTCTGAACACAACCAAACACTGAATTCAAAGTCCTCACAAAATGTTAACATTACTAACAGCCAAGTACAACTAAGCAACCTGCATGTGTTAATTCATGGGATATACACAATATCCCTCATTTTCTCCACTTTAAAGATGGTGAAACTGAGGCACAGAAAGCTTACCCAAGGTCATATAGCCAGTAAATTGTAGTAGGATCAAAGTTCTAACCCACTCTGACTCTATATCCCTAACCTTTAACTCTTCTCTATGAAGCCCATGTAAGTGAATATGGTTTGCAATCTCCAGTGCTTCATTCCAACAAATGCATGTTTCTCTAGTCACATCTCACTCTTAGTTTCGCTAATTCATTCTTAGTAATGCCAATATCCTAGCTTAATAATTCCAGCAAAACAAAACAAAAAAATTAGATTTTTTTAATGAAAATCAAGAAGGTTGAAAACAAAGGAACTAGCTCACCTATGAAGCCTAGATAAAAAATGTTCAAGAGGATAAAATATATGTGATTTTCATTTTAACAAAAGGATATATATGTGTGTGGGGATGAGTATGGCTATGATGATGATATAGACAAATAACAATTATTAAATGCTTACTACAGGATAACCACTGTCCTAAGAGCTTTCTTCACGTGCCCTAACATTTAATTCTCACATCTCTATGAAGTCCATACTGTTATCCTTGCTTTAGGATAAGCAAACAGCTACAGAGAAATGAGGTAATTGCCTAAAGGCAAACAGCTAATAAGTGGCAGAACTGGAATTCAAAAAACCTCTTACAGCTTCACCAGAAAAAGCCTCACTTAACCATAACCCAAGCAATTAGAACCAGTGAAAAGGGGAATTAAAGATTTTACATATAACTAGATATATGCCACACAGGTAGTCAAGATATTATAATCATTGCTAAAAATAATGATGGCTATGCATGCAGTATAATAATAAGCTTTTAGAAAAACTGGAAAACAAAATTAAACACTTGAGAACTGTTAAACACACTATAGGACTTCCAATTCAAGATAGCAGACTGAGCACACAAATGTCTTTTCTCCCACTCCTGGTCTTCAGGTAACAACAGAAAGTTGCTCTATTTTTTTTTTTTTTTAAGATTTTATTTATTTATTTGACAGAGAGGAGAGAGATCACAAGTAGGCAGAGAGGCAGGCGTGGGGGGCGGGGAAGCAGGCTCTCCGCTGAGGAGAGTCTGACTCGGGGCTCGACCCCAGGACCCTGAGACCATGACCTGAGCTAAGCCATCCAGGTGCCCCTGTTTTGTTTTATTTTTAACAAACTCAGAAAGAAAACAAATTGAATTATAAACATATGGGAGAAAAAGCATTATATCAACAGATGAGAATTTTGGGAAACACCTTGAAAAGACAATGAATGAGATCAGATTAAGAAAAAGTGACAAAGTAAATTGTAACCAAGAGAGCAGTTTGGGTCTTCCCAACAAAGCCAAAGAGAGGCTCTAAGCTTAAAATATAATGAGCAAGAGGTGAGGGTGGGATTTCATCAAGGATATAACTAAGTAAATCAGTAATTAGAGAACTGCATTCCAAATGACTTAGTTAACTAGGTCTCTCCTCCTCTCCCCACTTAAAGTAAAAGAGCTGAGAGCAATGGCTGTCAGCCTCAGGATTAAGCCCAAATACTAAAGTGTTCTTCAAACTATATAGGCTTGAAATACTTTTGGTGGGCACAACTAGCAATTTAATAATCTAAAATAGAACAGAAAATACAAAGTTAGAATATATACCATTTCATGAAAATTTGCTCAGTTATTTATAAATTCATATATGTGTGCGTACCAAGTTAACAATGTAAAACACTTTATACTATGGATCACAGTTTTTAAAGTTAGAAAGCTAAGGATCTAAATACAGTGTGCAATTCAGTGGAGAGCTCCTAGGTTGGATGTTGAGGCCTGAAAGAAAAGCAGAGCAGCACTAGAGACACTAAAGCACTCCCATTCTCCCAAATAAGTCATGATCAGTTTGACAATTGTGGGTACCTAACAGACTGCCCCTCCTCAATCATACAAGCCCTATTTCCCCACCTTTCTTTCCATTATTGACCTCCACGGAGTTTTTTTGGACATTTATCCCCCCACCTCCAAACATAAGCTCCATGAAATTTTAGTACCACAGATACACTGTGTATCTGTTTGCATAATGTATGTATATCTGTGGCTTATCCATAAAAAAATTTACGCCCCCAACCAATATTTACCCCTTGAGAAAGCTTGTTTTACAGTAAATAAATAAACCTAACACGTGCCGTGGTCTAGAAAGAGACCTATGAATGAAACAAACCTTCAGCAGACAAACACATGCCAGTCAGTTACCTTAAACTAACCAAGTTAATCTTTCATGAATATGCATAGACAACCAAGAATTAATAAATCTGAGGAAAGACAAAGATGAAAAACCTACAAAAATAACCAGAGAGGGTAAGCCCAGAAGATAAAGCTGCAAACTACAGAGGATTATTCCCAGGCCTTGAAATCTAGTGTTGTTTCCTAACTGGTCTTTAAAATTACTAGAGGGCGCCTGGGTGGCTCAGTCTTTAAGCGTCTGCCTTCAGCCCAGGTCAGATCCCAGGGGCCTGGGATTGAGCCCCGCATCAGGCTCTCTGCTCTGCAGGAAGCCTGCTTCTCCCGCTACCATTCCCTCTGCTTGTGTTCCCTCTCTCGCTGTGTTTCTCTCTGTCAAATAAAATCTTAAAAAAAAAAAAAAAAAAAATTTTTAAATTACTAGAAACTTGTGACTCCTTTTTTCTGTTCTCTCCCTTTTTAAACCAAATTGTCTATAACTGTCATCCTAAAGTTGTCCCACCATTGTATTTTCGGGGGAAATAGTTTCTTTAGTTTCACACTTAAGTCCACAGATAGAAAGTTTCCCCATATTTGATTTAGATACAAGACTTGGGACTTAGGAGCTGATGAGATTTAGAAGAGATTTTTTAAACTTTGAATTGATATTGTAATAGGTTAAGACCTTTGGAGACCATGAGATGAGTTGAATATATTTTTTATGAGATAGATATGGATCACAGAGACTTGAGGGGGTACTGTGGTAGGCAAGATGTTGGCCCCACCATGATCTTCACTCTCCGCTGTTATTCCTGTGTATGTCTTGTTATACGGCAAAAGGGTTGGGAACTTAAAAATCGGGAGACTAGGGGCACCTGGGTGGCTCAGTTGTTAAGTGGCTGCCTTTGGCTCAGGTCATGATCCCAGGGTCCTGGGACAGAGCCCCACATCGTACTCCTTGCTCAGCAGGGAGCCTGCTTCTCCCCTGCCTGCCACTGCACCTGCTTGTGGTTACTCTCTCCCTCTCTGTGTCAAATAAATAAATAAAATGTTTAAAAAAACAAAAACAAAAAAAATAGGGATGTTATCATAAATTACACAGGTAAACCCATGAGCCCTTTTTTAAAAGTAAAAGAGGAATGCAGTATATCAAGGATCAGCAGAAGAGGTCAGAAAAATCTGAAGCTTAAGAGAAACTCAACCTTTAATGGAATGTGAGTGGTCTCTAGAAAGTGAGAATGACTCCCCTCCTCATGTTAACAGTGAGCAAGGAAATGGGAGCTCAGTCCTGTAACTGCTTAGAAATCAATGCTGCCAACCATCTGAATGATCAAGGAAAGTTTCTCTCCTGAAGTTTCCAAAAAGTAACCATCCCTATCAACATATTTGGGCCTTTTTAGAGATAGTCTAACCCACTGAATTTCTGGCATATGAACACTGAAAGATGCTAAGTTGCAGTAATTTGCTACAGTGGCAACCGAAAACTAATATAAAAACTGTTACACCAATTCTGTAATTCAAAAATCTTAATACAGAAAGCCTAATTAACTTATTCAAGATCACATTACCAGTAACTGCTGATGCTGGGATTCAATCCCAAGTAGTATGACTTGTGTTCTCAACCCACTAAAGACAACAACATGAACAAAAGGAACAGTTTGAAACAGTTAAGCATCTAGAATGAAATTTGAAGATTTTCCTTGGCAGAGCTAAGATACATGGAATTATACTTCTCCTTTACAGTTTCAACTAAATCACTTGGTTCAGGACTAAATTACATTTAAGTAATTGTAATATGGCTAATACTATTGTTGATCTTCAATTTTTAAAGTCAATTTATAATCAAAGTCCAAATAACAGATATTAAATATAAACAAAGCCTTGACAAGGTAAAAAAGATGGGGGAGGAAAGATAAAAGAAATGCTAGATACACTAATCCCCTTATATTTCAGAACAGTAAGAAAATAGATACTACCTAAAGATGATAAATCAGGAAATAATGATAGAAGTGAGAATATGATATAGGTACAAAAGTGAAGGTTGGGTGAAAGAAGTGTATTGCAATTTTCATGTTGTGCCTTTGCTTTTTTAAGACCATGAATGTTATTATCTATAACTCTTAAAAATGTGTATTAAAAAAAAAACACATACACATGGATGTGTGTCAGGTCAGGTTGTCTGGAAAGTAGAACCAAAATGGAGTTAGAAGTGTAAGAACTTCTTTGTCAGAAATGCCTATGAAGAATAAAAGGGAGAATTTAGTCAAATAAGCAGAGAAAGCCATCTGGCTGCAATGCAAGTCTGATGACTGTGTCAAGCCTCAGATCACTGCAGCTCTGTCTGCCAGCCCAATAGGGGATTCAGATGCAAAGACTGCCTATATAGAAGTCCCAAGTTCAGAAGAAATGGCTACACCCTTAGTATGCTATGCTCAGTTACTGGCAAAGAGCTGCCCTGGGAGAATGTGGCATGGCTCAGGGCAGCACCAAATCCCAAAAGCTCTCTAGCTGGAGTGTGTCAGCTAATGACATTCCTCAAGGCAGGTTTCCTTCAAGAAACCCAGGTGCCATAGAAGGGAATACTCTGCAGCCATTAGAAATATTTAGAAGAAATTTTCAACTATGCATCTCATAGAAAACATAGAACTCTTCAGAAGAGGTACCTCCAAGGCAGACTTTTTGGGCTAGTGAGGAGAGCCAAACACTGAGGCTTTGTATTTCCAGATCCACATTTATCTGTTTCATTTACTGCATTTCTCCCTAAGCTCTGTTTGAATTGAGGGCCATAATGCTTAAAAAGAATCCAAAAAGCATCTGTCACAAAAAGTAACTTTTTTTTTTTAAGATTTTATTTATTTACTTGACAGAGTGAGCACAAGCAGGGAGAGCAGCAGGAAGAGGGAGAGGGAGAAGCAGGCAACTCTCTGAGCAGGAAGCCCAATGCCAGGCTCGATCCCAGGACTCTGGGATCATGACCTGAGCCAAAGGCAGATGCTTAACCACTGAGCCATCCAGGTACCCCTCAAAAAGTAACTTTTAAATGAAACAAGTAACAAACATGTTTAGAACTAACTTTTGTATTTATGTAGAAGCCTGAGCCTGCAACACACACCAA
Source organism: Procyon lotor (assembly GCA_028646535.1). Lineage (NCBI taxonomy): Eukaryota > Metazoa > Chordata > Mammalia > Carnivora > Procyonidae > Procyon > Procyon lotor. Next base: position 76,804,275 of record CM053603.1, read on the forward strand.
AAAGTTTAAAAGGATAAACAGCAAACTGTCTTAATGATGGCTACCTACTAATGGTTAAGAGCTTAATTTTTTTTTCTTTTTGCTTACTTATATTTTCTATACTATTTACAACTCACATTATGAGATTCTGGTAACTGGGGAAATTAAACTCTCTTAAAAATTTATATTTAAAAAAAAGGCCAAGGCACCTGAGTTGCAGAGCTGGTTAAGTCGCTGATTCTTGGTTTCAGCTGGGGTCGTGATCTTAGCATCCCGAGATCAAGGCCCTCATCGGGCTCCATGCTCAGTGTGGAGTCTGCCTGAGATTCTCTCTCCCTCTTCCTCTGCCCCTCCCATTCATGTTCTCTAAAATAAATAAATAAATCTTTATATTAATTAATTAAAAATTCAAAAAGGCCCTGAACTGACAAACTGATTCTTCTCAAAACTTCAGAGCTGTATTACTACAGAAAATTACTTAAGTTTCTTACTAACTAGTAACAAAAAAAAGTCATATTTACAAATCATAACATCTACTTCAAAGAGCACTCTCTTTGTTAAGACATAACATATGCCTTTATTCTATATAACATCTTTACATTTGACCAATGAAGTCATGGCACTTAGCACAAAAATAACTAAAGCATATCACACAATTCTCAGGAATTTTTCAATGATTTCTGTATATAAATGTCAGCAATAATTTACAGTCGAATTATTCACTAATCATTTCAATTTTAGAATCATTCAAAATTATCAGCAACATCTGTGGTTAAAAGCACATTATTATGCATTATCTCTTAGTTTTCCCAACCTTGTAGCCAAGAAAGTTGTACTACTATTTAATGAATGGAGAATTTGATGTATGAGGTCAAGGTCATCAAGAGATTAAGTGGCAAGGCCAGGGAAAAACACTGATTCATAATTAAGTGATTTTTAGATAATACTGCATAATTCACACATTCTACTAAGACCCTAATTTACCAGAACAAAAGAACATTCACTTTGAAGAGCTAAAAAAATTTCTCAATTTTTTGAGTCAACCTATATTTTTCAAGAAAAATCACGCATCCCAATACATGTTGGCATAAACGTTAATTGACCCAGAGCAAGGGGTTTCAATAATTTTCCAGTTCTTGGTGGATTTTTTGTTTTTGTTCACATCTATAAAGACTATGCCAGAAGCAACACAAAAACAAAGAAACTCTTAATTTTTTTTTTTTAAAGATTTTATTTATTTGACAGAGAGAAACACAGCTAGAGAGGGAACACAAGCAGAGGGAATGGCAGCGGGTGAAGCAGGCTCCCTGATGAGCAAAGAGCCCAATGCGGGGCTCGATCCCAGGACCCTGTGACCATGACCCGAGCCAAGGCAGACGCTTAATGACTGAGCCAACCAGGCTACCCGAAACTCTTAATTTTTAATGAGATTTTTTTCTCTTTAAAATAAATTACCCCAAAAAATGTATATATACCATATAACTAATATCTTTTCTCTTCCAGATGTTTTATATACCAACGACAGGTACTATATCTCATATTCTGTTTGGTTCTCAATACAGCCTACTACCTTCACAAATGCAGATAGGAAATAAAGGCTAAAAGTTAATGTCTGGACCTAACTTATCTCTAGATACTACTTTGATAGCATTAAGAAAAATTTAAAGATAAAATGAGAAAGACTTGAAAAATAGAAGGACTCTTAAGAAGGACTTTAATGAGAAAGAAATATACTGAAATGAGATCTATATTAACATAAATAAATGAAATCACTGATTTAAGTATAGAAACAAAGAAATAAAGGAATAAACTAATGTTCTCACCTGAGTGATTGACTTACAAGGTGCTAGTAAGTTGAGCTGCTGAAATATGAGCTGACTCACATAACCCATTCACCAATAAAACACCTCTACAGTTTCACGCACATAAATATTCAGAAATACTTCTCTATTTGTTGTTGTTGTTGCTTACCAAAGCAATGATTCCCCTGAGCTATAGCTGGTACTGTAAACAAAACACATGTGCCCAACTAGGATAATAGAATGTCATGAGAATTCAGACTATCTCACAAAAATAAAACCTACAAAGTGAAAATTATTGCTCCTGCTACAATGCATTAGTTAAAGTGGAAACAGCATTTTAAATGGAAGTATGTGCACGCACAGATATGTGGATTTTGACATGAGAGAAGATCTTAAATTTGGGGAGTGGGGGTAAAAGGTAAATAAGAATATATAGTGAAAAGTAAGACTTTAACAATCCCTGACCCCAGAGGCAAGTGGATCCACTGTGACCAACTTTGTCTGTATCTTTCCAGATATATTATATGCCTACACAGGTGTGTGTGTGTGTGTGTGTGTGTGGAATATACATTTTTAAAACAATGCAACTCTAAAAAAGAAAAAGACAACAAAATCTTGCTATTTTGTATTTCTGACATCCACACATATCCACTGAAAGTTTACAATGAAACACAGAAATTAACAAAGCATTGCATCATGATGTAAAAATAAAAAACTAGAGAACATGGAATAAGGTAAGCATTTAGCAAATGTGCCAACCACCCATCCCAACCCCAACACACACACATATACATGCCCACACACCCACAAGCTAGTCACAAGATACAAAGAGAATTAGTATAGCAGGTGAACTTCAGATCTTGAAATATAAGTATTTTATTAGACAAAGGTCACAGTAAAGAGGTGACCTAAAGTGGTAGTTCAGATACTAAGAAAAACAACGGACTACAAAGGGCATACCAACATGGAGTATTTAAGCTCATCAACCCAAAGGAAGGAGATGAAAGAACACATGACCCCCCAAATCAAAACATGATGTTTTCTATTCTTAATACTGGCTTCACCACTGTCATTACACTTTGAGCATTATCCAAATAGATGGTATATCCCAATGAAGAGATAGCTATTTTCCACCAAATTGGAAAGCGGAATTAGGAAGATAACAAGATAGAGGGTGACCTTAAAGACAGAGGGTGAACCAGTTTACTCTTAAACTTCTAGAAACAACGAAATTATATTTAGACAGTTAAAGCTGCACAATTGGGCTATCAGAAATGCGAGGAAAATCTCAAGAGTAAAGTATCAAAGGGTTAGACAATGAACAGATAAATTTAACAGCTGCAACAAATATGTTTATTTATATGTTTATTATAAATAACTGCAATAAATGCAAAAAGGTAAGATGCAATAAAACTAATACTAGCTTTCAAACAGACCAATTGACTGTGTTAACTAGAGATTCTTAGTCCTAGCTAGTTTTTGCCTTAAAATCTCTTCACCCTGTGATAAAATTGGGTATGCATTGAGCCCAGGATGAATACATATTTCCTTTCTTATTTTTATATTTTATTTTGGGAAGGAAAAATGGGTACTAAATATAATACAAACAGGACACATAAGTGATAAGATATTTTAAAAAGTTAAAGGTTATACAAAGATGAATTTAGGTCACCAGAAATACTGTTTGAGGTAAAGTTTAGGAAATTGTACTAGAATTGGGCCCAATGGCCCTATAGTATGTATAAGCTATAATGTTACTGCCTCAATAGTTCCATCTTTTGGGGAACCTGGGTGGCTCACTCAGTAGAGCATCTGCCTTCGGCTCAGGTCATGATCCCACAGTCCTGGGATCAAGCCCTGCATAGGGCTCCCTGCTCAGTAGGGAGCCTGCTTCTCCCTCCATCTACCTGCCACTCTGCCTACTTGTGTGCCCTCTCTCTGTCAGATAAATAAATAAAATCTTTAAAAAAAATAGTTCCAGGGGCACCTAGGTGGCTCAGTCGTTAAGTGTCTGCCTTCAGCTCAGGTCATGATCCCAGGGTTGCGGGATCAAGCCCCACATCAGGTTCCCTGCTCTGTGGGAAGCCTGCTTCTCCCTCTCCCACTCCTCCTGCTTGTGTTCCCTCTCTCACTGTGTTTCTCTTTGTCAAATAAATAAATAAAATCTTTAAAAAAAAAATAGTTCCATCTTTTAACATAACCAATATCTGGGAAGAGATAAAAGTTTTTCATTTCAACGCCTTCCCATTAGATGACACTGCTTCTTGTCTCCAATTTTGTTGTCTTCACGCATAAAAGAAACCCACTGGCTAACTTTCAAGTAATTTTAACATCAAAAGTAATAACCATAACTGATTATAGAAAATGTAAATAAATCCACAACGGTACTCAAAAAAGACAAAGAAAAACTGATTTGCTATAGTAAGAATGCACAAAAAAAACTTATTCTGAAGGAATTTTTAATTAAAGGTAAAGAATTAACCATTTCCCCTACATGTTTAGGCAGAGCTATCATTCCCCCCTGGTTGTAGAGGAAAAATTCCTTTTAATAAAAAAAAAAAAAAAAAAAAAGGCTGCAAATAAATGTAAGCAAAATAAAAGAAATAGAAAATTACCATTTTTCATTCCTTAATGAAATAACTGATTCAGGTAGAATCATCCATGGATTCTAACATCATTACATGAAAGATATCATCAGTAACAGTATCACTTTACAAACTCCAAAGGGAAAGAGCTGGCAAATCCTGCCATCTTATTAAATAGGTGATCAGATACATCATCACAGTGGGAAAATACTGACTTTATGTTCCCCTGAAGTGATGGAATATAAAATATACAACATCATCCATAAACTATCTCTGCAAAAAGAAAAATGCTTGACCATAAAGTAATCAAGGATTTAGGATGAAATGAATTTTCAGTTCACAAGAAATACAGAGATTAAAGAACAAGATAAAGAACACCTATGCAACTCTCCATGCATGAGAGAGAAAATTAAAAACAAGTTAGGACAGAGGCACCTGTGCGGCTCAGCTAGTTAAGCATCTGCCTTTGGCTCGGGTGATGATCTGGGATCAAGCCCTGTATCAGGCTCCCTGTTCAATGGAGAGCCTCCTTCTCCCTCTTCCTCTGCCCCTCCCCCCAGCTCACGTGCTCTTTCTCTCAAATAAATAAAATCTTCAGGAAAAAAAAATTCCTTATTCTTAAAAACCAAACAAACAAAAAAACAAGTTAGGACATTTTAAAAATAAGCAGCCTTATCTATTTTAAAAGTTAGTACCTTGGGCACATAAGTGGCTTGGTCAGTTAAACATCCAACTCTTGATTTTGGTCATGATCTCAGGATTATGTGATAAAGAGTTCCCCCTTGAGATTTCTCTTTCTCCCTCTCCCTTTGCCCCTCACCACTTGAGCATGCTCTCGTTCTCTCACTCTCTAAAAAAATAAATAAATCTTTAAAAAAAAAAAAAGTCAGTATCTTGAAGGGAAGAGAGGGAGTTTTTCTATACCAAAAGAAAACAAAGACATAACAACTATAGGCTTTGACATAGTCCATTATCCACACACACAAGTGAAGAGGAAAGCACTATGATTCTGGAATCAACTGGGTAAATATGAATACGGAATAAATATTACAGTAAAAAATTACTGTGATTTTCCTAATAATGGTAATGTAGTCATACAGAGCCATTTTATGTAATGTAGACAGAGGTTATTTGTGGAAATAAAAATTGAACATCCACACAAAGACTTGTACATAAGTGTTCAAGAAGAGATTTATTCAAAATAGGCCTAAATTGATAACAACCTAAATGTCCAACAATAGGTGAATGAATAAACAGAATGAGTATATCCATACAATGGAATGCTATACACTAATAAAGAATGAACTACTGATAAATGCAACAAACATGCATGACTTAAAACACACACTCTCACCAAAAGAAGCCAGAACAGTACACACAATATGATTCTATCTAAATGAAATTCTGTTTAGAAATTCTGTCTTATATAGTGAGAGAAAGCAGAACTGTGATCTGCTAAGATAGGGTAATGGTGGGGTAAAGGACTGGAAGAGAGCATGAGGAAACTTTCTGGAGTACTGGAAATGTTTTTCATCTGACCATGCTGGTCGTGGTTCTAAAAATGCATACAGTTGTAAAAACTAAAATTATACATGTACACCTGAAATTAATGTAACATTGCACATCAAACATACTAAAAAATAAAAAAAAAAAAAAACCAGGGGCGCCTGGGTGGCTCAGTGGGTTAAAGCCTCTGCCTTCAGCTCAGGTCATGATCTCAGGGTCCTGGGATCGAGCCCCACATTGGGCTCTCTGCTCAACAGGGAGCTTGCTTCCCCCTCTCTCTCCGCCTGCCTCTCTGCCTACTTGTGATCTCTGTCAAATAAATAAATAAAATCTTTTAAAAAAAGAAAAAAAACCATACACTTAAAATACACACACTGTACAACACTATTTCCCTAATAAAGTTGATTGTAAGAAGTATCAACAGAAGAATACCATTCATAACTACATTAGGAGTAAAATACCAAGAAAGTGAAAGACCTGCACACTGAAAACTGTAAGACACTAATAAATGAAACTGAAGAAGACACAATTAATGCAAGGATATCTCATGCTCGTGTACTGAATGAATATTATTAAAATGTCCATACTATCCAAATCAACATACAGATTCAATGCTATCCCTATCAAAATTCCAACGGCATTTTTCACAGCAATAGAACAAACAATCCTAAAATTTGTATCGAACCACAAACCACCCCAAATAGCCAACGAATAAAAGAAAAAAGCAGGAGGCACCACCCTTCCCAACTTTAAACTATATTACAAAGATACAGAAATCAAGTAATTGGCATTGGCATAAAAACAAACACAAAGATCAATGAAACAGAATGGAGTTCATTCAGAAATAAACCCACGTATATATATGGTTAATTAATTTACAACAAAGCAGCCAAGAATATGCAATAGGGGGAAAAAAGGGTATCCTCAATAAATAGTGCTGGGAAAACAGGAGAGCCACATGCAAAAGAATGAAACTGGACCACTACCTTACACCACAAACAAAAATTAAATAAAAATGGATTAAACACTTGAATATAAAGACCAGAAACCATAAAACTCCTAGAAGAAAACATCGGCAAGTAAGCTACTTGACTAAAGTCCTGCTGACAAATTTTTGGATTTGGAAACAAAAGGAAGAGTAAATAACTGACTGTATCAAACTAAAAAGCTTCTGCACAGCAAAAAAAAAAAATCATCAACAAAATGAAAAGGCAATCTAGTGAATGGGAGAGAATATTTATAAATCATATATCTGATGAGAGGTTAACATCCAAAATCTATAAAGAACTTACACAACTCAACAGCAAAATATAATCTGATTTAAAAATGGACAGAGGATATGAGTAGACAGTTTCCCAAAGAAGACATACAGATGGCCAAAAGACACATAAAAAAAATGCTCAACATCACAAATCATCAGGGAAATGCAAATCAAAACGACAATGAGTTCTATCATCTCACACCTGTTAGAATGGCTACTATCAAAAAGACTAGAAGTAAGAACTTTGGGAAAGAAAAGGGAACCCTTTTCTATTTTCTAACCCTGCACTATTGATAGAAGGTATATTGATGCAACCACTATCAAAAACAGTATCCTCAAAAAGCTTAAAGTAGAACTACTATAGGATCAAGCAATTCCACTTGTTATTTATCTAAAGGAAATAAACACTATCTCCCAGAGATAATGACATTCCCATATTCATTGCAGCATTGTTTACAATAGCTAAGACATCTCCATCGACAGATCAAGGGATTTAAAAAAAAAAATCACATACACATGCATGTATGTGTGCACACACGTACACACACATACACAATTGGTCAGCCATAAAAAAGAATGAAATTTTGCCATTTGTAACAACATAGATGGACCCTGAAGGCATTACGCTAAGTGAAATAAGACAGAAAAAGACAGATACTGTATGATCTCTCTTAAATATGGAATCTTTAAAACAAAAAAGTAAAAACAAAAACAAACAACAACAACAACAAAATAATGAACTAATACAGAGAATAGACTGGTGGTTGCCAGAGGCAGGGTGTAGGGGTGGGTAAAACAGGTAAGGCAATCAAAAGGTACAAACTTCCTGTTATCAAATAATTAAGTTTTGGGGATGTAATATACAGCTATGTATATGACTATACTTAATACTACTATATTGCATACCTGAAAGTTGAGAGTAATTCTTAAAAGTTCTTATCCAAAAAAGGGGGGGTGGGGGCGCCTGGGTGGCTCAGTGGTTAAAGCTTCTGCCTTCGGCTCAGGTCATGATCTCGGGGTACTGGGATCAAGCCCCGCATTGGGCTCTCTGCTCAGCGGAGAGCCTGCTTCCCCCTCCTTCTCTGCCTGCCTCCCTGCCTGCTTGTGATCTCTCTCTCTCTCTGTCAAATAAATAAATAAAACCTTTAAAAAAAAAAAAAAAGGATGAATGTTAACTAGACTAACTATGGTGATCATTTTACAATATACAGAAATACCAAATCATTACATAATATATCTGAAACTCACATTATGTTATATGTTAATTATATTTCAATTTAAAAAAGGACACTAATTTTTAAAAAAGTATCTTGATTGCGGTGATTGATGTTCCACACGTGTACACTTATGTCAAAATTTTTACACTGCAAATATGTACACTTTATGGTATATCAATTCTAATTCAATAAAGCTTTTAAAAAAATTAAGTGGAGTCTTGAATAATAAGTTTCCTCATCCCTTTTTTCATAAATAAATTGCTACAGACAACCCCTGAAAATGTAGAGGACTTTAAAAAAGAAGAAACTGAGCTTGAAAAACCACTTAAACATAACTAAGACTATGAAACCAACAACAAATGTCCTTTTCAACTGTGAAATAATAAATAACATTAGTCAAAATAAGGATCTACACTGGAAAGCTCACTGTGCCAGGAAGTTTCTGACCTAAATCTCATTCTCCGCCTTTTTTTCCCCCAACCAACTTCCAGCCACAAGTGATCATTTACAAAGTCTATCCAATGAGACATGAGGACGGCTTTGGAGTTCCCAGTACAGTCACCGTTGCTTCCTTTCCTCTATAATCCAGTCCCTGGTACCTTAACAGTTACATGCAAACATGAAAGAGAGGCCAAAATTTAATCATGTTAATATCTGTCCTGTTATCAATCACTGTATTAGTGAATCAATAATAATTATTTAAGAAAAATAAAGCCCTATTTTATCAAGCCAGTGTCATCTGGTTTTCTGTTATCTCACACCAAATGCAAACCTAACATACAATTACAGTCACTACTTTCTAAAAATTGAGATATTAATTCACATACCATAAAATCCCTTTAAAGTATATAATTCAGTAGTTTTTAGTTTATTCACAAGGTTGTATAATCATCACCACTATCTAATTCCAGAATATTTTCATCATCCCAAATCACTAATCTATTAATCTTTCAATCACTAATTTACTTTCTGTCACCTTGGATTTACCTATTCCCAACATTTCATATAAATGGAAATATATATTATATGAACTTGTGGGTTTGGCTTCTTTCACTTAGCATTAATGCCTTCAAAGTTCATCCATGGTACAGCATGAATCAATACTCATTCCTGTTTATGATTAAATAATATCTCATCATATGAATATACCATATTTTGTTTATCCATTGAACAGCTGAAGGCTGGGGAAAAGAGCAATATACAAAATCAATAGCTTTTATATTGGAGAAAAAAACAATCATTGAAGTTGCAGTGAAATTAAAATGTTCTTACTACAACAACAAGACCTACATATTTTTGAATGATTACATAATTTGGCACTCATATATAGAAACTATACAATTTTTTTTAGGATTTATTTGAGAAAGAGAGTATGTGCATGCATGAACGGGAGAGGAAGAGAGAATCTCCAACAGACTCTGTGCTGAATGTGGAGCCTGAGGCAGTGCTCGATTGAAGGACCCTGAGATCATGACCTGAGATGTAACCAAGAGTTGGACACTCAATCAACTGCACCATCCAGGTATCCCTATACATTTTTATTAAAAGGCATAAACAGTATGATATATTCAGAAAGGACTACCTAGAAATGTCAGCTGTCCCCTATATTAGTAAATTTCATGTAATTCAAATTAGAATCCAAAGAGTTTTTTTTATATTTTTAAGAAAGAAATTATCACATTTATATGTAAGAACTCATGCTGCAGACCAACCAAAGGTGAAAAAGGATAAGTTGAACTTGCTTCAAGTATCAAAACAGGTCATCAAAGAAAACTCAACATAGTGTTAATATACAAACTGAATACTATCAATAAAATAGTAGACAGTTAAGAATACCATAAAAATGAAAATATTTAGGGATGCCTGGGTGGCTCAGTGGGTTAAAGCCTCTGCCTTCAGCTCAGGTCATGATTTCAGGGTCCTGGGATCGAGCCCCGCATTGGGCTCTCTGCTTGGTGGGGAGCCTGCTTCCTTATCTCTCTGCCTGCCTCTCTGCCTACTTGTGATCTCTCTCTCTGTGTCAAATAAATAAATAAAATCTTTATAAAAAAATGAAAATTTTGAATAAAGTAAAGGCATTCACTCAAATCAGTGGGAAATGAATGACCTAATTTTTTAAAAAGTGCTAGTAATCTTGTAGGAAAAAACCTGGGTGCCCTAAGGTTATAAGACTTTATAAGACAAAAATAAACTCAAGGTGAACCTGAATTGTAAAGAAAAGACACTAAAAATCTGTGGGAGAAGAGTATGCGCAACATCTTATTCACAACTCAAAACTAAAAAGTATTAAATAATTCATATAAATTAGAAGTTTTTGTACCTGGGGAAAAATAACATTTGTGACACAGGTAAAGGGTATTAATGTTTTAATACACAGTGAGCACCTACAATTTGAAAAGACAAACAATAAAATTTGGGCAAAGGATATGTAAAGAGTGATTCAGAAAAGAGCATTCACATGTGTCCACAAATGCAAGAAAAGATAATACTCAGGAAAAATCAGATTTAAAATGTAACATCACACCTATTAGACTGGCAAATGTTTGAAAAACTACAGCCCAATTTCTGGCAAAGACATATGGAAAAAAGTATTCTCACACGCTGCTACTAGAAAATTTTTGTGAAAGCTATTTGGCAAAACCTACCTTTCAACCCAGCAATTCTACTTCTGCAAATCTATCCCACAGAAATATAAGCATCTGGAAGTAAGAACATATTCAAAGATGCATCCTTGTTTAAAATACCAAAGAACTGGAAACAATATTCCCATAAATGTGGAAATGTTTAAATAAATTTTACACAACACACCACAAAGCATTCATTATGGAGTCATAAAAAGAATATAATTCAAGTTATACATTAAATGGACAGCAGAATTACACCTTAGATGGGAGATTTCTCTGAGGTATTAATGAAAACAAAGTGGCAAACAAGTATGTATAACGATCCCATTTTTTTCAAACTCATCAGGACAACAAGCCTAAATACATAATTGGGAATACAATTATTTGTATAAGGTTATATGAAGACAGAGATAAATATATGGAGCAATACAGAACACTATACTATTTACCAGATTTAGTTTGAGGTAGAGGTAGATCTCACATAGTGGGAAGCAAAAGTTGAGAACCAATCCAACAAGAATGGCACAAGGGATAAATTCTCATTTATGTCTTTATGTAAAATTATAAACCAGTATGTTTCCATCTTAAGTAGATACAACAAGATATAAATTTCACCAAATATAAAGATGAAAGAAATACACTCACAAATAATTCTAAAGATAACACTAAACACTGGTTATCGTAGCACGCACACTAAAAATTTAGTGTTAAGAACACACAATATGTGGGGTGCCTGGGTGGCTCAGTGGGTTAAACCTCTGCCTTCAGCTCAGGTCATGATCTCAGGGTCCTGGGATCGAGCCCCGTGTTGTCGTTGGGATCGAGCCCCGTGTTGTCGTTGGGCTCTCTGCTCAGCGGGAAGCCTGCTTCCTCCTCTCTCTCTGCCTGCCTCTCTGCCTACTTGTGCTCTCTCTCTGTCAAATAAACAAAATCTTTAAAAAAAAATACCTAATATGAAAAATGAAGTATCAATTGAATTATAATGAGGAAAATAAAATCATTTCAAATTATAGTGCCTCTTGGGGTGCCTGAGTGGCTCAGTGGGTTAAAGCCTCTGCCTTCAGCTCGGGTCATGATCTCAGGGTCCTGGGATCAAGGCCCTCATTGGACTCTCTGCTCAGTGGGGGGCCTGCTTCCCCGCCCCCCCTCTGCCTGCCTCTCTGCCTACTTGTGATGGTTCTCCCTCTGTCAAATAAACAAAATCTTTAAAAAAAAAAAAAAATTATAGTACCTCTTAGACTAAAATTATATTAGTCTAAAAATTATAATTCAGAATGTTCTGACAACTTACTTATGCTCTAGCTGCAGAATACACATCCTTTTGTATTTTAAGAATGACTCATTGGAGAGAGAGCACAAGCAGAGGGAGCAGCAGGCAGAGTGAGGGGAAGCAGGTTCCCTGCTCAGCATGGGGCTAGGTCCCAGGACTCTGGGATCATGACATGAGTGGAAAGCAGATGCTTAACCAAGTGGGCCACCCAGGTGCCCCAGAATACACATCTTATATACTAGAAATGAAAACTATATCAAACTCACCAATATTTAATTGTATGATTTAAACTAGCATATGTGAAATTAATCCCTGTTGCTCAAATGTGAAATTAAGCCCTTCAGTTATATTATGGACCTGCCTGTTGCTTTAGGGTAACAATAAACTCACTTAACTCAGGCGTAATCCAAATAAGGCAGTTTATGAGCATGAGGTCATATATAAGCAATACCGTGCAACACAAACTCTCCATTTAAAAAATGAACATAATCCCTGGCATTTACTAAGACTGGATTATATAAACAAAAATAACTTTATTTTTTAAAATGTTTTAAGACTTGGGACGCCTGTGTGGCCCCGTCAGTTAAGCATCTGCCTTAGGCTCAGGGCACGATCCCAGCATTGTGGGATGGAGTCCCACATCGAACTCCTTGCTCAGCGGAGAGCCTGCTTCTCCCTCTGCCTGCCATTCCCCCTGCTTCTGTGCACGCATGTGCTCTCCCTGACAAATAAATAAAATCTTTAAAAAAAATTTTTTTAATAAAATAATGTTTCAAGACTCAACTAAACATCAGCAATTTAAACTCAAGAGCATATTAAAAAGAACTATACACCATAACGAAACAGGATTTATTCCTAAAAAGCAAAGATAGTTCAACATATGAAAATCAATGTAATGCACCACACTAAGAGAATGTAATCTCTATACCCAACATGGGACTTGAAATCACAACCTAAGATCAAGAATCACACAATGTATTGAGTCAGCCATGTGGCCCACCTACACTAAAAGGATGAAAGGAAAAAATTACATGACCATACCAACTGATGCAGTTAAAGAATTTTTAAAAATTCAACACCATTTCATGATTAAAAACATTCAATAATAAGGAATATAAGGAAATACATTAACATTAAAAGACCATATATGAAAAACCCATGATTAACATCACACTCAATAGTGAAAGGCTGAAAGTTTTTTCTAAAACCTGCAAGGGGTTAAAGATGACTATACTTTTACCACCTCTATTCAACACCGTACTAGAAGTCCTAAGTAGTAGAAGCCACAGCAATTAGGCAAGAAAAAGAAATAAATGGCATTCGAGTTGGAAAAGAATTAAAACTGTCTCTATTTGTAGATGACATGTTATATGTAGAAAGTCCTGAAGATTCCACACAAAAAAATTTTTAGCACTAAAGAAAAAAAAAATTAGTAAAGTTATATGATACAATATCAGCACAGAAATAGCAGTGGTGTTTCCATACTCTAAATGTGAATAATTTGAAATTAAACTGACAGTTTCATTTATAATATCATCAAAAAGAATAAAATATTTAAGAATAAATGTAATGAAGGAGGCAAAAGCCTTGTACACTAAAAATTACGAAATGCTGCTGAAAGAAATTAAGATGGCATAAAATATCCAGCAATTCCACTTTTGAGTATATACCCAAAAGAACTAAAAGCAGGGTAACAAAGAGGTATCTGAACACCTACATTCAGAGCAGCATTATTCACAATAGCAAAATGTGGAAGCAACCCAAATAGATGAATAACAATGTGGCATATACATTCAGTGGAATATTACCCCTAAAAAGGAAATAAAAGACACATGCTACAACATGGACAAACCTTGAGGACATTATACTAGATGAAATAAACCAATCTCAAAAATACAAATATTACATGATTCTACTTACATAAGGTACCTAGACCAGTCAAACTCACAGAGGCAGAAAGGATGTGGCTGCCAATGGCTGTGGGGAGGGGAAAATAGGGAGTTAATAGGTATAGTTTCAGTTTTACAATATGAAAAGAACTGAGATTCGTTGTACAAGAATGTACATTTAAGAAGTATTTAGTATTTTCACATTTAAAAATTTAAGATGATCAATTTTTTTTACGTTTAACACAATTAAAAAAAAAACAAACCTACAGCTAAACTCATACTTTAATGGTGAGAAACTGTTAGTTCTCCTACTAAAATCAGGACAAGGCAGGAATGTCCCTTCTCATCACACTTTCTCAGCACTACCAGAAGTCCTAATTAATGCAGTTAACACCAAGAAAAAAAAAATGAAATTAAAGGCATATACAATGGTTGTGGGTGAAAATAAAGCAAAACAAATGTCTTTATCTGTAGATTTCATGACTATGTAGAAAACCTGAAAGAATAGAAAAAAACCCTAAATTAATAAGCACTTACAGCAAGGGTTGCAAGATATAAGGTTAATATTCAAAGCCAATCACTTTCCCATATGCTAGCAATGAAAAAGCAGAATGTGAAATTAACACAATACCATTTACATCAGCGCGCGTGCACGCGCGCACACACACACACACACACACAGACTTAGGTATACATCTTAAAAACTACACACAAGATATTATATGAAGAAAACTATAAAACTCTGATGAAAGAACACCAAGAACCAAATAAATGAAGAATTATTTCAAGTTCATGGATAGGAAAACTCAATTATTGTCATGATGTCAGCTCTTCCCAATATAATCTAGAATATTAACACAACCCCAACCAGAATCCCAGCAAGTATAATTTTTGCAAGTATACCACAAACTGGTTCTAAAGTTTCAATGAGAAGGCCAAAGATCCTGAATAGCCAACAACATCAAAAAAAGAATAAACAAGAGAATGACAGTACCCACCTTTAAGAAAATATATATCTACACTAATCAAGCAGTATATTGGCAAAAGAACAGTCAACTAAATCAATAAAACAATACAGAGACCCCAGAAACAGACTAACAAATATAATAACCAATCTTAAACAAAGGAGTAAAGGTGATACAATGGAGAAAACATGAATCTTTCCAACAAATGGTACTGGAATAAATTAATACACACACTTGTGTACACACAGTTACACATGCACAGAGAATCTAGACAATCACAGCCTTTACAAAAATTAACTCAAAAGAGATCACAGGCCTAAATGTAAAATGCCTAAGTATAAAACTCCGAAGTTAACATTGGAGAAAATCTAAATGACTTTAGGTTTGGAGATGACATTTTAGATACAGTACCAAAGCCACCATTCAGAGAAAAAAAAACAATAAGCTGGATTCTGTTAAATTTAAAACTTCTGCTTTGCATAAGACAGTGTCAAGAAAATAAGCAAAGCCAAGACTGGTAGAAAATATTCGCAAATAAGTATCTGATACAGGGCTGTATCTAAAATATACAAAAAAAAAAAAAAGAAAGAAAAAAAAATCCCTAAAACTCAACAGTAAGAAAAATAAACAATCCAATTAAAAATTGTGCAAAAGATCTGAGCAGACACCTCATAAAAGATACACAGGTAGCATATAAGCATATGAAAAGATACTGAACATCACATAATACAAGATACTAACACATGTATTAGAATAGCCAAAATCTAAAACACTGACAATATCAAATGCTGATAAGAATGTAGAGCAATATGAACTCTCTTATACTGCTAGCAGGAATGCATAATGATACAGCCCATTTTGGGAGACAATTTGGCAGTTTCCTACAAAACTAAACATACTTGTACCATATAATCCAGCAACTGAAAGTTATCCAAATGAACTGAAAACGTATGTTCATATAAAAACCTACACATGGATGTTTATAGCAGTTTTATTCATAACTGCTACAACTTGTAAGTAACCAAAATGTCCTTCAAAAGCTGAATAAACTGAGGTATTATTCAACAATAAAAAGAAATGAGTTATCAAGTCATGAAAAATACAGAGGAAGCTTAAATGCATATTACTAAGAGGGGAAAAAAAAAGCCAAACTGAAAACACTACATATTGTGATTCCAACTGTATGGCATTCTGGTAGAGGCAAAACTATGGAGAACATTAAAAAGATCAGTGGTTGTCAGGGATTAAAGAAGTAGAAGGGATGAATAAGCAAATCACAGGTTTTAGGGCACTGAAACTATTGTGTATGACAGTATAAGGGTGGATTCCTACCCTTATACTTTTGTCAAAACCCATAGAATGTACAATATCAAGAATGAACTAGGATTCACCCTAATGTAAACTATGGACTTTGCGTGAAAATGATGTCAGCATAGGTTCATTGATTAGAAGCAATGAACCACTGTTGCTAATGACAAGTCTGCGTATGTACAAGGGTAGGTGCTATATGTGAACTCTGCACTTGCAGCTCAATTTTGCTATGAATCTAAACTGTGGAAGGCAGGAAGGAAGGAAAGAAGGGAGGGAGGGATGGAAGGAGGATAGGTGGACTGATAAACACAACAACATGAATGAATCTCAAATGCATTATGCTTAAAAAGCCAAAATAAAAAGGTTATATATTAGATGATTCCATTTTTATGACATCCTGGAAGAGGAAGAACTATTAAAGCGAGAAAAGAAATTAGGGATTGCCAGGAACTGAGGTTGGAGAAGGAGCTGACCACGCAGGGACATGACAGAATTGTTAGAACTCCTAAATTTTAATTCTGTTGATAGTTGCACAATTGATCCATTTGTCAAAACTCATGAAAAAGTAAATTTTATTGTATGTTTACCTCCATAAACCTGACGGATATGACATTAGTTTTAACATATCTGAGGATATTCTTTTTGCTAAGTTGTTATTTATGACATTTGGGATTTTTATTATAAATGAACTCTAAAGATTTCAGACTTATGAATATGGTAATATACTTGCTTTATAAATTTAAAATTTGGAGTTTACCAAACTTAACAGTTTTTATTTTGAAATCTATTACATTTCCTACATTCCTTGTAGATGTATTAGTTTCTTCCTTTAATGTTATAGTCTCCAAATTAAACAGGTGGTTTACCCCCTCAGAGTACAGTTTTCAAAGTGTGGTCCCAAAATTAGTAACATCACCTGGCAACTTACTTACTAGAACTGCGAAATTTTCAGGACCCATTCCTGACCAACTGAATCACAAACTCAGTCTGGAGCCCAATAATCTCCATTTAAGAAGCTCTCCAGGTAATTTTAGTACAGTTTAATAAGAAACACTACCCACAACCCAGACCATTTAAATCAAATTCTCTTGGGGTGAGATTCAGCCATAAGTATGTTTTGAACTCTCCAGATAATTCCAACGTATAACCAAGGTTGATACTGATTCAGTAAGTCTTAGATAGGCATCAGAGATTTTAAACAAGCATTCCAGTTGTTTCTAATGTCAATAACCCAAAGACCTCTTGTTTGAAAAATAAGCATTCAATCACAAATACTGACTACCACCTGCTACCACAATGCACTGTACTTTTTTATTACTGGGGTAAACTTCATCAACATGAATTCTTTGAAATTAGACACAACCTGGACATTTTAAAATGTGGAATGATGCAACTAAGAGAAATAGAAAATGAAGAGACAAAAACTTCCTCAGTTTGACTGCATTTCCTGGATGTGTATCTTGTTTAATAGAAATTATAGCATATATTTATAGAAATTACTACATACAAAATGTTAAATAAATATGAGGTACATTTAGCACAAGTTAGATAACTGTAGTCACATACTCTTATGATATACACATAACTACAGAAATAATCATTAGACATTTAGCACTAACACAGGTCTTATTTGTTTCAGATTTTTTTAAATATTTGTTGAAGACAAGTAAATGATCATTGAGCCAAACGTCAACTTTTACTATAAACAGCACATCTTGGCACTATTCTTCATAAAACTTAAAAACTAAGATAAAATTTTATTTGAAATGTTATTATAAGATCCCACTTTTAAACCCCTTTTAAGAGGGGGGAGGGGCAGAGGGAGAGAATCTTAAGTAGGCTCCCTATGCAGCAGAGTTGGACTTGAGGTCAATCTTATGACCCTGAGACCAAGGCCTGACCCAAAATCAATGCTTAATCAAATGAGCCACCCAGGTACTCCTAAATATTTTTCCTTTTTTCTACTGCCTCAAGGCTTTCCATGCAGAATCTTTAAAAGCAGGCTATTTATGTATATGTAACAAAGCATTTTTACATATATCACTTGGTAGTTTACAAATCACTCTTAGATACATTCTCTTAGCCCTATTAACACTCATCACTAATCAATTTACCGAACAGGAAACTAAAGGAGCAAGATGATGTGCTCAAAAATCGAGTAAGAAGCAACAAAGTCAAGACTTAAGCCTATAGCCTCCTACCTTCCAATGCTATTTTATTAGATTAATTCCTAAAGACGAGTGATTAACCCTCCACTTTAAGACCTATTCCTGGAACAGAAGTTGCAACATAATTCTTATGGTGATCCCTTACTTTCTGAAGATATA
Organism: Procyon lotor; assembly: GCA_028646535.1. Lineage (NCBI taxonomy): Eukaryota > Metazoa > Chordata > Mammalia > Carnivora > Procyonidae > Procyon > Procyon lotor. The sequence goes on from CM053603.1 coordinate 76,823,011, forward strand.
ATTTTCTCTTCCTGGAATATATGTTCATACCATAAAATAGAAAGTAAGTTTGTGGAGAACACACTTTCCTCTTGTTATTTTAACCTACATAAAGTATGGAAATCATTGCTTCAGGAAATATAGAGTCTTCTGTAAAACTGGGGTTCTTCTTTGTAAAAATCTGTTGTGAGGGATCATTTTAGTAGAAGGTTTGAGAATAATAAATGCTGACAAAGATGTTGGTCCCATGGAGACTCAGGCAAAAAAATCTTCATTCCTGAAACTTCTGTATTTAACAATTCAATTACAAGGGCTTTACTGAAGAATCAAGTTGTTTCCTATTTTGTTCACATAAACATCTGAACAGAAATGAACTACCTATTTTAGAAAATACTTTGTCTACTGGTGCTTATAGTTTTCAGCCTCTAGGTTTGCTAACCATTTGTCTTAATGCAGAAAATAAGCCATATAATTGCTCCTTTTTAGAGAATTAGTCAATTGCATTTTCTCATCTTACTCTGACTATACTGGCCTGATGCTCTTCACTTCCTTCAGTGTTTTTTTAACATAGTTCATAACTATGTTCACATATAACAAGAACTTTAAAAACTCTTTCATTAATGTTCATTCCTAAATACTATTGACTTGCCTCATCACATACCATTTCCAAAATGCTACTTAGCCTTTCCTAACTTTATGACAATTTGCCATTTTCACCCTATTTCCTCTGGCAGACCTAAGAAAAAGTAGAAAGAAATGAGGATATAAAAATTTTTGTAAATTTGAACAAAGTTTTTCACAAAACTTACTAAGTATTCTAAATTAAATAAATATATCAGAATAGTTTTAGAAAGAACACACTAATTCTGGGCCATCTCTCAAAGACCTATGAATCAACAGACATCAGCCTATCACAATAGAAGACTTATTAAAAGAAAAGCCATGAGATGAATCAAATCCTCGGTGTTGGAAGAAATAGTTTATATAGAAGTTTCTTAAGTAACTCATTACTAAGTTTCAAGGTGGGTATCAAATGGCAACTCAATTCAGTACCCATATTTTCTGTCAAATCTATTCTTATAGATAGGAACAGTAAGTTTTTCTTCTTCAGTTATCTTCACTTAAAATAATCTAAGATGGGGCACCTGGGTGGCTCAGTGGGTTAAAGCCTCTGCCTTCGACTCAGGTCATGATCTCAGGGTCCTGGGATGGAGCCCCGCATCAGGCTCTCTGCTCAGCAGGGAGCCTGCTTGCCCCCACTCTCTCTCTGCCTGCCTCTCTGCCTACTTGTGATCTCTCTCCTCTCTGTCAAATAAATAAAATCTTAAAAAAAAAATCTAAGATGCCATGAATATAATTTTGTTAATTAAGATCACTATGATGATTTCTTTTACTTTCACAAGATAAAGGATTTTTATTCTGAAAGGTCCCTGTCATGGTTTATCCATACTTTTAATGATAAACTAAGCCATCATTTCCCAACATTGTGAGAAAAAGATAGGTTATCTTTCAGCTACGAAATCTACACACACACACACAAGAGTGGGGTTTGAAATACCAAAAAAAAAAAAGAAGTGGAGGAGGAAGAGAAAGAAAATCAGTAATACAGGCATAGGCTTCAAAGAGTGGTGTGAGAAAGTCGTATCTAGAAATCATGATTTTAAGTGGTAAGAGCTGCAGTTCATGCCAAAAGTGGTTTTCTAATGGTCACAAAGTACCAGTCTTCTGTGAGGTAAACAATTTTATCCCTGCAAGACTACCTGATATTTTAAGTTCAACAAGTCAAACTACATTCACAAGTTCTACTTTTGTCTTATTAGGTTACAAAGCCCTCTTTTTTTTTCCCAGTATTTTGTTAGAGTAGGCTTATCCTTGAATTTGATTAAACTAATAAAGGAAGGTAACTGTCAACTGCAAAGAAAAGAAATTTATTCATGTCTTTGTCTTTTAAAAATACACTTAAAATCTATTAAATAACTGGTATTTTCTTTTAAACCATGAACTTTATTTTTAGGAAGCTTTGCGAATGGTCAAGTGTGACAAAATAATTTCAATAGCAATGTAACCTACAGAAAATAGTAATGCACTATTTTTTAGCCATCAAATAAATTAAAGATTCATAATATTCAGTGTTGGCAATACTCAAACTAAAGGTGGGAATATAAATTCAGTCTTTTATGAGGGCATATTTGGCAGATCTAGGATTTTCACAGAAATATACTTGAGCAATACAAATCTACACCAAAATTATATACTGAAGGATTAGATATTAGAAATAAACTAAATGTCTATGCTACACAATGCATGGACTTGCAGATCTAGGATTCTGACAGAAATATACTTGAGCAAAACAAATCTACACCAAAATTGTATACTGAAGGATTAGATATTAGAAATAAACTAAATGTTCATGCTACACAATGCATGGACATGCCATGCATAATAGATCCATCTATGGATATACAAAGCAATTGTTACATAAGAACAAAATCTACTCATATATAGTAACATGAAAGATGCTCAAGATAGCTCAAGATAGTGAAAAGGTGTAGAAAAAGATGTATAGTATGAGCCTTTATTAGTCCCTAGAGGTGCCACAAATGATCACAAATTTGGTGGCTTAAAACAAAAGAAATTTATTTTTCTCAGTTCTGGAGGAAAAGATGTCCAAAATCAAGGTATAGGCAGGGCCCTGCTACATCCAAAGGCTCCACAGGAAAGTCCTTCCTTGCCTCTTCCAGTTCCTGTTGACTCCGAGTGTTCCTTGGCTTGTGGCCCATTTAATTTCCATCTCTGCTTTCATCTTCACATCACCTTCTCCCCATGTCTGTCATCACATGGCCTGCTTCTCTGAGTCTTCTCTAAGAACACTTGTCATCGGATTTGGTGCCCACTCTAAACCAAGATGACCTTATCCTGAGATCCTCAATTATACGTGCAAAGACCCCTTCTCCAAAAATCACATTCACAGGTTCTAAAAGTTAGGACTTAAACATGTTCAACCCTGGGGCACCTGGGTGGCTCAGTGGGTTAAAGCCTCTGCCTTCGGCTCAGGTCATGATCTCAGGGTCCTGGGATCGAGCCCCGCATCGTGGTCTCTGCTCAGCAGGGAGCCTGCTTCCTTCTCTCTTTGTGCCTGCCTCTGCCTACTTGTGATCTCTCTCTCTCTGTCAAATAAATAAAATCTTAAAAAAACAAAACAAAACATATTCAACCCTACACAGCCCAGTAATATTTTGTTTTTAATTACATATATGTAAAGCATACATCTGTAAATAGCTAGAAAAATTAGTGTGGAAGAATACAGACAAAGCCATTACCAGTAGTTACCTCTTCAGAACGGAGGTAAAAAAGTGAATACAATAAATCTCATATTCTATTTTATATACCTTTGAAAAAAAAATAATGGTCACTTACTTTCCCATTGTCCTAGACAACCATTTCACCCACATTAAATTCTCCAATCCTACAAACTTTTTCCCATCTTTGCTCAGCTTCCTGCTTCATTGAGAAAACTGAAAGCATCAGAAAAGTTCCACAAACTAAAAAGCCCACACCTACCCACACACAAGTATCTACACTTACATCCTTTGCCTCCCCTCTCATTACCTTGGAAATATGTGTCCCCACAATTTCTCAATCTTTGTGTTACATCAGTTTTTCATTCACTACTCAATAATTCACCTCAGTATAGAAACACAATTTCAATTTCTTTTAAAAATCTTCTCTGGTGGGGCACCTGGGTGGCTCAGTCAGTTGAACATCCAACCAATGATCTCAGTTCAGGTCTTGATCTCAAGGTCATGAATTCAAGTCCCACACTGGACTCCATGCTGGACAAAGAATAAAAAACTTCTCTGGAGCCCTTTTTGTATTCTAGATATTACCCTATTTCTTTGATCCTATTCACAACAAAATGCCTCAAAAGAACTGCTTACACTTGGTATTTCCAACATGTCATCCCATTCCCTCTTAATCCCACTTCTCTCAGACATTTTCCCCACTATGGCACCAAAAAAGCTTGTGAAGATACCATTAACTTCTTGTTGCTAAACCCAATGGTAAATACCCAGTCTTCATCTTGACTTGACCTATCAGCAATATAGTCAAAACTAAAAACATTCGTTGGCTTCCATTTCTTCTAGCTGTGCTTCTTTGCTGCTACCAACTTTATCAGATCTTCCTCTCCCCGCTCCCCCTCACCGCAACCACTTAAAATTGGAGTACATACCCCAGCGTAAAATAACCCGTGGTGTTTTTAATATCTACATTCAGTCCCTACAGATAACCCCTAGTCTTAATAGTTTTCAATATCATGTAAAAGGATGGATCTCAATTTTATATCTCTAGCCTAGAAATCTTTCCTAAACTCTTGGTTTGTATTATGCAACTTCCTACACTTGATATCACTATCAGATTACCTGCAAAGCTCTTTCCTCACCACCAAATATCTACATATTTACTCTTCAAGTCTTTGGTTCTCAATAGGTTTATTCTTACCACTGTAATCAAATTTGCAACCTTCCACCACTCAACAACCCTCTCAATCCCCTTACCTTGCTCTATTTTTTTCTTTCACAAGAATATTTATCAATTCTCATTTAATTGCTTATACTGTGCCCTCCTCCCAATCTGAAATGTAACTTCCATTAGGACAGAAATCTTTGCCTTGTTTACTAATTTACCTACAATAGAGCCTGTCACCTGGTAAACACATATTTGAATCAGTTTTTAATTTAAAAATTTTTTAAATACAAAGGCCACTTCTCATTCTATCTTCTGTAGTTTGTTTGCTACCCAAATTTCACTTATGTGTACCTCTAAGATTCACTGACCACTTCTATTTCTTTTTCCCTAAAAATAACTAGACAACTCCTCTACAATACATCATTCCATGTCACATCTCCTCTTCAAAACAACATTCCATTTCAGTTTTATGTAAACATAAAAAATCTCTTGCTCAGACTCCAGCCAAATTACCTTCTTCTATTTAAGATTTTTCATATTAAATACTTAAATGAGTAAAGTGATTATATAAAATAATCGATTTTTAATTAAATTATAGTTGGTACACAAGTTTCATTAATTTCAGAGTGATATGACAAGTCTATACATTTTGCTATGCTCACTACAAGTGTAGCCATCATCTGTCACCATACAGCACTATTACAATATCACTGACTACATTCCTTATGCTGTACCTTTTATCCCCATGACTTTTTCATTCTATCACTGGAGGCCTTGATCTCCCATGCCCATTCACCCATTCTGCCCATCTCCCCACTTCCCTCCTATCTGGCAACTCTCAGTTTGTTCTCCTAATTTATAGGTCAGTTTCTATTTTTTGTTTGCTCATTCATTTTTTGATAGAAGACTTTAGTTTGATTTTTTTTTCTTTTACTTTTTTAACCCTTTTTTTTTTGGATAAGTAGGTAGGGAGCTGATGGAGAGTAAGTCCCCTGGGTAGTTTTTTTCCAAAACATAAATTGTATCCTCCTCTCTACTCTGACCATACACATTTAATATTCTGATTTACCAGAGGGGGACATAAATGGATATATGCTTTTCAAAAAAAACCCTCTCTGGTCATTTTTGATGTAATACAACCCCAGTCACTAGACTGACAACCACTAAATTAAAACATACAAAATAACAACTACAGCTTGTGATTCATAATCTTTAAATCTTTACATTCACGTTTTTCTAAATGAAAAATATTTTCAGAGGAATCAGTAAGAAATTAATAGCAAATAGGTTTGATTACTCCTAAGAAATAATAAGGACCCTATCAAGCAGTCACACCATGTCTACATATGACCTGCTTCAAAATTTTATGGTTGTTACCATGTTACATCCTCCTACATTCTTCCTCTTACCTGCTAATGCCTATAAATCTGTTTTGGAATATTCAGGAGTGCACTGTTGTTAAAAAGGAACCATTTACTCTTCCCTTTCTCAGATATGCTACTATGTACTACTATCGCCTATAACATGAGAATGTTGTTTTTTCTGGCATACTTGCCAAACTATTTTTTCCTCCGTCTAGAAAGCTTTGACTAGAATTGTTTACAGAAAATGATTTCTGGGTATGCGTGCTATCCTCCATCCCTAATCTTGAGCAATTTAGAGGACTTAAGAAAAAGGATCTGTGGGTTTCTAACCTCAATAAATTTCAGTTTTCAACTGAGTTTATTTTTTTTTTTTAAGATTTTATTTATTTATTTAACAGAGAGAGAGAGATCGCGAGAGAGAAGGACCACAACAAGCAGGGGCAGCGGGGGAGAAAGAAGCAGGCTTTCCGCTGAACAGGGAGCCCCATGTGGGGCTCAATCCCAGAACCCTGGAATCATGACCTGAGCCAAAGGCGGACGCTTAATGACTGAGCCACCCAGGCACCCTTTCAACTGAGTTTCAAACTCAGTTTTCTCATCTGTAAAATGGGCATATGGGCCTAAATTATTTCAAAAGAACCTTCCAGCTACAGACTATATGAACCAATAATTCTGTTATTTATTATGAGAAAGAAATTGAAACAAGTTCTTTCAAGAAAAAGTTAAAAAAAATAAATGCGTTATCTCAAATATTTTAAGTAGATCTAACAACCTCTTGAGTTACTATATCTTTAAAAAGGTTTAAGTATACTTTATTTTTAAAATATTCAATTTGTTGGAAAAAGTATATTAGAGTTTTTCTGAAAACTGATTATTTATCCTTTAACTCTTTGGTTCCTCATTAAATCTTTTTTTTTTTTTTTTTTTTTTTTTTTTTTAAAGATTTTATTTATTTGACAGAGAAACACAGCGAGAGAGGGAACACAAGCAGAGGGAATGGTAGCGGGAGAAGCAGGCTTCCTGCTGAGCAAGGAGCCCAATGTGGGGCTCGATCCCAGAAACCTGGGATCATGACCTGAGCCGAAGGCAGACGCTTAACGACTGAGCCACTCAGGCGCCCCTGGTTCCTCATTAAATCTTAACCTCTAGGTGACACACGACCATCAATAGTTTATCCTCAAATGTCTATGTATATAGTTGACTCTTGAACAATACAGGAGTTAGAGGCAGGAAACATTTCATCCTCCTCGCACAAATATCCACATATACCCTACTGAACTGTTGAACTGAAGCTTAACTGGTAATATAAACAATTGATTAATACATATTTCATACATTATATGTATTACATACTGTAGTCTTATGATAAAGTAAGACAGTCAAAAGAAAATGTTAAGAAAATCATAAGGAAGAGAAAATACATTCATAATACTATGCTGCATTAATCGATACTGTAAGTTTATGTCATCTGTTCACAAGATGAATCATCTGTCAGTTCCTTAATCAATATGGTCTTATATGATACAAAATGCTGTAAATGTTTTGTGTATTAATACTAGACATCAAAAATGAGAAGATAATGTGAAAAAGAAATTCATATTTATTTACGGATATAACAATTCATCATTAATAACAAAGAAGCCACAATATGATTTCTTTATGATAGCCTAGCATAATCTGTGCAATTGTTTCATGGCAGCCTAGCCTAAATACTAACAAATAAATCATTTATAAAACTGTTATGACACACAGTATTAGTCATGTCCATAACACAGCACTTAACATTGTTAAGTTGCTTTAAAAAAAAAAAAAAAAAAAAAAATGGACGCCTGGGTGGCTCAGTGGGTTAAGCCTCTGCCGTCAGCTCAGGTCATGATCTCAGGGTCCTGGGATCGAGCCCCCGCACTGGGTTCTCTGCTCAGCAGGGAGCCTGCTTCTCCCTCTCTCTCTGCCTGCCTCTCTGCCTACTTGTAATCTCTGTCAAATAAATAAATAAAATCTTAAAAAAAACAAAAAACAAAAAACACCTGTGATGATAGGATGACAAGCAATTTCTCCAATCACCAGAGAAGCATTATTTTACAGTAATGTAATTCTTCAAAAGCAGTTTTAAAACAGTGGGAAAAATAACACATTACTAATTTAATATAAAATATCACTCACCGTAAAAAAAAAAATAAAAATAAACAAATAAATATCACTCACCGTATACCTATGTAAGGATAGGCTATCCATTTCTTTTTTTTTTTTTTTTAAGATTTTATTTATTTATTTGACAGAGAGGAGAGAGATCCCAAGTAGGCAGAGAGAGAGGGGGAAGCAGGCTCCCTGCTAAGCAGAGAGCCCAATGCGGGGCTCGATCCCAGGACCCCGAGATCATGACCTGAGCCTAAGGCAGAGGCTTTAACCCACTGAGCCACCCAGGCGCCCCAGGCTATCCATTTCTATCCAAATCCTGCACACAATGTTCTACACGATGAATACTTAGGCACTGATAATGATGACACAAATGCCTCTCACACAGTTCTTGCCATCCATCTTCAATGGTGTAGTCCTTCTAGACTTTCATGTTCTCTTTCAGGGTTCTCTTCCACAGTACTGATGATTCTTTCCACAAGGTGCTGTATAAAATGAGCTTTAAAGGTCCTCATGATCCCCCCTGATCTAGAGGTTGCTTTAGAGTTGTGTTTGGGAACAAGCAGATCACTCCAATGCCACTGGTGTTCATGTCATGACATTCTGGGTGGCCACGGGCAATGTCCAATATTAAAAGAACTTTCAAAGGCAGTCCCTTACTGGCAAAGGTACTTCCTGACTTCAGGGACAAAGCACTGATGAAACCAATCCAGAAAAAGGATTCTCAGTATCCAGACCTTCTTGTTGTACAACCAAGACTGGCAGCTGGTACCTCTTTTCCCTTCAAGGTTTGGGTGTTAGTGGCTTTACAAAGGACAGTCCTATCAGTTAAGTTAGCCTATCCCTTCCTGCCTTAAATGCTAGTGCTCACTGCTTTCCTTACTAATAAATGTCCCTTGTAGCTTCCCACCCCCTTCAACCCAGAATAAGGCATTTCTGTCTGCATTAAAAACCTATTCAGGCAGATATCCTTTCTCCTCAATGATTTTTTTTAATGCGTCTGGGAACTTTTCTGCTGTCTCTTGGTCAACAGAAGCTGCTTCTCCTATTTTCTTGACATTTTTTAAAAAAAAAACCATTTTCTAAAATTATCAAACCATCCTTTGCTGGTATTAAATTCTCCAACATCAGAGCCTTTACCTTCCTTTTGCTTAAGGATGACATGACATATAAGGACCTCACTTCTTCTTAAGTCATATTAGAGTCTATATAGGTATACCATTCTTATAGCAATCATGCACCCTCATAAAAGCTGCATTTTCAATACTAAGTAAGGTATTTTGCAAAAAGGGCAAGGTTTTGTGCCTGCTGGCATAACTACAACAACAACTTCACAAATTTCCTTTTTTAAAAAACAATGGCCCTTATACTAGAATTATTTATATTGAAATGGTGGGCAACCCAGATGCAGACCCCAATTTACAGTATGTATCAAGCAATTCAAATCATTTTTTGTAACACAATGACTCTTCTCTGCTTCTTGGGAGCTCTTCCAACATCACTAGTGGCACTTCATATGGGTCCCATGGTGTTATTCAAAGTTTACAGCATTACATTAAACACAATGAAAAACACACGAGAACCGCAAAAGATCACTTTTTACTGTGATATGCAATTTACTGGAAAGATGAACTGATCACGCAGAGATGATTAATGTCACCTGGTGTTTTAAGTTAAGTAGACACTCACAACACTTGAGCTCACCACAGTAGCAACATGGGGTCATTATGAAATTATTACAATAGTACTGTTATGTACCACAGTTAATTTTATGCAGTTATGACTTAATACTCCAATTTTATGTTTATTTACATTTCCCTTGACTACAAATGGCACCGAGTATGGTCTGTAAGTATTTGTATACACACGTTTTGACAAATTTTAACCTTTTTTAATAAATTTGTGAATATTTTATGGTAGCAAATGATAAAATAGATGAGTATCTACATATACTTTATGCATTCATGACAGATCTTTCTTTTTAAAAGATTTGTTTATTTGACAGAGACAGAGATATCACAAGTAGGCAGAGAGGCAGGCGGGGGGCAGGGGGGAAGCAGGCTCCCCACTGAGCAGAGCCCGAAGTGGGGCTCGATCCCAGGACCCTGATATGACCCAAGCCAAAGGGAGAGGCTTTAACCCACTCAGCCACCCAAGCGCCCCATGACAGACCTTTCTTAAGGTATATCGTATCTTTTCTTAGCTTTTTCAATAATTCTAGGCTCATGATTTGTAAGCAAGTTTTTTTAAATTGTCGCAAATCTCTAAAAACTTTTCCAATATCTGTATTGGAAAAAAAAAATCAGTACAGAAATGTACCTAAAAAAATCAGTATAGAAATGTTACCTATGCAGTTCAAGCCTATGTTGTTCAAAAGTCAACTGTGTAAAACAAAACAAAAAACTTATCAAAAAAGAATCGCTACTTCAATAAAAACATCAGTACCTAACATTTCATTATAGGAAAACTGTCCTACACACAATAAATAGTTCTCATTCTACCTTTTCCAAGAAGTCCTATAAGTTGTTATAGGCCATTATCAAAAACAGCTCAGTAAAGTACAAAAAGCTAGAAAGACCTGAATTTGTTTCCTACCTCTATGACTTAATGCCTGGTATGCTGCTCCCAACCCTCTCCCCCACCAAATAAATACAATTAACTTCTCTAAGCATCAACTTTCTCAACGAGAAAGAAAAAAAGACCTACTTTGTGGGGATGATATAAGGATAAAAACAGACCATATAATTACATCTTTTGGTGTTCTAAGAATACAGCAGTAGCCCAATACAAAGTAGCTCTCATCATTTTACAAAGACATTCTTTTTATCCATTGAAACTTCAAATTAAGTCTATTAATTAACATCATAGAATATGAAGTACCATTTCCTTACCCTCATAATTTTACTATACAAGTTAGATTTTGATTGTTGATTCAAACTTAATATGGCTGTTCTTTTACATTTATTTAAAATAAAAATCACTAATAGTTAAAATTATTTCCAACCAGTACTGGCCAATATTAAATGTTAAATTAAATCAGCAAATATAACTTTATAAATTCAGTTATATGTTCACTTAAAATTAAACTTAAAGTTCACTTCAATTATTCAGGTTCATTCACAGATTTTGGCCAGCAAATTGTTTAAATAAAATGTCAATACAGCTGATCCTTGAACAACACAGGGGTTGGGGCAGCTACCAGTATAGCCGAAAATCCACATATAACCTTGACTCCCCAAAACTTAACTACTAACAACCTACTACTGATCAGAAGCCTTACCAATAACATAGACAGTCAACTAATACATATTTTGTATGCTGTATTATTACATACTGTATTCTTACAATAAAAGCTAGAAAAAAGAAAATATTAAGAGTATTTTATTAAGAATCATACTTGGGGGCACCTGGGTGGCTCAGCGGGTTAAGCCTCTGCCTTCAGCTCAGGTCATGATCCTAGGGTCCTGGGATCGAGCCCCACATCGGGCTCTCTGCTAAGCAGGGAGCCTGCTTCTTCCTCTCTCTCTTTCTGCCTGCCTCTATGCCTACTAGTGATCTCTCTGTCACATAAATAAAATCTTTAAAAAAAAAAAAGAATCATACTTAAAAAGTCATAGTTAGCACATTTACAGTACGATATTCAAGTTATAAAAAAAATTCACATATAAGTGGACACCTATTGCTCAAGGGTCAACTGCATATAAAAGGAAAGACCAAGGTCAAAGAAAATGGCAGAGAAAGAATCTCTAAGAATCCGTCCCACTGAAACAGTATTGAGCTGGCAAGAACTTTTGGAATCAATTATTTCAGAACTCTGGAGTCTAGTCAAATAATTGCAATTAACACAAGAGTGCTTAATGAAGAAAGAGGCTGGTAAACTCTGGTGAATTTCTTTTTGTGTAGGAGCCACCATTCCCCCATCTACCAGGATGGAGGCAAAAACCTGTAGGTATGGCAGCTTATGTTCCTGGTGAAGCCTACCGGTGCCAGGGTGAACAGCCACCTAATCTCCCCCCAAAAATGGCGTTATGTATTTTGATCGGCCTGGCAGAGAACGGTGGGACTAGTACAGAGGCCAGCCACTATTTCTATTACTTTGGGCTAAATGACTTCCTCGACAACATCTGTCAAGGAATTTTAAGACATTTTTTTCCTTTTTTTGCTGGATCCACACACTCAAGGAACTATTAGGTCACTGCCTGACCACAAAGATAATATAACAGAGAATTCAGTGACCACATACAAATAGCAAAGTGTAAGTAGTTCTTCCCAATAAATACTGTTAATGTAAAAGGCTTAAATTCATCAATTAAGACACAGATTGCCAAAATTGATTTTAAAATATGATCCCATAATATGCTCCTTACATGGAATTTATTATAGAGACAAAGACACAAATTGCTTAAAAATAAAAATGAAAAAAAATCTTACATTCAAATAGTAGCCAAAACAGAACTGGCATACCAATGCTAATAGCAAACAAAATACATTTTAAGTGAAAAAGTGTTAAAAAAGACAGACACTGGATATAGATAAAAGGATTAATTCAACAGGAAAATAACTATTACAAGCAAGCCAAAAGCTCCAAAACACAAATGCATACAATGAGAACTGAAAGAAGAAACAGACAGTTGAATAATAATACTTGGAGATCCAAAAGGCCCACTCTCAGCAATGGCTGGAGCATCTAGATAGAAGATCAATAAGGAAATCAAAGACCTGAACAATACTATAAATCATCTAGATATAACAGATATGTACACAATGTCCCACCCAACAGGAGCAGAACACACACTCTTCTCAAGTATACATGGAACATTCTAGAGGATAGACTATATGTTAGGCAACAAAACAATCCTCAATAAATTTAAATTCACTGAAACCTACAAGGTATTTTCTCCAACCACAATGGAATGAAACTAGAAATAACAGAAGAAAAACTGGAAAATGAGCAACATGAATCCACTCTTAAATAAGAAATAATTCAAAGAATAAATCACAAGGAAAATTAGAAAACAACTTGAGGATAACAAAAATACAAACATTACCAAAACATTAGGATGCAACAAAAGCAGTAATTAGAAAATAATTTATAGCTATAAATGCCTACATTAAAAATGAAGAACTATCTCAAATCAACAGTCTAACTTTATACCTAAAGGAACTAGAAAAAGAGCAAACTAAGCCCAAAGCCAGCATAAAGAAGGAACCAATAAAAACTAAAGCAAAGGTTAATAGAGAACAGAAAAATAGAATCAATGAAACTTAAAAAGTAGTTTTTTTAAATTAACAAATCCTTAATTAGACTATGAAAAAAATAGACAAACTGTAAATAAATAAGATCAGAAATGAAAGTAAGGACATTATAATAGTTCCCCCAGCCCCTACGCTCTTAATGCTTTCTGCTGTTTCAATTACCTGTGGTCAACCATGGTCCAAAACGAGGTGATCTTCCTCCTGACTTATCAGAAGATAAATAACAGCCAAATGCTACGTTATTATATCATTCACCTTACCTCGTCTCACCACGTAGGCATTTTATCATCTCATCATGTAAGCATTTTATCATTTCACATCATCACAAGAAAAAGGGCGAGCATAGTATAATAATGTATTTTGAAAGACCACACTTTCATACCTTTCATTAGAGTAAACTGTTATAATTACCTTATTTTACATTTATTGTTGTTAATCTCTTACTGTGCCTAATTTATAAACTAGGAATATTATAGCTGTTTATGTATGAGAAAAAAAACATACTATATGCAGGGTTGGGAATTATCTGTAATTTCAGGCAGCCACTGGGGGTCTAGAAATGTACCCCCATGGATAAGAAGGAACAAAGGACTACTATATTACCAATCTCACAGAATGTAAAAGGACTATAAGAAAACACTACGAATGATTATACGCTTACAAACTAAATAATCTAAATGAAAAGGACAAATGTGGAAAAACACAGAAATTACCAAAACTATCTCAAGAAGAAAAAAACCTCAACAGGAAAATCAATAATCAAAAACTTCCAAACAAAGAAAAGCTCAGGTCTAGATGGCTTCACTGGTGAATTCCACCAAATATTTTAAAAACATTGGGGGTGGTTCAAGATGGCAGTGTAAGAAGATCTGAACTCATCTCCTCCCACAGACACAAAAAATACACATCTACATATAAAATTACCCCTGAAAAAGATCCAAAAACTGGCTGAATAGATCCTCCCCAACAAAGGATAAAAGGGCTACATCAAGACCTGAAGGCTAGGCAGAGTCTCCTCAAAAATCCTAATTGAATAATAATACCTGGGCATGACAAAATACAATCAGGAAGGATCACACAAGGGTGCCTGGGGGGCTGAGTGGGTTAAAGCCTCTGTCTTTAGCTCAGGTCATGATCTCAGGGTCCTGGGATCAGGCCCCAAATCGGGCTCTCTGCTCAGCAGGGAGCCTGCTTCCCCTTCTCTCTCTCTGCTTGCCTCTCTGCCTACTTGTGATCTTTCTCTCTGTCAAATAAATAAATAAAATCTTTCTCTCTGTCAAATAAATAAAATCTTTTTTTTTTTTTTTTAAGATTTTTTATTTATTCGACAGAGAGAAACACAGCGAGAGAGGAAACACAAGCAGAGGGAATGGTAGTGGGAGAAGCAGGCTTCCCGCCGAGCAGGGAAGCCCTATGCGGGGCTCGACCCCAGGACCCTGGGATCATGACCTGAGCCAAAGGCAGATGCTTAACGACTGAGCCACCCAGGCGCCCCAATAAATAAAATCTTTAAAAAAAAAAAAAAAAGAAGGATTACACAGTTTCTGAGAAATGAGGGGTTTGTGATCCACATCAGGCACCTCAACTCTTGAGACCTTCACCAGAGATAAGCCCCCAAAATGTCATCTGAAACCAATGAGGCTTATATCCGAGAGGACCACAGGGGCCGTAGGGAACAGAGATTTCACTATTAAAGAACTCACACAAGGACTCACTTGCCCTAGGGCCAGCACGAAAGGGGCAGTTTGAAAAGTTCCTAGAGCATAACTGAAGATTCAGCTGCTAATAGTAAAGCACCTGCCAGAGGAGCAGGAGCCTGCTAGAACTCCTTTCAGGGAGAGAGGCACTAACAGTCACCATTTTTGCACAGTCCTCGTACCTTGCTAGCACCAGTTCCAGCAGAAGCTATATTTGCATACTCCTCCCTCTAACCTGCTAACATTTGTAAGTGCACTCTGCTCCCACATGACCCTCACTACCCTGCCAAAGACAGCAGTTGTCCATACTCCACACAGGATATGCCCTTTAATGCCATGCCCTAATGGCCAAGAAGGACTGTGTTTCTGGCCTCAATGGGTCTGAAATAATCAGAGACACAGTTCTTGGCACTTTACCACCCACAGGACACTGCAGAGACAGCAGAACAAAACTTATCTCCAGTCTGCCTGTGCAGAGGTCTATTTACTCATACTGAAGCTTCGGCCTAAAGAGAATAACTCAGAATTGCCACTCACAAAGAGGCTGCAAATGTGCTTTCAGAGAATGTAGGCCAGTATATGCCACCTTTGCATTCTCCCTCAGCCTTGCTACAGCTTGCCAGTATCTCCCACAAGAACTCATACTCTCCAGAAGCCCTGATTTTGCAACTGTCACCAAGGAGACACACTGGACAGATTGCCTGGCCTGGATGGAATACAGAATGATTCCATCCATTTGGATGGATGGCATCCATTTCTGAATGCCATCCCACTGAACTGTATATATCTCTGATAAATTAAAAGCTGCTGCCTAGAGGTCTAGCTTCTAATTAACCTGAGACTAGAGGCAGAATGAGATCCCTTCCTCTGGAATACTCAAAAGATCTTGGCACTTCCTCAACAACAGGACCTATGAAGAATAAATCAGGCTGCCTAGACAATTACAAAGACTAAAGAGAAAGCCAAGAGCTACAGCAAGTTTGTTTAAACCATGAGGTTCATCTCCTACACAAGGTCACTCATTGCCTGGGAGAGATAGCTGTTTTGCTTAATACCCAGACACAAGCAGGGAGAGTCAGACAACAGGAGGAGACAAAGGAATATGTTCCAAACAAAAGAACAAGATAAAACCCCGGAGAAAAATATTAGTAAAATGGAGATAAGTAATTTACCTGATTAAGAGTCCAAAATAATGGTCATAATGATGCTCACTGAACTGAGGAGAAGAATCAATGAACACAACAAAAACTTCAGCAAGAGACAGAAAATATAAGAAAATACCAAAATCCCAAATCTGAAGAATACAATAAGCAAACTGAAAACTACAGCAGAGGGGTTCAACAGCAGACTAGATAAAGCTGAAGAAGCAATCCATGATCTGGAAGAAAAGGCACAAATAAAAAACAAAAAATATTTGTTCTGTTCCCAAAACAAAGAACAAAAAAAATTTATAACTTCATAAAGTGAAGCTAGCTAGCTTAAGAGACCTATAGGACAATATTAGGTAGAGTAACATTCATACTTCTTTCTTTCCAGAAAGAAAAGAGAGAAAGGGCTAGAACATCTATTTTAAGAAATAACTAAAACCTTCCCAAACCTGTGGAAGAAAACAAATACCCAGATCCAGGAAGCCCAGAGTTCCAAACAAGACTAAATCCAAAGAGACCCACAACACATTAAAATTAAAATGTCCAGAGTTAAATATACAGAGAATACAGAAAGCAGTAAAAACAACAAGCTATTATATACAAGGGAACCTCCATAAGACTATTATCACAGTTCTCAGCAGAATCTTTGCATACCAAAAGGGAAATGCATTAATATATTCAAAGCACTGATGGAAAAAACTTCCAACAAGAATATTCTCCTCTCTGGGGCACCTGGGTGGCTCAGTGGGTTAAAAGCCTCTGCCTTCAGCTCAGGCCATGATCTCAGCATCCTGAGATCAAGCCCCAAATCAGGCTCTCTCTCTGCTCAGCGGGGAGCCTGCTTCCCCCTCTCTCTCTGCCTACTTGTGACCTCTCTCTCTGTCAAATAAATAAATAAAATCTTAAAAAAAAAAAATATTCTCCCCACAAAGTCACCATTCAGAATTGAAGGGGAAGGGGCTTCTGCTGGCTCAGTCAGTAGAGCAAGTGACTTTTGATCTTGGGGTTGTAAGTTCAAGCCCCACAGTGGGTGTGGAAATTAAACATCTAAAATCTCTTTAAAAAGTTACTTTTAAAATTGAAGGAGAGGTAAAAGGTTGTCCACACAAACAAAAACGGAGGAGTTCATCACAACTAAACCAGCCAGCCCTACAAGAAATGTTAAAGGCATTTCTTCAAGTTGAAAAAAACACTGTAAGAAAAAGACATATGAGGAGCACCTAGGTGGCTCAGTTGGTTAAGTGTGTCTGCCTTTGGTTCAGGTAATTAACTCAGGGTCCTGGGATCAAGCTCCCCGTGGCCAGGCTCCCTGCTCAGCAGGGACTTTGCTTCTCCGTCTCTCACTACCCCTCCCCCTGACCTGTGCACTCTCTTTCTCAAATAAATAAATAAATAAAATCTTTAAAAAAACAAGTGACAGTAAAAAAATCTCTGATAAATGTACATATAAGATAGTAGATTAATCACTCATAAAACCAGTATACAGACTAATAAGGAGAAGTAGTAAAAACTATAATTATAATAGCTGAAATACACACAAAACTAAAAAATGTAACATGTTACATTAAAACCATAAAATGCAGGGAAGAAGAGTAAAAACATCAAGCTTTAGAATGCATTCAAACTTAACTATCATTATGTTGAAAGTAGAAATTTAACTTACAATCCTTAAGTAGAGAGTCATCAAACCAAAAGGGAAGAAAACAAAAGAAGGAATAGAGAGGAACCACAAAATAGAGAGAAACAACAAAATGGCAATAAGTACATACCTACTAATAACCAGTTTAAATGTAAAAAAAAAAAAAAAAAAAACCAAAAACTAACTACTTTAAAAGACACAAAGTGCCTGAAAAGATTCAAAACAATAAGACCCAGGGCACACAGGGCACCCAGGGCACCCGGGACACCCGGGGCTGGGAGGAAAGGGCTCGGTTGGTACGCTAAGTATCAGATTCTTGGTTTCAGCTCAGGCCATAATCTCAGGGTCCTAGGATCAAGCCCTGCATCAGGATCTGTGCTGGGGGTTGGGGGGAGGTGTTTGCTGGGGACTCTCTCCCTCTCCCTGCTTTCTCTCCCTCTCTCTAAAACAAATAAATATTTAAAAACAACAAGACCCATCTATATGCTGCCTACCTGAGACTCACTTCAGATGTAAGGACACACACAAACTGAAAGCGAAGAAATGGAAAAGGATGCAAATTGAAAGCAAAAGAATGGAAAAGGATGCTTTGTGCAAATGGAAACCAAAAAAAAGCCAGGATAGTTATTACCTCTATCAGACAAAAAGTATTTAAAACAAAGACTTTTAATAAAAGAAAAAGCTATGCATCACATTAAGGATAAAGGGATCAACCCAGCAAGAAGAAATATTTACAACATTTGTAAATATTCACAAACACAACATAGGAACACCTAAATATTAGAGAGTGAATATTAACATATCTAAATGAAAAACTGACGGGTACCTGGGTGGCTCAGTCAGTTAAGCAGCTGCCTTCAGCTCAGGTCATGATCCCAGGGTTCTGGGGTAGAGCCCAGCATGGGGCTCCCTGCTCAGCAGGGAGTCTGCTTCTCCCTCTCTCTCTGCCCCTCTCCCTGCCCCCACTCATGCTCTCTTATCAGTCTCATTTACATGCTCTCAAATAAATAAAATCTATTTAATAAAAATAAATAAGCGGAAAAATTGATAGCAATGTGATAGTGGGAGACTTTAATGCCCCACTTACATCAATGGATAGAACATCCAGTCAAAAAAATCAATAAGGCAACAATGGCCTTAACACATTAGTTCACAAAAACTAGTTAACATATACAGAAAATTCCATCCAATGGGAGAATACAGTTTATTCAAAAAGAGAGAATTCACGAAACTTTAGCCAGACTTATCAACAAAAAAAAAAAAGAGGGCTCAAATAAAGTCAGAAATGAAAGATGACTTACAACTGATACCAAGGATATAAAAAGGATCATTAGAGACCACTGTAAACAATTACACACCAACAAACTGGACATCCTATAAGAAATGCATAAAGTCCTAAAAACATAAAATTTGCCAAGACTGAAGCATGAAGAAACAGAATCTGAATGGACAAATTTTGGGTAAGAGATTGAATTAGTAATCAAAAATTTCCTAACAAACCAAAGTCCAGGGCCAGACAACTTCACTGATGAATTCTAGCAGACATTCAAAGATTTAATATCTACCCTTCTCACACATTTCCCAAAAAATTGAAAAGAAGGGGACATTTTCAAACTCGTTTTATGAGGCCAGTATACCCTAATACCAAAACTAGACAAGAACACCATACACACAAAAAGAAAATTCCAAGCCAATATCCCTGTAGATATAAAAATTCTCAATAAAATATTAGCAAAACAAATTCAACAACATGTTAAAAGAATCATATACCATGATTAAGTGGGATTTTTGTTCCAGGAATACAGACTGTTCAACATTCCCAAAACAATGAAACACCATATTAGCAAAATGAAGGATAAAAATCTTACAATCTTCTCAACAGATGCAAATAAATATCTGACAAATTCAAAATCCATTCATAATAAGAACTTTTAACAAAGTGTGTACAGAGGGAACACACTTCAACATGATGAAGGCCATATATGACCAACCCATAATTAACATCATACTCCAATAGCAAAAAGCTGACACTTTTTTCCTTTTACATGAGGACTAGGGTGACTGAGTGGCTCAGTCAATTAAGCATCCAATTCTTGATTCTGGCTCAAGTTATAACCTTGGAGTCATGAGC
Source organism: Procyon lotor (assembly GCA_028646535.1). NCBI lineage: Eukaryota > Metazoa > Chordata > Mammalia > Carnivora > Procyonidae > Procyon > Procyon lotor. The sequence goes on from CM053603.1 coordinate 76,842,828, forward strand.
TGGAGCCCTATGTTTGGCTCTGTGCTTGGCTGGGATTCTGCTTGAGATTCTCTCCCTCTCCCTCTCCCTCTGCCCCCCAATCCCCCCGTCCCGCTCATGCTCTCACTCTCTCTCTAAAATAAATAAATAAATCTTTTTAAAAGAGGGGGGTTACCTGGGTGATTCAGTGAGTTAAGCATCTGCCTCCCGCTCAGGTCATGGTCTCGGGGTCCTGGGATTGAGCCCTGCATCAAGCTCTCTACTCAGTGAGAAATCTGCTTCTCCCTCTCTCTGTCCCTCTTCCCCTGTGCTCTACCTCCCTCTCTTGCTCTAAAATGAAAATAAATAAAATCTAAAAAAAAAACAAGAACAACAACAAACGATGAGAAACACAACGATGCCCAATCACCACTAGTATTGGAAGTTCTGGCCAGAGCAATTACATATGAGAAAGAAATAAAGGTCAACCAAATTAGAAAATGAAACTGTAACCATTTGCAGACATTACATATATAGAAAACCCTAAAAGAGAGCCTGGGTGGCTTAGTCTGTTAAGCCTTTGGCTCAGGTCATGATCCCAGAGTCCTGGGATTGAGTCCCACATCAAGCTATCCATTGAGTGGGTGGTGTGCTCTCTCCCTCTGCCCCTCGCCCGGCTCATGCTTGTGTTCTCTCTCTTTCCCCCCTCCCTCCCTCACTCCAATAAATTAATAAAATCTTAGGGGGAAAAAAACCCTAAAGATTCAACCAAAAAACTGTTAGAATAAATGAATTCAGTAACATTGCAGGGTACATACATGTTGGATTTTTATACACCAACAAACTACCAGAAAGAGAAATTAAGAAAAAAGCTCATTTACAATTACATAAAAAAGAATAAAATAGGTAGGAATAAATTTAACCCAAGAGGTGAAAAACATACACTGAATGAAACTAAAGCAAACACAAATAAATGGAAAGATGATCCATGCTCATGGACTACAAAGATACTGTTAAAATGTCCACACTATCCAAAGCAATATATAGATTCAATACATCCTCATCAAAATTCCCATGACATTTTCCACAGAAGCAGAATAAAAAATCCTAAAATTTGTATGGAATCACAAAGATTCCAAATAGCCAAAGAAATTTTGAGAAACAAGAACAAAGCTGGAAGCACCACACTCCCTGAATTCAAACTATATTACAAAGCTATGGTAACCATAATAGTATGATGCTCACATAAAAATAGACACATAGAGGGGCGCCTGGGTGGCTCAGTGGGTTGAGGCCTCTGCCTTCGGCTCGGGTCATGATCTCAGGGTCCTGGGATCGAGCCCCGCATCGGGCTCTCTGCTCAGCGGGGAGCCTGCTTCCCCCTCTCTCTCTGCCTGCCTCTCTGCCTACTTGTGATCTCTCTCTCTCTCTGTGTCAAATAAATAAATAAAATATTAAAAAAAAAAATAGACACATAGAGCAATGGAACAGAGAGCCCAGAAATCAATCCATACATATATACTCAATTAATTTAAGACAAAGTAGACAAGAATATACAATGGAAAAAGTACAAATCTCTTCAATAAACGTAGGTGGAAAAACTGGACAGTTACTTGCCAAAAGACTGCAACTAGACTATCACCTTTCATTATCATCAAAAATTAACTCACATGGATTAAAGATCGGAAGGTAAGACTAAAAACCATAAAACCACAAAAGAGAGGATAGGTCTTAAGCTCCTTGATATCAATCTTGCCAATATTTTTTTAATCTGACGCCAAAGGCAATGGCAACAAAAGCAAAAATACACAAGCGGGACTATATCAAAATAAAATGCATCTGCACAGCAAAGAAAATCAACAATATAAAAAGGGTAACTACTGATCTGGAGAAGATATTTGCAAATTATATATCTGATAAAGGGGTTAATATCCTAAAGAACTCAAACAACTAAATAACAACAATTCAATTAAAAAATGGACATGGGGGCACCTGGGTGGCTCAGTCAGTTAAGTGGCTGCCTTCAGCTCAGGTCATGATCTTGGGGTCCTGGGATCAAGCCCTGCATCAGGCTCCCTGCTCAGAGAGGAACCTGCTTCTCACTCTGCCTCTCCCCCTGCTCATGCACTCTCTTTCTCTCTCTAAGAAATAAATGAAAATCTTTTTTTTTTAAAAATGGGCATGGAAAAAATTTTTTACTTAAAAATAAAAATGGGTAGAGGAGCTGACAAGACATTTTTCTAAAGAAGACATACAGACGGCTAAAAGACACATGAAAAGATGCTCAAGACATCACTCATTATTAGGGAAATACAAATCAAAATTACAAAGCATATTTGCACACCAATGTTGACTGCAACATGATTCAAAAGAGCCAAAAGCAGGAATCAACCTAAATATCCAACAACAAATGAAGAAAATCTGGTATGTGGTGACTGGCTGGCTGGCTCAGTTGACAGAGCATCTGACTTTTGAGCTTGAGGTCATGAGTCTGAGCCCCACGTTGGGTGGAGATTACCTTAAAAAATAAAACTTAAAAAAATATTTGGCAGGGGCGCCTGGGTGGCTCAGTGGGTTAAAGCCTCTGCCTTCGGCTCATGATCTCAGGGTCCTGGGATCGAGCCCCGCATTGGGCTCTCTGCTCAGCAGGGAGCCTGCTTCCTCCTCTCTCTCTCTGCCTGCCTCTCTGCCTACTTGTGATCTCTGTCAAATAAACAAAATCTTGAAAAAAAAATTTTTGGTATATACTCACAATGGAATCATATCCATTCTTAAAAATGAAGGAAATCCTATCATACGATACAACCTGGAAAACCTTGAGGATACTATGCGGAGTTAAAACAAAAAATCTCCTACACCCACTTTGTTTAGCCCCAACATTCCTTGCCTCTGGAATCTACTAGTTTGTTTTCTATGTGTATGAGTTTTGCTTTTGTTTTGTTTTTAGATTCCACCTATGAGTGAAATCACATGGTGTTTGTTTTTCTCTGCCTTAACTTCACTTAGCATAATAACCCACAAGGTCCATCCATGTTTTCACAAATGGCAAGATTCCATTCTTTCTGTGGCTGTGTAATATTCCATTGTGTGTATCCACATTTTATTATTTATTTCTTTAATGTTATTCCATATTTTTTTAGTAGGGAGGAGCTAGAGGGAAAAGGAGAGAGAGAATCTTAAGCAGGCTCCATGCCCAGGTGGAGCCTGATGCAGGGGTTCATCTCACAATCTTGGTATCATGACCTGAACCCAAGTCAAGAGTTGGACGCTTGAGTCACCCAGATACTCTATACCTGGTACCATTCAGGTACTCCTATACCACATTTTCTTTATCCATTCATCCACTCATGGACATTTAGGTTGCTTCCATTATCTTCGCTGTTGTAAATAATGCTGCAGTGAACATAGGAATGCACCTTTCTTTTCCAGTTAGAATTTTCATTATCTTCCACAGAAGTAGAATTACTGGATTGTATAGTAGTTCTATTTTTAACTTTTTAAGGAACCTCTATATTATTTTCCATTATGACTACGCTGGTTTGCATTTCCTCATCAGTGGACAAGAGTTCCCTTTTCTTCTCACCAACCCTTGTTAATTCTTGTCCTCTTAATAACAGCCATTCTGACAAGTGTAAGGTGGTATCTCATTGTAGTATTTTTGTTTTGGTCTGTTTTACCATCTTAACAGATCAGTTGTATTAAAACGATATGCACCTTGTGTTGTAACTCATCTTCAGAACTTTTTTCATCTAACAAAATTAAAACTGTACATATTGAACAACAATGTCCCCGTTTCCTATTCCCAGTCCCTGGTAACAACCACTATTCCATTTTCTCTCTCTGATTTTGACTACTCTAGGTACTTGATATAGGTATAATCATGTAGAGTTTGTCTTTTGCTTTAACTCAGCATAGTATTTGTCTTTTTACTGTGATATATACATATAATGGAATATCATTCAACCAGGAAAAAGAATACTGATACAAACTACAACTTGGATGAATCTCGAAAACATTACACTAAGTGAAAGAAGCCAGATACATATTAAATGATTCAATTTATATAAAGTATCATGAATAAGCAAATCCGTAGAGAAAGCAGGTAAGCGGCTGCAAGAGGACTGATTTTTGACAGGGGTTGGGGGAATATGGAATGATTTCTTAATGAATTATGGGGGTATTCTTCTGGTGTGATGGAAACATTTTGAAACTAGAAAAAGGTAGTGGTTCTCCAACAGCACCACTAACTACCAAGGAAGTGTATTCTTTAATACCAAGGAAGTGTATTCTTTAAGACAGGTAACTGCATGTTATGTGAATTTCACCTCTATTTTTTTTAATTGCTGGAAAACCAATACAAACTATCAAACACTACTATGAAATAAATAGTTTCACTGTTTCCTCTAGTGGTATTTATATTACTGTTAATTCACCCATACAAGCCCCCCCCAAAATGTGTAGTAAAGAGACAGCATCTTTGAAATGTGCAATTATTTTAATCACACCTAAATTTACTACACTTTCTCTATAACTAACCTGATGGAGAATTTAGGATCTAGGAAACTCAGATTATAGTGTGATTTACACAGATAAAATGTGGTTATTTCTGTCAGTTTAAGCAAACTTTCCCCTAATTAAAGAAGGGTTTGAAAACTCCACATAAGTCTCATAGAATTTACTGATAAAACATAACACATTTTTTGGTATATTTATATACATCTTACATATGTTTTTTTGTTTTTTCCTTTCTCAATGAATATTGTTTTTAAGGCATAGAAAAGTTCCCCCATGCAAAATTCCACTGTTTTTTACAAAAATGCTTATTTTTAAGGAATCGATTTTCTTATACTATTGAAATAATGAATTTGTAATGGCTTTCCAAAAACAACTAATCTATTAAAATATTTTTATCATTCCCTTCTCCAAGATATTTCATTTCCCTCCATCCTCTGATCTTTTACTCCCTATTCTCTATTCTAGGGCTCCAATTCCAGTGACGATGTCAAATTATTTTCTCTCTCACACACACTACTACATAAAATTAAGCCTCTACTGTATTTTGTTTCCTTTCCACAATCCTAGAATTCAGAAGTCTTTTTATCTTTCATATCTATTGCAATAAGGCTACCAATTTACGTAATGTATTTCATTTTAATGTTTATTTAGCTGATGGCCCTTACCCCACTGCAAGCATGAACCAGAAGAAACTAATGCAAAGTAAAGTTTGCCAAGAAAAATCTAAAACTAAAAATGAGTAAATAAACCACATTATTTAAGCTTAAACTATTTTTATAATAGTTTAAAAACATAAATGCAATTAAAAGTCAAATACAGAAAAATACAATCAACTCTACCAAGCTGAATTAAGTGAAATGGCCATGTGAAATATGTTTCTATTCCAATACACAATAATCACTGTCCAGCTTCTTTGAAAACCAAAGGAAAATGACACTACCAAAAATAATTATTTTGTGTAGCATCTTGGATCTCTCAGGATTTACAAATGCTGGAGACAACTTGAATGGTTTAACTTGGACCTAGAATGAAATTTTGTTCACAAAAAGTTTTGCTCACAAAAATTTTGTTGTAACAAACTCTTGATTAAAGTATCCCAGTTTCAAGACGCCTAGGAGGCTCCATCGGTTTAGGTCAGTGGCTCCTTCAGCTCAGGTCATGATCCCAGGGTCCTGGAATCAAGTCCCACACGGGGCGGGGGGGGGGGGGGGGGGGGTCGTCCTTGCTCATCAGGGGGCCTGCTTCTCCCTCTGCCTGAAGCTCCCCCTGCTTGTGTGCATGCACACTCTCTCTCTTGCTCTCTGACAAATAAATAAAATCTTTAAAAAATAAATAAAGTATCCCAGTTTCTATGAACCCACTTAAAAACACTTAAGATAGCACTTAAAATTGTATTTTTAAAAAATCAAATATCTGGGCGCCTGAGTAGCTCAGTTGGTTAAGCATCTGCCTTTGGCTCAGGTCATGATCCTGGGGTCCTGTGATGGAGTCCCACATCAGGCTTCCCCTGCTCTGCAGGGAGCCTGCTTCTCCCTCTCCCTCAACACTTCCCCTACTTGTGCTCACTCGAGCTCTCTGTCAAATAAATAAATAAATTCTTGGGCGCCTTGGCTCAGGTCATGATCTCAGGTTCCTGGGATGGAGCCCCACATCAGGGCTCTCTGCTTAGCTGAGCCTGCTTCCCCCTCTCTCTGTCAAATAAATAAATAAAAATCTTGAAAATAAATAATTAAAAAAAAAATCAAACATCCAAGAATAAATCTAACAAAAGATATGCATAACTTCTATTCAGAAAGCTATAAAGGATGTCATTTCTCCCCAGTCAAAATCCAAAAAGGTTTTGTGGTTGGACTGGGGTTTTATTTGGTTTGGTTGTTGGGGGAGTGGGGGGCCTGATAGGGTGATTCTAAAATGCACATTGAAATGTAAAAGAACAGACTAGGAATTCTCGAAAAAGAACAAGATAGGAAGACTTGCTTTATAGAACAATCACCCTTATCATTAAGCTCAATAAATAAGGCAAGAAAGAAAGACTAATTTAACAATATGGAGACCATTCATATATTATTATATGTATTATAAAAAGATGACACTGCAGCAGCAATGGGAAAGCTTTTTGATATTGTGTTTCATTATTCATAAATGGTGCTGGGACAAATGGATATCCATCTCTATAGGAAAAAAAAGTTAAAATTTGACCTTAACACCACACACACAAAAAATCATTTCCAGGTAAAGTATGTACCTAAATAGGAAAGGTAAATATTTCTTGATGACATAGGAGAGTAACTTCATGATCTCCAAGTAGGGGAAAAAAATTTTTAAACACGGCAAGAAAAAGGACTAAGTATAAAAGGAAAGATTGATACATGTAAATATATAAGAATGTCTCTGCACCAAAAGTTAGTATTTAAAAAGGCAACTTAGGCAACTACAGAATGGAAGATATTAGTAATCTACTGAAACTGACAAAGCACTCATATTCAGAATAAAGAGCCCCAATGAATCAAAATACAATCCAACAGAAAAATGGACAAGTGACAACAATCACTTCACAAAACAGGATATCAAAATGGCCAGAGTTGAGGTGCTCAACATTATTAAGAGTCAATAAAAATGCAAATAAAAATGGTCAAAAATGGCTAAAACTGAAAGTGGAGACTCACACAGAAAAAAAAAATGGCTAAAACTTAAAAAAACTGGCAATAAGCTAAGGAGAATATGAAAATTCTCAAATTTTCATTTTTCATGAGAAAAGGAAATTTCCTTTTCATGAGAAAAGGAAATTCTCAAATACTGCTGATAGATGAGGTTTGGCAAAATTGGGGAACTTGAGTGGCTTCAGCTCAGGTTATGCTGGGGTGGAGCCCTGTGCTCTCGGGCACCCTAGTTGGCAGGGGGTCTGCTTCTCCCTCTCCCTCTGATCCTCCCTCCCCGCCCCACCCAAGCTTGTGCTCTCATTCATGCATGCACTCTCCCTCTCAAATGAATAAATTTTAAAAAATAAAATAAAATGAAGTTTGGTAAAACCACTTTGGAAAACTACCTGGCATTTTCTACAGATGACATACCTTAGGACGAGGAGATTTTACTCCTAGACACAGATCCAACAGAAATGACTAGACTCGTGCATTAAAAACATGTGTTAAACACAGCAGTATTTTAAGAAGCATTACTTTTAATGGCCAGAAACTAAAAATTATCTAATAAACATCAACAGTAAAATGGATAAACTGTGGTAAAATCACAATACTAAAGTAATAAAAATGAACTATAGATCCACAAAACATGGATAAATCTTACAAATGTGCTACTGAATTAAAGAAACAATACACAAATAATAGAGTGGTTCTTTCTACATGAAACTCAAAAACAGATAAAGCCGAACTATAATAGCCTTTAAAGATCAGACTTAGGAGGTACAAATGTTTTATCAAAACAAGAAAATTATAACCATAAAAGTCAGGCTAATGGTTCATTTAGGAGAAAGGGATGGAGTTTTAATGCAAATAGGCAAGCAGCGGAGGAGTTTCTTCAATGCTGACAATGTTCTGGTCCTTGAACAAATTAGAATTTCACAGTGTTTACTCTGCAATTATTTAAATAGTACATTTATGTTTGATGCATTTTATGTGCTTTATTTAACAATTAAAAGTTCTTCTCAAAAGGCATATAAATGTGTAAAGTCTACTAGGCATTTCAGACAATAACTACAGCTAAATAATGTAAGAAAGGTATATGAGTTGACATGAACCACTTATGATGGTTCCATCACTTAAAAAGGTCCCTTTTGGTCTAGTCACAAATTGTTTGTGCTCTGGTCTTCCTATTGCTTAGTACTGATGAGGGACGGAAGTAGAGAAACGTTCACCTTTAGCCTGGAAGGCTGAACTATAACCTGCAAGTTTTAATAAAGATCAAATATATGTTGGCTGCTACATCCTTAAAGCGTCTCATGATTTCCTGTTTATCTCACCAATAGTTAATATCAAACTGAATGATAAGCACCAGAGAAATCTTGCTAAAGTAGTTTTACCAGAAGAAAATCGAAGAAACATTTATGATTTAATATTCCCTGCACATCCCCTCCCGCTTGAGCAATAAGCATTTAACCAGCAGCTTCATACAGCAAAAAGTACAGCTTTTTCTGCTCATGGGTCTTCTTCCCATGCTGCTTAAATAAATTCACTAAGTTGTACCACACAATATCTCAACAATTCTTTCTTGACCATTGTTTGGATCTGTACGTACACAGTATAAATGCCTGCCAGTTTGTTTTATCTTGTAAAATGGTAAAATCCTTAAGATTAAATCGTCCAAATTGGAGTTTTAAGAAGAGTGATAATGCAAACCACTGGTAGCTAAGTAAAGTAGTTTCAGGTGCTAGGATAACTAAGGTTTTGATGTTATAGCTGTTTACTGATTTTAACAGTTACTTTCTATTTATGGCCAGTGACACCAGTCTCCTACTCACTATAATACACACTCTAGTTTCCCTTTGAAATAAACTCAGGGGGAAAACTACAACTTAAAAAGACACTAAGTAAACAGCAATAGTAGTAAATAACATACTGCAGAACGGATGACATCTGTACCTGAATAACTGAAGTTCTGAAAATATTGCTATAACCCATAACTTTGACCATGTGTTTCCATGATGCTTATCCTACAAACCCAATTTAGCCACTCAGATAACAAAACATAACCCAAACAAGTTCTACTCTTCTGTAAAGCCTAAATAAATTACTGACCAAACCCACAAATATGGCTATATTACAGCTATCTTCTAATTAGCTTACTAGCCAAAGCAGCTTTTAACATTTCAAAACTTCAGATGCGCGGGCGGGGGCCTGCAGGTAAAAAGGTCTGTTCATTCCCTCCCTCCTATACAACTGTCCAAAGTAGAAAGAAGCATAAACTTTCAAATTAGAGCTGCCGTAGGCTCAAATTCTGATACTAACTACTTATAAGACTTTATCCAAATTATTACACTTATCCAAGGCTTAGTTTCCTCACATATAAAGTGAAGAAACAGTATATACCTTCCCCAAATTATTTCACATTTCTGAGCTTTAGTTTGGAAAGAAAATAATATATCCCCTCCAACATCATCCTATGGATTAAGGGGGAATTTGTTTAAATGGCTTATCACAAATGTACGTAACAGGCACTTAATAGTTGTACTCTGTCTCCACTTCTCGCTGCTCTTTTTTGTAAATGCATGGAACATAAAGCCACACAGAAGTTAACTTTTCATTTTATCTTTGGACAATCATGAGTGAATAAAGAACAGATATTATAATATCTCCATGTCACAAGTCAACCGAGGCTCAAAAAAGTAGAGTAGCCCATTTGGGTCAAAAGTGTAACTAAAATCAAAGCCCACATTTACCATAAATAGGTATCACTGACTTTGATGTTATAGACACTTTAGTTCTACTAAGAATCAATTCTACATATCAGGAAAAGAAAAACTGTAGCATTTTCTAACCCCCCCCCAAAAAAAAAAAAAAAAAAAAAAAAACAAAACAAAACCAGACCATGGATTTGAGAGTATCCAGCAAATCATGTTATAGAAAGTAACACTTAAGAATTTAATTTTTAGGGGCGCCTGGGTGGCTCAGTCGTTAAGCGTCTGCCTTCGGCCCAGGTCAGATCCCAGGGGCCTGGGATCGAGCCCCGCATCGGGCTCCCTGCTCTGCGGGAAGCCTGCTTCTCCTGCTACCATTCCCTCTGCTTGTGCTCCCTCTCTCGCTGTGTTTCTCTCTGTCAAATAAATAAAATCTTTAAAAAAAAAAAAAGAATTTAATTTTTAGGGATGCCTGGGTGGCTCAGTCAGTTAAGTGTCTGCCTTTGGCTCAGGTCATGATCCCAGTGTCCTGGGATGGAGTCCCACATCGGGGCTCCTTGCTCAGCAGGAAACCTGCTGCTCCCTCTGCCTGCTGCTCCTCCTGCTTATATATGCTCTCTCTCTGACAAATAAAATCTTAAAAAAAAAAATTATTTTTTAAAGCAATTGAATTTTGAATGTAAATGATAAAAATAATTTTCCTTAAAGCAGCAATAAAGTGAATTCCTATTGGAAATGGCAAATTCCAGGCCTCCTGGCTGGCTCAGTCAATAGAGTAAATGACTCTTGATCTCAGGGTCAATAGTGAGTTCAAGACCCACACCCAGTGTGGAGTCTACTAAATAAACAAACAAATAAATAGTGGCAAATCCTTCTAACCTCACCCCATGTTCCAAAGAGATTTATTCTCATGTAAATGGACCAAATGTTATATAACCCAGCCTCCCTCAAAACTTTATCATTTTTTTCCTCTAGAAGAAGAGAGGAAGATACACAACCTAAAAATCCCCTAAAAAGGAAGAGATTTCTAAAAAACAAACAAACAAAAAAAACCACCTCATGTTATTTATATAAAGGCACTCCAATTCCTGAAACTGGAAATCTATTTCTTAAGTGTTTCTATTTTTAAATATAGACATATTTAAATTTTTTCCTTCTCCATTTCACTCTTCAAATGTAATAAATTCTTATTAATAAAGAATTACTAATAGCTTTAGATAAGACAATGGCAATGTTTAGGATGTCTAGGATTTGCTTCAAAATAATATGGGGGAGTGGGTTGCTGATATGAATATAGATGAAACAAGAATGAATTTTAGGAAAATTATGAAGCTGGATGATGAGTATGTAAGGATTCACTAAACTCTTCTATCTTCATCTGCATGTTTTAAGTTTTCTATAATTGAAAGTAGTTTTTTTTAAAGTTGTTTTTAATAAAATGGTAAGTTTTGACCACTGTTCTATGGAGTCCTTTATTGAATTTTTCTCCTGTACTGAAATTTTTCTGTCTGTATTGAAATTTTTCAAGTAATCACATTCACCTAGTAGAAAATCTAGGTTTTTAAATATTCAGCATTATATTTTTCCACTTAATATAAGGGTAATTTTAAGGGGTTTTCTTCTAGTTGGAGCAGTAAAATCCTGTGATACTATGACTCTTGTTCACTGATAGCAGTTAATGTCATGTGTGATACTGAACTCTAATCAAAGAGACATCCTAAATATTCTGATAAAAAGAATAGGAAAGCTGAAATCCTCATACATCAGTAAGCAGAAATGTAAAGTGATAGAAACATTTTTAAAACTTTGGCAATTTCTTAAATGCCGAATATAAATTTACTATATGATCCAGCAATTCCTTCCACTCCTAGGTATCAAGGGAAGAGAAATGAAATATGTCTACACCAGGACTTGTATACAAATGGTCACAGCAGCCTTACTTACAACAGCCAAAAAGTGGAAACTCAAAAACAAATGGAATACTCATCAGCAATAAAAAGTCCTGAAACATGCTATAACATGGATTATCCTTTTTTTAAACATGGATTATCCTTAAAAACATTGTCAAATTAAAGAAGCCAAACACAAGACTACATATTGTATGATTCCATCTATATGAACTGTCCCAAGAAGGCAAATTTATAGATACAAAAAATAGCTTAGTAGGAAAAGGACTACAAATGGTGCAGTTTCTTTTCGAGGTGATGGATATATTATAAAAGTCAATTGTGATGACTGCATAGTTCAGCAAATTAACTAAAAATCCCTAAATTGTGTATTTAAAAACAAGAGTATTTCATGTTATGTACATTACATAACTGATGGAGAAGAGGAAAGAGGCCACGAGGAGGAGGATTATAGGGCCTATAGGATGAGAGATGAATAGATAGATGGATCTTAAAGAAGTAACTTGACCAAAGCCTCAGCTAAATAGATGGCAGAGCCAATACTGAAATCCAGGCTTGATTACAAAATCCATATTCTTCCTACATCCAGAAGTAGGGGTGCAGTAAAAGTAACATACATTACTCAACTTTGCAAGAATACATTCAATCTGCTAGTGAAGCAGTATATGGACACACAGAAAAGGTTCCTTTAAACTGAGATAAAGTTATGGTGAGAATTAAGTCAGGAAGACTTAAACATAAATCATCTGCAGAAGGTAGAAAGTAAATACACAAAATCCAAAGAAGGTGGCATAGGAAGCAGTATCCAGATCTTGTCCATGACTATATGAAAGCTGAAACTGAATTAACTGAATAGTGAGGAGTGTTCAAACAAATTAAATTTGGCAGTCTCTCTCCAACACTGTCCCTGGATAGAGTGTACTGACCTAGATCTGCTATAATGCAGACAGATTTGTCAGGTATCACAGCACAGTAACACTGACAACTAAAATGATCCAACTCACTTTGGGTTCATTCCAGGTTTACTGGTCAATCTTCAGATTATAATCTGTCTAATACAGGCTTTCCTACAAAAGAAGGCACTAATAGGTGAGCAGAGGTGGACTATTTCACTGTAAAGTTACATTTCTCAATGCATATCAGTAATAGGCTACCCTGGCTTACTCTTTGGACTTGAAATCACCTGAAACCTACATCACTCCTAGATATAAATAATGCATATCAATGCCAAGAACCAGAATTTGGTACGTAGTTCATCAGTACCTGTCACACTTAGAACTGACTCATTAGAACTGACTTAGAACTGACATTCATAGAGTGTCCTGAGAGACACTCTACTGCCCTGCTCCATGCCTCTGAAAACTGAAATTTGTATTTTGTTTTACAAACTCAATGAATGCTGCTTAGAAATCTGCAAATGTACAAACTATCCCCCCCAAAAGACAGCTGTTTATACTCATATTTCAATCTAAAGAGCACTGTTAACATTAGCTCATTTACTAGCCAACATCCTCTGAAATGACCAGGACATATTTATTCCCAACACAAGTGAGAAAATGAGGTAACAGTAATTTACAAAAGGACATGCTGCTAATAAACACACTGACGCGGGGCGCCCGGGTGGCTCAGTGGGTTAAAGCCTCTGCCTTTGGCTCAGGTCATGATCTCAGGGTCCTGGGATCGAGCCCCGCATGGGGCTCTTTGCTCAGCAGGGAGCCTGCTTCCCCTCCCAACCTCCCCGCTCTCTCTGCCTACTTGTGATCTCTCTCTCTGTGTCAAATAAATAAATAAAAATCTTCAAAAAAAATTTAAAAAACAAAACAAAACACACTGACCTGGATTAAAATCTAGGTCTTTAGTCTCTGAATCCAATAGTTCTTCTACTTCATTCACTCCAAGTCTGTAAAAGGCCAATCCAATAAAACCAAGAAGGCCTACGTTTCTGCCAGGAAAACCAACGATTATTTTCTGGTCTTATGAGCAGTCAGAGAAATTCTCTAATAACTAAAAAAGATAATCTTACAGGAATCAGAACAGACCAAAACAGAAAAATGTTCAAATCTGAATAAAGGAATAAAAGATTTATAAGTAATACTGAAGGAAGTACTAACAGAAATAAGTAGTTTAATTTAGAACCAAATGAAAAATTTTAATTTCATAACTAAATGAAAACAAAGAAGTTCCTTCTGTCAGAATCTTGCTACAAAATCTATTTAAAGTTCTTTTTGTATTCTTTAGTAAAAGGAATGACACTGCTTATAGAGAAGCAGGGTGAAGCTAATATTTGGTTCCACTATAAAAGTGGTATTGAAAAAAAGTAATAATAAAAAATAAAAATAAAAGTGGTATTGAGAAGTATACTACAATTCAGCATTCCATTTTAGGTATCATTATCCAAAAGAAATGAGGGTTTATGTTGACCAAGAAACTCGAACAAGAATGTTCACAACAGTTTTATCACAATAGGCAAAAAAGGAAAATAGCCCAAATGTCCATGGACAAAAGAATAAATTCATTTTGGTATATTCACACAGACTACTACATAGGAATAAAAAGAGAACTGCTGATACATGCCACAATATGGATGAATCTCGCAAAAATCATGTTAAAGCAAAATAAGCTAGACAACGGACAAACTTAACTGGTGGCTATAAAAGTTGGAATAGGTGTGGGGATTGGGGGAAGATAACTGAGAAAAAAGAAAACTTTCTGGAGTGCTAGAAATGTTTTTATATCTTCATCTAGGAGATTACATAGGTAAAAACTCATCAAGCTTATAAGTAGTATACTTTATGTATTAATATGTTCTATTGCAATTTTAAAAAGTTAGCATAAGATGTTTACCTGGAACCTCTTACACAACAAAGAACTTCCTTTAATCTTAAATATCAAACACAAAACTACTCTAGGAATGTAACTGTAATTGAAAAAGTGATTTTATACTAAGGGGCACCTGGGTGACTCAGTGGATTAAAGCCTCTGCCTTCAGCTCAGGTCATGATCTCAGGGTCCTGGGATCGAGCCCCACATCGGACTCTCTGCTCGGCAGGGAGCCTGCTTCCCCCTCTCTCTCTGCCTGCCTCTCTGCCTGCTTGTGATCTCTCTCTCTCTCTCTGTCAAATAAATAAAATCTTAAAAAGTGATTTTATACTAAAATTAGCCCACAGTAGAGTCAACCAAAATTACCCCAAAGACACATATTTCAAATTTTGTTCTAAAATTTATACCTTGGTTTGCTATATGCCTCCACAGGATGGGCATACCAAATGTCAGGTTTATCTCTATCTAGCCTCATTTCAATCATCTCAACATCTTCCAGAACTAAAATAATAATTAAACCCAAGTTTCTCAATGAATAGATACAGTCATCTACTGAGAAAGAGAAATGAAGTAAAGGTGCTAAACAGGGTAAAAATTTTTTAATAACTGCTATGAGAAATGAGAAAGAAATGGGAATAAAAAAGGATTACCGGGTACGCTGAGGGTCCAATTAAGATTGGAGAGCATGATTATGTAGTGGCTGCAGTCTACAAAGTTGTGATTTTCTCCAAATGTGCTTAGTAGCTCAGAAGCAGGTACACAGAAATAAGAAAGATGAACTGATCTTTGGCTATTAGACAAATGCAATAAAGAGACAAAAGTGCAAAGCAGCTCAACATATTTCAAAAGAAACTATCAGTGTCCACGTTTAAAAAAATAATAATAAAAAATTCAAGGACACCTGGGTGGCTCAGTTGGTTAAGCATCTGACTCTTGATTTCGGCTCAGTTCATGATCTCAGGGTCATGAGATAGAGTCCCCTCCCCAAACCTTGGACTCTGCAGTCAGCAGTGAGCCTACTTGAGATTCTGTTCCTCTGCCCATCCCCCACCACCTCTCCCACACATGCACTCTCTCTAAAATAAATAATTCTTAAAATTTTTCAAAAAGTTCAAAATATGCAAAAATTCATGAAGAGGTCTTTCACAGCCAAGTACTATTTCTTATTATTATTTTAGAAAATGAAATGCTAACAATTCAAATTTCTTTTGAGAGAACTAGAAAGGTTTCCAAATGGAAAAAAGTTCAAATGTTTACAGTATTATAATTGCAAATCTATAGTTCCTCAACATTTCTATGTAAATCCAATGATATTCTGAATCAACAAAGAAAGCTTCCAATTTTTTTTTTCATATTTTTTTTATTTATTCATTTTGAGAGAGACACCAAGAATATGAGCAGGGGAGAGAGGCAGGTTTCCCACTGAGTAGGGAGCCTGACAGGGCTCAATCCCAGGACACTGGGATTGATGACCTGAGCTGAAGGCAGATGCTTAACTAACCGAGACACCCAGGCCCCAAAAGCTTCCAAATTTTTCAGCGAACCAGTGAACCTTTACCAAAAACCTTCCTATAATCAAATCAGTCACCCCACACGTCAATATAACATCCTTTAATAGAGAAGAATTTGTGCATATGTATCTGCTTAAAGTGAGGTCATATGACAAAATTATTTCCTATTTCCAAGTTCTGTCTAGCTTGAAGTTAGAATGAAACTGGTCAGTAACAGCACATAAGGAAGGAAGGCAGGGAGGGAGGGGAGAAAAGGTGACTGAAAAGATTAAGAAACAAATAGCACAATAAAAGAATCTCAGGAAAAAATGGTATCAGCATATTTGAACCTATAATGTAATTATCTCTAAGTAAAAGGCTTAAAGTAGGGGTGCCTGAGTGTCTCAGTCAGCTAAGCATCTGACTTCAGCTCAGGTCAT
The DNA here is from genome assembly GCA_028646535.1 of Procyon lotor. Taxonomy (NCBI): domain Eukaryota; kingdom Metazoa; phylum Chordata; class Mammalia; order Carnivora; family Procyonidae; genus Procyon; species Procyon lotor. The sequence continues at coordinate 76,859,308 of CM053603.1, forward strand.
CATTTCTGGGTCCTGGGATCAAGCTCCCCCCAACCCCAGGCAGACTCCTCCCTCAGCAAGGGGTCTGCTTGTCCCTCTCCCACTGCCCCTCCCCCCAATCATGCACTCTCTAACAAATAAAATCTTTTAAAAATATATTTTAAAATAAAAGGTTTAAAGTATAACAATCAAGCATAGTCTTAGGTAGAAATCTAAATTTCTCAGTTTGGTTGAATCTAAGTACTATTTATTGAATGTCTATTACTTCGCCCAGCATTGTGCTCTGCTGCTATGAACCACACAAAAGTATGTCCCTTCCCTGAAGACACAGAATAGTAAAGAAAGACACATCTGAATTATAATTTCTCATAGTACAAGTAGTGCTTAATTAAGTTCCAAACAAGTAAAACAAAATCATAGTAGGGTATTTGCAACTTAACAAATGGATTATTTTTCTCAGAAAAGGTAATCACAAAACAAACAAACAAACCATGACTATTTGGGGAAATTAATTAGGAAAAAAAAATCACCATCAGACATGACAACAGTACCTGATGTTTCTGTCATGTCTGACTATGGCTTGGACTAAAATGCCACAATTGTGTTCCTAATGAAAGGTAGTAGTGGTAAAAAAAATTTGGGTTTTTTTACCCTACTATGATTTTGTTTTACTTGTTTGGAACGTCTAAGAAATTATACTCACTCATGCATGCATGCACCATTTTACGTATAGGAACTCTGCTTTGGTTAATAAAATTTCAGTATTTTTGTTTTAGGTGATGATTACCATCCTTTTAACATAATGCAGCAAAACTATTAGCAAATTGGCTTTTTAAAGCTATGTAATTAAACTAGAACTTAAAGTGTAATGTGAAAAAAATTGCAGTTAGGTTCTCTGGCCAAAATTAAGATACATTTGCTGCCTACAGCTTTTCTCTGTACTAACTGTTCTGCTAGTACTCGTATACCTCCCCAAAACACACACGTACACACTTTCATTACTTTAATTTTATTACTTAGCTTACACAATATTGCCTAAGAACTATTTCTTACTTGTTGCCCTCTTTACCCATTCAACAAACTCTAACACTAAACAGTTCATTGCAAAGGTAAATTTTCACCTCCCAGTGATTTCCTTATAAATTAAGCTTTCATAACACAAAAACCATTCATACTATTAACAACAAAACACTATAAACAATAGCAGTAGTGCTATTCATCCATTTCTACCTATATCTTACGTAAAATGGACTGGTATAGGAAGTTTCACACCATTCTGTATATTTCACTCATTCTACATGTACATTTTTTCCCTTATTTTAACATTTTTGAGGTAAAGATACATCTCATAATCAACAGCATTTTATAATTGTGCTAGACAGATAGTAATTAAACATAGTTGTCATTGTTCAACCACGGACTCAGTCATAGATGTCCACCATGTCATCAACTCAGTTATGTGCACTTTTAGTTTCATGCATATTGACTTTAAGTACTTTTAAAATGTCTTTTAAAATATTCTATAATTTGGCACTGAAATGAACAGTCAATATGTACAAAAGTACAAAAACAGATTATCAAATCAAACATTCATTATTGCTAGCAGTTATCCCAATTCCATGTTTTCTTGTAAAGCAACAATGAAGTGAATTACGGGATGTGAGAATAGTCACAAGCAGATGTACCTGATTATATTTTGTTGCAAAATATATAACAAAGGACAAGCTATCACATGCCAAGCCATGCAAATGAAGGCAAAAGCAAAAGAAACTGTCAAATCTCTGAGAATAGATAAGAAATTTCAACAAATGAGTGGTTGCTGGGACCAATAATAGGCTGTACAGGCATTATGGCATATGTTTCTTTCTTGTTGTATGTAAAATAGTTGTGTCTTCTATTAATGGTAACTCAGATTCCATGAAATAAGATTTTAAAAATCAGAACTCTTCATTCTTGGTCTTCCTTCTAGTTTTCCACATCTTAGGATGGCACTGCCATTCACTCAATTACTGAAGTCAGAAACTTGGAAATCATTCTTGACTCATCCCTTTCCCTCATCACCTACTCCACCTCCGCAACACATAGAGAATCAGAACACATCTCATTATTACCCCTATTATAACCTTAGTCCAAGGCATTATCACCTGTCACCTGGACACCAATACAACCTAACCCTCTCCTACTCCATTCTACCCCCACTGCAATCTAATATTCACACAGTAGCTAGAGCACAGCTTCTCAACCTATTAATATTTCGGGGTAATAATTCCTTATTGTAGGGGCCATCCTGTGCACTGGAGAATGTTTAGCAGCATCCCTAGCCTCTACCCACTAATGCCAGTAACATACACCATCATCCCAGTTGTGACAACCAGAACTGTCTGCAAGATGTACCCAAACATCCTCTGGGAAACAAAATACATGTTGAGAACCACTGAACTAGAGTGGTTCTTTAGTGATTCCTCTGCTGAAAACTCTCCAATAGTTTCTCACCTATAATAAAATCTGCACTCATTAGAGACCTTATTAACCCAAATACACCTTATATACTCCAGACTCTGGCCTACCTCTCTAGCCTCATCTGATGCCACTAACACCCTGCATTATGCTCCCTCTAGTCACCTTCTCTCACTTCCTAAAATATCACAGCCCTTTCTGCTATAGAGATTTTGCTTTTGCTCTTCCTTGTGCCTGGATCACTCTTGCCCGGGTTCTGTGCACGTCTCAACTTAAATTTCATGTCCTGAAAATGCCTTTCCTGACCGCATGTATGTATATATCCCATTATTACCAATCACAGTAACTAATATATTCATTTCCTTTATAGCATTTGTTAGTATATGCATCAATATAGCATAATCAGTATATGAGTATTATGTTCACCTGATTACTGTCTCTCACATGAGCACAAACACCTTGTCTTTTTTATTTCCAATATCTAGCCAAAATAAAATGAACAAATTTATAACTGGAGAACCTTAAGTACTGAATGAGTTCACATCAATGATAATTTCAGCACCACCTCCATCTCATTCCCCACCTGTATTTACCATTGTTTCCCCTTGAAGTGGAGGGGAAGAGAATGGAAGGGAAAGGAAGAACCTAACAAAACCCTCATTTGTAAAGTATCTTTACCAACCTATTCCCTGAAGAATTATGTACAGATTAAATGTCATATGTAATAAACCTAAAGCACTAGAAAGGTGTGATAAACAGCCTGTATTCAATAAATGATGGCTATGTATGAAGAGCACCAAGCACAATGCCTATAGTAGATAAATGAAAAATGCCACTTCATTTTGTTGTTGTTTTAAGTACGCTCTATGCGCAACGTGCAGCTTGAACTCACAACCCTAAGATCAAGAGTCCCACACTCTACTGACTCAACCAGTCAGGCACCACAAAAAAAAAGCCACTTCTCTTGCCCCTTTAAACTCACTTTACCACCAGTTTGTTCTGAATATGGTTAAGAATAGAACTCTGTCCCTAAAAAATACCTTCCCCATTCTGGACCTCCACAGGCATAACATACTATGTGTAACATAGCTTAAATTATTCATATACATTGACCAGGGAGAGCCAAATATCCACTGAACAAAATCAAAATTCATCACAAAATGACCTCAGAAATACAATGCAACTAGTGTCAATAAACAGAATAACCATATTAATATTCATTTTTGAACCGAGCTTTAAATTAACCTGGGGGGGGAATCTAAATTGCTATTTAATAATATCAGTGTTAGTTACTAAAAAAATTCCTACAAATAAATAAATACCTACTACATCTAACACAAATCTAGTTATAAGAAATAAAATAGTAAATCGAGTTCATGATTAGACTCAAACAACAAAGGGCAAAGTACTATAAAGTATCATACAATATTTAGAACCTAATTATTTATCTTAGATTCCTTCTAACATCTGTTTCTGACAGTATTCTGTATTTGCATCTGTGGGTTTGAGGAAAGTGATAAAGGAGTGTATTACAAAAGGAACATAAAGGAAGCCAAACTGCCAAGGTCTGAATCCTACTTCTGCTAATTACTAGCTATGTGACCTTTGAAAAATCACTGAACTTCTCTGTGCTTCAGTTTCCTCATCTACAACCTGAGACTTAACAATAGTACCCACTTCACAGGGTTACTGTAAAAATTACATAACTTAACATATTAAAATACTTAGAAAAAAATGCTTAGAACAGTATCTGATATATAAGAAAACCTATTAGCTATTATTATTTAATATTATTATATTGCTGTTAACTACTTTTATACTATTTTGCTTCCTTACGTCACTTTCATTAATAACTACCATACCAGACAACACACATAAAAAACATACACATCATTGCAAAAAGTTCTATTGAACAACACTGTATCAGACCACAGGATAGTTAGAATGTCTGGTGAGGGTACCTGGGTGGCTCAGTCGGTTAAGTGTCTGCCTTTGGCTCAGGTCAGGATCCCAGGGTACTAAGATGGAGTCCTGCATCAGGCTCCAAGCTTGGTGGGCAGTCTGCTTCTCCCTTTGCCCCTCCCCCTCCCCCAGCCCCCAACCCGCCCCCCACCCACGCACTTGCGCACTCAGTTGTGCACATGTGCTCTCACTCTGGCGCGTGCTTTTTCTCTCGCAAAAATAAATAAAATATTAAAAAAAAAAGGGTGCCTGCTGAGATGCCATATCTCAAATGATAGCATATCATTTTCTTCTCTAATTTTTAAGCAGTGCTTAAAAAAAAAGCATTCTAGGCCCAAAGCATTTTTTAATCTATTAACTTTAATACGCAATGAAGAACTTGGGGTTCAGTCCTATTTAACAAGTCAAAGAAGAGTGGGGAAGAAGAGAGTATCTCTAAGGATCTCTTTCTGAGAGACAACCAAATGGATTTTATTCATTTCTTGTCCACCCTACGCATCAAGCTACCCACTAAACTCTCAGCAAATGGTACTGTGCTTAGAAAAGAAATTAACTATTAATCATATTATATTATTAACAAATTAAAAAAGCAAATTTGTGACATAGTAATATAAGCTTCTCTAACACAGTAAATAAAAGATCTAAAGTTGGATCTAACAGTTAGCCTGATTTTAAAGTGCAGATTATGATAAATGGTATTTTGGGACATCTGCAATATCTGCAATTTAATATGAAAATATTTATTTCTACTGGTAACAAAATCACAGGTATTGTTAGCACAACTGTGATTTGCTGCTCACATACAAAATCAAACAAAATACCAAATCTCACTTACAGGTTGTAATATTTTCTAAGTTCATGAACCCTCGTTTAAAAAAAGATCTGCTTTGGGGGCACCAAGGTGGTACAGTTGGTTGGGCCTCTGACTCTTGGTTTCAGCTCAGATCATGATCTCAGGGTCATGGAATCAAGCCCTGCAGCTGGCTCCATACTCAGCAGAGTGTGCTTGGGATTCTCTCTCTCCCTCTGCCCCTCCTGCTTGCTCTCTTTCTTTCCCTCTCTCTGAAATTAATAAATCTTTTTAAAAAATTAAAAATAAAATAAAAAAAGATTTGCTTTAGGAGATTAGAGTCACAAAAATCTGGAGTCAAAACTACCACTTTCTAGCTAAGTAATACTCGGAAAAGGTACTTAACCTCTCTACCTCATTTGTGAAACGGGAATAATACCAAAGTAAGACTGCTCTGCCATTTAATTACTTTATGCTCCTTAATAGAGTATTTGACACATCCTCAATAAACCTATATACTATTATAATGAGTAACCAAATCTGACAATTACATAGTACACAACCCTTGCTATGCATCAGAAACTCAAGAGATTTGGTGTCAGTTGATCTGGGGTAGATCCAAGCCATTTGTATATTTTTAAAGCTCCCAGGTGATTCTAATGTGCACCCACTGGCCAACAAAGTTCAAACTCTATAGTTTGGCACACTAGGAACTCTCATCACTACTTAACAGCTCTGTATTTTAATCACTCCTCCATAGGTAACCAATGCCCTGAACACACACTAAACTAATGTTCCATCAACAAACAAGTGGGCTATATAGTAGTGCCTCTGAAATGTCAGCCTGTATCAGAGACACCCGAAGGACCTGTTAAAAATTGCTGGTCTCTGCAAATTTCTAATTCAGTTGGACTAGGGAGAGGTCCACAAACATGCATTTTTTTTTTTTTAAAGATTTTATTTATTTGACAGCGAGAAACACACCGAGAGAGGGAACACAAGCAGAGGGAATGGTAGCACAGAAGTAGGCTTCCTGCCAAGCAAGGAGCCCGATGCGGGGCTCGATCCCAGGACTCTGGGATCATGACCTGAGCCGAAGGCAGACGCTTAACGACTGAGCCACCCAGGCGCCCCCGAACATGCATTTCTTAACAAGCTCCCAGATATGGAGTGCCTGGGTGGCTCAGTGGGTTAAAGCCTCTGCCTTCGGCTCAGGTCATGATCTCAGGGTCCTGGGATCGGGTCCCCACATAGGGCTCTCTGCTCGGCGGGGAGCCTGCTTCCCCCTCTTCCTCTGCCTGACTCTCTGCCTACTTGTAATCTCTCTCTGTCAAATAAATAAATAAAATGTTTAAAAAAAAAAAAAAAAGCAAAAGGACAGTCTGTCAAGCAGAATAAAATCTGGATTTCAGCTGCCACCTACCCTCTTGTCCAGGTAGCTTTATGTAGAGCACTAAGTCCATGGTCATAATAGCCGTGCCACAGCATTACTACTAAAACACAAAAGAGCACTCAGACCAATCCTGGATATCAGGAAAGGAGGAAGAGAAAAGGAGGAGGAATCAGGTTATCGGGAAAGGACTTTTGGAGAAGATACCACCTACGTTCTGTATCAAAAATTGCTTTTTCTGTACACAGAACAACAATGTCTTCATACAGTGTATGGCTTACTGTAGATTTCAAGAAATGTATGAAAGACTCACAGTGAATAAAATTTTATGAAAACACTTGCTAATCTACCTTTTCTCAACAAATACAGAAGCAAACACACACCCATAGCTGGCATCAAAAACTATAAGTACTATCTAAATATTAACATTTTGGTCTGTATACTTATCAGCTAGGAGAAAGCAAAAATTTTTCTAATATCCAATGGGAGATCAAAGGCAAAAGGAGCCTGCTGAAAATACACTTGGGTTATTCAAAATTAAAGACTTTGAAATAAAAACCTCTGCATTATCTGACTCCAAGCTGATTTCCTGAGTATTTCAGTAGGTACTAAAAAACCTACAGGTATTTCAGAAACTAGGTCCAAGACACTAAGTTTACAATGAAGAAACTAAGGTCCAGAGAGGTAATGATTCAAAGACACATGGCTAATTAGTGGTAGAGCTATAATTAAAACTCAGGTCTCTAACACGTAACTAGTTTTCTCTCTCCAACTCCATACTTCCTCTACATTTATAAAATAAAATACTAAATAGGGCGCGTGGGTAGCTCAGTCAGTTAAGCGTCTGACTCTTGATCTCAGCTCAGGTCTTGATCTAAGGGTCATAAAAGTTCAAGTCCCACGCTGGCATGGAGCCTATTAAAAAATAAAGATACTAAATATCCATAATTTAAAAATGTAGATTAACCAGGGTTTTCTACTCTGTACCCCATTTTTATGAGAGGAAAAAGCAGTTATCTATCATTTTGTCTGGGAACTTACTTAAAGAGGTAGCTTTAAATATATGTTCTGCTCTTGATAAAATTCATTCCTAGTCTTTGCTTGCAAAACTATACATGCAAAACTTAATATTTATAAATAATCCTGATACAACCATCGAAATTTCTCAATTATCAAGAAGGCATTAGAATACGTTTCCAGGATGCAGGACATTCTTAAGAAAGAAAAAATAGGTCAATTTTTGAAATATGTTTAACAATAATCAGAAAACTGGCTATAACCCTCATCTCAATAAACCAAAATATCTCATCCTCTGACCATTCTCATTAATAAAGTTTTAATCTACTGCTAGTTCTATGTGCCGATAAGAACCAATTAATTAAAATGCTTTGCTTCTGGAAAGTAACCTCATTATTTATCTATAATTTTATTCACCTTTTAAATTTAAGATTAATGTCCTTAGAATTTATGGGCAATGCAATACGGTCTAATAGTTTAAAATGAACTCTTTTAACTTCTACAACGACCCAAGACAGAAGTATGCTTTTATTCCCATTTTAGAGATGAGAAAACTGAGGGTAAGAGAGATTATTAAAGTACTCACCCAAGTGGGGCACCTGGATGGCTCAGTCATTAAGCATCTGCCTTTGGCTCAGGTCATGATCCCAGGGTCCTGGGATCAAGCCCCACATCAGGTTTCCTGCTTGGCAGGAAGCCTGCTTCTCCCTCTCCCACTGCCCCTGCTTGTGTTCTCTCTCTCTCTCTCTCTCTCTCTTTCTCTCTCGCTGTGTCTCTCTCTGTCAAATAAATAAATACAATCTGAAAAAAAAAAAAGAAGAAGAAGAAAGAAAGAATTCACCCAAGTTTACAAACCTAGGAAGGGGTTGCATTAGAATTTAACACAGGCAGTGTGACTCAGGTGCCAGGAGCTCTTGGACAATGGCTTTCTTAGCCATTTATCATGTGACAGTGCTTCCTTCATGTGTAAACATATGAACTTTTTCATTATCCTTAGTAATCCAAAATACACGGTAAGACATTTTCTTCCCAAAATGTAATTTAAGTTTGAACAATAAAGTAGAGCACAACTTACAACAATTTTAGCTTTTATATCTTGTATTATGTCATAAAAATTTCTGCATATTTGCTGCTTTATCCTATCACTACTAGAGAGAAGCCTACCTCTCAGTGCTGTAAGTTGAGATAGGAAAAATACTAACCTGATACAATAAGGGTCAAGAGAGCTTTAGAATAAAAGAGGGAATCAAGTACCTCAAAAGAGACAATCAGGTCATGTTCATGCTTGACGACGTATAAAGCATATTTTGTCTGCCTAAGATTGAGAAGAAAGGCAATGGTGTCTCAAATATCTACTTGGACCTTTACACAATTCAACAACTATGAAGAGAAATTCTGCCAGAGAGCCTAAAAACAGTAAGGGTAATATGTAATTAATGTTATTTTGATTAGAAAATAAAGGGACTCTGCTGAAGAACTCTTCTGACTCTTATAACTTCTAAAACATAATGTATTTATTACTTGGGAGGAACTGACAGGGAGAAGGCCATCTCCCCTTAATTTTGCAAGTTATGCTTCCAAAGTATCTGGAACCTAAACCCCTTCATAGCATTTCATGTGTTATTCCTATTAGTTTGTTTTGTTGCTTTATTATTGTAAAATGTTTATTGGTACATAGTAAATACTCAATGACTATTTTCTTATACACATATAACACCAGAACAAAGACGTAGCCCTAGATGGGATAGGACACAAGTATGTAATCCAATTTGCTGTAAGCATAAAACTCAAAAGAGAAGCACAGTACAGATATAAAGCTGAAAAGCTAAACTGCAGCCATATAAGAAATATAAGGGAAACTTAATCACAAACAACATAGGGAAAATTAAGAAAATTCATTATGCAGTTCTGGGAGACAATTCTCCATGGATTTCTTACTTTTCTGCATGTCTTGAAAAAAGAGCCAGTGAATGCCTATGTCCCAAACTTTTCAAGAATATCTTTATAGTGAACAGTCTTGGAAAGAGAAATAGCATCTCCAGAGAAAAGGGGAAGCATGCTCACAACCCATTATAAGGATTTAAGTTTTCCTAGGCTTAAGATTCAACTCCTGTGACACAACCCACAAATGTCTTATCTTTACACTACCACAGTGTGTGCAAATTGGAGCTCAGAGATCTGATGCAAATGCTGATTCTGTCATTTATTAGCTGTATGGTCTTGGGACAATTAGTCTACAACACTAAAGGATACTGTACAGTGTGACCAGTTACCACTACTTACCACCATTGCTATTGCTGTAGTGCACTGCTGTCTGTGATCAAGGAGCCTCATGGCTCCTACCAGTATCCATTAAACTGTGGCAGGTTAATTTGTTAGCCTTCAAGTACAATAAGATCTCAGGTCTCTAACCACTTATGACAGCATTACCACATAATCAATGTTTACTATAAACAAAAGATTCTACTCCCATATTATCAGAAAAAAGCAAAACACGGGATGCCTGGATGGCTCAGTTGGTTAAGCATCTGCCTTGGGCTCAGGTCATGTTCCAGGGTCCTGGAATGAAGTCCCTGCATTTGCATTGGGCTCCTTGCTCAGCGGGGACTCTGCTTCTCCCTCTGTCTGTCACCCTCCTGCTTCTGCTTTCCCTCTCTCTAATAAATAAATAAAATCTTAAAAAAAAAAAGGGGGGGGGGGGTGCCTGGATGGCTTAGTCATTAATGATGATCCCAGGGTCCTGGGACTGGGCCTGAATCTGGCTCCCTGCTCAGCGGGAAGCCTGCTTCTCCATCTCCCACCATCACTTCCCCGCCGCAACCCCCCGCTTGTGTTCCATCTCACTGTGTCTATCAAATAAAAACTAAAATTTAAAAAAAAAAAAAAAATAGGAAAGAAAAAAGAAAAACAACTGTGTGCTGCCTTAAACTCAAAGAAAAGGAGTTTTTAAGTAAAAAGTGAAACTCAAAGAAAGAGTTTTTAAGTAAATCAGTGAAAAAGATATATAATGGGAATAGTAAGCTCAAGAAAATTGAAGTAGTTATATCAACACCACATAAAGTAGACCTAAAAACAAAGTATTACCAGAGAGAAAGATAAATATTTCAAATGATAAAAAGATCAATTTATCAGGAAAATATATATATTGCATGTGCTTAATAACACAGCTTCAAAACACAAGACAAAAACTGTCAGAATTAAAGGCAGAAAAGAGGGGTGCCTGGGTGGCTCAGTGGTTTAAGCCTCTGCCTTCAGCTCAGGTCATGATCTCAGGGTCCTGGGATTGAGCCCCGCATCAGGCTCTCTGCTCAGCAGGGAGCCTGCTTCCCCCTCTCTCTCTGCCTGCCTCTCTGCCTACTTGTGATCTCTCTTTCTGTGTCAAATAAATAAATAAAATCTTTAAAAAATAAAGGCAGAAAAGACCATTGCAAGAAACAGACAACTATGACTGAAGTCATAGTTGGATATTCTAACCTCTCATCAACTGATAAAACTATAACCACTTCCAAAACAGAGCAAAACAAAAATAACCCAGCAAATACAGAAAAGATTTGAAAAGGCTACCAAAACACCTTAATCTAATTGATATTTACAGAATATTACACCCAACAATTACACAATACATTCTTTTCAACTGTGAAAGATACATTTACCAAGGCAGATCATAAAACAAGATTCAATAAGTTTAAAGGGATTAAAATCATACAGAAAATATTCTCTGACCTCAAAAGGAAGTTAGAAATCAATAATAAGAGACCTAAAATCATCCCAAATATTTGAGAATTAAATACACTTTTAAGTAATCCACATGTGGAAGAAATTACAAAGCAAATTAGAAATTACTTCAAATTGAATGACAAAAATACAACATATCAAAATTTGTGGAATACAGCAATGCTTACAGGAGAAGTGACAGTTTTGAATGCTTAAATTAAAAACAAAAATACATGTCTAAAATATATGACTTAAGATTCCACTTTAAGAAGCTAGAAAAAAAGAGCAAACATGTGGAAGACAGAAAATTATAAGGAGAAGAACAAATGAGATAGAGAAGATAAATGGAGAAAACTATCACTGTTACTACTTGAAAAGATAACAATACTGGTAAACCAAGAATGATACTGGTCAAGAAAAAAAGAATATACTAACAACACGAGAAATTAAAGAGGAGATATCACTACAGATCCTACAGATATTAGAAGGATTACAAGGGAATCTTATAAACAATTATATCAATAAATGAAAGGAAATAAACAAATGTCTTTAAAAATACAACATAACAAAACTGACAAGATGAAACAAAACCTGAATAGCCATAAGTCTACTAACATAATAGAACTGTACTACCAAAAACCTTTCCACAAAGAAAATTCCAAGCCTAGATGATATCACTGAATTCTAATAAACATTCAATTAAGAATATCAATGCTAAACAAATTCTTTCAGTAAATAAACACCTCCCAACCTATTTTCTGAGACCATCATAATCGTTATACTGAATCCTGACAATTACAACCAAAGAAAACTACAAAGCAATATCCTTCATGAATATTCCCAAATCCATAACATTAAATATAAAAAGGATAATACTCTGTGACGCGAAATTAACCTAGGAATCAAGGTTATTTTGACTTTTGAAAGCCATCATTTCTTTATTTATTCTACCACCATTTTGGCTACTAGGATGCCTGGATGGCTCAGTCCGTTAAGCAACTGTCTTTGGCTCAGGTCCTGATTCCAGGGTCCTGGGATGGAATCTCGCTGTTTCTCCCTCTGCCTGCCACTCACCCTGCTTGAGTGCCATGTGCACACGCTCTCTCTCTCTGACAAATAAATAAAATCTTTAAAAATAAATAAAAAGTAAATTGTGGCTACTGCAAGCAAAGTTATTATGAACATTCTTAGTCACATATTATCTTCAACTTACTAGATAAAACAAATTTTTCTGCAAAATGACTGTCAAAAGCGGGAATATAATTTCTTCACATTCTCACCAATACTTGATATTATCAGAATGCTGTTTACCAATTTGATAGAAGTGAAATTGTTTCTTCTTATGGTTTTACTTTGTACTATTCTGATTACCAAGGTTCAATGCTTTTCCTGCTCTGATTCATGGTATCACTTAGATGAGTTGCAACCAACATTCTTAATTTAAAAAACAAAATCAGAAAATATCAGAGGGCAGTGCATAAAGGTTAAATGTTATTTCATGAAACTTCTATTTCCATTGTGTATGTGCTTGAACTCAGTCACAGTATAAAATGTTTTTGTTAACTGTAAGCTTCTAGCAAGTTAAAAGCCATTTTTATAGCTGTTTCATTACAGCAAAACTCTATGGAGACATTTGGGCAACTTATTAGGGCACCATTCAGGCTCACAGCACAAAGGAATGTATTTTATGAAGGTAGGACCTGAGATGTCCTTCCAGCATAAATTGGCAAAAACAGAATCAGAAGAGGGGAAGGAAAAAAACCTGAGGGAAGCAATAAGGGTTGAATTATATGGAGAAAAGATTCTATAAAACCAACCGATCTATGACCTACTTAAAGCTCACTTTAAAACAATCACATTTCTCAATAAAACAAGGTTTCTCTCAGCACTAAGATAGGAATCTGGGATCCTATCCTTTCTTAACTATTGAAATGACAGAAAACTGACCCCTCCTTCTCTAGAGACATAATTCCCATCTCAAGATTCATCTCATTCTTGGGCTCATGCAAGAGCATTCTTTTAGGTCTCTGCTTTCTACCTTTCCCTAAGGAGTGTCACAGCAGCTAGAGACATCTTAATCCTAAAGATTTGTATGTTTATTCAGTTAACAAAGGTTTACCAAGCCCCCACTATATCCATCCCCTCTCTATTAAGAAATTAAGTTGCATTTCCCTCACAATTTTAACTCCTTGTTCAATTCCATAAAGCTTGATATCCTTAACTAAAATTAATTACCTCCTCTCAAAAATATCTTTCTTCTTAGGCTAAAACCATCCCACATACCATGACCCAACTTCTGCTACCTTCTCTGTTCGATCAATAATATCCCTACTCTAACACTTTCAAATAACTATTCTTTTTCATAAGAATTTCTTCCTCAAACTGTGGACTAATCATACCACAATAATTGCCTGGTGCAATGAGTGTGAATCTACCTATCATTTAATAGGAGTGTTACCTTGAGCATTAAAATCTCTTACCTTATGAGACTCAATCTCATCTCTAAAATGGGTAAAACAATAGGTATCAAGGAATAATGATAATTACATAATCTCCTATTGCCTTTATTACCTAAAGTCTATTTTAGTTTTTAATTTCCTAAAACTATTTTTAGTTCTTATTACCTAAAAACTATTTTAGTTTTTAATTTCCTCTAAATGCAATAAAATGTTTTCATAAAGGCACTTAAAGTGTGATACCAGGAAATATGGTAAAGAAAAGGTTTAAAGACATATAAGTAAATTTGTCACATGGGTTACTGCTCTCCCTCTGTGCTCTGCTCCTGTGTATGTCCAGATTCTAAAAGGCAAAAGTAAAAATACTTCTTTTCCAATGGCAGACAAAATTCTAAGAACCCTCAATGACCCACACCCTATAAATTCCGCTCCTTTTGACTGTGGGGATACCTGTAAATATAATGGGATAGCATCACTCTAGTGGTTGTTATATAGCAAATAGATTTTGCGTATGTATTTAAGGTCCCTAATCAGTGGAGTGGCCCAAAAGGAAATTATCCTGGGTGGGTCTGACAGAACCAGATAAGCTTTAAAAAGGGTCTTAAAGGAGAGTCTAGAGGTCACAGATGGAGGAAGTCAAGGAGACCGGCTCCTGCTTGTCTAAGTAAAAGCTACCATAGCCATATATGAACTGCTTACATGAACTAGGGGTAAATTAACCAAAAGCTAGCAAGAAGCAGGACTCATAGCCTCAAGGAAATTAACTGTGCGAACAAATACTGAGCTTGGAAAAACACCATGAACCTCAGATAAAAACTGTAGCCACAGCTGACATCTTGATGAGATGATCTGGTGAGATGCTGTACGTCTCCAGCTACAAAGTCCAGCTACCAAGTTCCCAGATTTCTCACCTACACAGTTGTGAGACAATAACCAGGTGTTGTTTAAGCTGCTAATTTGTTGTACTTTGCTATACATCAAAAGAAAATGAATACACTCCCTCACTACACTACAGGACTAAGCAGCAAAGAAAAGAGCAAGATGAAACAGGACTTCAGCTGCCTCCATTTTGACCTCAGTGTGTACTTTATTAATTAAGCTCCTCTTTCTGGCTCATCTCTTAACTCAGACAAAACACCCTACTGGCAAAGCATCCCCTCTTAAGAACCAAAACTACACTCACAAGCAATAAGGACTGCCCTGAGCCACCAAGACTCCATGTGACAAACTCTATGACAATGACTGACCTGACCTTCATTGCCCACCTGCATGGACCCATCTTTGATCCACATTTTCCTTATGGAAACTTAGACATTTTAGCATTTGGGAGAGACAGTTCTCCCAGTGTTGGCCTCACTGAAATAAACTTGTTTCACCATCTTTTATCTTTCACCTTTGGATTTTGTCAGCGGCAAGTGGCTGGACCTAGTCTGTTTGGGACCCCTAGAGCCAGAAGCTCTTGCCAGACCCCTGCACCCAGGCTAAAAAGAGATGCATCTTTTTCCTCAGGGAGGATTAGACTGCCTCAGAGCACTGATTATGAAGATATACGGATCCAGAATCAAGGAGAAAAGGTGAAAACTGCATAAAATGTTTAAAGTTTTAACTATTAAAAAGGGCTTTTTCATACACATCTCGTTAAACAACTACCATATAATTTAGTACCTTCATTTTAGTGATGATGAAAGTAAAGCTCAAAGAGCAACACCCCAAAGATGACAAGCCTAGGGAATGTTTATTAAAGTAACTTCAGTCCAGGGTTCTTTCCCCTACATCACAGCCCCTCTTAAGGCTTTAAAAGAGCCATTCAAATCAACAGCGATTATATTACTGTCTTCAACTGAAGGAATCCAAGTAACATAATTTTCCACATTTCACATCTATTTCAGCATCTCCTAGTTCTGTCAGAACATCAAAAACTAAAGTGGATACTGAGAAATTTCCACTCAAAAGTAGTTTGGTTGTAAAAATGACCACTGGTAAACCACTTGAATAAATTTAAAATATATTCTGAAAAATATAAAGAAAAAAATGTAGAACACCTGTAGGTTTTCCAGAACTTTATTTAGAAAGCAAGCAATTTGTGTTTTAAGTGTTCACAAAAATCAAAAGCAAATAGTCAACCTTTCTGGATCTTTTAATATTTCCCCCTTTCTGCAATTTTTTAAAAATCTGAAATTATCACTATAAATATGAAAATACAGTACAATATATACACAATAAATATATCGGTTTTACTTTCACCGTTGTGTATACTTCCCTAGGTATAGTTCACCATCAAAATTCGCAGTTTTCTTAAAAACACACGGAAAACTAAAAGGTAGAGTCATATTCAAATTCTACATAAATCACAAATCACTGAACTTTCTCAATACCAATTCAAATACTTTTGCAAACACTTTATTTCCTAAGAAGATGCAAAATATAGTCCTTTCTAGTCAAGACCACAATTAGGAATAAACTATATTCATCACCTTAACAAGAACTTTGACAGCAAATAATTCGCTATCGTCCCATACGAACAGCATTGTTTTGGGTCTATAAGCTTCCGAAACCATCTCACAATTTATACGCCCCGGGCACGATTCTCTGCAATGTGAAGAGAATCGATAACATTTCAAATGTGGGTAGAAAGGGTGACGTGACAATCCTAAGACCTGAACATTTTTTTCAGTCCCTAGAGCACACACGAAGCACCCAGTTCAGACCCTCCAATCGAGGCCCAGGTCCAACTCCAGGCACTCCAGTTTCCCAGCTCTTCACCCCGCCCCCACCCCGAGAAAGGAGGGAAAACAACTTTTATTGGCCTCTTCTCGCGGGGAATTGGCAAACTAGCGGGGCAGTGCTCTGGCCTGAACACGTTTCACAGAGAGGCCTCCGTCGGGGGCGGGGAGGGCAGATAGCGGGAAAGCCCGGCTTCGACGCCCCTTCTTCCCCAGTCGCCAGCCCCCTGCCCCACCCCACCAAGAAGCCTCGGCCGGCCGCCACGCCGAGCGACCCCCAGGCCCCTCCGCTGAGGCGAGCTCGTTGTCATGTGACGACGCCGCCGCTAAAACACCGCAGAAACGCAGGGCGGCGGGCGGCATTCGCACTAGCCCGCCTCGGCCCGGCCCCGCCGGGCGCGGGCGAGTCCCGAGAGTCCGGGCGGGGGGGCGGAGGGCGGAGGGCGGGCTTGGCTGCGGGCCCGAGCGCGCCACAAAGGCTTCCGC
Organism: Procyon lotor; assembly: GCA_028646535.1. Taxonomy (NCBI): domain Eukaryota; kingdom Metazoa; phylum Chordata; class Mammalia; order Carnivora; family Procyonidae; genus Procyon; species Procyon lotor. Next base: position 76,876,282 of record CM053603.1, read on the forward strand.
GCCCGTCGCTGTAGTGCCCGAGCAGGCGGGGGCAGAATTTTCGGGCCCGCGGGAGGGGTGGGGAAAAACGAGGGCTCCGGGGTGCCCGCCGCGCCCACAGGCGCCCCCCCGGGCGCCCGGACAACCAGCGACTGCCGCGCCCCGCACAGGCCCGCGCGGCCTCCCTCCCCCGCACGGGGCCCGCGCCCGGCCCGCCCGCCCGCTCCTCGCCCGCGCTCCCTCGCTCTCTCGCTCTCGCCCGGCCTCCATCTTGGATCCGCGCTTCCAGCCCCCGCGCCGCTGCCGCCGCATTCCCCCTTTCCCGCCCCCCGCCGCCGTCGCCGCCGCCCGCACTCACCTCAGCTGCCCATCCGGGCGCCGCCGGCCGTCGACCTAGTTTCCCCCCAAAAGTCTCCGGTGTGTTATTCCCGATGTGGGGGGGTTGTTACGGGGTGGTCGCCGGGGGTTCGGGAGCGGGGGCCGCGCCTTCAACGGAGCTGCAATCCTAACCCGCCATCTGGTGGCATTTTCCACACGCCAATGGCGCCGCTGCAGACTTGGGTCCGGACCGCCCTCTGCTGGCCGCGACGCTTACTGCCTAGCTGACGGGACGGGCCTGCCCGGAAAAGGGAGGGAGCTGAGGCGCGAGCTGGGGGCCGCGGCGAGGACGCGCGCAAACGCTTTCCTGTGGGTATTGCACGCACGCGCACAAGCGGGGCGGGAAACGTGGCCGCTGCGTGGAGGCCCCGCCCCCGCACGGAGCGGTAGCCTAGCTCAGCCAATCGCAATCGGCGGATACCTCTCGAGGAGGACGTTGTGGATGGTTCTTAGGCCGCCCGAGGCTAGCGGAAGGACGGCCACGGTGGCGCCTGCGCGCCGGGCTAGCCGAGTTGCCGCCCGCCATTTTTGGAGCTTTTCCGAGACCTGGGAGGGAGACCCGCCCCCGGCCCCTTCACGAAGGCCCCTCCCCAGGTTTCGAGACTGATGCTTCCCTGCAGCTCCGCCTGACTCGTGCTGTCCCCACCCCACGTCCGGGACGCGCGTTGCGGAAACGGGAAGGAGTAAAGAAGCCAAATCCTTCTCCCGCCTTTCTTGGGTTTGAAGAGGGTCTCTGAGCGTAGCATTGTGTTAAATACTTATTGTTGACTGTTGGCAAGGCGCTTTCGCGAGTAGGGGTGAAAAGGTTTCGAGTTCTGTTTTAGGCCCTCCGGTGCGGATAAAGACGCTACAGTGCCTGCCCCAGGCCGATTGGCGTCGTCTCTGCCTCTAAAGCAGATCCACTCAGTGCCGGCTTTGCATAAGGCGGCAGCATTGGCTAGTTAGTGAAAAAGGAATGTGGCTAGACTGGGAAAATACAGCCTCGGCTTTGGAATGCGATTTCTCTTCCCACAGCATAGGACTACTTTGAGTGGCTCTGAAATGGATGTGAGAATTGACTAACGTGAGATCGTGACCAAAATATGCCCTTGAACGTCGCCTCTTCCATCCCGCGTTTCCTTGGCGGTGGCTCCTACCTTTCACCTGCTCACAACTTTTCAATACAAAAGTGAATCCTTAATCTCCTGGGTCATCAGCCCAATTTGTGACTAAAATCTCTGCTGCTAAAGCTAGCTTTTTTTTTTTAAAGCCAGCTCTTTTAATATTGCCTTAGAATCGCTCAATTCCTTTACAGTCCTCAGAGCCAATCTCCAGTAAATTACCCCAATTTCTGGTTTCTTTCAGAAAAGGGCACAAAGTGTGTGGCTGTTTCACTGGAGGAAGTCGCAACAGACCAACACACACACACACACATATCTCTGGTTGATTTCTTTTATATTCTTTACAAAGACTGTTTACAGTTTTCCTTATTAAAGGTGCTAGGCGCAATATATACTAGTAGATAAGTTCATTTAGTTTCCAGGGATCAAAGCTATGGGACTACAAATTCTCCAATTTAATATTCTCTCCATCTTGAAGTATCTGTAGTCACATTGTGTTCATGATCTCAAAAATTCTCACCAAATCACCAAACCCAGTCCTCCTTGAACTATGTATGCCATCCCTTCCCACTTCCTTCCACCACTACTTTTGTAAGGTCTTGTACCTTCAATGTCCTTATCCACCAGCTTTTTCCTTTCTGCTTTACAACACACAGTTACCCATCTTTTTTAAAATTTCAGTGCTACTACTCTCTCAAGTTACCGTATTATCAACCTTTCTTTCCCAGTCACATTTCTTCAGTCATTGCCTTCATTTGCACTTTATTCCTTAGCTTAATCAGGCTTCATAACAGCAAAATGAAATTACACTTTAAGATCAACAGGGTTCTAATTTCCCACCATTTTCTCCTTTCTCATTTTCTTGGCATACCCAACTCCTAACCCCTTCTTAAAATCCTACTTCTCTTTATTTTAAGACAATTCCTGGTATCTACAACCTACCTGGTTTACTGGTCTTATTCCTTTGCTAGTTCCTCCTCTTTCTTCCATCCCACAGTTCAACTCCTACTGTCCTCTACCACATTCTTTCACTTCAAGTCTCCCAAAATTACTGTTTCTGATTTTTCCTCTGCTAAGATTCCTCATGTTCAGCTTACTTGCCAGGAAGCTCCAGCTCAAAATTTAAACATTTAAAATAATGCTTTCTTAAAATTCAAATTTCCTAATTTCTCTTAATAACATTGTAATCTCAGTGTAGTAGTTAAGAACAAGGACTTTGAAACCATACTGCTCTAGAAAGCTGTGTGACCTTGGATAAATCTCTTTGTGCCTCAGTTTCCTCAGTTAGAAAAAACCATAGTACCTATCTCATAGAGTTGCTATGAGTATTAAACAAATTAACAATTATATAGAAATGCTATTGGTATTACTGCCGTGTTGTTTTTATCTTGCTAAGAACTTCTTAGCAATTCTTTAAAATATCCAAGGGCACAGGGTAGTCAACTTTCTTAGTTTAGAGAAATATAAAATTTCCTTCATTTTGCCCTCTCTCCTCTCCACTCCTCTCCTCTCCACTTAACTCAATAGTTGAGCTGGTGTTTATAAATAATTACCTAGTCTCCTATGTTCTAAATTACAGGGCTAGGCTTGACTCTTTTCCTTCAAACTAGCCCAACTCCCATAAAATCCTCATTCAGATTTCTTGCTGCTTCTACCACTGCTTTATCCTCATTCGAGGCTTTTCCTCCCCACCAACTCCTGTTATCTTACACCATAACAAGTATAATAGCCTTTTAAAAAGTCTTTATCTTTCATTCACCGCCCTTTAAAAAAGTGCACAAAAGCTTTCTGTGATTCCTATGGTTTACAAAATATAATAGAAAATACTTAATGGTATGCAAGAAATGACTTGATCTTTTTCCAATTTCTGTCTCTTTGTTCACAAATTCTTCATATTAGTTGATTTAGTCTGAAAAATCATAAATCCAAACAAACAATAGGTACATTTAAAGTTTAGCTATTTGGTAGAATAAAGTAATGGTTATCATAATGTGTTGACTTTGTTATGTAATCACACATCTCCCAGTAGCCTCTAAGATTTTATTTATTTATTTGACAGAGAGAGAGATCACAAGTAGGCAGAGAGGCAGGCAGAAAGAGGGGGGAAGCATGCCCTCTGCTAAGCAGAGAGCCTGATGCGGGGCTGAATCCCAGGACCCTGAGATCACGACCTAAGCTGAAGGCAGAGGCTTTAACCCACTGAGCCACCCAGGCGTCCCAACGTTTGTGAAATTCTTAATCAAGATTCCAAAATTCTTGGCAAACATTTTCAAATACCACAATTTTTATGAACAGCTTCAAACCATAGCTATGAACAAAATATCAAAAGGGATATCTTAAACTAGTGTGGATAGTAGCTCAAGATTCTTAAATATTAGTTAGGGTAGGAGTGCCTGGGTGGCTCAGTGGGTTAAACTTCCGACTCTTGATCTCAGCTCAGGTCGTGACCTCAGGATTGTGAGTTCAAGCCCCATGTTGACTCCACACTGCGCTTGGAGCCTACTTTTAAAAAATTTTTTTAATTATTTAGGGTAGGAAATATAGTATTGGTAGAGCAACCATTTGCTTAGTCCACGTTTCTTGGTGACCTTGGTATTCTACCTCATTGCTCATTTCAAATGATCTGAAATAAGCCCTGGCCCACTTTGAAGTTTCATCCTTGATGGGCTAGATGTCTAAAAAAGGAGACATGGAGTGTCTGGGTGGCTCAGTGGGTTAAGCCTCTGCCTTTAGCTCAGGTCATGATCTCAGGGTCCTGGGATTGAGCCCTGCATTGGGCTCTCTGCTCGCGGGGAGCCTGCTTCCTCCTCTCCCTCTGCCTGCCTCTCTTCCTGCTTGTGATCTCTCTCTCTGTCAAATAAATAAATAAAATCTTTTAAAAAAATTAAAATATTTTTTATTTAAAAAAAATAAATTAAAAGGAAGACATATACCCATTAGTTTTATTTCAACTCAATTTCTTAGCCAACCTGGTACAAAAATAGATATTTAATATATTTTAAAATTGCATTTACAGAGTTATACATCAATGTATTGTAAGTATAATATAAATGCATTGCAGAATAAATAGTTAACATTTATTAATGATTATTTAAGAACTTTGCCTTATAATACAAAGAGCTAGTTGGTGACTATTTATTTATTTATAAAAGATTTATTTTAGGTTTATGAAAGATTTATTTAAGTAATCTCTACACCCAATGTGGGCTCAAACTCGTGACTCCAAGATCAAGAGTCGCATTCTTTACTGACAGCCAGCCAGGTACCCCTAGTTTGTGGCTATTTAGAAGACAAAGTAACTTTAAAATTTGTCTTTTTCCACTTTGGATAATCTTAGCACAAAGAAGATTTCAAAATTATCCTATTGACCTTCAAGTAATGCTTAAAGTGAAAGATGTTCATTCAGTCAACTTGTTTTCATGACAATAATGATGGTGTTCCTTTCACCAAAGTCTCTAATGATTTTATGGTTTTAGAGCAGTTTTAGACACAATAAAGGAAGGTATGGAAGGAGGAAAGAATGGAGATTTCCCCTATACCCCCTGCCCACACATCCATGGTTTCCTTTTCTGTTATCAATATTACTCACCAGAATGATACATTTGTTACCAAAGATGAACCTATATTGACACATCATAATTACCCAAAGTACATAGTTTACTTTAAGGTTCACTCTTGGTGGTTTATATTCTGAGGGTCTGGGCAAATGTATAATGATATATATCCATCATTATAATAACATACTAGTATTTTCATTGTCCAAAAAATCTGTGCTCTGTATACTCATCCTTCTCCCTGACCTCTGGCAACCTCTGCAACCACTGATCTTTTTATTGTTTCCATAGTTTTGTCTATTCCAGAATGTCATATAGTTTTAATCATACAGTATGTAGCCCTTCAGATTGGCTTCTTTCACTCAATAATATGCTTTAAGCTTCCTCCATGTCTTTTCATGGCTTGATTGTTCATGGATTTTTAGTGCTGAATAATAATCCATTGTCCGGATGTACCAGTTTATTTGTCCATTCATCTACTGAGGGATATCTTGGTTGCTTCCAAGTTTTGGAAATTATAAATAAAGTTGCTATAAGCATTCCTATGCAGGTTTTTTAAAGATTTTTTTCTTTTATTATTATTTATTTGACAGAGAGAAACATAGCGAGAGAGGGAACACAAGCAGAGGGAATGGTAGTGGGAGAAGCAGACTTCCTGCTGAGCAGGGAGCCCGATGCGGGGCTCGATCCCAGGACTCTGGGATCATGACCTGAGCTGAAGGCAGGCGCTTAACGACTGAGCCACCCAGGTGCCCCCCTATGCAGATTTTTTGTGAACATAAGTTTTCAACTCATTTGGATAAATACCAAGGAGTGTGATTGCTGGATCATATGGTAAGAGTATATGTATTTTTGTAAGAAACTGCCAAATTGTCTTCCAAAGTGGCTGAACCATCTTGCATTCTAACAAGCAATGTATGAGGGTTCCTATTGCTCCACATCCTTGTCAGCATTTGGTATTGTCAGTGTTCCAGATTTTGGCCATTCCACTAGGTATGTAGTGGTATCTCACTGTTGTTTCAGTTTGTATTTCCCTGGTGACATATGAGGTAGAGCATCTTTTCATAACCTTGTTTGCCACTATATATCTCCTTTTGTGAGATATCTGTTAAGGTCTCTGGCCCATTTTTTTTATTTGAGTTGTTTGTTTACTTACTATTGCATTTTAAAAATTCTTTGTATATTTTGGATAACAGTCCTTTATCAGATGTGTCTTTTGCAAGTATTTTCTCCCAGTCTGTGGCTTGTTTTCTAATTCTTTTGACATTGTCTTTTGCAAGGCAGAAGTTTTTCATCTTAATGAAGTCCAGCTTATTGATTTATTTCTTTCTTGGGTTACATCTTTGGTTTTGTATCAAAAAAGACATCACTATACCTAAGGTCATCTAGGTTTTCTCCTCTGTTAACATCCAGGAGTTTTATAGTTTTGCATTTCACATTTAGGTCTGTAATCCATGCTGAGTTAATTATTTGTGAAAGATGTAAGATATGTGTCTAGATTTTTTTTTTTTTTTGCCTGTGGATGTCCAGTTCCAGAACCATTTATTGAAAAGACTGTCTTTTCTCTATTTTACTACCTTTGCTCCTTTGTCAAAGACCGGTTTACTATATGGGGGTTTATTTCTGGACTCTCTATTCCATTGGCCTGTCTATTCTTTTGTCAGTATCATACTGTCTTGATTACTGTAGCTTAATGGTAAGTCTTGAAGTCAGGTAGCATCAGTCCTCCAACTTTATCCTTCTCCTTTAATATTGTACTGGCTATTCTGGGTCTTTTGTTTCTCCATATAAACCTTATTCTTTTTTTATTGAAGTATAATTAACATACAGTGTTTCAGGTATACAATATAATGATTCAACAATTCCATACATTACTCGATGCTTATTATGGAAAGGTACTCTTGATCTCCTTTATCTATTTCATCTCTCCCCCACCCCGCTTCTCCATATAAACTTTAGAATCAGTTTGTTGAGATCCACAAAATAACCTGCTGGGATTTTTATTTGAATGCATTGAATCTATAGATCAATTTGGGAAGAACTGACATCTTGATGATACTGCATTTTCCTATCCATGAACGTGGACTAACTCTTCTTTTAGGTGGTTCTTCTCTGGTTGCTTTCATCAGAATTTTGTAGTTTCTCTCATACAGATCTTTTTTTTTTTTTTTAAGATTTTATTTATTAGAGTGGGTAAGAGAGAGAGAGAACACAAGTGGTGTGAAGGGCAGAGGAAGAAGTAGACTCCCTGATGAGCAGGGAGCCCAATGTGGGGCTCAATCCCAGGACTCCAAGATCATGATCTAACCCGAAGGCAGACGCTTATCCAACTGAGCCACCCAGGCGCCTCCTCATGTAGATCTTATAAGAAAGACTTTTCAAAGTAACATTTTATTCATGATTCTTTCCTTCTCCAACCCTTTTACAGAGCTCTAGGTGCAACTATTAGCTATTTAGGCCAAAGAGAAGTCTTCTAATTATGCTTTGTCATTCTTCACTTTCACTATTTTTACAAATCACATGAATATCTGTAACATAGTATTTTAGGGATCATGATCACTGTCTCACTTTACTCTCCCAAAATAAAGTATTCTTCTTTCACATTTTCACTTGGCTACAGGACATTTGCTGTTACTTGTATTGCTAGACCTTTGCAAAAATCAGAAATGGTTTTCCTTTCTTTCAAATACTTTTGCAATTAAGGTATGCTACCAACTGGTGGTAATAATGTCAGGCCTAACTATCAGATTAACCCATGGTTTTTCCATTCCTTTTCTTTTCTTTTTTCTTTTCCTTTCTTTTTTTTTTCAGTAGGCTCCACACACAGCATGGAGACCAACACGCAGCTTAAATTCACAACCCTGGGGGGTGTTTGGGTGGCTCAGTGGGTTAAAGCCTCTGCCTTTGGCTCAGGTCATGATCTCAGGGTCCTGGGATAGAGCCCTGCATCGGGCTCTCTGCTCAGCAGGGAGCCTGCTTCCTCCTCTCTCTCTGTCTGCCTCTCTTCCTGCCTGTGATCTCTCTCTCTCTGTCAAATAAATAAGTAAAATATTAAAAAAAAGAATTCACAACTCTGGAATCAAGACCTGAGCTGAGATCAAGAGTTGGACACTAAACCAACTGAGCCACCCAGGCACCCCTTCCATTCCTTTTTTTTTTTTTATTTGACAGAGAGAGAGATCACAAGCAGGCAGAGAGGCAGGCAGAGAAAAAGGGGAAGCAGGCTCCCCGCATTCCTTTTTTAATACTAAAAACACAAGACCTTCTAAATATGAGCAATCAATTACCAACGTTGGTAATAAGAGGGACCAGAATACCTCCCCTTTCAGAATCAGTAACCTGGTTGTATACAAAACCTCATCCCCCCAAAATGGAAGATCAGAACTACACAGACACTTAAAAAAGAAATCTCATAAGCAGAGAACTAAAACTAGTGTAGATAGGAGCTAAGGATTCTTATATATTCCGTAAGGTAGAGAATAAAATATCAGAACAACCAATTGCTTACTCCAAGTTTTTTGGTGTCTTTGGAATTTCCACATCATTGCTTACTTTAAAAGATCTAGAATGAAGCCTGACCAACTTTAGGGAGTCATCCTCAATAGGATAGATGAAAAACAAAATATTGTTTTTATATAAACAGAAAAAAACAGCATCTATTTTTTCCAAAGAAATGCGCACATGGCAATAGAAGGAAACAAATTAGATTGTAACAGAACAGTAGCACAAAAGAATTTATGATGAAAAGCAACTTCTGGGATCAATCCCCAGGGCCAACCTCTTTTACATGTTTTTGTTTGTGATTGCTTAAGTATTTCTAAATATGCTCATATCAGCTTTACGCAGTATCTAATGACTCCTGGCTGTAAAAGGTAAGGATTATGCTAACATCCACTTCAACATTTAGTAGTTGCATTTGTGTTAGCTTTTTTTGTTGGTTATCTGTGAAACTTTTAATAATATACTGTGAAACTCTAGATAATATTTCAACCTTAATTAGAAAGTATTTCAACTCTCCAATTTTACTGCTGCCATTCTTCCTTCTCACCTTCCAGTTGCCTCCCTTAAACAATAAGTCTTTTCTATTGTGTCCTCTGAGTGACTCAAAGTTAACAGCAAACTTCCTGGCTAAAAAGAGTGCCAAGATCACATTTTCTTGTCCACAAAACTTCTGTCCAGAACCACCAGAAAGTCACTCAAAGGAAAATGTGCAGAACATGAAGATCAAATGGATTCTCTTCCCTTACTATCAATTGCCCAAATATTTAAGCTTCATATTTGAGCCACAAACCGCTTATATGGTTTTGTTTTTCCTAGAGTTTCAAATCGCCTCCCCCACAACTGTGTATTTTACCTAATTTTTCATATCAAGTCTTTTCATTTTCTCTGCTCTTTTATAGAGATTCTCTTTCTTTTGCCCCTGGTAATTGTCCCTAATCACCTAATGAAACTTTGGGCTTCTGCCTCCACTTAACCTAATTTTCTTTAACCCTGCTACCCACCTTTACTTCCCTTTTCTCTGCTCTATGGTTGGAGCCACTCTTCTAGAATCCATGTCTACTTTTTTTAGCTTATCTTCTTGTTTTTCTGGAGAATATTCTCAATAACTACTTAAGAAAGAATCAGAGGGAAACTTTCAGGGTTTTTGTTTTTGTTTTCAAGATTTATTTATTTATTTTAGAGAGAGAATGACAGAGCATGGGGACAGAGGGGTGAGGCGAGTAAAGGGAGAGAGAGTCTGAAGCCGACTCTGGGCTGAGCACTTAGCCTGCCTTAGGGCTCAATCTCATGACCCTGAGATCACAACCTGAACTAAAACCAAGATACTGACTGTGCCACTCAGGCACCCTACTTTCAGTTTTTTAATATTTGCAAACATTTTCATTCAGTTAGGTTTGTATAGCTGATTTACTTTTAGAACTCTAAAGGCATTGTCTGGTGTACTTTAGTGTTCAGTGTTATTAATAAATTGGATGGAAGTGTATATTATTCTTAATAAATGACTAGTTTCTCAATTCTCTCATCATCACAGAAGCTTATACATGTTTAATTTACTTTATGAGCTATAAGTCATCTCTGGGTTAGGGGCGTCTGGGTGGCTCAGTTGGTTAAGCAACTGCCTTCAGCTCAGGTCATGATCCTGGAGTCCCAGTATCAAGTCCTACATCGGGCTCCCTGCTCAGTGGGGAGTCTGCTTCTCCCTCTATCCCTCTGCCTTCTCGTGCTCTCACTCACTCTTCCTCTCACAAATAAATAATAAAATAAGATAAATCATCTCTGGGTTAAAATATTTTATGAAAATAGGGGTGCCTGGGAGGCTTAGTTGATTAAGTGTTTAATTCTTGATTTTGACTTAGGGCTTGAGAGAAAGCCCTGCATGGGGCTCTAAGCTGGGCATGGAGACTGCTTAAGATTCTCTATCTCTCCATCTACCACTGCCCCTCCAGCTTCCCCCACTCGCGCCGATTCTCTCTCTCTAAAATATATATATAATGAAAACATATTCAAATCCCTTCCTATAAACTTTCAGTGCATGTTTTTTATAATGAAGTTACTTCTAAAAAAAGAACTTTTTAATAGATAGGTTACAGGCCTGTAACCAACTAAAAAATAAAAGTTATTTGCCTTTCCTTTCCCTTGACATCTTATTTCCCCTTTCCAGAGGCAGACTGTTATCCATTTCCAGAAGCTTTTGGACTTTTTATTTAATCTGTTATGACCTTTCTAGGGATAAAAATTTAATAGCAAGGTATCAGAATCAGAATTGCAGATTTTTCTTTCTGAATCAATGTAAGCAATCAATGACTACAAATATCTTGTCAATGGCATTTATGTAGACATTTATTGAGCTCCTGATAGTATATACCACAGAGAGTTGTGTGGTTTTTTGTTTGTTTGTGTTTTGAGGTTTTTGTTTGATTAGGTTTGGTTTGGTTAGTTTTATTGAGGTGTGATGACATATAATAAAAAGCACAAATTCAAAGTATGATTTAATGAGCTGTGACACATACATAAAACCATAGAACCATCACCACAATTAGGATAATAAATATATTCATCAACTTCAAAAGTTGCCTCATAGCCCTTTGTAATTCATTTCCCCCTGCCCCACTTATTCATCCTATCCCCTGGCAGCCACTGCTCTGCTTTCTGTCTACTGGTCTACTTTCTATTACTATCAGTTAATTGCATTTTCTGGAACTTTATATAAATGGAGTAATACTTTCTGTACTCTTTTCGTTTTATTTCTTTACTCAGAATAATTGAGATTCAACCATGTTTTTGTGTATATCAATCATTCATCCCTTTTTAGTGCTGCTGTAGTATAGCATTGTATGATTATATTACAATTTATCCACTATCTGCTGATGGTTATTTTATACATAATTTTGTCTTCTAGTAAAGCTGCTGAATACTCAGACACTGTCATTTTGTTTCACTGGATTTGGTCTTTAGGGAGACTATAAAAAGGCTGTAGAGCAAGGGCCAATAATTCAAATACCTGCAGGAGCCAGACAGATAACATAAGTAAGTACTAGGAAGGGGGGGGGGGATTTGATGTAATAAAAGCAACAGTTTAAGCCTTATGATTAATGACAAACTGACACTTGGACTCCGTGTTGGGAGAGGTAGAGATTATGACTTATGGGAGAGCTCAAACCCAGTTTAGACAGGTTTAGACTGGTTTAGACAGGTAGCTGCTTCTCAGAGCCAACTGTTTCTTACTATGTTGTCCAATGTTGCCAGGTTTTCTTTTTTCTTCCCCCCCTTTTTCTTTTTCTTGTCCTCAGGGATAGTCACAAAAACAGATTTTATGTAAAGTTTCTCGATTTATTTTTTAAATCTTTAAAATGGCACTCCTTTCTTTTCTTCCCAAGTATGGAAACAAATGAGAAATAAGATTCAATAATCAGGGGCGCCTGAGTGGCTCAGTTGTTAAGCGTCTGCCTTCAGCCCAGGTCATGATCCCAGGGTCCTGGGATCGAGCCCTGCGTCGGGCTCCCTGCTCAGCAGGAAGCCTGCTTCTCCTGCTACCATTCCCTCTGCTTGTGTTCCCTCTCTCGCTGTGTTTCTCTCTGTCAAATAAATAAAATCTTTAAAAAAAAAAAAAAAGATTCAATAATCAGAGAGAAGAAAATAAAAATAGTGGCTTGAATAAAAATCCTAACATTTGTTTAATTGGGTACTGAATATATTTTCATTCATTGTAGTATTCTCTCTCCTTCTGGTTATGTTTGAAATTTTCATAATAAATACAATTTATAAAAATTCATTTGGGTAAAGTCAATTAGAGAATGATATTTTGTTTGGCCAATGAGCTTACTATTGGTCTTAATACAACCCACAACCAAATACATTACCTGGTCAAAGGGAGAAATGGACAACCTCAGGCCTTCCCATGAGATTCAGGCCTACTCCATACATTTATAACATTGAGGAGCACAAAATTTGTTGAATCCTACTGACAAGCCAGGTGATAAGGAAAGAGAGAAAGGGAGTGAGACAAAGACAGAAACAGAGAAAGCCCAAAAAGGGTTTAGCCTTCCAAGCTTAACTCTTTCTCATAATCTCAACTATCAGAGAAATCATTCCTACTTCTATGGGGAATGACTGAGGAGTACTTCTCATTCTTTTCTTCATGGAGAATGGAAATTCTCTCCCCTCTATGAAAACAGAGGAAGTGAGAGATTTAATTCATCCCTGTGATGAACATTGTGATGCAGTGCCCAGATTCTCCTACAATAATAACTTGTTCCAGGAACTGAGTGTACTGTTGACAGAATCTTTGGTATCTTCAGCATTATTACAATTGCAAAAAGCTACATTGCTCAAGTTTAGGCTCCTTCCCAGGGTATCCCACATTCAGTTACAGAACAAAGTTGGGGCATAAGAGCCTGATCATCTTAGCCAAATTGGGACAACTCTGAAGGTTAATTCTAATCTCCCAAGCTCCCTATGGAACCTGTGTACAACATAGTTTCTCCCTCTGCTCAATCCTGTTTCTTTCCCCTCCCTTCCACAACTATCAGTCCCAAGGGCACTCCTAAAAAAATATCCAGCCTGTTAAATTCTATCTTACAGTTTGTACCCTGAGAACTCAACCTATGGCAGTTGGTGCCAGGACTGAAATCTGAAAAAGCAGGCACTCAGATGGGGTTTAGGAACTTGATCATTACCTGCCTACCTGACAATAAAGACTTTTATCACAAGATTACAGTCCAGTTGTTGAAACTTTCATGGGTGCTAAATCAGGTTGGTACACCAGTATAAGGGGATCTATTAACTGGTGTGATGTATCAAGTATTTCAGAAATATGAGGAAAATTGTAACTATAAGGACAATGATATTGGGTAGTACTATGGATCCCCCAAAATTTATATGTTGAAGTCCTAATCCCCAATGTGATCATATCTGGAGATAGAGCTTTTAAAAAGTAATTATGCCTAGGGAAACCTGGGTGGCACAGATGGTAAAGTCTCTGACTCTTGGTTTTGGCTCAGGTCATGATCTCATGGTCATGAGATTGAGCCCTACATCAGACTCCATGCTCAGCTCAGAGTCTGCCTGAGTTTCTTTCTCCCTCTCCCTTAGCCCCCATGTTCTTGCTCTCTCTCTCTCTCAAATAAATAGATAAATCTTTTTTTAAAAAAAGAGGTAATTAAGGCTAAATGAAGTCATGAGTAGGATCCTGATCTGATAGGATTGATGGTCTTACAAGAAGAGAAACAGAGATCTCTGCTCTCCCTCCCTTCTTCCCTTTCCCTCTCTCATCCACTCTCTCTCTCTCTCTCACTTCCTCTCTCTCCCACACTCTCGCCCTCTCCCTCTCTCTCCATGCATGCCAGAGAAAAGGCCACTGTGAGGGCATGTGAGAAGGTGGGTGTCTGCCTGTCAGGAAGAGACTTCTACCCAGGAACTGAACTGAGCAGCAGGTACCCTGATCTCAGACTTTCCAGATCTGTAAAAAGTAAATTTGTTCAAGCCATTCAATCTATGGCATTTTGTTATAGTAGTCTGAGCTGACTAAAACAGGTAATTATTCCTTAGCTAGACTGATGTGCTAGGAAAAGATAACGAAAAGCTAATAGTGATTAATCATCAATTGAAAGTTAAAAGTAAAGACTACAGTCTTTTCGGCAGCATACAAAGTGGCTTTCATCTCTTGTAGTGGGAGACTAAAGTAAGCTAAAGAATAAAATCAGTGATAGTGGCTAAGCTACAAAGATTAAATGTCTAATCAAGACAAGTATACTAACCCAAGGTCAAGGCCTTGGTTGGGGAAAAAAATGGGACTTAACACATTAGATGAGGATATTCCCAGAAGTGGCCCAAAGTTTCCTATTAAGACCTGTCCCTTCTGCATTGTTCCAAAATGATGCAGAGACCTCTTCCCATCAAGTCAACAAATGACCTCCCTCAAAAGAGTTGCTCCCAGGATGTCTCCTGTCCAGTAGGCCTTAATGATTTCAATTTCAATTTCTGGATAGGATCATGGATGAAAGGAACTATACCTCAAAGGAACTTGAATATCTAGTCAGCATGAACTGAGATTGTATGTGTAGGATTGAATTTTAAGGGCGCTTGATGAAAAGAAAAGGAACATAAGGTGGATAACAGAGAAGTTAGATTTGGGAGCACTCTCCCAATACTCAAGATTTAACATCATAATAAGAAGCCCAGGAGACCGTGTCAATTTACTATTAGGATGGTTTCTAGAAGCATGGAAAAGGTGATGGCCCCATACTAAATGAGGTTAAAATGCCAGAGTTGTCATGGTAGACAGTGGAAGAAAGAATTGAAAAGATCAGACAATTGGTTATGCTGGAGACCATATACTATGTAAGGATGAAAAATGTGCCAGATGATTCACTTACAGAAGGTCAGGAGGCTAAACCATATGTCAAGGACATAAGAAATGTACTGTTGTGAGGGGCACCCATCTCATGAAGAGGCTCAGTGGTGACTTTCTACGGGCCAGATCTGATGGTGAAGGAAGCCATTAAAGAACTGGGTTTACTGAGAGCAATAGGTAAAATAGGACCCCAAAATTATAGAGTCCAGATTATGGTGTTTAGTGTTCAGAAGCCAAGTTGGACCGAGGGAAGTGATCTACAAAGAATTATAGAGATAATTAATAGAACATGGTATCCCTAGGGGAAACATAGATGAGTAGCCAGTGAGGGTACTACTGTATCATCATGTATCATCATGATTTGTATCATCATGATACAAACTGTATCATCAGATGAATTAAAAAATATATAGCCAGGAGACTGAGTCAGTCACCCCAATTAGCATCATGATTCCTTGCAGAGTTTCAAAATGTGAATCTGTTTTTCAACCTGGAGCTTATTAACCCAAGAAGAGATCAAGTCCCCATGAGGAAGGAACCTGTAACACTATGGCAAATGTACACAGTAATGATTTCTTCAGTATTTCCCCAAAGATTGTGCCAAAACATTTGTTCCTAAGACCATTTACTCAGACAACTATGAACTGGGAAAATGAGAATATGTAAATATTTCAAGGACTGTGACCACAGAGTCTGAATTGGCATTGATACTTAGAGACCCAAAGAATCATCATGGTCCCCTTCTTAGAGTAGGTGCATATGGGGGGGTCAGGTAATAAGTGAAATCCTATCCAAAGTCCAGGTTACAGTAGTCCAACTGGCCTGTAGACCCACATGTGAGTTATTTCTTCAATCCTAAATATAATATATATATATATACATATATATATATATATATATATATTCATAAGTAGATAAGTAGTACAAACCCCTCATTGGGTCCTTGGCCTACGAAGTAACATCTATGGGGAAGGCTAAATGGAAGCCTCTGAAGCCTCCCCTAGCCAAGACACAAATAAAAAGCAGTATTTCTGGGGGGAAACGGTGGAAAATAGAGCTATTGTTAAAGAGATAAAGGATGCAAAACTGTTGAATCCCCACCATACCTCCATTTTGTTCACTGCTCTGGTCCTTGCAAAAACCTTTGGTTCTGGAGAAAGACACAAGATGTGGTGTCTTTGCTAGAACAGAGTAACATGGACACAGGCACATGGTATGTGACCTTTAGTCTGACAAGTATGTTCTTTCCCATCTATCTCAGAAAGGAGAATCAGAAATAGTTCTCATTTACATGGAGTGGATAATAGTATACATTTACATTTCTGCCTTCTACTATAACATAGTTGTCAAGAACTGTGAAAAAGTCTGAGATTTTACCCCATTTGCAATCTAACAAGTTAGTCTGCCACCTTTATGAATGTTGGCAGAAGACATGAGACTCCTGGGTCAGAGTCAGAAGATTTTATTGCTCACAGCATAGTAGGCTGCACATGACTTATGTTTGCATTGGTTTTCCTTGTTTCCCAAGAACCATGAGGAAGATGTGGAGTGGCCTAGACCACACATGCAGTGGATTTATATTATGGCTGAGGCACTCCAATCTTTTATCAAACAGTGTTCCCAAATGTTTCTGGAGGAAAACATGATCTTTATTACACTGGTAAGTAAACAGATCTGTCTTTTGTTCTGAAGAAAGACACTATCTCCACCTCTGTCTTCTAAGGCTATTCAGTATACAAGCATACTTGAAAAGATGGCTCAGAACAAAAGCAATCTGTGTCTTCTTGTGAGAAGTGCAAGAAAGTAAGAGATCCATGATAAATTGTCTCCCAACCTTCTGCAGCGTTGAAGGTACAGGTCTCCAAAGGGAGCACTATTTGACCAAGGAACACAGCAAGACTTCCACGGGACTGCAAGCTATGGCTGCCAACCTGAGCTTGTTGTGTTCTTTGAGTCCAGGGACCAGCAGGCAAAAATAGGAGTCACCATTCTGCCATGAGAAGGTTATACAACAGAGGCATGGAGGAATATGCTTGGCATTCAGGTAACCCAACTGGACACCTCTTGGTGTATGTACCCTTCCCCAATTTTGACCAGAAATGCATAAATGTGGCAATTTCAGCCCACAATGGGCATAGCAACCAGGAGTTCCTCCCCTTCAAGGATGAGGGTCTGGGTCATGTCACCAAGTAAGCCACTTGGTCATAGATGATGAGGGTGATAGCTGAGGGTAAGAGGAATCTAGAATAGACAGAGCAAGAGGGAGAAAACGAGTATCAGTTATAACTCTCAGACTAGCTGCAAGACCAGGAATTGTAGTTTGTTTCATCAACCTGCTTTTTAAGTTTCCCACAGAGAAAGGGGCCCACCCTAACAATAGTGGTGCTACTCCCAGAACATATATGAAGAAATATATCTGAACATAACAAAGGGTAGACTGCAGTGGATACCGACCATCATATGCTGCCCATATCTGTCTTGAGTGGAGCGTATGTTACCCTAAGTTCTAGGAATGCTGTGAGCTGCTTCAGAGATTGCCTCTAGTGCAGTGAGGCATATGTCTTTCTGGGATGGCCCATATCCAGTGACTGATCAATACCAGGGTGTAAAAAGGCCTGCCCATCTCAGTCCAATCTGGGATAATTCTTAGAGGCCATTCTAGCACAAGAATTCCTTATTATGTCACCTGAGGCTCTCATTTGGCATGCATTCCATTTTTTACATTCATATATATTTTTATAGAAATTCAAAATATTCTGTTTTCAAATAATATGCATTGACATAAAAATATCACAGCATAGTAGTTAGTAAATGTTAGAAATCAATATAGAAGATTATAGGTACAGTTTGATAACAATTTTGACATTATTTGGGGGACTATTTCTTAACAGCATATATACATGACTATGTATATATCTACACACACATACCTATATATACTCACACAAAAGAAAAGACTGGGAGAAAATGTATCAAAATATTAACAGTGGATATTTCTGAATGTTAGAATTGCAGATCCTTCTAAACATCTTTAACACCTTTTCTAACTAAAAAAGTAACATACATGTACATGGTTATTTAAAAAAAGAAACTTACAAGAGAAACTAAACCTCTCTCACATTCCAGATGCCCAGATCCCTCTCCAGAGGAACCATTTTTACAGATTTCTTATGTCTGATTCCAGAAATACTCTGTGCCTATATATTAGCATGAAGGTATATAATCTCCCTTTTATACTTTCTTATTTTTTTTAATACTTTCTTATTTATTACACAGATGAGAGCATACTGATAACATTGTCCTACATCTTCCTTTTTCCCTAACAACTGGACTTGGGAATTATTTATCTCTATATATCTACAGTTGACTCTTGAATAACACAAGTTTGACCTGTGTGGGTCCACTTATGTGTGGATACTTTACAGTTCAGTACTATTAATGTATTTCTCTTTCTTATGATTTTCTTAATAACATTTTCTTTAGCTTACTTTATTATAAGAATACAGTATGTAATAGATATAGAATACACAATATGTGTTATGTTTATATTATCAGTCAAGCTTCCAGTTGACAGAAGGCTATTAGTAGTTAAGTTAGAGAGAGTCAAAATTTATATATGAATTTTTGACTGCATGGGAGGTCATACCCCCAGCCCCCATGTTGTTCAAGGGTCAGCTGTACTCTTTTTCTAATGGCTGAATAGAATTTCTTTCTATGGATGTACCATGTAGACATTTAGGTTGTTTTTAGTCTTTTACTGTTATAATATTCTTAAATATCGGCGCATCTGGGTGGCTCAGTGGGTTAAAGCCTCTGCCTTTGGCTCAGGTCATAATCTCAGGGTCCTGGGATCGAGGCTTACATCGGGCTCTCTGCTCAGCAAGGAGCCTGCTTCCCCTTCTCTCTCTGCCTGCCTTTCTGCCTACTTGTGATCTCTCTTTCTGTCAAATAAAAATAAATAAAATCTTTAAAAAAATATATTCTTGGGGCGTCTGGGTGGCTCAGTCGTTAAACGTCTGCCTTCGGCTCAGGTCATGATCCCAAGGTCCTGGGATGGAGCCCCACATCGGGCTCCCTGCTTGGCGGGAAGCCTGCTTCTCCCGCTACCATTCCCTCTGCTTGTGTTCCCTCTCTCGCTGTGTTTCTCGCTGTCAAATAAATAAAAAATCTTTAAAAAAAATATTCTTAAACATCCACCTTTTCAAGCATAGGGGTTACACTTTCAGGATAAATAGAATTGCTGGATCAAAAGTTATATGTATTTTAAATTTGTGTCATTATTTTTAATTGCCCTTCAAGGAGAGAGTACCAATTTATATCCACAATCTATTAAAAAAAAAAACAGGCAGGATAAAAAACTAAAAATGCATATGATTTCATTTTTCCTAAAAACTAAACCATATGATATAGAAAACAAAAACACTAGGAACAACTACACAAAAATGTTAACAGATTTCTCAAGGTCATAGAATTACAAGCTATTTTTATTTTCTTCTCTATATTTTTGTGCCTTTTCCAAATTTTCTATAGTAAACAGACTATTATAATCAAAAAGAAAATAAACATGTTTTAAAAAACAAACATTGAGTGCTTATACATTTTGATGTATTCACTTCTAGAAACTGCATTATGTTGCAAACATCATTTTGTATTTTACCTCCAAGGGCATAAAATAATTGCATTTAATTTATCATAACATATCAAAAATGAGATGACTTATTAAAACACTAATATTAATATTTAAATAATGAGTTATTAAAATAATTATATCTAATTGTCACTATTTACTGAAAATATTCTTTAACTTAGGGTTAAAGCACTGACTAATTCTTTTATTTTGTTTTAAAGATTTTATTTATTTGAGAGAGAGAGAGAGAGAGAGAGAGCATGTGAGCTTCAGCAAGGGTGCAGTGGTGGTGGGAGAGGGAGAAGCAGGTTTTCCTGCCCAGCAGGAAGCTCAACTCAGGGCTAGGTCCCAGGACCCTGAGATCATGACCTGAGCCAAATGCTAACACCTAAGCCACCCAGGCATCCCTGAATGATTCTTTTAAATGAATGGTCTCTGAGCACACATGCTACAAACAGACATCTAGAGTTGGAAAGGGGCCCTTTCCAACCAAACTCCACGAGGCCAAACTCCACGAGGCCTTCCACTAAAAAGAGTGAGGCCCAGGGAATGAATCTGCATGTGCCTCCCAGAGGCTGAAACCAAGATCGATTATGACTCCTGAAAAAGGGGTTTCCTTTCTGAAAGAAGGCAGAGAGAATCTGAAAAAGGAGCAGTTCCTATAAGTTATGTTTTTATTCATTTACCTAATGTATTTGAGTGTCTTTTATATGTACAGCACCATGTTGGGAAAACAATGATAAACAAGACAGACATAGTTCTTGCCCTCTTAGAGATTTACATTCTGGCAGTGGATGAAAGCATTAAACAGCTAACTATATAATAACTATTTAATAGACAACTAATTATGTAACAACTAGATATATAATAACTATTCTGTTATAAGTGCTATGAAAAGTATACAATTCTATAAGGCCGCCTGACTTTATAACAGGGACACCTGACTGGTGTGAGAATTCTTAGAAAGGCAACTTCAAAGAAATGGAGCTTTAGCTGGGACCTGAAGAGAATGGGTTGCTTTTAAGAGTTACTTGTGTATGTCTCTTCCCAATTGTGTTCTATGATATCAAGTTGAAATTGAGATTTACACCACAGATATCAGCAAATGCTGCATTCAGTGATTCTCCCCCACCCTAGCCCTGAGAGCCAGTTGTTAAAAATTTACCAACATGCTACTACTATTAATACATTTTGCCAAGGCAAGGACTCAGTTGCCATCAGCAGATGCTTTCTGTACTGAGAGGAGAGTAAGATGAGGGCAGTGGTGAAATTGATTATGTTTCTGAGTCTTTGTTCACTTTACCTCTGGGTCCATCAGCTTTTTGAAGGGAAAGTATCGCCTAGGAGAGTTCATAACGGGCTCATTCCCAGGAGTGGTGTTTAGCAGTATAATCTGTCTTGCGTAGTACCATGGTTGTTTCTAGATTTGATTTGATTATGTAGAGTTCTTACCATGAGTTCAAGTCCGTAGGTAACTTTATTTTACTCCTGCCTCATTCCAGCTACTCAAACCAACCATTCAGCTATTTGCTGATTACCTACCCATCCTTTAGGATTATGAAAGGCTGATAAGGGAGGGTAATAGAGTCGCTCTTATCCCAACCATCAGTGGGATTGGTAACAGTTGGGGGCTGCTCCTTCTCAGCTTTTGTAGGGAAGTATCTTGTCAATTCCACCCAGAAGAAAGACCTGCTGCCTACCAGACCTCCTTCAGAAAGATCTTTAAGGTACACTCAGCCTCTCTTTTCTTACTCTCCTTTCCTCAACTAGTGATGCCAAGATGGAAGATAGTCTTGCCCCCCAACAGCCTACTGGTACCTACTTGGATGCTTTCCCGACCCAGGTCCATTTTCTGGAGCTATCTCTTGGCCTTTTCTTGCCTGACTGGTTTGCAGATGGCTTTCCACAATAGTTCTGGGTGATACAGCTACCATCTCTATTGAGGAAATATCCCAAGCATCTTACCGGAGGGTGGGACTGTCCTTGTAGCTCGGAGTTCAGACTGGCTTACAGCCTTCAGTAGACAAGGTCATGGCTCCCCTTAAAAGCTCTAGCTATTGCCCTCTTCAGCTTAGGGAGTTTCCCAGGATCCTCCTCCTCTCTTCCTCCTCAAACGGTCCTGCTTTTATTTGATCTTTTTTCCCCTCCTGCCTGTTATCTTTACCATTTTCTTTCTCTCTCCCAATTATTCCTTCAGATAGACTTTGATGATCCTTCTAGCTGTTAACTTTTTCCCATTAAAAGTTTTTACTATGGGGGCACCTGAGTGGCTCAGTCAGTTAAGCATCCAATTGTTCATCTCAGCTCAGGTCTTGATCTCATGGTTATGAGTTCAAGCCCTGTGTTGAGCTCCACACTGAGTGTGGAGCCTACTTAAAAAAATAAAATTTATTATGGAAAATTTCTTTTTTTTAAGATTTTATTTATTTATTTGACAGAGAGTGACAGCGAGAGAGGGAACACAAGCAGGGGGAGTGGTAGAGGGAGAAGCAGGCTTCCTGTCAAGCAGGGAGCCTGAAGTGAAGCTTGGGTCCCCAGGACCCCAGGGACATGACATGAGCCGAAGGCAGATGCCCAACCACTGAGCCACCCTCAAACATGTATACATTTTGAGATAATTATATAATGCAGAGCTTATCTTCATGTACCCATGATCCAGCTCCATAATTATTTTATATATGCCCTTATACACTTTCCCAACATATCTTCTTTTAAATGGATCACGGAGAATTGAAACTAAACTCTTTTTCTAGCTTGAGGACAGATCAAAATATGCAAAACCATATCCCCAGCACCTCACCCTTTGTATATCACTACTAGTGAATAGCCCCATTCTCTACCCAGAAGGCCAGGTTGATCTCTCTCCTTAATGTCCCATCACCCAGTTGATCAAGTTCAGTTGATCCTGTCTATAAGAACCCTTCTATACACTACTCCTGCCTGTTCTCCTGTCACTGTCCTGGTTCAGACTTCAGCAGCACTCTGTTGGATTAGTCTCCCTACGCTCCTGGAAATGGACACTTGACATTTGGGACACTTCTTAGACAACCAGAATTAGAGATTTGGTGTGGTTATTAGTTATCTTTTGCAGTGAAAAACTACCCCATATATATATACAATGGAATACTATGCAGCCATCAAGAGAAATGAAATCTTGCCATTTGCAACGACATGGATGGAACTGTAGGGTATTATGCTAAGCAAAATAAGTCAGTCAGAGAAAGACAATTATCACATGATCTCTCTGATATGAAGAATTTGAGAGCAGGGCGGAGTTGGGGGTTGGGGGAGAGAAATGAAACAGGAAGGGATAAGGAAGGAGAAAAACTATAAGAGACTCCTAAACTCACAAAACGAACTAAGGGTGGCTGGGAGGTGGGGGGGTAGGGTAGGGTGGCTGGGTTATGGGCATTGGGGAGGGTATGTGCTATGGTAAGTGCTGTAAAATGTGTAAGCCTGACAATTCACAGACATGTACCCTGAGGCAAATAATACATTATATGTTAATAAAACAAACAAACAAATAAATAAATAAAATAAAACAAAAGAAAAGAAAAAAGAAAAACTACCCCAAACTAGGGTGCCTGGCTGGCTCAGTTGGTGGAGCATGCGACACTCGATTTCAGGTTGTGAGTTTGAACTCCACATTGCAGATTACTTAAAAATTAAAAAATCAGGGATGCCTGAGTGGCTCAGTCAGCTAGGTGTCTGCCTTTGGATCTGGATTGTGATCCCACAATCCAGGTTTCAAGTCCTGCATTGGGCTCCCTGCTCTGCAGGGAGACTGCTTCTCCCTCTGCCTCTGCCTATCTCTCTCTGTCTCTCATGAATGAATGAATGAATGAATGAATGAATGAATGAATGAAAAATCTTAGGGGCACTAAGGGTGCCACCCACTGGGGTGGCTCAGTTGGTTAATTGTCCAACTCTTGATCTCAGCTCAGATCTTGATCTCAGGGTCTTGAATTCAACCCCCACATTGGACTCCACACTGGGTGTGGAACCTGCTTAAATAAATAAATAAATAAATAAATAAATTTTAAGAAAAAAATTACCCCCAAACTTAGTGGTTTCAAATAACACACATAGGCTATAATCATGCCGCTGGCCCAGGGTCTGTGATCTGGAGAAGGATCAGCTTCCAAGTTCACTCTATGATTGTTAGCAACATTCAGTTATCCATGGACTATTGGACTGAGGGCTCAAATAACTTACTGACTGTTAGCTAGAAGTTGCTCTCAGTTCCTTGCCACACGGGCTTCTACTAATGGCTGCTTACTTCATGCAAAGTTCAAACCCAGAGGCAGTAGACTCTCCTAGCAAGACAGAAGTTACAATCTTTTATAATTTTATCATGATAGTGCCATCCTATTATCTATGGAATAGAATAAACTCACTAGGTCTAGCTCACTCTTAAGGGGAGGGAATTATGCAAGGACATAAATACCAGGAGTTAGGGATCATTAGGGCCATCTTAGAAGTCTGCTTACCCCAATGGAACAGGAAGGAAATTTTCACAATGGCCAAAGGGCAGAACTGAAAATAAAATTGAGGCATGGGGAGAGCTCGTGGACCCCACATGTCTGAAAATAAGAGGTCCAAAGTCCAGCATGTAGAAACTTAGAGCAGGAGATTGGTGAACAAGAGCAAGCAACAGGAAGTTCTGCAGTAAAATGCACAGAATGTAGTTTTGTTTGCTATAAGTTTTCCTGTTAGTAGAAAAATTGGCTGCCAGTTATATTTATATTGCATTTCACAGAGAAGCAGAGTTTACATGTCAGTAAAACTCAAGAGTATTTCTCAACTTTTCTTATTTCAGGGACATTGTTCTTGTCTCCTTCAAGGGCCTTACTTTTCATTGGCCACTTCTGAAATGTGTGTGTTGCCTGTGGTGAACTGTGCTGTTTGTTTGTTTGTTTTTCCTACCTCTCATTTCTCTCCTCATAGTTCTCTCACTTTCACACCATGAACAATGCAGGAAGAAAATTTCCAGATCTACCTCATTAGCTCTCACTCCAACTGCCTATTTAAAATATCCAGCTGTTTCTTGGAACATTGCCACCAAGATGTAACATCATAATTCTCAACCTAATGTGTCTCAAGCCAGAGTCATCATCTTTCTGTTAAGACCAATCCTTCAGGGGCGCCTGGGTGGCTCAGTCATTAAGCGTCTGCCTTCGGCTCAGGTCATGATCCCAGGGTCCTGGGATCGAGCCCCGCATGGGGCTCCCTGCTCCGCGGAAGCCTGCTTCTCCTGCTACCATTCCCTCTGCTTGTGTTCCCTCTCTTGCTGTGTTTCTCTCTGTCAAATAAATAAAATCTAAAAAAAAAAAAAACCAATCCTTCAAATACACAAGCAGAGGAAATAATCAACAATGGTTATGATTAACTACAGGGTAAGGGATTAGGGCTTCAGAGTGAGGAAGATTCTTACTTTTCATATTAAATGTATCTATGCTATTTTTATTTTTTACAAGGAGTACATTTAATATAAAAACAAAATAAATTAAAAAGAGATAATATTTTAAACCCAGACAGCTCTTCCTTCTGATTTAAGCTACTATGTTTCTGGTCATGGTTTCCCATCCCTGGTCACCTAGACTGCTTCCTCTGTAATTCTTCCTCTTTTACGGTCTATTCAAGTATCTGAAGTTATGAACAAAAGTGTCACTTCCTACACTGACAATAGTGAGGGGTGATGAGAATGTAAACTAGAGAGACTCAGGAAGAAGAATATAATAAACCTAGTCAGAACAGGACTTTGAGCACAGACATAGGGAAGAAACTCTTGAAGTATCTATTGATTTTGATATTGTTATGGTGGATTTTGCACTAATCTGAGAGGGAAAAGACCAGCAAATTAAGTAGGCAGTAGGAGTGGGTAGGTCAGAGGACCATGTGGTGAGTTCCTGATGGGCTTTAGGGTCAAGGCCTTCACAATGGCAGAGGCAGATTTACTGTGAAATCATTAGAGCTTAAGCTGCAGAGACCCTGACGTGCAAAGGCCTCTTCCAGAGCTCTAGGAAGAACCCTAGCAGTACGTTTTTATAGAAACATATTTTTATAAACTTTGTAAAAATAAGAGACTGACTTTCCATTTTTGATTCTATGTCATACTTCTTGAATTGTGTAGTGTTGGAATGATCATGAGTATGCTGGGGATCCGCTTAAGAGGAGGTTGACTTGGGGGAAACACTTAGTTTGAATTTAGTGAAGTGTATTTATATGCTTATTAGTCAATTTCATATGTAGCAACCTGCTGTCCAGGGTTAGAAATGGCTTCCAAAAAAACTCCTATTGCCCAATATGCTGACTCACTTGGAATCATGATATGAAGGCACAATTAGAGAATGGATTGCCATATGAAGTCGTCTGCAGAACCTGACAATAGAAGTGTATGGGTAGTGGGAAGATGATTTGAAATATATAGATCTGTATGTTAGTCTATGGAATATTTTAGCAATCATTACACATGAATAATGGTAAGCAGATAATTCTATTCTCATCCATGCCTTTAGGGAATATACTACATAACACGTTTACAGTTTTAACTGCTTAGTACATTTAAAAACTTTTTTTGATGGAATTTCTATGAACTAGAATTTGTCAGAATTTCTGTATTTAACTTTCTGGCTGATTGAATATTGGATATTGATACAGACAAAGACAATATGAGACTCAACTATACCACACCACAACTGGAACACAGATAATTTACCAATAAGCGAGTGTCATTTGAAAGGTATTTAAGATTAGCCCATGTGTTAGTTTACTCGGACTGCCATAACAAAGTGTCACAAACTGAGTGGCATAAACACAGAAATTTATTTTCTCACAGTTCTGGTTGTTAAAAGTCTAAGATTACAGTATCGGTGAAGTTTTTTTCCCCCCCTAAGGTCCATCTCTTTGGCATGTAGATGACCATAGATGGAGAAAAAGCATATGACAAAATCCAGCACCTGTTCATGATGAAAATAACATCTATAAAGCACTTATACAGGATATTAAAAGTAAGAAACTCAAAATTTTCCCACTAAGATCAGGACTAAAGCAAAGATGTTCCCTTTCATCATTGGTTTTTGAAATCATCTTGAAAGTCTAGTTAATGCAATAAAACAAGAAGGAAATAAAAGACATATATCTTGGGAAGGAAAAGAATAAAACTATCTTTGTTCCCAGATGACGTGATTATCTATGTAGAAAACCTGAAAGAATCAACAAAATCCCACCTGGAACTAATAAGCAATTATAACAAGTTTGTAGAATACAAGGTCAATACACAAAAGTCAATTGCTCTCCTATATAGTGGTGATAAACAAGTAGAATTTGAAATTAAAGACACAATAGCACCCCCAAAGTGAAATAATTAAGAATAAATCTAACAAAGTATGGATAATATCTATAGAGAAAAACTACAAAACTCTAATGAAAGAAATCCAAAAAGAAGTAAATAAATGAAGAGCTAGTTTATGTTCATGGATAGGAAGACAATACTGTCAAGACGTCAGTTCTTCCCAACTTGCTCTATAGATTCAACACAATTCCAATAAAAATTCCAGCAAGTTATTTTGTAAATATTGACAAACTGATTCTAAATTTTATAAGAGGTGATGTTACCAAGGTAGCAGTGTAGGAGACCACCTCATTGAAATCCCCCACTCCCAAATTAACAATTAGACAAGTATACACAGACAAAAATAGTCCCAGGAGAGCTCAGGAGTCCACTTAAGAAACTTCAACAAGAGTGGGACAAAAAAACTGAGAACAACAAGAAGAGAAGAAAGAATAGCTTCATTTTGCTTACATTATCCCATCCCTTAGGCCAACACTGCTCAGTGCCAAGAGGAAACTCCTCAGCTAGAAAGAGCTTCTCTCTCCAGTAAAGGGGCAGTGGGATAAGCAACCAGCATCCCCAGCCTTTAGGGGTAATACGTAAAGGGCCCATTTCAGTTTCACCCCACCCAGAGACTGGCACGGCTGAGACATATACAAATGCCTAGGAACAAAGAAGAGCAAGGGCTACCAGTAGTAGCCATGTAGTGGGAACCACTGTGGTTTCCAGTGACCTGCTCTGCAGAGGACTCCAGCAGCTTTTGCAACTGCAGAAACCAATGACCAGCATAGCCACTGAGGATGCTTTGCAGATTTCAGTGGCTTTTGACCCACAGGTTTTCACATTCAAAGACGTCAGCTGCCTGGGTCTCTCCAGAATCCTTCCCTTGACCCACTGCCTGAATCCTGACAGCCCAAAATTCACAATGGTAGTCAGCCTCTGTTTCTGCAGCTGTATGAGTATAAGATGCCAGTCTAGAACTCTAGGGTTGACCTCCATAGCAGTGCATGTGTCTGTGGCAAACTCCTATAGCCACCGGAGTGTGTGCTGACAGCCGAGCCCAAAGCTGTTTGTGGACCCAGACCTGGCCCTGTCTCCTGTCAATGGCCTGCGCTGCTGGACCCACCTGCAGCTAGTCCCTCTAGCTATGTACCTTCACCCTGCTGGTCTGTGTCCTGTCACCAGCCTCCACTGCCATGCATCTGTGGCAAGACCTTGCAACTGCAGGAGTCCAGGCTAAAAGCTAGAGCCCCCAAAGCTGCGTGTTGGCACAGATCAAACCCTGTCTCCTGTCATTGGCCTGCACTACTAAAATGACCTGTAGCTAGCTCCTCCAGCTGTGCATTTGTATACTACTGACCCAACACCTGTCATGAGCATCCACTGTTGTGTGCATGTTTGTGGTGAGACCCCATGGCCACAGAAGTGCACACAGACAGACATTGTTCCTACAACTGCTAATATGCCTGAAGTTGGCTTTGGTCCTCACTGCTGGCTCTGTCCCTAGCCACCATAAATTTGTCTGCAATGAGTCCCTGACACTACACAGGTACCTATAGCTGGCCCCCACAGTTGACTGTGTGCTCACAACTGGCTCTAGCCATTACCAATGAGCTTTAACTGCTAGACCTAGAAGTACCCGACAGTCTTTATAGACATTTTGGACTCCCCACAGCATTCATGAACAACTAACTACACAGTGGTTGATGCTATGGATCTCAGCTACCTGAGTCATTATCATTGTGTCACTTGGGACCTGGAACTGCCACATGCCCCCACACATGGCATCCCTTCACCCCTAGACCTGGGATAACAGCATGCTTCAGTATGCCCCTATCCACAAGTAAAGGACTTTCCTTGCCAAAGTCAGTCTATAAAATATAGAAGAGGTGACTTCTTCAAATGTGCAGACACCTATGCAATGTTATGAATGAAGATCATGAATAATCAGGGACACATGGCACCACGAAAGAAACAATAAACCTCTAGTAACTGAACACAAAGAAATAGAGATACACGAATTGCCTGACAAGTAATTCAAAATAATTGTTCTAAAGATGCTCAGAGAGCTATAAGAGAACACGGAAAACAATTTAATGAAATCAGTAAAACAATGTAAGTTTCAACAAAGAGATAAAAAAACATAAAAAATTCTCACAAATTTTGGAGTTGGGGAAAACAATGACTGAACTGAAAAATTCAATAGAAATTTTCAATAGAAGACCGGACCAAACAAGAAAAAAATCAATGATCTCAAAGACAGATCATCTGAAATTATCCTGTTCAAAGAATAACAGCAATAAAAAAAGAGAACATAGAAAGCCTATGGGACCCATGGGACATCATTAAGATAAACAGTCTATGCATTACTGGAATCTCAGAAGAGAAAAAAAAGGGGGACAGAAAGCTTATTCAAAGAAATCATGGCTGAGAACTTCCCATACTTGGAAAGAAATCTGGACATCTAAGTTTATGAAGCTAATAGGTCATCCCAAAATTTCAATCCAAAACAACCTTCTCAAAGACAAATTATAATAAACCTGATGAAAATCAAAGACAAAAAAAGATTTTTAAAGTAGAAAAAGAAAAAAATAATTCCCTCACATAAGAGAATCCCCATAAAGGGGATTTCTCAGCAGAAACCTTGCAGCCTAAGAGAGCAGGATGACATATTCAAAGTGCTGGGGGGAAAAAAACTTGCTACCAAGAATACTTTACTTGGCAAAGTTGTCTTTCAGAAATGAAAGCAAGATAAAGGCTTTCCCAAACAAACAAAAACTGAGGGGGTTCATCACCACTATACCTGCAAGAAGTAATTAAAGGAGTTCTTCGATATAAAAGGATTCTAATTATTAGCATGAAAATATATAACACACTTCCAAAGGTAAGTAAGTATATAGTCAGATTCAGAATACTGTAATACTGTACTACGGTGGTTTCTTAACCACTTACCTCTAGAATAAAGGCTAGAGAACACAAGTATAGGAAATAGCTATAGTTACAATAATTAATGGATACACAAGGTAAACATGTGTATCCATTTTACATTTACACAATGTAAAAAAGATGTAGATTGTGACATCAAAAACATAAAATGGAGGGGGATAGTAAAAAGGTAGAGATTTTGTATGTGGTTGAAGTTTTCACCCACCAAGTTAAAAATAGATATTATAGATATAATATAGTTCAAGTAAGTCTCAGAGTAACCATAAAACAAAAACCTATAGTAGATACACATGAGATAAAGACAAGGGAATCAAAATATGCCACTATGGAAAATCATCAATTCCAGAAAGCAGCAAAAAGAGAAGAAAGCACAAAGGAACTACAAAAAACAATAAGATGGGAATAGTAAGTCCTTACCTATCAATAATTACTTTAAATGGAAATAAATAAAATTCTCTAATCAAAAGGCATGGAATGGCTGAATATATTTTTAAAGATTTTATTTATTTATTTATTTACTTGTTTATTTATTTATTTATTTATTTGAGAAAGACAGAGAGAGAGTACGAGTGGGGCAGGGAGGAGCAGAGGAAGAGGGAGAAGTAGACTCCAAGCCCGATGTGGGGCTTGAGCCAGGGATCATGACCTGAACCGAAGGCAGATGCGAACTGACTGAGCCACCCAAGTGATTCTGAATAGATATTTAAAAACCAATTATGTCAGCCTACAAAAGACTCACTTTGGCCTCAAGGTCACATGTAAACTCAAAATGAAGGGATGGAAAGTGATGTTCCGTGCAAATGGAAACCAAAAGATAGCAGGGATAGCTGCACTGATATCAAACAAAATAGCCTTTAAATCAAAAATTGTAACAAGAGGGGCACCTGGATGGCTCTGTTGGTTAACTGTCTGACTCTTGCTTTTGGCTTAGGTCACGATCTCAGGGTCATGAGATCAATCACCTCCTGGGACTCCACACTGGGCATGGAGCCTGCTTCAGATTCTCTCTCCCTCCATCCCTCCCACTCGCTCACTCTATATCCAATATTGGAGCACCTAAATATATGAAGCAATTGCTAACAGATATGAAGAGAGAAATAGATAAGGATACAGTAGTGATAGGAAACTCCAGTACCCCATTTTCAACAATGGAAAGATCATCCAAACAGAAAAATAGTAAGAAAACACTGGACTTGAACTATACTTTAGACCAAATAGATCTAACAGGCATAGACAAAACATTCTACCTAATAGCAGTAGAATACACATTCTTCTCAAGAGCACACAGAACATTTTCCAGGAGAGATCATATGTTAGGTCATAAAACAAATATTAGCGGGGCACCTAGATGGCTCAGACAGTTAAGAGTCTGCCTTTGGCTCAGGTCATGATCCCAGGGTCCTGGGATGGAGTCCATGTCAGGCTCCCTGCTCAGCATATTCACAGGCTCAGCAGGGAGCCTGACACTCTGCTACTACACCCACTTGTGCTCTCTCACTCTCTCTCAAATAAATATATAAAAATCCTTAAAAAAAAAAAACCTTCTTAAAAAAATAAAACAAGTCTTAGCAAATTTAAAAAGATTGGAATCATACCAAGCATCTTTTCTGACTACAATGGTATGAAGCTAGAAATCAATAACAAAAGGAAAACTGGAAATTTCACAAATATGTGAAAATTAAACAACACACTCCTGAGCAACTAATAGGTCAAAGATGAAATCAAAATGGAAGTAAAAAAAAATACCTTGAGACAATGAAAATGGAAACACAATATATCAAAATTTATGGCATATAGCAAAAGCTGTGGCAAGAAGGAATTTTATACTGATAAATGCCTTAATTAAGAAAAAGGAAAGATCTCAAATAAACAACATAATTTTATATCTAAAGTAACTGGGGAAAGAAGCACAAACAAAGCCCAAAGTCAACAGAATGGAGGTGATTACAAAGATCGGGCAGATACAAATGAAATAGAAAGCAGAAAAATAACAGAAAAGATAAAAAAAAATAGAGTAGGTTTTTGAAAAGATAACCAAAATCAACAAACCTTAGCTAGTTTACCAAGAGAACAAGAGAGGACTCAAATAAAATTATAAATGAAAAAGGAGATCTTAAAACTCCTTTGGAAATACAAAGAATCAAAAGAGACCACTATGAAAAATTATATGTCAAAAAATTGGTCAACCAAGGAAAAATGGACAAATTCCTAAAAACATTTAACCTACCAAGACTGAATCATGAAGAAATAGCAAATCTGAGCAGACCAAAAAGAGATTGAATCCATGGTCAAATCCTCCCAATAAAGAAAAGCCCAGGACCAAACGGTTTCATGAGCAAACACAACCAAATATTTAAAGAAGAATTAATGTCACTGCTTCTCAAATTCTTCCAAAAAAATTGAAGAGGAAGGAACACTCCCGATTTTATTTTATGAGGCCAGCATTACTCTGATACCACAGCCAGATAAAAACACTATAAGAAAAGAAAACTACAGGCCAATATCCCTGATGTATAGAGATGTAAAAATTCTCAGCAAAACACAAGCAAATCAAATTCAATAGCACATTAAAACAATCATAAATAATGGCTAAGTGGCATTTATCCCTAGATGAAAGGAACATTCAACATACACAAGTCAAAAATATGATACTCCACATTAATAAAATGAAAGACAATAATTTTACAATGATCTCAAGAGATGCGGAAAAAGCATTTAGCAAAATTCAGCATATTTTTATGAGAAAAACTCCCAGAAAATTGGGCATAGCAGAAATATATCTCAACAATGTAAAGGTTGTAAATGACAAACTCACAGCTAACAACAAACTCAATAGTAAAAGGTTAAAGCTTTCCCTCTGTTCAAAATCTTTGGGACACAGCAAAGTCAGTCCTGAGAGGAAAGTATATAGCAATACAAGCCTTTCTCAAGAAACAAGAAAGATCTCAAATACACAACCTAACCCTACACCTAAAAGAGCTGGAGAAAGAACAGCAAAGAAAGCCTACACCCATCAGGAGAAGAGAAATAATAAAGATCAGAGCAGAAATCAATGAAATAGAAACCAAAAGAACAGTAGAACGAAACTAGGAGCTGGTTCTTTGAAACAATTAATCAGATTGATAACCCCCTGGCCAGACTTATCCAAAAGAAAAGAGAAAGGACCCAAATTAATAAAATCATGAATGAAAGAGGAGAGATCACAACCAACACCAAAGAAATACAAACAATTATAAGAACATATTATGAGCAACTATACGCCCACAAATTAGACAATCTGGAAGAAATGGATGCATTCCTAGGGACACACAAACTACCAAAACTGAACCAGGAAGAAATAGAAAACCTGAACAGATCTATAACCAGTAAGGAGATTGAAGCATTCATCAAAAATCTCCCAATAAACAAGAGCCCAGGGCCAGATGGCTTCCCAGGGGAATTCTACCAAACATTTAAAGAATTAATACCTATTCTCCTGTAACTGTTCCAAAAAATAGAAATGGAAGGGAAACTTCGAAACTCATTTTATGAGGCCAGCATTACCTTGATCCCAAAACCAGACAAAGACCCCACCAAAAAGGAGAATTATAGACCAATATCCTTGATGAACACAGATGCAAAAATTCTCACCAAAATACTAGCCAGTAGGATCCAACAGTACAGTAAAGGGATTAGTTACCACGACCAAGTGGAATTTATTCCTGGGCTGCAATGTTGGTTCAAC
Source organism: Procyon lotor (assembly GCA_028646535.1). Lineage (NCBI taxonomy): Eukaryota > Metazoa > Chordata > Mammalia > Carnivora > Procyonidae > Procyon > Procyon lotor. Next base: position 76,909,776 of record CM053603.1, read on the forward strand.
CTCTGCAATCAATCAACGTGATACAATACATTAATAAAAAGAAAGAACAAGAACCAACCTCAATTGATGCTGAAAAGCATTTAACAAAATACAGCATCCATTCTTCTTTTTTTTTTTTTAGATTATTTATTTATTTATTTATTTATTTATTTGACAGAGAGAGAGCACAAGCAGGCAGGGGGCTGGGGGGAAGCAGGCTCTCAGTGAGCAGAGAGCCCAATGTGGGGCTCAATCCCAGGACCCTGAGATCATGACCCAAGCCACAGAGGCTTCAACCCACTGAGCCACTCAGGCGCCCCCACAGCATCCTTTCTTGATCAAAACTCTTCACAGTGTAGGCATAGAGGGTACATTCCTCAATATCTTCAAAGCCATTTATGAAAACCCACAGAGAATATCATTCTCAATGGGGAAGAACTGAGAGCTTTTCCCCTAAGATCAGGAACATGGCAGGGATGTCCACTATCTCCACTGCTTTTCAACATAGTACTAGAATTCCTAGCCTCAGCAATCAGACAACAAAAAGAAATAAAAGACATCCAAATTGGCAAAGAAGAAGTCAGACTCAAAAAAAAAAAAAAAAAAAAAGAAGTCAGACTCTCACACTTTGCAGATGATATGATACCTTATGCGGAAAACCCAAAAGACTCCACTCTAAGACTGCTAGAACTCATACAGGAATTCAGCCAAGTGTCAGGATGTAAAATCAATGCACAGAAATCAGTTGCATTCTATACACCAACAGCAAGACAGAAGAAAGAGAAATTAAGGAGTCAGTCCCATTTACAACTGCACCCCAAACCATAAGATACCCAGGAATAAAACTAGCCAAAGAGGCAAAGAATCTGTACTCAGAAAACTATAAAGTGCTCATGAAAGAAATTGAGGAAGACACAAAGAAATGGAAAAATGTTCCATGCTCATGGATTGAAAGAATAAATATTGTGAAAATTTCTATGCTACCTAAAGCAATCTACACATTTAATGCAATCCCTATCAAAATACCATCAATTTATTTCAAAGAAATGGAACAAATTATCCTAAAATTTATATGGAACCAGAAAAGACCACGAATAGCCAGAGGAATGTTGAAAAAGAAAACCAAAGTTGGCAGCATCACAATTCCAGACTTCAAGCTCTATTAAAAAGCTGTAATCATCAAGACAGTGTGGTACTGGCACAAAAACAGACACATAGATCAATGGAACAGAATAGAGAGTCCAGAAATGGACCCCCAACTCTATGGTCAACTAATCTTCGACAAGGCAGGAAAGAATATCCAGTGAAAAAAGATAGTCTCTTCAACAAACGGTGTTGGGAAAATTGGACAGCCACATGGAGAACAATGAAACCAGACCATTTCCTTAAACCACACCCAAAAATAGACTCAAAATGGATAAAAGACCTCAATGTGAGACAGGAATCCATCAAAATCCTAGAGGAGAACACAGGCAGCAACCTCTCTGACCTCAGCTGCAACAACTTCTTCCTAGAAACATCACCAAAGGCAAGGGAAGCAAGGGCAAAGATGAACTATTGGGACTTCATCAAGATCAAAAGCTTTTGCACAGCAAAGGTAACAGTCAACAAAACCAAAAGACAACTGACGGAATGGGAGAAGATACTTGGAAATGACATATCAGATGAAGGGCTAGTATCCAAAATCTATAAATAATTTAACAAACTCAATACCCAAGGAACAAATAATCCAATAAAGAAATGGACAGAAGACGTGAATAGACATTTCTTCAAAGAAGACATCCAAATGGCCAACAGACACATGAAAAAGTTCTCCACATAGTTAACAATACTGTATTTTATACTTGAAAGGTGCAGTGAGAATAAATCTTAAATCTTCTCATCAAAAGAACAACAACATGAATAATTGGGAGAAGATAGTTGCAAATGATATATCCAAGAAGGGGTTAATATCCAAAATATGTAAATGACTTATACAACTTGACACCAAAATAACAAATAATCCAATTGAAAAATGGGCAGAGGACCTGAATAGACACTTTTCCAAAGGGGACTACAAATGGCCAACAGACACATGGAAGATTCTTAACATCACTAATTATCAGGGAAATGCAAGTCAAAACCACAATGAAATATCACCTTATGCCTGTCAGAATGGCTAGAATAAAAAGACAAGAAATAACAAGTGTTGGTGAGGATGTGGAGGAAAGGGAACCCTCATACACTGTTGGTGGGAGTGTAAATTGGTAAATTTCCACAGCAAATTTCCACAGCTGCTGTGGAAAACATTACAGAGATTCCTCAAAAATTAAAAATAGAAATACCATATAACCCAGTAATTTCACAACTGGGTATTTACCCAAAGAAAATAAAAACACTAATTCAAAAAGATATATGCACCTGTATATTTATTGTAGCATTATTTACAAGAGCCAAGATATGGAAGCAATCCAAGCATCCATCTGGATAGATGAATGGATAAAGAAGATTGTGTGTGTGTGTGTGTGTGTGTGTGTGTGTGTGTGTACTATTACTCAGCCATAAAAAGGATGAGATCTCACCATGTGTGACAACATGGATGGATCTAGACACTATTACAAAAAGTAAAATAAGTCAGACAGAGAAAAACAAATACCATATGATTTCACTTACGTGTGATTCTAAAAAACAAAACAGAAGCAGAAACAGACCCTTAAATACAAAGAACAAAATGAAAAAAACTGATGGTTGCCAGAGGGCAGGGAGATGAGGATGGGCAAAATGGGTGAAGGAAACTGAGCGATACAGACTTTCAGTTATGGAATGAACAAGTCATGGGGATAAAACATCCAGCAGAGAGAATATAGTCAATGATGTTGTACTAGCACTGTGTAGTGACAGATGGTAGCTACACTTGTGGTGAGCATAGCATAATGTATAAACTTGTCACATCACTATGTTGTACACCTGAAATTAATGTGATATTGTGTGTTAACTATATTTCAACGAACAGCAACAACAAAAACAGTAAATATGTGAGGCAAAGGATGTGTTATTATGGCACACATTTTGCAATATACATGTATATCAAATCATCAAATTGTACATCTTAAATTTGCACAATGTTTTATGTCAATTCTATCTCAATAAAGCTGGGAAAAATACAATTAAGAATTTAAAACCATAAACAAAATTTATGTGGAAAGGCAAAAACCCAGAGTAGCCAATACAATATTGAAGAAGAACAAAGAAGACTGACATTACCCAACCTCAATACCTAAGAGTAAAACTACAGTAATCAAGACAGTGTGATATTGGCAAAAGAAAGACAAGTAGGTCAGAATAGAGAGGCCAGAAATAGATGGTCATATAGTCAAATGGTCTTTGACATGAAGCAAGGGTGGTATAATAAACAAAATATAGTCTTTTCAGTAAACGGTTCTGGAACAGCTAGATATCTACAGGACAAAAAAAAAATCTAGATATAGATCTTACATCTTTCACAAATAATTAACTCAGCATGGATTACAGACCTAAATGTGAAATGCAAAACTATAAAACTCCTAGATGTTAACAGAGGAGAAAACCTAGATGACCTTAGGTATAGTGATGTCTTTTTTGATACAAAACCAAAGATGTAACCCAAGAAAGAAATAAATCAATAAGCTGGACTTCATTAAGATGAAAAACTTCTGCCTTGCAAAAGACAATGTCAAAAGAATTAGAAAACAAGCCACAGACTGGGAGAAAATACTTGCAAAAGACACATCTGATAAAGGACTGTTATCCAAAATATACAAAGAATTTTTAAAATGCAATAGTAAGTAAACAAACAACTCAAATAAAAAAAAATGGGCCAGAGACCTTAACAGATATCTCACAAAAGGAAATATATAGTGGCAAACAAGGTTATGAAAAGATGCTCTACCTCATATGTCACCAGGGAAATACAAACTGAAACAACAGTGAGATACCACTACATACCTAGTGGAATGGCCAAAATCTGGAACACTGACAATACCAAATGCTGACAAGGATGTGGAGCAATAGGAACCCTCATACATTGCTTGTTAGAATGCAAGATGGTTCAGCCACTTTGGAAGACAATTTGGCAGTTTCTTACAAAAATACATATACTCTTACCATATGATCCAGCAATCACACTCCTTGGTATTTATCCAAATGAGTTGAAAACTTATGTTCACAAAATACCTGCATAGGAATGCTTATAGCAGCTTTATTTATAATTTCCAAAACTTGGAAGCAACCAAGATATCCCTCAGTAGATGAATGGACAAATAAACTGGTACATCCGGACAATGGATTATTATTCAGCACTAAAAAAACCATGAACAATCAAGCCATGAAAATACATGGAGGAAGCTTAAAGCATATTATTAAGTGAAAGAAGCCCATCTGAAAGGCTATATACTGCATGATTCCAAACATATGACTTTATGGAAAAGGCAAAACTATGGAGTCAATAAAAGACCAGTGGTTGCCAGGGATAAAGAATGGAGGGTGGGATGAATAGGCAGAGCACAAGGGCTTTTTAAGGCAATGAAACTGTTTTGTACAACAATATAATTGTGGATATTGTCCTTAAACATTTGTCAAAACTTATAGAACCCTGATTTAACTATGGACTTTGACTGATAATGATATGTCACTGTAGGTTTATCATTAGCAACGAATGAACCAAGCTGCTGTGCAATTTTGATAGTGGGGGAGACTCTGTGTGTGGTGGGCTGGGAGTATAGAGAAAACCCCTGTTCCTCCTGCTCAATTTTGCTGTGAACCTATACCTCCTCTAAAAAAATTGTCTATTTAAAAGTTGAAAAAATATAGAAGCAATTTATCATCTCAAATTATATTTTCTAGAAAACAGATCTGAGGAGGAGTTTAGTGTGCTGGATGTTTACTGGGAAGTGCCCTTGGGATCAATTCCTGCTGAAAGAAAGCAAAGGAAGCTGAAAGAGGGAGAAATCAACCTGTGAACAAGGCAGACGGTAGCGTTGGCTCCCTTGAAAGGAGTTGCAGAGTGAGAATGGCCCTTCAGAATTTTCCAAAGTTAGGTTGAAGAACCCAGAATTTTATTTTTTGTATCTTTATTCACTGGCTTTGGCCAGGCCTGAAAAGCTGACTTTGATTGAAGCTAATCTCTACAGATGAGATAATCCCTGAAGGGACTGATGGCTAAAGACTGCCAACAGTACTTCCGGCAGTTGGGGCAGCAATCCTGCACTGTAGGGGATCCGAGTAGTATTCACCACTGCATATCCATTACATTAACAAAGTAGAAACTCACCAGAGTCCAGCTGTCCAGATGCAAGAAGGTAGCCTTTGACGTTGTATTTAAGAAGAGCAAGCCATAAGAGATGCTGAACTCTAAGGAACAAACTGAGGTTTGCTGGAGGGGAGGTGGGTGGGGAATTGGGGTAACTGGGTGATGGGCATTAAGGAGAACACTTGATGTAATGAGCACTGGGTGTTATATGCAACTGATGAATCACTTAATTCTACCTTTGAAACTAATTTTAAAAAAAAGAGTAAAGGGGCGCCTGGGTGGCTCAGTCATTAAGCGGCTGCCTTCGGGTCAGATCATGATCCCAGGGTCCTGGGATCGAGCCCTGCATCGGGCTCCCTGCTCAGCAGGAAGCCTGCTTCTCCTGCTACCATTCCCTCTACTTGTGTTTCCTCTCTCGCTGTGTTTCTCTCTATTAAATAAAATCTTAAAAAAAAAGGAGTAAAAATACAACTGGAAAATCTTAACTTCAATTTTTAAAAGTTCAGTTGGAATTTCTCACTAACTAGTCTTGCAAAAATATTGCTAATAGTTAGAGGAAAAGTCTGAAAAACAACATTTCCAAACTTTGGAAGAGAGGGAGAGAAAAGTCATTGTAAGGTAGCCAGTGGCCAATAGCTTGAAACTTCACAATCTCTTCAAGTTTGGATTTGGAAGTTTTTAATTGGTGTTTTCTCTTGCACTCTTGATTCTGGTACTATCTTTGTTCACTTCTAGAAACTCACTTATGGTTAATTCTTTGGTCTTCTTAACAGCAACAAAGAAGCAGTGAAGCTTATGTTTCCTATTCCTTAATGGGATCTTCTTCTGGCCCTCAGCCTGCTGGCAGCTCCGTGAAATGCAAGACACTCAGAGCCAACAGAGGCTGAGTGTAGCTGCAGCCTCTGAGAAGGGCCTCTCTCAGCTTGCGTGTAGCCAAGAGGCAAAACTGACGGGTCAGCACAGAAGCTGGGCCTCATCCTGTCTCATTTCTGTTTTTAATGGGACACTCAGTCACTCTGAGAGTCCAGGGAGAATTGGCAGAGGGCACAAGAATTCGTGGCCTCTGGGGCTGGTGGGAGTCTCGAAGAGTATCTTAGATGTGAAAATGCTCCATAAACTGGGATACACTGGACAATCACCAGGCAGGTTTTATGTTTCTCATAGTGTGGCTGACCTTGTTAAATAAATACTCCTTTCCTTAGCCAAAGAATTTTAGTCCTTTCCAAGAGCTGGGGCAGCCGGTGCCCTGAACATGTCCTCAATTGCAGTCATGAGGTTTGGATTCTAATCCCCAATCTTCTGCCACTTTAATCTCGTTTAATCTTTCCTCTGAAATAAGAAAATCAGATTCCATGACTCCTGGGTCCCCTCTTAGCTAGGTTAAGTTGATGTGTGCTGAAGGGCACTGGACACATTGGGATTTAGAACCTATGCTAAGGAAAGAACACCAACTGAGTCCTGATTCATTCTTCCATTAATCAGCTGGATGACCCTGGTCACACCACTCAAGTTCTCTCAACCTCTAATGGAAAACGGAGGCAATATAACATTTTTAAACATCTATTTTAAGACTTACTATGAGGATCACATGAAATAATTTATGTAAATCACCTATGAGTGTCTGGTGGCCTTCTTACTTAACTATTTCTTGGCCTGGCTGTGGCAGAAAGAAGGTAGTTGGCACTGCTTTACTGTTAGGTTCCAAAATTCAGCACCTGCTGTAGATGAGGGCTTGTTAGAGTTCAGCCATGAGCTTGAAGAATGATGTGGGGTTTTGTTTGTTTGTTTTTAAAGACTTTACTTGTTTATTTATTTATTGAGAGAGAGAAAAAGAGAGAGAGTAGGGGGAAGAGCGAAAGGAGTGGATAAGCACTCTGCCCTGAGTCTGCAACTGGATGTGGGGCTTGATTCCACAACTCTGAGGTCGTGACTGGAGCTGAAATCAGGAGTCAGATGCTTAACCAACTGAGCCACCCAAGCACCCCCAAAATGATGTTTTTAGAGTGAGTCCTGAGGAGAACCAAAGTTCATGTGTCCAGTGGAGCCTCACGACAGCTGGGATATTACGAGGCCTGATGCACAAAGCTGAGCCCACCACACAGGTTCCCGTTGGCCACACAGGCCAAGGAAATTTCAGTAAGTGCAGGAAAGTTATAATAGCATTGCTGGGCTGGAATATTCCAGGAATTGTCAGTGTACCTATCAGGGGGCTGTAATCACAATAATTTCGTGTAGCAAATCATCCCAAACTCGTTTATTCTTGCTTGTCTGTCTCAGAGTTGACTGACTGAGACTGGATTTGGTTGGCTGGCTCTGCTTTCAGACTGTGGGTTCACCTGTGCTTGGCTGCTCATTAAGAGTCAAGTTCAGGGGCACCTGGGTGGCTCAGTGGGTTGAAGCCTCTGCCTTCGGCTCGGGTCATGGTCTCAGGGTCTTGGGATCGAGCCCTGCATTGGGCTCTCTGCTCAGCGGGGAGCCTGCTTCCCCCTCTCTCTGCCTGCCTCTCTGCCTACTGTGATCTCTCTCTCTCTCTCTCTCTGTGTCAAAAAAAAAAAAAAGAGTCAAGTTCAGATATACTGCGTAGGTCTTCACTCTGGGGCTCAGGCTGATGTGTCAAAAGCTACTGGAGACAGTTTGTCTCATGGTGATGGTGGAGGTAATAAGAAGGCAGGCCCAACATCATAAGCATATTCAAAGCTTCTGCTTGCATAATGTCTGCTAATATTCTTTTGACCAAAGCAAGTCATGAGGCTTTTCACATGGTAAGGAGAAATACACTCTGCTTCTAATGAGGACTTGAAAGTCACATGGCAAAGGGTATGGATGCCAGCAAAGGTGAAGAATTGGTGCCAATAAATCAATCTATGATACTGTCTAAATATAATACACATTCATTTAACAGGCCACATAGATGCGATAAGCATTCTGTCTCATATTTCAGACAGGACTTGAAATAGAACAGAAGGCCACTTGAGTTAGCTTCTGAGTAGGATGCATTATTGTAAGAGGGCAGTAGAAAATGTCTCACGCATCTGGGGGCAGGAAATGAGGCTGTGCCGGTGATAAAGAATTGAAAATAGAAAGTCAGGACACAAAGCTACCGTTCTAGTTTACATGAAGTTACATGACTCTTGGTTTCTGCTATTTTTGTATTTGCTTTATTAACTTGTTTCTCTGTGAGGACCAGTTTCTTCTGTCTTTCCAAAGCGTCTCTTCTCCCATTATTTTACCTTCCTACTGGCGGTGGTGCTGGCTTTTTCTTGTGCTGATTTAGGCTCACACTAATGTGTCCATCAGAGACAATCATTGATCTGATTGTCCATCAGAGACAATCATTGGGCTTCTCAGATAAAATTATCCAGAAAAATTTGGTTGCTTTTAGGTTAGTTTTCATTGGTTCTTTTCTTTTTCTTCTTTTTTTTTTTTTTAAGATTTTATTTATCCATTTGAGATAGAGAGAGAGTGTGAGAGATCATTAGTGGGAAGGGGGTGGCAGAGGTAGAGGGAGAAGCAGGCACCACACAGAGCAGGACTCGATCCCAGATCCTGAGATCATGACTTGAGCTGAAGGCAGACACTTAACTGACTGAGCCACTCAGGCACCCCTAGTTTTCATTGGTTCTAAGAAATGTGGCCAGAGGGGGTGGGATTATAGGATGAGCAGGAGCTATACAGGCATTAGAATCTCTAAGAAGGGGAGATTAGCATGGAGGCAAACATACACACGTGTCCATTTTACAGTTCCAGAGATCTAGAAAAAGGGCAAATGTGCCACCTGGAAATATTTCACAAAACTAATTCCACAAAGGAATTTATGCAGGCCTTACTGACACAGGCTCAAATCCTCTTCTTGTATTTGGCTTCTACTTCTCTGACCTCTAAGCATCCTCCATAAAAGCTTCTTCTTGGCTCTTCCTTCAAATATTTGTGCTCCTGGGACTTATCACCTCTCACACTCTGCCTAACTGGACATCACTTGCTGCCAAGGCCATGTGCCTGATTGTAGAGCAGGGTGTGAGTTTCAAACAATGTTATCAGAATCCTGTCTCTATTTCTCTAAACTTGTTTCCCCTCAGTTGACTCTTTGTGGGCTTAAGCAGCTGCAGGCATGCATCCTCCTAATTTCACAATGAGCAAAAAGAGAGATTATTTTCCCAATGGTTCCAACAGAAGTTCCAAAACAGACTCTCACTGTCTAAGATTAGCCTGGTTGGGACACATGCAGTAGGAGACTCATGGTTTTGGTGCTCCACCCAGATCCACTCTGTCAGCTGTTGCACCCTTCCCTTCTTTACCCCTCTTCCTACAGCTGTTTCAAAGCTGTGGCCAGCAGCTTAAACCTGTGACCTTAACTTAATGAGAGTTGCCCTAGGCTGATAAGAACCTCTAGCCCAGGGATGCCTGAAAGGTTACACAGCATGTATCTTTAGACGAAACACTAACAGATAACGAGTTGTAAAGGGTCAGCCCCCTTGCCTGAAGGCAGAAACAACTCTAACACAATTTGTGTTCCAGAGGCAAGCATTCCCTTCCATATATAAAATCGGACTAAATATGGGCTTTACCTGGAATCAGCTCTCTGCTTGGCTCCTTTCTCTTCTCTATCTTGCTTCCCTTAGTCCCTTGCATGTTTGTCCTGAGAGCACTCTCTGTCTTTCTTATGTATGAATCCTTGCCTCAGGGTCTGCTTCTAGGGACCCCCATCTAAGACACATGTACATTTCTGAACCAGTTCCTGAATGAATGCTTAAGGGGAGAGATTATGCTAAGGGATAATCCAGACCACATGCCCACCTATATCACATAAAACTGAATTCCTGAAAATGTTTCATTAAGGACTTTGATTTGTACACTGCTATAAACCCCTATGTCCATAATAGCACAGCCTGTAAATGAATTGGGTGGACTGTGTATGTATTTATTATTTCACAAGAAAAGTTGGGAGTGGGGGTGTGGTTGTTGGTAACTGTTACCAGAGGAAAGGGGATTGAGTGTAGGAATGTGAAATGATAACTATGCACTACAGAGATGAACAAACAAGCAGAACTAGACTTCAAAACCAAAACCTCTTTCACTCTGCCAAAGGCCAAGTTCCTCTCAGTGACCAAATCTGCCAAGCATTTGAAGTCCTAAGCAGTGCTTTCATTTTAGGATTTAAAAAATATTCTAAGAAATGTATTTGGTGTTTATTTGCCGTCTGGTGAGTAGTGGAATTACTTCAAATGGATAATGAGAATCTGCTTTTTTAATTTAATATAGGAATTGCAGAGAGCAGTCACTAAAATCCAGGAAAGAGGCTTCTTGCTGAGTCATTCACCCTTACTCAAGACAAGCTTTCACTTTGCATTGAATTTTAATGTGATGTTTCTTCATTGTCCCCCACCCTTCTGCTGCTCTCAGCCAGTCAGTAATTTCTCTGTGGCTAGAGTGACATCGCCCTTCCAGAAGGATCAGATAAACTGAGACACTTCCAGGGACCCTCCCCCACCATGCCTTCCAAGTGCATATTCATGATTTCTCCCCCAAGGGACTGTGTGAAAGACCTCACTGCAACACAAACTATGCATCTAGAAGAAAAACCCACTTGTTTTCTCAAAATATATTAATTGTACCAAGCATGTTGATACAATTCCAGCCCAAACTAAAGCAGGTTTTAGTTAGTTTATTTTACTTGCCCTGAGTAAAAGTGGGATTTCCATCGAGCTTTATGACAGTGAAAATTTTGGGAGTCACCGAATAATCTTATTCCTGAGAGATATATATTTACAAAGGTCACACTGAGTTAGATAGGAGCAAAGTCAAGTCAGAAATAACCACCTAAAGACCATTTTGTTAGTCTAAGAGGGAGACTGTTAATTTTTTTTAAATGTCCAAAATACCCTCTGGAGTAAAATTGACCACCTCCAACTGTCTGTCTTGACTATGCTAAGATGTGGGGGAACTATACTTTGGAGACTGGAATTACTAATCAAGCTCACAGAACCACTGTACTCAGCTACAAGCCCTGTAGCTGTTGGGAACCTGGGTCACTTTTGTGATTAGAAAGAAGTTCAGGACACATGATATGGTCCTTAAATACTAAACTTATCATTGATATGAACTACCAGCAGGACTGACTTATGACTGCCATGGGCCCCGGGCACTTTTGAATTTTGGGGCCCCTTCCTCCCTTAAAAACTATCAAAAATTATATTTTAAGTGTTGTCAAATGAACAGAAACAGACAGACAAATACAGAGAACACACTGGTGTTGCCAGAGGAAAGGGGGAGGTACAGGTTTTCAGTCATGAAATTAATAAGCCACAGGGATGAAAGGTACAGAATAGGGAATATAGTCCATGGTATTGTACTAGTGTTGTTTGGTGACAGATGGTGGCTACACTTGTGGTGAGCATAGCATAGCATGTAGAGTTGTCCAAGGACCAGTTTCAGGTGTTGTACACCTGAAACTTAACACTGTGTGTCAGCTATACCTCAAAAAAAGAATGTGTTGGTAAAAAGGTAAACATAATCCAGGCTGGATTCACTTTTTGTATTATGGTAAAATATACATAACATGAAATTTACCATTTTAGTTGTTTTTAAGTGTACGGTTCAATGGCATTATGTATGTTTGTATATTTATTATTATTACATGTATTTTTATTCTGGTTTTAAAAGAAAATTAAAATTAAAATTTTCATGGACCCTAAAAAGTATCATGGACCCTATAGACTGTACTTGGAGTGCCTAATGGGTAAGGCCAAGGTTGGCCCTGATTATGAGATGGCCAAAAAAAGGCAAAAAAGAGCAAAATTGAAATGTTCACAAATGCACTGTATAGTTCATAAACACAAAATAACATTCAAATTTACCTTTTCTTTCTGCAGGGAAATACTAATCCTGGGAAATAGTGTATCTGAGTGGAGGGAGCCTGGGATTCACATAGACTGAGTTCAAGCCATATTTGTGGCCCTTACATGCTGTATCTCACAGCCAGCACAGGTGGGGCTTGAGACAGGCCCAGCAGGAAGCCTTGGGGGAGCCAGCAGGGGACGACAAGGCCAGCAAGCTCAGAAATAGCACTAGCTCCTGGCCAAAAAGTTCAGTGCAGAGACTCCAGATGAAGCCTGGGACAAACAATAACTGGTATTAAAGTAAAAGTTTTATACAGAAAAGTAAAAAAAAAAAATCAAGACCCCAATTCAAAGAAGGAAAGTGACACAAATAAGCAAATGATACAAGAAGTATAACAGGAAAAAATTCAACCCCACCAGTAGTCAAAGAAAGGAGCATTTTAAACCCACTAAGTTAGCAGAACTGAAATCCCACCCCAACAACGAGCCAAGTTATGGTAACACTGACGCACTCATCCAGTGCAAAAGAGATCTGAATTCGTACAGTCCTTGTGAAAAGCACCCTGGCAAGACCTACCCAAACTCCTAAGCATGGTCATACTCTTTACAGGAGAAACCTCACTCCAGAGTAAGGCTCTTATCAGGAATAAAATGCAACCCCAGAAAAACTTCACACTTAAAAATGCCTTCCTGTGGAGCGATCAGCGGCAAGCAACCAAATGCCCAGCTCCACGTGATTTATGATGCAAAACCAAATCAAATATACAGCAGTGAAACTGAGTATTTAAGTAAAAAATGTAACATGGTATGCACACCCACACCAACTAACAGATCTTAAAATACATAAGTACAGGAAAAGGAACATGCAAGAAAGGAAACAGTAACTTTAACATACTCAAAAGGACATACCAGGACATTGGGGAGCATCCAGAGTTCAGTAGAGGACATACCTATCAGTCACAGTTATAAACCAGAGGACAGAAACATATAAGCAAAAGGGAGACCTGGGGGAGAAGAGTGAATGTCAGCCAGACTGGCTGCTGAGTGCTGCTTTTCAAGAGTCTCCTTGTTCTTGCTGCAAGTGCCACCTGTTGCCAGAAACTGTGTGCCCTTGGGCACCTCTCTTCTCAAGCCTCAGTTTCCCCATCTGTATAATTAGGAATCGGAATTGGACGAATGACCCCTAAGTCTGATGAACCATTTGTCTATTTCCACTTTCCTAATAGCGCCACAAATTTTTTCCTGTTCTAGGTCTTATTGAAACTCAGAGCTTAATGCTCAAGTTTCAGAGCAGATGTTCCAAATTGTTAGCTGCTGGGCCAAATCTGGCCCAGAAGTGAGCTTTGTTTGGCCTGCTCAATGGTTTTAACGTTTGACTTAAATGCCAGCACCCCCAAATCAGGAGATACTTCATAGAACTCCGAGCTCCTGCCTTCTCTTGAAAAGTTGGCAGTGCTCCCTTGCCACCACCAAGTCCTGATTCTCTGGTCTTTCTGTCATCTGTCTGTTAGAAGGTGAAGCTGGTGTACCATGTTTACTTAATAGAAAAAGGGAGACAGAGAGGAAGAGAAGGCAATTTGATTTGCATTCTGCTGATAGAATCCTGTGTCTTGTTCTGTATCCAAATAATTCAGACCCAAGAGAGAAGCTTGCAAAAAGCTTCCTAGAGAATTTCACTCCACTCAGGCAGCTTTCCTCCTCCCCCATTGCGGCCCCTTCTGTCCTTTGTATGAGCTTCAGTCATAGCACGTGGCACACTAGTCTACCACATTTTTTCAGTTCCAAAAATTGATAGATTGTAAGATGTCTTCGAATCTATTAGGTTAATAACAGATATCTAGGTGAGTGGACCCCATAACATTAAATGAACTCATTTGACAACACATGATTTCAGAAGCTTTAAAATGTGAAGGGGGGGGTGGGTCTGGGTGGATCAGTGGGTTAAAGCCTCTGCCTTGGGCTCAGGTCATGATCTCAGGGTCCTGGGATTGAGCACCGCCTCTCTGCTCAGTGGGGAGCCTGTTTCCCCCCCTCTCTCTGCCTGTCTCTTTGCCTACTTGTGATCTCTCCGTCAAATAAATAAAAATAAAATCTTTAAAAAAATAAGTGAAGAGGGGAAAAAAGCATCTTTTTTTTAAAAAGATTTTATTTATTTGACAATCACAGCAAGAGAGGGAACACAAGCAGAAGGAATGAGAGAGGGAGAAGCAGGCTTCCCACCGAACAGGGAGCCCGATATGGGACTCCATCCCAGGACTCTGGGATCATGACCTGAGCCGAAGGCAAATGCTTAACGATTGAGCCATCCAGGCACCCCCCCCCAAAAAAGTATCTTTAAATCAAGGAAAACAAGGTAATTATTATTTTACACTCTTTCTCTCACAACAAAACAACTTGTGAACTTGTTTCGGTCAGGGACAGTACATTTTTGTCTTCCTACTGCACCCCTCCTCGCTCCCCCTGGGCAATGTCTGTTGATGCCCTGAATGATTGTTTCATTTGGAAAATTTTCTAGATGCTCCCTTAGTTACCATGGTAATCCAAAATTGGTTTCACAGTCCTGTGTACCAAGGGGAGCCCTGCTGGGGAAGGCTGTCCTTGACCTGGACCCTGAACCGTGCTGCCTATGCTGGCTTTCCTTCCTGGGCAAGCAGAACACCGACGAAAATAAAACAGGTGCAGTGAAAACGTCAGGAATAGCCTTGTAAATATAAAACAATTTATTTAAAATAATTCTGCTGCCAATGGTCAGATTTTCTAATCAATGCAAAAAACAAAAGCAAAAACAAAATACAACTGCCTCTCAAAGTCTTTTCTCAGTGAGCCCTAAGTAATTTGAACAAACAACTCTCAGCAGAGAGTTGGAAAATCTATTCTCATGGTTCAGTAATCTGTTGAACTTCTGTTGAATTCAGTTGTTCTAAGAAAGATTGCCTATAAACAATAATAGCTTCCATTTCCTCGGTGTCTATTAATGTTCCAGGCACTTACCATGCACTGATTTGACCAACACTTATGGATCACTTACCATGTGTCAGGCACTGTTCTAAGCACTTTACATATATTCATTCATTTAATCCTCCTAAGAAGCCTAGGAAGCAGCTTCTATTGTTATTCCCATTTTACAGATAAAGAAATTGAGGTACAGAGATGTTAAGTGACTTGTCCAAGGTCACACAGCCAATAAGACAAAATTCAAACCCAGGCTTCCTAGCTCCCAAATCTGTGCTCCTAACCAAGTTGTTACACTGCCTCTCTTAATCCTTTCAATAATTCAATAAAATAGGTGTTACTATGGTGTTTCTGATGTTACTGTGCAGATTGGATACTGAGGTTCAGTTAAGTAACATGTCTCTATGGCTTCCCCACTTCTGACCACATTCTGATCTGGGGGAACTCTGGAAACTCCCCTCAGCATTAACCTCAAACTTCTATATTCCACATCCCTAAATACACATTCATATATTCACAGAAAATTTGTAATGCTTTTCTTAAACTTATTTTTAGATTAGGAGCCCCAGTCTTTGTAGATAAATTATTTTGAAGTGATGATCTAAGGCATGCACTAGAAGGAATTGAATATGCAAGTTTAATGAATTCAATTAATCTTCTAAGTGTTTCTTTTAAGACCCCAAAATAACTGCTTTTTGAAGTGTGAGTTGTTAATTGGGAATCAAGTAACTTAAATGCTTAAAGCATCTGAATTGTATTATCCTGAGAAAGTGCTCTTGGAATATAGAAGAGTGATTGTCTTCCCCAGGTGAGAAATCTGTCAGAAGGGAAAAGACATAAATTAACAATCTAAAGTAGGGGTCACCTTGCCCAGGTCCAATTATGAGTCCCTTGAACATATAAGAGTAGAGTGGCCAACAAGGATGGGACTTTTCTGGATTCAGCACTGAAAGTTCCTCATTCCAAGGAAATCTCTCAGTCCTGGGCAAACTGGATGGTAGGTCACCCTACATTAAGGGGCAGTTATGGATGACAGCTTTTCAGAGAAATTTACTGTTGGATGGAGATGAGGAAGTGAAGGGAGAGGTGAAGGGCATCCCAGGCAGAGGAAGCAGCTTGAGCAAAGGCCCGAGATTGAAAATGTGATGGAGGTTTTAGGGAATTGCAAAGATCCCATATAACTCTGGTTTGGATTTCATGGAGGAGGTAGTGTGGAAAGTAAGGGGGAAGAGAGGTGGCTGGCCAAATACAAAGCCAATGGAATGTGAAATGGGCAGATAGAGCTTTATGAGACTGGCTCAATGCTAACAAGTTTATCCTTGGTACTAATGAGCAGTTATCAGGACCAGGAGCCCTTTTACGTGGTGCCTTTGTGGTCTCAGTTAATTTAGGATAAAAGAGAACAAAAATTGGTTTGGCTTGCAGAATCCTATCTCAGTGGTCTTCAAACAATTTTGTTTATAAGTTCCCCCAAAGAATTTGAAAACTATATATCCCCTTGCATATTTTTAAGTTGATCTTTAAAATGTTTATCATAAGTTTTATCATTGCAAAGACTATGTTTTCTGGTACTTTGTAAATATTGGCATTTTAAAATAAACTATTATATAATTTTTTAAATGAATCCAATGGAATATAAATACAAAAGCAACTAAATACCCTCCTTCAACCAATATCCACTTAAAAAATATATGGAGGCACCTGGGTGGCTCAGCCGTTAGGCGTCTGCCTTCGGCCCAGGTCGTGGTCCCGGGGTCCTGGGATGGAGCCTCTCATCAGGCTCCTTGCTCAGCGGGAAGTCTGCTTCTCCCACTACCATTCCCTCTGCTTGTGTTCCCTCTCTCGCTGTGTTTCTCACTGTCAAATAAATAAAATCTTTAAAAAATATATATATATGATTCACCTCTTATTCAGGAAATTTTACATCATTCTTTTTCTCCTCCTTTAACTTATATTCCATTTTACTTTCTCCATAGAATTTTATCCTAATACATTTTTTTTTATCCTAATACATTTTTATTCTTGACTTTTCTTGATCACAATTTTATACTTCTCTGTGACAAAAATTATGTATATAAGTTGAAGTGGAATTTAAAAACATTTGCTATGACCATTAGACTTTAATTATTTAAATATTTCTTTTGGATTGAGTTATCACTACAATTAATATAAGTACATAATTGATCAAAACAAAAATATATCACAAACTTTGATAAGTAATATGAAACATAAAATTACAATTTATCAGAATAAATTTATTAATGAGGTGAGGGCTATTTAAAAAATAGGTTCAGAAATGTATGGCTGGAGGGGCGCCTGGGTGGCTCAGTCATTAAGCGTCTGCCTTCGGCCCAGGTCATGATCCCAGGGTCCTGGGATTGAGCCCCGCATCAGGCTCTCCGCTCTGCGGGAAGCCTGCTTCTCCCGCTACCATTCCCTCTGCTTGTGTTCCCTCTCTCGCTGTGTTTCTCTCTGTCAAATAAATAAAATCTTTAAAAAAAAAAAAAGAAATGTAT
>CM053603.1:76927424-76948549 GCA_028646535.1 Procyon lotor
GGGAGCCTGCTTCCCCCTTTCCCTCTGTCTGCCTTTCTGCATACTTGTGATCTCTCTCCTCTCTGTCAAATAAATAAATGAAATCTTAAAAAAAAAAATGTATGACTGAAAATTATTTTTTGCTGAAATGAGACAGCATTCAGCATCAACCATATTCTTTGTTTATATGTATGTAAGCCTTGGGAAATCTTCTTTATATAAATAAGATGGTGGAAATGGAAGGCATCTGCTATGAACAAATGTCACTCAATGCTTCAAAGTCCTCTTAAGTTATAGGCCCAAAACTAACAGTATAATATAAAAAATGATTTTTTGTTGATATGATCAGCTGATAACTTGAATTTAAGGATAGGAAACACCTGGCTGACAGGAAGTTTTGTTATCTAGTAGTTCACTTTCTCAGCACCAACACCAAAATATCAAATCCTCCACAACACATGCACACTCTTTTTTGGTGCACTACTGTGAGATCCAAGATGGGTGAGCCTTTCTTTTGGGAAGAGGGAGAAGGATAACTCTAAAACAGTAGGTAGGAAAAGAGAACCTGCAGGAAACTAACTGACAGCAATCATTTAGAACAAAAGAAATAAGAAAATTGAGGATCTGAAAATTGATTTTCTTAAAATCATCTTAACTTTGAACTCCTTGTAAAGTCTTCATGGGCCTCTAGGGCTGAACATGCCTCAGGTTGAAAAACACTGTCTTAGGAGACGTTACTGCTGACCTGTGTGGGAGCTGGGATGGGAATGTCTCCCTCCCCAGTCCAGAACAAACTTTCCAAATAAGAATTTTCTAAGAGAAAGAAATCCCTTCCTTGTGGCCTTTGCCTTAAACTTGAAGATGTTCATCTTAGAAGGGCTCTTGTGCCTTGAATATTCTGTCTATATCATGACCCTCATTTAGCTCTAACTTCTTAACCTTGAGCCCTCTGCTGGTGGCTGTCACCAATAGATGAAAAATACCAGGGGATGTCTTTCCCATCTCTATCCTGATTCATAGGGGCTGACCCCAAGGAAAGATTCCAATGGAGTCATTATCTTTAGTGATGGTGGGCAGATTCTTGTTTTGAAGTTACTGCAAGGGAAATGCAAATGGACCTAGAAGTCTGATATTTTTCAGGCTGGGTCCTTAGCACAATTTCCCCCAACTCTGACCATGAACATCTCTCACCCATCTAAAGAGTCTCTCTCTCTCTCTCTCTCTCCCTCTCTCTCTCTCTCTCTCTCTCTCTCACACACACACACACACACACACACACACACACACACACCACAAAGGCCTGGAAATGTTTTAGACAGCAGAAAATCTATTTGGCAGGAGTGTGAAGAATGTACTGAAGAAGTCAAGACTAAAAGTAGTGAGACTACTTAGGAGACTTTTATGGTCCATGCAAGAGATGTTAATGGCCTGAACTCAGGCAGGAACAGTGGAGATGGAAGGAATGGGTAGTCTTGGGAGGTTAAAGAAAGGGAAAGGACTTAGTCAACTTAATGACTGATTGGATTAAAGTGATGGGGGGGTTCAGGATAAGTCTCACTTTGCATTTGATTGATATGGATAAATGGTAGTACTTCTATCAATCAAGTGCAAAGAAAAAATGAAATTGAGGAGAAGATGGCAAGTTCAATTTTTGCATGATTAATTTGAGGTGCCTGCTGGATAGATAGGAATAATTATAAAGTAGGCTGTTGAGTACATGGGTCCGGAGCCTAGGAAAGGGGTCTCTGGGTTAAAGATACAAATTTAGGAAATCGGTACTCTATAGGTGGACATTCGAGTCATGGTAGAAGGTTAGATTACCAAAGAGAGAGTGTAGAAAGAGATGAGGAGAGGGCCAAGTGCAGAATCCTTAGGAAAACAAACACTTAAGTCGGGCAAAGAAGACAAGCTAGCTAAAGATATGATAAAAACAAAAGAGAGGTGGAAAGTGAACCTAGAAAAGGAAGGAAGCTTCTAGGAAGACATAAATGGCCCCAGAGTTAAATGTCTAAAAAATATGCATTGGATCTCTCCTAGATAGATGCAAACACCAATTTTTTTTTTTACCCAATCCCATTGCCCCATTAATAATTTCTCCATTTTCTTTCTTCATCTAAATGCTAAACTTCAGGAAGGAGTTGTTTTCTATTTCCGTCTCCAATCCCTCATTTCCAGCTATCCCCTTAGAATCCAGCAGTATGACCTCTGCCTGTTCATTCTACTGACTTTGATCTTTCAAGGACCTGCATGCTATCTTATTAGTGGCCTTTTCTCATTCCAGTCTTTTGGAGATGATGTCAGGAAGGACCGGTAGGCATGTAAGTAAGAAAGGAAAAGGAAGGAAGCCAATAAATGGTTCCCTATCAAGTCAGTTACCATGTAACTAGAACTTAATCTTGTCTGGGCACTCTGAGACTCAGCATAGATCATGGGCTCAGAGTTATCCTAAGGGGTGTGGAATCTGGGGTGTTTATACATCAACTCTGGCCAGTCATTGGTTGGGGGTTGCTGCTTTGGAGTGAGGACAGGGTAGCATCAATTCCCCAGTGTTTCTGGCTCTGGCTACTGGGGCAGCCAGAGGGCTTTAGACAATTGGAGTCAGGGATCCTATCCTATAAGATCTGAGATTATCTGGATAGAGCACTGACTGGGTCTGCCACATCCCTTTTTCCTGGCCTCTCCAACGTATTTTACTCTGCCCTTCACCCTTTCTTCATGTAATATCTTTAATTTCTGTCTTGGTATGCTAACCAAGTTCTTATGCCCATCTTTGCCCTTTCTCTTTCTGTGAATGGTTCTTTCTTCTGTCTCTTAAATAAGAGCAAACTGGAAAGTGAAACTCTAGTTCTCAGTCTTCTGTTCTTTGTTTCTTTCACACTTACTTGATATTTTTTCTGACCTCATTACCTCAACTCTTGCTTCTATGCAGATTACTCCCAGTGTGTTGCATATAATTATGTTCAATGACTTAGCTGTTGAGATCAAAATTTATTTAAAGGTCTTCAGGAAAAAAAAAGACTTTGGGTATCTTTTATAACTCAACAGACTGAAAAATCTATAAATGTCTGCTGGGAGTCATTCAGGAATTACACTTCCCGCTGACAGTGTGAGAAGCAGGCTCAAAATATGACTCAGCTTGCAATCAATGGAGCATTATGTTTCAAGGAAATGGGAAAGTCTTATACCAATTTAGAATTTGTCATTAAATCTAGTCTGATTCTTTGTCCACAAAGAAGTGCAGCTCCTTACTGTCAAGGCCTGGGCTCTTGGGATCTTTGCCCAATTCCTAGACAGAGCCATAATTAATAATGTTTGCTATCAAGAAAGGCAGCATGATTGAACCTCTCAAATCAAGCTAGTGAGAGAGAGAGAGAGAGAGACAACAAACACAGAAGGGTGATTATTGCAGAGGTGGAGCCTAAGGGAAGAGTGAAGGGAAGGCTCCCAAGCAGGTCTTTGGCTCTGGATCCATCTAATCCAGTGGCTGCTCAGGGAGTGGTGGAGAGGGGAGGGAGTTTTAGACTTTTAGATTGGGCTCAGTCTTCTGCTATCATCATTTACAATTTTTCTTTGGCTTCTGTCTTTAACACATCTTTAAGAGTGAAGCACTGAAAATTTGGTTGGAAGCTCTGAACACATCAGAGTTGCTTTGTTAAGAAGCTTGAGAATTCTGATTCCTGATTTTTTTTATGGCCTATTAATTTTTTTTCATTCATTTATTTCTAGAAGCTAGATGTTCTGTTTGTCCCCAGGGTTCTGAAATTTCACTAAGATATGCCTTGATGAGGGCAGTATGGTGCTGGGTACTCTACAAGCCCTTTCAACCTGTAAACTAGAATATTGTCCTGAATTATTTCAAGAATTATTTCCTTCCCTCTGTCTCTCTGTTCTCTCTTTCTGGACTCTTTATTTGGAAATTGGACTTCCTGAGCAGGTCTTCTAATTTTCTTACCTTTTCAGATTGTCTTGCCTTCTAATTTTCCTATCTTTTCTTACCAATATTCCATCTTTTTGTCCCTTTGCTTTCATATCATGGTTGACTGGCTCTTTCAGTCTTTTCATTAAGTTTTTAAAAAATTTCTACTATCATTTTTAAATTTTAAGCCTCCCTTTGTATAAATATACC
The DNA here is from genome assembly GCA_028646535.1 of Procyon lotor. Classification (NCBI taxonomy): domain Eukaryota; kingdom Metazoa; phylum Chordata; class Mammalia; order Carnivora; family Procyonidae; genus Procyon; species Procyon lotor. The sequence continues at coordinate 76,931,530 of CM053603.1, forward strand.
TTTTTCCTTTTGATAAATCCCCTTTTAAAAAATATGTATGTATTTATTAATTTATTTTAAAGAGAGAGAGAGAGTGAGAAAGAGGAAGAGAACATGTGAGCGAGGGGAAGGAAAGGGAGAGAATCCTCAAGCAGACTTCCCACTGAGCATGGAGGAGGGTACAGGGCTCAATCCCAGGACACAGATCATGACTTGAGCCAAAATCAATTAAAAACTAAAATTAAGGGGTGCTTGGGGGCTCAGTCGGTTAAGTGTTTGCCTTTGGCTCAGGTCATGATCCTGGAGTCATAGGATTGAGCCCTGCATCAGGCTTTCTGCTCAGCTGGGAGTCAGCTTCTCCCTCTGCCCCTCACCCTACTCCTGTTTCTCTCTCTCTCTCTCTTTCTCACTCTGTCTCTCTCTCATATAAATAAATAAAATCTTAAAAAACAAAAACAAGAAACAAAAACTAAAAGCAAGTCAGATGCTTAACTAAATGAGCCATTCAGGTGCTCCTAAATCCCTTTTTATAAATACATCCTTTTCTTCTTTCAATGATGTAATATCCATCTGAGAACTTTGATAATCAAAAAACTTTTTTTCTCCCAAGATAGGTTCTGTTTCCCCAAAGTTATCTTTATCTGTTTGTTTTGGTCTCTCTGGAGTTTTCCTTAGATGTGTGGTGATCCCTGGCCTCTGCTCACATTTAAGGATGGGGAATAAAAAGCTGAATGGAGTCTCTGAGAATATGGATTCGTGGCTTGTCAATCACTGTTCAGCAATGTAGCAGGGCCAAGTGATTAGCAAATCCTTATGTCAGAATTTTGAAGTCTTTCTCTTGAGCTTGTCAAAATGATCAGAGAAAAATCTTCCAGTCTCCTGGACAGTACAGATCTGGCTGCCAGTATTCTGGGAGCCAAGAGGGAGAAGGTTGGTTTCAATACTCAGTATGTAAATGTTCACATCCTCCTGTTTTCCATATGGATCACCCTATCCTTAGTTGTGTCTGATTCTGCCAATGTACACCCTTAGATTTTCCTTCTCTAGAGAACATTCCTCTTCCCTCTCAGAGGAAAGGCCTCCAATCTCCCACTAGGGCTGGAGAGAGGTAGTTTCCCTGCTGTGTGATTGGGAAGGGCATCTGAGGAACTAACAGCTTCTTAAAAGAGCTTTCAGTCAGTCTCTTTTATCTCAACTCCTTACTTCAGCCCCACTTCCAGAGGTACCTGGAGCTGTCAATTCATGAGCCTTTTGGGTTTTACAGTGTAAATCACGTTGCTTCTTATCTTACATCATTGACTTAGAATTTAGTTTACTAGAGGCTGTTAAGCCAGTTGCTGCTTGTTCAAGTGTTTTCTAACTTCCAAAATGTAGTTGGGTTTTATCTCGTTTTCTCTTTGTCCTTGTGGATTTATGCCTTTTTAAAAAATCCCTTCCTCATTGTTTTGATGAGATTTTGAGAGAGAGTGGAGGTTACCTTATGCTATTTGTCATCTTAATTAGAGGTCGTAGGATAAAACCTTGGATGCTTCACCCTAGTTAGAGCTTTCCTCTAGAAAACAGAGGTGGTGGGGAGATGCCTGGATCTTTGGAGGAACTTTAGAAGAAGGAAATTCTGTGAATCTGAAAAATTCAACCTCTCCCCAAAGAGCATGGGGATTCTTGCAGTTTAGTTCACATCACCTCCTGTACATGTGCAATCTAAGTCTCACTGGAAACTCCATAGAGGAGAGTCAGGACCCACCACAGCAACTTGTCCTCCATGATCCTGATCACTCTGCAACCTCCTATCTATGCAACATCTATTCCTTAGTCCCATTCAGCCTGAATGAGTATCTCTAGGTGATCCTTCCTGTTTTCTGCCCCAGAAAAGCAGGAGCTGATAATTTCTCACTCAGGAACTGTTAAAAACAAAATTATTTTCTTAGAAAATTTTAGAATGCTGGAGGTGAAAAGGATTAGAGAACATCAAGTTTAACCCTGCTATTTTAGAGTTGAGGAACTGGTAGGTCCTGAGGGGTTAACTGATTTGTTCAAGATCACACAGCTGCAGAGGAGCAGAGCTAACAATAGAATTCAGGTCTACCATCCTCTAGTCAGGAGGCTATACCCAGTGCCACCTGCCATGTGGGCAGGTGGTCGGTCTGTGTATCCACATCTCCTTAAAGATCATTAAAGTGGCTCACAAACCTCCCTACCACTGAAGCAGAGTTTGCTCTAATTTTTATCATGTTCATTATTTCTACACATAATATGTAATATGGGGATCTCTCTGCTTAGATTGACTATGAAAACACAGACAAAAGGAGGAGGGGGTCTTCTGGAAGGTGGGGGGTCACCAAGACTAGGCCCAATGGAAACTAGGGATAGAGGTGGCTTACCCTGGCTTCCTCCCTTTGCCTGCTGCTCACCCTTCTAGTCCCTCTCTGAACACAAAGAACAACAGCAAACTGCCACTAAATTTCCTGTATGCAAAATAACTTCTTTTCTTTCTTCATTATTCCTCAAAGTATTTTTCATTTTAAAACTTGAGATGTGATTGCTTACATCAAGTATTTAAAATATATGTGATAATGATCAATGAAAAGTCAGGTGAATCGCCTGTACCCTCAGTACTTCCCTGGGGCCTAGCCTCGGTTGCTCCCTCTTTCCGGCAGACCCGCTCCTTTTGTTTGTGAGTGTTTGCATAGCCAAATCTAAGCAGAGACACGTACATTAAATATGTTTTTATATATAATAATAATCAATGGGATAAAAATGAGAGTAAACTCTGTTTTGGCTGTAAGGTGCTTTATGAACCACTTTTATGATCGTTAAGGAGATGTGGACACCTGCTCACACAACAGGTGGTACTGGGTGCTGGCTCCTGACTAGGAACCACTCAGGTATCAGACCAAGTCCTAGGGCAAGAACAGAAACTCATGGGAGAAGTGGCCCAGGACTTCCAGGAGATAGGTGGTTTTGGGTGTATGAAGTGCAGACACTAGGATATTATTTAGAAAGAAATTTCCCAGAACAGGAATCAGAAGTCAGAAATGATCTGTACTGAGAGGAAGAGTTGCTAAGATTAAGATGTTTCTGTTTTGCATTTAAAACAATATCTTGTTCGATAAGTACTAGTTGAGCAGCAGGTCAAATCAGATCTGGTAGATATCAGCAGTAGGGGACATTGCTGTCTTTGGCCACTTAACACACATTCTCCCTTTTCTTGATAATAGTATCTAATGTTTATTCTCATGGTCCACAGACTTCAGGGGAACCTGATGCATTCCTTTTCTGCTTTAGGAACAGAATACAGGAACTGGGATATTGTGTTCATCTTAAGCTAATAAACATAGGTGCAACCAGACTAAGATCAGGACTTTGGTTCAACAGGTTGGAGGGGGAAAGTGTCCTTTCTCCTTGCATGTGAACAGGGAAGCGTATAGGTCCTAGCTTCTCTGCTGGTCGTCTTGAAACTGCAAGGGGAGAAGCCTGTCAAAAAAGAGAGCTAATGATGAAGTGGATTTGAGAAACAATGAGAAACTGGGACCTGACTCCATCATTTCAGCATTTGGATTAAGTCTGGTCTGAAACTCCAGACTGTTCAGTTATGTGAGCAATTATATTCCCTTTTCCCCAAATCATCTGTTTTACTTAATTTAAAAGAATATACCTAAATACTCTTTTAGTTTAGTTTTTTGCACTTCTTTTTTTTTTTTTTAAAGATTTTATTTATTTATTTGACAGAGAGAACTCACAAGTAGTCAGAGAGGCAGACAGAGAGAGAGGTGGAGGCAGGCTTCCCGCTGAGCAGAGAGCCCGACGCAGGGCTCGATCCCAGGACCCTGAGATCATGACCTGAGCTGAAGGCAGAGGCTTTAACCCACTGAGCCACCCAGGCACCCCCAGTTTTTTGCATTTCTATGTATATGACCTCTCTAGTCAGCCAGACGTATCTAGCAACTATGAGGGTGGGGAGGGTTAGAACTCCTAAAAAAGGAATTTTTAGAATTTTTTTAGAACTCCTAAAAAAGGAATTTAATGAGAAAAAAAAAGATTCAAAGTTCAATTTTCTACTTGAGTGCACAAAAGAGAGGAGAGAGAGAGAGAGAGAGAGAGAGAGAGAGAGGGAGTAAGAGGCAGACTCTTGTATTGTGACTTTAACCTTCCTGCAGAAATTCCAGTATGGCTATTATTAAATAGACTATAGAGCAAGCTGAAAGTAGAGGGGGCTTCTACTTCAAATGTGGGCTTCTACTTCAAAAGGGAGCTTCTATTTCAAAATGTGGGAGCAGAAGATTTCACAGGGTGGCTCTGCACCAACATAGGATGGTGAAACCAGAGTGAAATCCAAGTGCAGTGTGACATAGACAAGATAGAGAGAGTGCTAAGTTGACACTGTGACTCTACTGATACTGATACTTCTGTATGATAGGGATCCAGAGGTTCCTGCCAGCACTGTGAGGGATACAGAAAGTATCCCAACTATGGTGCTAGTTGGTCTGGCTAGCGGGTTGTCATAGTAGCAGCAAAGTAACCTTGTAGCTGAAAGCTTCAGGAAAATTACCTGGTTGAGTGTCCTCTGGGGGTCATAGTGAGATATCATGGGGATCCACAGTGTCAGTGAGAACCAAGTAGGGCCAGAGATAATCTTCCCTGTTGCATCTGCTTGCTCTCCCTATTGGTAATTCCTTCTGTGATTTTTAATTTTTTATTTGGCATTAGGTATACTCACATTCTTGTGTAACCATCAACACTTCATTTCCAGAACTTTTTATCTTCCCCAACTGAAATTCTGTACCCCTGAGATTAAGTCCCCATTCTCCCACCCTCCCTCCCCTTGTATTGCCATTCTATTTTCAGTCTCTATAAATTCGACTACCCAAGGTACCTCATATAAGTAGATTCATGCCATATTCGTCCTTTGTGACTGGTTTATTTTACTTAGCCTAATGTCCTTAGGGTTCATCCATGTTGTTGCAAGGATCAGAATTTTCTTTCTTGTGCTACTACCACACTGTTTTGATTACTATAGCTTTGCAGTAAGTTTTGAAATAGGATATATGAAACCGCCAATTTTGTTCTTTATTTTCTTTCCTTTTTTTAAAAAAAATTTATTTATTTGGCAGAGAGAGAGAGCACAAGCAGGAAGAGTGGCAGGCAGAGGGAGAAGCAAGTCCTTGCTGAGCAAGGAGCCAGATGTGGGACTTGATCCCAGCACCCTGGAATTACGACCCAAGTCAAAGGCAGATGCTTAACTGAATGCTTAACCAACTGAGCCAACCAGGCATCCCTTGTTCTTCATTTTCAAGATTGTTTTGGTTATTCAGGATTCCTTAAGTTTCTATATGAATTTTAGGATGGATTTTTCTTTCTTTCTTTTTTTTTAAATTTTTTAAAAAGACTTTATTTGTCAAAGAGAGAGAGAGAGAGAAAGAGCATGTGTGAGAGCACAGGAGCAGTGGAAGTGGCAGGCAGAGGGAGAAGCAGGCTTCCCGATGAGAAAGAAGCCTGATGTAGGACTTGATCCCAGTTCCTGGGATCATGACCTGAGCTGGAGGCAATCCCTTAACCGACTGAGACACCCAGGTGTCCCAGGATGGATTTTCCTATTTCTGAAAAATATCATTGGGATTTTGGTAGGGATTGCATTGAATTTGTAGACCACTTTGGGTTGTCATCTTAGTAAATTTAAGTCTTATAGTCCATGAACATGGGATGTCTTTCCATTTATTCGTGTCTTTAATTTCTTTCAACAATGTTTTATAATTTTTACTGTATAAATCTTTTGTTTTTGTTAAGGTTAGTCTTAACTATTTTATTCTTTTTGAAGCTGTTGTAAATCGAATTGTTCTCTTTTTTTAAGAATTTTTTTCTTAATTTCCATTTTAGATTGTTCATTTTTAGTATACAGAAATGCATCTGTTTTTTAAACATTGATTTTGCATCCTTCAATTTTGCTGAATTCATTTATTAGTTCTAACATTTTTCTTTGGTAGAGTATTTAGGGTTTTATACATGTAAACTCATGGTGTCTGCGAACAGAGATCATTTTACTTCTTCCTTTCCAATTTGGATGTTGTTTCTTTTTCTTGCCTACTTGCTCTGGCTAAAACTTGTAGTATTGTGTTGAATAGAAGTGATGACAGTGAGCATCCTTGTTTTATTTCTGAGGGAAAGCTTTCAATCTTTCACCACTGAGCATAATGTTAACTGTAGGTTTTTTATATATGGCTCTTATTATGTTGAGATAGTCTCCTATTCCTAGTTCGTTGGGTATTTTTTTTTTAATCATGAGTGTATTTGCATTTTTAATAATCAGAAATTTTCATACACAAAAAGTCAAGATTTCTACCTATTTAAAAAAACTTAAAATCTTTTAACACTGAATTTACATTTCCTTATGGTCTCTGAAGCTGAATTAGCAAGTATTCTCTTATACAGCATGTTCTTCAGACATAATCTCCATCTAGACTTTTCCACTCATTTTACATAACTAGAAGGATTTACTTTTTGGCCTCTGTTATCATGTTAGCAAACATTCATTTAGTGTTTATTGGTGCCTGACACTGTCCTAAGCCTTTTTCATGTATTAGTTAATTTAATCCTACAATAGCCCTTTGTAGTAATTATTAATATCCCCTTACCTAATAAAGAATCTAAAGCACAGAGCTAGTAAGCAGTGAAGTGAACAAATGTAGTAATAGAGTAGTAAATGGTAATGAACAAACAATTGATTGGGAAAAACAGATAGCTGTGCTTATGGTTGGTGCCCTTCATTTTATACATAATTTAAGACTAAGGCAAATGCTTGTACTTTATGATAGCAAGCTGCCTCACTTATTTCAAGATATGTGGTTATGTGCCAGGTACTTGAGGCTAATAAAAGTCTGAATGCTTCTGATATGGTGTTTACTGTGTGCTTTCCTACATGGGTAGGAAAAAAACAAATCTTAGTTGTTAAGGCCAAAGTGCTACAAGTACTGAGTTTTATGTCTGATTACAAGAGTGAAGTTATAGTGGTGCTGATGGGAGAAGCAAGTATTTCCACAATGGTAATCAGAAACTCTAATAACTTCTTTGGTCTTTGAGGGATCTGAATTGTTTTCTGGGATTAGAAAAGGGGCCTTTTTACTTAAATAAAAGCTGTGTGTATATAGAAACTCAGAAAAAAATATATTAAAAAATCTTTTCTGGTAACTCTCTCTATAGGAATATCAAGGCATTGCACTTTATTTTTTAGGTTAAAAGAACATTTCAGCTGCTTTGCTCTCATGTCAACATGATGTCAATTTCAAAAGAAGCACTTGTCTAGTATTTTTAAAAAATTGAAAAGCAATATGGATCTTTACTGAAGTTTCTTTGAGAGATACCTGTAGTATACATGTCCTTTTTTCACCTTCCCATCACTATATGATTTCTTCTGATAACAGAACCTTCATTTTCCTTTGGAGAATGAGCTCTCCCACGTTCTTTGTCCCCAGACAAGGCATATGGTTGGGTGTATGATCCAGAATTTGCTAATGAGACATAATCCCAAGATTTTATTGGAACTACCTGGAAGTAAATGTCCTGTTTCTACTGGAATGGCCAGCTATTAGGATGGCATAAGATGAACAGTGGAGAAAGGTAGGGAGGGGGGAAGAAATCACTAAATGAGAATAAACTCTTTGAAGTCAAAGTGAATTGAGACCATATCCTAACGACATTGCTTGTACTCTGGATCCAGCCATGCCTGAAGCTATCTATCCAGATATGGATTTTTCAATTATTAAGCTACAAATATTCCTTTTTTTTAAGTCAATTTGAGTTTGAGTTTTGACACTTGCAAGAAAAATCCCTCAATGCACAAAAGAATTCCATTTATTACATATAACAAAACATCTAAAAATCCTTTCCCCATTTCTCAGTATCTCTCAGTTCATTCAGAATGGCGGCTATGCTAACTCCCTAGTCTTACTCTCTCAAATATCTCAGAAATTTTCTCTCCTAAACTTGGCTCACTCTACATCTTAGTTTTTCTCACTTCAGACTCAAAACTTTCCTAGCTCTCTTCCCCCCACCCCTCCTTCCAAGAGAAACATAAAATCTAGCCAAGTTTTGTAGATAGGTCTAGCTTTCTGAGGCCCCTTTGCTTCTGTACCTCTTTTCCTTACCTAGATCAGTGCCATTAATGCCCAAGCTGTTTTCTGAACAACAAAGGAGCCTTTCTCTTCAAAAAGGTGAAAGATTTAATACATGTTAAATTTTTTGTCCTCATGTCATTTGTATTCAGTACAAATAGTGTGTTTGCTTGGATGTTAATTCTGTTTGCAAACAGCTGCTCCTGGGGTTCCCTTTGGGTAAGTTTTGCTACAATAGTGCCTTGTTTTGCTTTGTCTGTGCGTTTTTTGAAGGAGAGTGGGGAAAGAAATTAAAGTGATTTGATTGCTTTTACAAGCCAGAGAAATGATCAGGTCCACGCTGATATGGAGGGCTAGAGGCAATGTAAAGACTATTACTCTATTGCCATTTATATTACCTCGCTTTGGGAACACTCTTTGGGTTTTCTACAGAAACAGCCAGAGACTCTTTTTGAGAACTGCTTCACTCAGCAACTCCTTCATAAACACATTTTTCAGACACTGTGCCCAGGACTCTTTAAAGTGTCCTAAGAATATTGACTCATTCAAAAGCAGCCCAGCTGTAGTTGGGAAAGCACCAGCAATTGCTCCATAAAGATCGAGATTGTCTTCTTTACATCAAGAGGCCTCCAAAAGTTCTATTACGCTGGACACTCAGATGATCTCCAGCTTCTTTGTGAACACATCGGTTATGAGTGGTCTGAATTCCTTTCTTGAGTCTATTCAAACTATTTTTGGTGCCCTCACACTGGGGGACCCATCAGAGATACCACCTCATATGATGGCTGCCTGGAGCCCAGGGAACTGGCAAGATGACTTTGGGAGACATCTCACTTTTTTTTTTTTTTTTAAGATTTTATTTATTTATTTATTTATTTATTTATTTATTTGACAGAGAGAAAGCACAAGTAGCCAGAGAGGCAGGCAGAGAGAGAGGGAGAAGTAGGCTCCCCACCCAGCAGGGAGCCTGATGCCTGGCTCGATCCCAGAACCCTGAGATCATGACCTGAGCTGAAGGCAGAGGCTTTAACCCACTGAGCCACCCAAGCGCCCGACATCTCACCTTTTAAAAGCCCCATTTTTCTTTTACATTTTTTGTTTTCTTTTCTCATGAACTTTCCCAATCACAGTGTAGTAAAATCTATTAGTGTCCTGGAATGGTAGGAAAAAGATAATAGGGAAAAAATGTCATGGCACATCCAGGAGGTGGGTGAGGAGAATTTAAGGATGGTACTTTTTAAAAGGTGTGGGAAGGGGGGCGCCTGGGTGGCTCAGTCGTTAAGCGTCTGCCTTCGGCCCAGGTCAGATCCCAGGGTCCTGGGATCGAGCCCCGCATCGGGCTCTCTGCATCGGGCTCTCTGCGCGGCAGGGAGCCTGCTTCTCCCGCTACCATTCCCTCTGCTTGTGTTCCCTCTCTCGCTGTGTTTCTCTCTGTCAAATAAATAAAATCTTTAAAAAAAAAAAAAAAGGTGTGGGAAGGGTTAAAGGAAACTTCTGTGAGCCATTACCAGCCCCATTCCTGAAGGGGCAAAGGCAGTGTGAGTGGGACAGAAGCAGAGAGAACTGTAGGAGAGGACCACAGGATTGGAGTGATGGCTTCCAGATAAAGAATATAGCCACTGCTAACAGAGTTGGTCCTCGGTGGGCATACAGGGAGGTCCTGAATGCTATCCTGCCTTGCAGTGTCCTGCAGATGCCTCCTATTGGCCAAAACCAAATCAAAGTCATAGAACTGATGTAGTCCCTAAAGGTCAGCCCTGAGTCACAGAGCAAAGTGGAGAGTGGATCTGGAGAGACGGAAGGAAAACCAGCAGTCACGTTCTATCTTTTCCCACAGCTAGCACCTTGGTTCAGGCCTCACTTTTTCCTCCTAGGGAAGTAACAGCCTTCCTGCCTGTCTTCTAGACCCATCTAGACCATTGCTTTTATGACCAGGTCTGTTTCCAAGAGACTATATTCATTCAGCAGGGGATTGGGGTATATTAACCCAAGCCCAGGAACCAGCTCTGCAATGTCAAGACCCTTCAGTCGGAGACTTCATCGATAACATGTCAGGTGGACTTGGGGATGCTCAAAGCCCTTCCCAACCACGACTTAGGGATACTAGACATATTTTTAAATATCGAAGCATCGACTTGCGACTTCTAAACACAAACAGACCGCTTGAAATGGACTAAGGCTGCCTCCCTGCCCCCTTCCAGAAGACCACGTCATCCGGGCTGAAAATCGATTGGCTCAATCCTGCTGTCTCCGAGGGCGTAGGCTAACTGGGTCCGGGCAGGGAGTTTCCTGGAGCCTTAGACCCTCCCATCGCGCGGGTAGGGTGAAGTCGCTCAGCTCAGGCACAAATCTTGGGCGTCCCTGGCGGTCTTCGACGCTGGCCAGGGCAGCGTTGGGGGGCGGGCAGCAGAAAGCGCAGGCGCAGTGTCCGCACCCGCGGCGCCCCCTCCACGCTCCGCCTGGCGGCCTCGGCAACCCTGGCTGCGTTTTTCCTGGGGAAGCGCGCGGTGGCCACGGTTCGCGTAGAGGTTGGAGTAGGCGCGCGGTAGCGGGCATTCTCAGCCGTGGAGCGCCGCGCGCACCTTCCTCGCGGTGACACGCAGGTAACTGGGCCCCAGAGTCAGGCGGCAGCGGCTGACTGGCACCTTGATGCTGCCTGCCGGGCCGCCCCACCCGAAAGGAGTGAGACTCGACCCCGAACCCCACACACCCACTTTTAGCCATGGCTCCCAAGGGGCAGAGCCCCTCTTTGGGGGTTGGATGGGGCCCGGGGCAAAGCACCCCGCCCCCTTAAAAAACCTTCGTAGGGGGCTATGTTGGACGTCAGAAGGGCTGCGGTCCCCGCAGTTCCCTTCACTGCTTTCCTGGAGAACCAGGACGCTGGGTCAGCAGGGTTAGCATCAACTAGGGCCCTGCACCCCCATTTTGTGCCAACGGAGCACCTATAGGCCCTTCCCCAGCTTCCATAATAAAGGCTGGGGTTGTTGCTTTCCTCTGGCCCAGGAACCCACCCAAACAAGGGTGAGTCCCTGCAGCGTCATGAAAACGGTTTCAAAAACAAACTTTAAAAATTTCTGGATGGTTTTAGAAACATGGCCAAGAATTAGTATTTTTCTTTCTTATGTCTATGATTCTTGTACGCCAGTCTATATAGGTTGAGATTTTCATGGAGAATGAATGGTTTGTAGAAATTCTTCCCCGACGAAAGCCCAGGGCAAGGAGTAGTGGTGGAAGGGCTGGTTATTGCCAGGTGTGCTGGCTAGAGGCGCAGGGGGAGGTCTATTCAGCTTCCCCAGGCCTGGGGAGGGAAACACGAACCCTTCCTGACCCGTCTCTGGGCGCTGAAGAGTTTCTACACTGTGTGCGCCCTTTTGGTCTCTTTTGGGAGGAGGAAGGGGGATGGAATAGTCGCGCGGACTACCTGGAAGGAGACTCGTGTTGGGGCGAATGGGGCCCTGCATCTCTATCCATGCTTTCGCCGGGCTTGGCGAAGAGCGAGATGAAAAGATTGCGACCGAGTAACGACTGAAGGTCCCAAGATAGAACTGGGTGGAAAGGCGGCTTTGGAGAGGCAGTTTCCGAGGGCAATTACGCCTTAGGATTTTGATTGGGGTTGCCCGTGTCCTTGGTGCTGAAGTAAGTGCCTCAAACGCCTTTGTAGGCTCACTTCTCGGACTCCGGCCTGCCTGGCCCTTCTACTCTGCACCTTTGCCCAAAATGGCCCATCTCTAAAGCAGGTGCCAGAGTGGAACCTGCCAGACACTGAAAACCTTTGTAGATGGGTTAGGTGCTGGTTTCCTGAAGATAAGGTAGCTCCCTTCGGGGGTGCAAATAAAGCATATGTATAACAGGTTTGATTACCTACATGCAAGTACTCAGGCTAAGAAACATGAACTCTCACACATGCATCTGTAGGATACATGTATGTGTATATGCACACAAATATAATTTACATGTAAATACATTCATCCGTTTTTCAACACCATCATGTGCTACAAGTTACACTTTTTTCCAGAGCTTTTTTTTAATTCACTTTTTTTTTGGACACCTCTGTTTTTTCTGAACTCTTCAGACCCATTCATTTTTCACAATCATCTGTTCCAAAGCAACAGAACCTGTGGATTAAAGTGTTTGTTATTATGCTGAGCAATTAAGTGTTTACACATATTTTAATTCCAGACAAAGATAGTTTAGAAAGATAAAACTTATGTTGATATAAAAAAAATGTTCTGTTTAAAAAAAAAGATTTTATTTATTTATGGGGATGGGGTGCGGGGTGGGGCACTGAGCAGGAAGACTTATTCCAAGACTCTGAGATCATGACCTGAGCGGAAGTTAGACACTTAACCAACTGAGCCACCCAGGCACCATGATACAAAAAATGTTCTTAAGGAAGTTTAAATAGAAAGAATTAATGAAAAATTTAATAGAGAACAATATGTAGATAACAATCTTATAGAAAGTTATAATCTGAAGAAAATATGACTAAGATATATCATAATGCTGGCAGTTTCAAATATACTGGTGGTATATGGTTTGTGGACTCCTTAAAGATTGCATATGTATTTTTCAAAACATTACTATCTATGGCTTTTTTCCTATAAAATGTATGCTCATCGTAAGAAATTTAGGTAATAATGTATAAAACCAGAGAAAACCATTATAAACAGATTTTTCTTTTAGGGGAACATATATGCATTTTAAATGGATTGATCTTGCATTTGCATTATGTAATTTATCATTAATGTCATTTTTTTTTTAAAGATTTTATTTATTTATTTGACAGAGAGGAGAGAGATCACAATCAGGCAGAGAGGCAGGCTGAGGGAGAAGCAGGCTCCCTGCTGAGCAGAGAGCCCGATGTGGGGCTCGATCCCAGGACCCTGAGATCATGACCTGAGCCGAAGGCAGAGGCTTAAACCACTGAGCCACCCAGGCACCCCCATTAATGTCATTATTAAGGGTTGCATAATATTGCACTACATTGATAGAACATAATTTATTTAAACAATGCCATAATAATGAATATTTGTGTATTTCCAATTTTTTGCTATTACAATTCTGCAAATAACATATTTGAAGAGAAATTTGTGCGATTGTTTCATTGTATTCTTTGAACAAACTCCTAGAAGTGAAATTGTTAGTTCAATGGGTAGGTACATTTTAAACACATTGAATTGTTCATTTATTTGTTCAATTATTTCCTGTCTCCTCTCTTGTCTTATTCTACCATGTTCTCAGCATCTATAACAGTAGTAATATAAGTATGAATAAGATATTTATTGGAAGAACACTATTTCCAGATTGTGCTACAGAAAATGTGTACCAATATATACCATTATAAATACTGAATTAGAATGTCAGTGTTCTCATATTATCACCAAATTTAGGTTATTAGATGCTATCAATCTTTTAAAAGCATTTTCCAATTGGATAGGCAAAAAAGAACATATTTTCAAATATGTATTGGTCATACTTATCTCTTCTTTTGGGAGTTTCCAGCCTTATTTTCTATTGGTGTGCTTATATTGTTTAGTATTTGTCAGAGCTCTTTGTATAGTAAAGACTTTGTCACATATGTTGCAATTTTTTCTTGATTTTTTATTTTTAAATTTTATGGTATTTTATGCTGTACAGAAAATTTCAATTATTATGCAGTCAAATATATATATATGTGTATATATATTCTTTAATTTATGCAATTATTTCAGTATTTCACTCCTCTATTGAAAGATAATGGGCCATAGTTTATGGTTTTATAAAAGATTATATTTTAAACTCTAGGTTATACTCCCATCTTCCTTTTTAGTAAGTTCATGTTAATGGAAAATACCATTAAAGATAGCTTAAGAAGTAGTTAAATTTATTTATTTATTATTTATTTATTTTTAGATTTTATTTATTTGACAGAGAGAGATCACAAGTAGGCAGAGAAGCAGGCAGAGAGAGAGGGGGAAGCAGGCTCCCCACTGAGCAGAAAGCTCGATGAGGGGCTCAATCCTAGGACCCTGAGATCATGACCTGAGCTGAAGGCAGAGGCTTAACACACTGAGCCACCCAAGGGCCACAAGAAGTAGTTAAATTAATTAATTAATTAATTAATTTATTTATTTATTTATTATTTCTTTTTAACTCACATTTAGGAGGCTTGTCCTCTAAGAGAGGTAACATGTTACTCAGTTTGAACCCTTTAATGTGATGTATTGAATTTCTAAATACTTAATGGAAGTGTTTTTCCTTAAAATGCTATACACACACACACACACACACACACACACACACATGCTGTAGTATTTTTAAACTGTTAGTATGTAATCTTTTTAAAAAGGAGCTTTTCTTTTTTTTTTAAGATTTCATTTATTTATTTGACAGAGAGAGATCACAAGTAGGCAGAGAGGCAGGCAGAGAGAGAGGGGGAAGCAGGGTCCTTGCTGAGCAGAGAGCATGATGCGGGGCTCAATGCCAGGACCCTGAGATCATGACCTAAGCTGAAGGCAGAGGCTCAACCCACTGAGCCACCTGGGCGCCTCAAGGAGCTATTCTTTTTGTAGAGTATTTTTTTGTATAAGAAGAAAATATGAGGGGCCCCTGGGTGGCTCAGTGGGTTAAAGCCTCTGCCTTCGGCTCAGGTCGTGATCTCGGGGTCCTGGGATAGAGCCCAGCATCGGGCTCTCTGCTCAGCAGGGACCCTGCTTCCCCCTCTCTCTCTGCCTGCCTCACTGCCTACTTGTGATCTCTCTCTGTCAAACAAATAAATAAAATCTTTAAAAAAAAAAGAAGAAAATATGACAAAGTCCACTTTTTAGTCAAATTAGGAATTCATGTCATTGAAGTTCATAAGACTGCACACATAAGGTTGTGTTCTCTTTAAGGTAGAAGTTAAAGGTCTACCTTAAAGAGAACAAAAAACTCCATATACTATTTTTTTTGTACCCATTATGAGTCAAATAACTTTTTCCAAAAAATAAAAGAATGGTTATTGGGTTATTGATGAGCTATTCTACATTATTTTCTTCCTGGAGTTTATTTTAAACATTTTTTTAAAGATTTTTAGTTATTTATTTGACAGAGAGAGAGAGAGATCACAAGTAGGCAGAGAGGCAGGCAGAGAGAGAGGGGGAAGCAGGCTCCCCACTGAGCAGAGAGCCCGATGTGGGGCTTGATCCCAGGACCCTGAGATCATGACCTGAGCTGAAGGCCGAGGGCAGAAGGCCCACTGAGCCACCCAGGCGCCCCTCTTCCTGGAGTTTAAAAACATTTTAGAACAGCCAAATGGGAATAATTTTATTGTTTTTATATAATAAATTCTAAAATATAGCTGATTATTTTTTTAAAAAATGGGATCAACAGCAGAGTAGAAAATAAAATTCTCTAGTAGGCCATTCTCCACAGGTAACCACGGATATTAGTTTGGAATAAAGATTTTCAGATTATTGGGGTGCCTGGGTGGCTCAGTTAGTTGTCTGCCTTTGGCTCAGGATATGCTCTCCAGGTCCTGGGATTGAGCCCTACCTGGGGTTTCCTGCTCAGCGGGGAGTCTGCTTCTCCCTGTCCCTCTGCCCCCTCCCCCTCGTGCACACGCTCACTCTCTCTCTCTCTCTCAAATAAATACAATCTTTAAAAAAATAAAAGACTTCCAGGGCACCTGGGTGGCTCACTTGTTAAGTGTCTGCCTTCGGCTTGGGTCATGATCCCACGGTGCTGGGACTGAGCTCCACATCAGGCTCCCTGCTTTGCAGGAAACCTGCTTCTCCCTGTCCCACTCTCCCCGCTTGTGTTCCCTCTCTCACTGTCTCTGTGTCAAATCAATCAATTAAAAAAAAACCTTTAAAAAAAAAGACTTCCAGATTATTAAATTCATAAATAAAGACACATTTCGTTGAATGTAAGATGTTATCAATTGTAAGATGCATTTTAAGTTTAGAAATGTGAAAAAATGTGCATCTTAAATTTAGTGTATCATCAATAGAATCATATTGTATCTATTCTTCAGTTATTTTTTCCCCAGAAGATATAGATATCTTTCCATCTGATACATGGAAGTACTGAATTAATCAACATCCCACTTAAGTGCAGATTCTTTACAACTTTTTAATAATAAAAAAATGCCATACTGAACATTCTTTTATCTTTTTTAAAGATTTCATTTATTTATTTGACAGAGAGAGAGATCACAAGTAGGCAGAGAGGCAGGCAGAGAGAGAGAGGGAAGCAGGCTCCCTGCTAAGCAGAGAGCCTGATGCAGGAGTTGATCCCAGGACTCTGAGATCACGACCGGAGCCAAAGGTAGAGGCTTTAACCCACTGAGCCACCCAGGCACCCATGAACATTCTTTTAATATCCCTCTGTGTAATGGTATTATTTCCTTAGAATAAAGTCCTAAGTGAAATCGATAGTTTAGGGAGAATGCACACTTTGCATTGTGGCACATGTTATCTGTTCTTTAAAATTCCTGTAAAAATTTGTCCTGCAAAAAATAGTGCAGGATGTTCTAAATTCTTTATTCATGCTAGAGATAATCAGCTTTTCCCATTTTCCTCACTTAAGAGGCAAAAAAGATATCTCACTCTTTTTAAATTCTTGTTTCTGTGACTTTTATAGAAATTGTGCATCCTTCCATATGTCTGTTGGTTATTTGTATTTCTTATTTGGCAAACTACCTATTCATGGCTTTTGCCCAGTTTTTTTTTGTTTTTTTTTTTTTAGTTTTTAAGAGTCCATTTTATATGAAAGATGTTGACCCTTATTGCTATTTTTATTTTTAGTCACTTAAATTTTGCTTTGTTTTGGAGTTATTTTCCCCCCAAATGCATTTATTTTATTTTTTCAGTGTTACAAGATTAATTGTTCATGCACCACACCAAGTGCTCCATGCAATACGTGCCCTCCTCAATACCCACCACCAGGTTCGCCCAACCCCCCACCCTCTCCCCTCC
>CM053603.1:76948649-76992447 GCA_028646535.1 Procyon lotor
TTGCAGGGTCATAGGGTAGCTCTGTTTTTAATTTCTTGAGGAATCTCCACACTGTTTTCCAAAGTGGCTGCACCAACTTGCATTCCCACCAACAGTGGAAGAGGGTTCCCCTTTCTCCATACCCTCTCCAACATTTGTTGTTTACTGTCCTGTTGATTTTGGCCATTCTAACTGGTATAAGGTGGTATCTCAGTGTGGTTTGGATTTGAATCTCCCTGATGGCTAAAGATGATGAACATTTTTTCATGTGTCTGCTAGCTATTTGTATGTCTTCTTTGGAGAAGTGTCTGTTCATGTCTTCTGCCATTTTTGGACGTGATTATCTGTTTCATGAGTGTTGAGTTTGAGGAGTTCTTTATAGATCTTAGATATCAGAGCTTTGTCTATAGTGTCATTTGTGAATATCTTCTCCCATTCTGTGGGTTGCCTGTTTGTTTTGTTGACTATTTCCTTTGCTGTGCCGAAGCTTTTTATCTTGATGAAGTCCCAAAAGTTCATTTTCGCTTTTGTTTCCTTTGCCTTTGGAGACATGTCCAGAAAGAATTTGCTGTGGCTGATGTCAAAGAGGTTACTGCCTATGTTCTTCTCTAGGGTTTTGATAGATGCCTGCTTCACATTGAGGTCTTTTATCCATTTCGAGTTTATCTTCGTATGTGGTGTAATAGAATGGTCAAGTTTCATTCTTCTACATATAGCTGTCCAATTTTCCCAGCACCATTTATTGAAGAGACTGTCTTTTTTCCACTGGATATTTTTTCCTGTTTTGTCAAAGATTATTTGACCATAGAATTGCGGGTCCATATCTCTCTATTCTGTTCCACTGGTCTATGTGTCTGTTTTTGTTTCTGCACAGATTTAAATTTTCATGGAGACAAATCTGTCCATCTTTTCTTTGTGATTTTTCACGTTGATATTATACTTAGAATACTACCCTAGTTCCCCATCCCAAGATTATAAAAATATTCTCTAGTGAAAGAAAGAGCACAATTAAATTTACTAAGGAGTAGAGCTTAGAACCATTGTATTGTATTTAGATAGTCACCAGTTCTGCTTCTAATACGATCTAATAGGTTTTGTCTATTTGTGTTGGTAGATCTATCAGTCAGCTCCAGCAGGGGGTGGGTAGTTGTAAGTAGAGGGGCCAAAGGAACTGAAGAGGGGCAATGATCACACTGGTTTCATTTAATTAATACGTCTAACATTTTTGTTTTACTTATTAGAAATGGGAGTTAGTGAATTCAGTCACAAGAGAAAATAGTATTTGGGAGATTGGAAGGGAGATTGAGTGATTAGTCGTAACTTTTCTTCATACTTTTACATAATGTGATTCTTTTCAAAGACAAGATTAGCAAGAATATGTAAAGATATAAGTAATCCAATTATTAAATATAAGTTTAGTTGGAACTTGTAAAATTAATTTTCACAATATTTTTTCCCCAAATTTCACAATATTTTTAATTCAAATAGATAGCTGAATTCCCCAATACCTTTTAACTTGGATAGCGTTGCTGTTCACACTTCAGGCCTCCTATCTGATCTCAGCAGTTTTTGACTTATCTAGCAATCTAACAGTCTGTGGTTTTCATGAGGATTGGACACCTCTCCCACCCCCATTATTAGATGCTTCAAGAGTCTTTGCCTCAAAAAAAAAAGGGGGGGGGCGCCTGGGTGGCTCAGTCGTTAAGCATCTGCCTTCGGCTCGGGTCATGATCCCAGAGTCCTGGGATCGAGCCCCACATCGGGCTCCTTGCTCGGCAGGAAGCCTGCTTCTCCCGCTACCACTCCCTCTGCTTGTGTTCCCTCTCTTGCTGTGTTTCTCTCTGTCAAATAAATAAAATCTTTAAAAAAAAAAAGTCTTTGCCTCCTGATGACCTGAGTAGAAATATAATTTTCTAGTTTGGCATTGGAATTTGTTGGTGAGGAAAAAGATGTTGGCATTAATTATACTCTAATGAGACCTTTTTTTCTGAGCACTTTTAAACATTTCATTGGTAAGGAGAGTTTTGTTTCATTGTCTTTGCTAAGGCCACCTTGCACTATGGCCAGTATTTCTTAAACACTCTGATAAATCACAGTTCCAGGATGTTATGGGCCACTAAAATATCTTCCTTCTTATTTCATGTTTCTCCTGAAAAATTTTTATTATAAAACCAGGCAAAGTGCCCTTCTTTTCACCACACATATTTTTTTCTGCCATTCTTCCCTTAGCAATGATTCTTCAAGTAACTAAAGTGTCACACCAACAGTCACTATCTCCTGGTCACTGTTTTGGGTGTGGGAGGGAGAATGATAATCACTCCAGTATTACTCCTTTCTCACTTTTCATCCATCTACCTTCGAGTCTAGACACAAGAAATAGTCTTCTACTTGTCAGCATATGCCATAGATAAGCTGAGGTTACAGAGTTTTTTCTTCTTCTGTGGACCAAAACTTTATTTTGCCCTATAAATTTTAATATACATATATAATCTTATTTATTTATTTATTCATTTATTCATTTATTTATTTATTTATTTAACAGAGAGAGAGAGAGATCACAAGTAGGCAGAGAGGCAGGCAGAGAGAGAGGGGAAGCAGGCTCCCTGCTGAGCAGACAGCCCGACGTGGGGTTCAATCCCAGGACCCTGAGATCATGTGAGATCATGACCTGAGCCAAACGCTTTAACCCACTGAGCCACCCAGGTGCCCCTACATATATAATTTTAAAATTTTGGCTTATATAACATTACCACAGATTAAATTGTTTATTCATTCTTTCTCTTATAGTCATTGCTGTAATAGAATTATATGTGATGAAGAGGCATATATAATACTTTATGTGCTCTTAGCACTATTTGATAGTTACATAGGAACTCAATTCACATGCCTATCATCTTTACTAAAATTCATTTAATCATTTCCTGACTGTATCAAAATCACTTGGTTTGTACCTTTTCCCTTTTATTTAAGATCCCAAATATCAGCAGCTTTATTGAACTCTTACTTTAAGAACTTGATGAAGGAAAGTAGAAATATTAGATAATTTCTCATTTATTTTGCCTTGGTCTCTGTGTAACTGGCTGAGCCATTGCTCTAAATTGGGGTGAGAATCCCAATGGTGAATAAGGCTTCTGAAGCTGGTAGTGAACCAAAGCCAGATACTCACATTATTTCCTAGATTCCCTTAAAGTTAAGGTTAGGAGACAGAAGATAGAGTCAGGTTGTAGAAGTGTGAGAACCAGAGCTCAGCATCACAACTAATTAGATCCAGAATTAGTGGTGTTTGGATAAGACTGTGACTTTCTCCAAAGCAGGCCCGCTATGCCAGAGACCATGCAGCATTTGTTGAGTAGTCTGGTATTGCACTGGGACCTGGGTATACTGAGAAAAAGATAAGGACAGATCTCTGTTCTTGGAATGTAACACTTTATCAGAGGTTAGTGTTACATATACAACTTACAGTGATACCACATGTCAAGGACTATAACAAAGTCCTGTAGAAAGTGTTCTTAAAGCCAGAGGAAGAACAGATTGTTCAGTAAGAGGCTTCTCCAAGTAAGTCACTAGAAACATTGTGAGAATGTGTTTGGAGATTTGCCAGAGCTTTCTTTGTGGGTTAGTTGATGGCCTCAAGTAGGGCTAGTAGCTGAGGGTTTGGATTTGAAGGCTGCCATGTTTAGCGCCTTTGTAAGCTTGGGCAAGTCACCGTGGCAGGTTGAGTTTCACCGAATTTTTAATAAAGATCTCATTCATTCATTCATTCATTCATTCATTCGTCAGAGAAAGAGAGAGACAGCACAAGCAGGGGGAATAGGAGGCAGAGGGAGAAGCAGGCTCCCGACTGAGCAAGGAGCCCAATGTAGGACTCAATCCAAGGACCCTGGGATTATGACCTGAGCCGAAGGCAGATGTTTAACCAAATGCTTAACTGACTGAGCCATCCAGGCATCCCTTGTTCTTCATTTTCACAATTGTTTTGATTCCTTAAGTTTCCATATGAATTTTAGGATGGATTTTTATTTTTAATTAAAAAATTTTTTAAAAAAAGATTTTGTCAGAGAGTGAGCGTGTGAGAGCACACAAGCAGGGGAAACAGCAGGCAGAGGGAGTAGCAGGCTCTCTGGTGAGCAAGGAGCCCGATGTGGGACTCAATCCCAGGGCTTGGGATCATGACCTGATACAAAGGCAGATGCTTTTTTTTTTTTTTTTAAGATTTTATTTATTTATTTGACAAAGAGAGAGACAGTGAGAGAGGGAACAAAAGCAGGGGGAGTGGGAGAGGGAGAAGCAGACTCCCTGCTGAGCAGGGAGCCTGATGCTGAGCTCATCCCAGGACCTTGGGATCATGACCTGAGCCAAAGACAGCTGCTTAATGACTGAGTCACCCAGGCATCCCATGAATTTTTTTTTAAGAGCAAATAATATTAGTGCCTATCTTAAGGTTGTTGTGGGATTAAGTAAAACATTACATGTAAAGCACTTGGTATAAGCCTAGTGTATAGTAATCTAGTTTGTTTATTTTGCTTTTCTAGAGTTGCATGTAAATCACTCTGGACAAATGATTATTCATTCTATTATCAGAGCTTTCAATGGTAAATGGACTATACAAACTGTGTTTTCTGCATCTGTATGATAATTCCCCTAATTTGGAATTTTCTCTTTTAAGATAGTTTAAATCCCAGCCTTCTGCTTTTTACCAATTCACATACTATCCACAAACAAAATAGGCCTGGTCTGGCATTATCATGACTTTAGCTTTGTTCTTTAGTACTCTGATGTTAAAGCAAACACATATTTAATTGTATAATTTCCTTCCTTTAATGTATATGGAACTTGTTGTGCTGTTTTGTGGCACTTGTAACCATGTATTGTTTCTCCCAAATGAACATGTACATTATTTTTATATTTTTAAAAAATTATTTATTATTTGAGAGAGAGTGAGTGACCACGTGTGTGTGGTTGGGGGAGGGGTAGAGGGAGAGGGAGAGAGAGAGTCTTAAGCAGACTCTGGGCTGAATGCAGAGCCTGACATGGGCTTTTTCTCACAACCCTGAGAACATGACCTGAGCCGAAACCAAGAGTCGGACACTCAACCAACTGCGCCACCCAGGTGCCCCAAACATGCACATTTTTTAAGAGAAAGTTTATGTCTTCCTAATCTTATGTCCCATAATGTCTTAGATAGTGCCTTCCACCTCATGGGCTTAGGTAAATATTGACTGAATGAAGGAATACACGTGAATGCATAAGGCTGCCAGAATAGTTGGTGTGATCTCAGGCTGCTCCCACAGAAACAGAAACTCTGGAATAGGAGAGATTATAAAACCTGGCATATGTTCAGAGAAGAACGGTTAAGATGGTGAGAAGACTGAAAAACCACGATTACCCATGGAATAACTGAAAAAAAGAGAAGGTTTTCAGTTTGCAGAAGGAAAAAAACTCATAATGGGGGGACTGCAATGTGGAAAGTAGGAAATAATTCTGAAATTATTGAATTGTTGTCATGTGGAAGAAGGGATTAATTATTGATACTAGCAGAAATACATAGTAACAGCCTCTGGAAATTATATGGAGAAAGATTTTGACACAATGTTAGAAAGTAACTTTCTAACAGAATGACTCTTAGGTGGCTGCCTTGAAAGGGAGTGAGCTTCCTGTCATTGTAGGTGTTCAAACAGATTTGGTGCTATCCTTTGGGGATGCTGTAAAGGATATATAGATAGCCCCTGACTTAACGATGATTTGGCTTATGATTTTTCAGCTGTATGATGTGCAAAAGCCATACGCATTCATTAGAAACCATACTTCTAGTTTTGAATTTTGATCTTTTCCCAGCCTAGCAATATGTAGTATGGTTTTCTCTGGTGACGCTGGGCAGCAGCAGTGAGCCCAGCATCTAGTCAGCTACATGATCATGGAAGTGAACAACTGATAACAACTATTCTGTTTTTCACTTTCAATACAGTATTCAATAAATTACATGAGATATTCAATACTTTATTATAAAGTAGATTTTGTGTTAGATAATTTTGCCCAACTGTAGGCTAATGCAGGGGCATTTAAGGTAAGCTAGACTAAGCTATGATGTTCTGTAGATTAGGTGTATTAAGTGCATTTTTGACTTAAAATATTTTCAACTTATGATGGGTTTATCAGGATGTAACACCATCATAAGTGGAGAAAGATGTATAATTACTTGCAAAGGAAATAGATGACTCCCTAAATCTTTTTCAAGTCTCATGGTCTTTAATTCTATGTATATTATTATAGTATTATATATGGTTATCTTATTATATGGTTACCTTATATTATATATATACATATTAATGTATACATTGCATATGTGTATATATGTAAAGATATATATTCTATCACAATAGTGCCTAAATTAATGAAGGGTAAAAGTGGCTTTTCAAAAACTTGATCTTGATTACTTAAAAAAATATTACTAACATGTTTTTTGCTTGAGGATACCAGTTTATAAAATATTATTCTGCATGAATGCTGTGTACTTAAACTGCAATAAAGAGTTTAATAATGTTGTTGGCATCTCAAGCACTAGGGTGGTACAATCAGTTAAGTATTCTACCTTGGTTTCAACTCAGATCATGAAGTTAGGGTTGTGAGATTGAGCCCCTCATGGGGCTCATGCTCAGTGCAAGTGCTCAGTGCAGAGTCTGCTGGGGATTCTCTCTCCCTCTCCCTCTGCTCTACTCCCTCGTGCTCTCTCTCTCTCAAATGAATAAATCTTTAAAAAAATAATGTTAACATCTCAAAAGCAAATAGATATTATTTCAGTTTCTAAATTAAAATGGCCTGATCCATCTAGTTGTTACCCTTTCCTATTAAAAATTTTTACTATGGGGGCACCTAGGTGGCTCAATCAGTTAAGCATCCAACTCTTGACCTCAGCTCCGGTCTTGTCATGTATCTGTAATCTTTAATTTGTGACAGTTCCTGATTCCTTCCTTGTCTTTAATAACCTTGACATTTTTGAAAGTTCAGGCTCGTGCTTGTGCTCTCTCTCTTTCTCTCTCTCTTCTGCTCTCTCAAATAAATAAAATCTTTAAAACAAAACAAAACAAAGTTCAGGCCATGTTGTAGAATGCCCCTCACTTTAGGTTTGTCTGTGTTTATGATTAGATGCAAGTTATACAATTTTGGCATGAATATGATAAAAGGTAGAGTGTTCTCAGTGTATCTTATTAATAAAGATTTGCAGTTGATATTAATTTTGATGACTTGGTTACAGTGAACTTCTTCACTGTACAGTTATTAATTTTCCCTTTATAATTATAAGGATTTTGTGGGGAGATACTTTGAGATTATGTAAACATCCTGTTCTTCAACAAACTTTCAGTCACTTATTTTATGATTCTTGCTTGAAAAAATTATTACTATGATGATTACCAAATGGCAGTTTTTCCAGTTTCTTTTTTTTAAAGATTTTATTTGTTTGTTTGTTTGTTTGTTTGGCAGAGAGAGAGAGACAGGGAACACAAGCAGGGGGAGCGAGAGAGGGAGAAGCAGGCTTCCCTCTAGGCAGGGAGCCCATTGTGGGCTCAACCCCAGGATCCTGGGATCACGACCTGAGTGGAAGAAAGACACTTAACTGATTGAGCCACCCAGGTGCCCCAGTTTTTCCAGTTTCAACATTTATTTTACATTTATTAGTTGGTATTTTACTATAAGAGTTTTTCTCTTTTCTTTTTTTTTGTTAAATCATTAATTTACATAAGTAATGACTCCGTTTTATTCAATGGATTTTAATCCACTGTCATTATTGATTTCAGTGCTAAAACTGTCAGAGATTTGGCTGTTCAAATCCTGTTTAAGCTAGTTCTTGTGTTCTTTTGACATCTCTATTTTATTCTTGGAGTACTTTCTGGTGTAAGATGTTTCAGGCTTATCTTGTTTCTCTTATTCTTTTTTTTCATTATTATTATTTTTTGTTCATACATTTTTTAATTAACGTATAATGTATTATTTGCCCCAGGGTACATGTCTGTGAATCGTCAAGCTTACACATTTCACAGCACTTACCGTAGCACATACCCTCCCCAGTGTCCATAACCCAGCCACCCTATCCCTACCCCTTGTTTCTCTTATTCTTACCCAACCATTTCAGTCATTTCAAAAGCTATTTCTCTAGGAAATGGTTCCTTTAAGTAGACAATGCAAGATCCGGGTGCTAGGTGTGGTTATTAATATTGGGGTGTCATTGCTTTTAGACTATTTTAGCAGACAGAGCCAGGAAACTCACCAACACATATGCACATAGATCTGTATCTATTTCTATATCTAGTCATTTATTCATATTAAAATCCATGAGTTTACTCTAATATCTTCAACTCCACTCCAACACCACAGGGTTCCTTCTAGTCTTCACTCTTTCTATTTGTAATTTCCTTTCTGATGATGAGAAATTTGGCCCCCGTTATCTTCAATATTTAATTATTGGCTCATTTTCTCTTTATATAACTAATACCTTGGTCTCATGGGCCACCTCCTTTGCCCCAACTCCTCCTCAGACCCAGTCCTGCTGGCTCCATCAGCCTTCTCCAAGTCACACAACTAGAAAATCGTAGAATGGGGGGAAAAAACCCTGCCAATTATTTGACAGATAGCCCTTTATTGGTCTTCAAACCCAAGGGCATTTGTGAAAATGCTCCTGTGAAGATGCACAAGGAAAAGGGGCCCTTGGGTTAATAAGATGAAGATTTAACCAGGAAGAGTGGCAGTCCCCAGGGATGTCCCTTCTGTAAGAAACTTGGAGAATGAAGGTGGAGGCAGCCAAATGCTGCCACCTGCCAAGAATCACAATGAAGGAATTCTCCAAAATTGGTGTGGTTCAGGGTTCAGTCAACCTCCTTCTCCAGTTCCACTTATATTCCACTGTGTTTTGTTACTATGTCTAGAACACATTCCATTAAACAGAACCTTATCACTGTGCTGTATTTGTAAAGAGGGAAATATTGCTTTTATTAGCAGCTTCTTAAATTGAAATTCTAGGAGATGGATGATAGTGTCTATTGTTTTAGTGCTGACTTCATTTCCTGGTCCAGAAGATCAGAAATCTGTTTGTATTTTAGAAAACAGCATGAGGTCCATCTGTTCAGGTCATATTTTCCCACATTAACACAAAGATTTATGGAGTGGTAAACTTATGTAAGAAAAACCAATCATAGTTATATTATTTGCTGCCATTTGAATTGAAATTTTTTTGTTAGCCATGAAAATATAGTAGTAAACACACATGTGCACAATGAATTAATTCTTTTAAACACCAAATATAATAAAAGAATCCATAGTTCATGTAGTATTTCACCTCTGTTTTGTTTTGCATTCTAGACATCATCCATTCAAATTCTTTCTGTGATACTGTTTATCCACAGTTTTGCTTCCAACAGAAGGTACAGACAGACGTACAAGAGCTATATTTGGCTTCCTGGGTGACTATTCTGGTCTGGCTAAAATACAGAGTAATGTTTTTTTTTTTTCCTCTAATGAAAATAGCTTGATTCCCTCCAACAGACCCCTCCAGTTTATGAAATAAACACATACTTAGGTTGAAAATGAAATAAAAAGTAATAAGTATTAAAAAACTGAAACTCTGTCATCTGCAGTATAAATTGTTTTATATTTTAAAAAAGATACCATGAGTATTCTTTTATAACTTTCTTTTTACTTAGCAATGTGACATGACATTTATGTCATCATGTATACATATATATTATCTTTTTGGATGACTGCATAGTATTGCATTGATGTTTTTATTTTACCAGTCCTCTTTTAGAGGATAATGAAGCTATTTTCAATTTTTTTTTTATTGTGTAAAGAAAGCCATGATGAATATCCTTGCATGTAATCTTTATGTACTTTATAGTGATCTCTTTTGGATATATTCCTCCTGGAAATGGCATTGCTGGGTCAAAAAGTTCATACATTTAACATTTTGATACATGCTGCTGGTAAAAGTAACTCTTAATGAGATGAATTATATATACAATGCTTGTCCTTCATATACAATGTCCCTGTCAATGATGGGACTTTGCAAAGTCTCTTTTCAACTTTGTAGTCACATTATATACATACACATTATACAATATATAATATACACATTATATACATGTATGTATATTCTCTAATAGACATTTAAGGGAGTGATTTTAATAAATCTAGGTATGCCGCTTAACCAACCAGGTGTTGTCAAGATTTACTCAAAATATAATTTGTGGTTTGATTTGAAGCAAGATGACATTTGGTCCATTTCTTATTTTTTCTTATTTTAATATAATGAATTCTAGTAAATGGTATATGGGAGTGAGTTATAATTTCACTGAGTGATGTCTACAGTATGAAGAATCAGTTATGATTAAATGAAACCAAATTTGTAAAATTTTGATCTAATTCATGTGGCATTTCCATAAGTCTTAGCCTCAAGAGGGATTTCAGGGTTGGCTTTCTCATGGATAAACAGCAGCAAGAACAGAGTAAATGTGAGCAGGTGGTGTTTGTAGTGTGTGAGGGATTTGTGTATAGACCCTATTTATCCTTGATTTCCTTTTTTTGTTCAGCATCTGGTGCAAGTCCTGGAGGTGGGGGTTGGTAGGCTTCTTTGAACTCACCTGGGCTGTTGGATCCTTTCTCAGGAGAATTAGGGAAGGGATAAGCAACCAGTCATACTTTAACAAGCGTATAATCTGTTTTACATTACATTTAATTAGCATTGAACCTAATTGGTGGCTTAACCATTTATATACATATAAAAAAGATCATGGAAAGAAAAGGATTATTTTATTCCTGCCCCTCCCCCTTCTAACAATGGCTCCCTGCCACTCTTAACAGATTCACTCTGCACAGCTGACTTTAAAGGTGCTGATTCACTGCTGATTGATTCTGCCTTTTTTTTAAGACAGTAGGAAAGTAAGTGGTAGATGATAAATATGTGTTCACTGAGAATGTCATAGTTTATGCAAATTGATAGGTCCACTGCCTCAGAGATTAGAAAAGCTCTTTCTTGGAAAGGGAAGTGTCGATTATAAATGGTGAAAGACTCTTACATTCCAGCAAGTTCTTAGCTGCCAACCGACATGTTCATCACAGTATGCCAGAATGGTTTTTAAAATGGTACAACATAAATTGCTCTGCTCCAAATCAAGCATCATTGCCTTCACACAAGCCAAATCAACCTGCTTGTTTGAAAACTGCCAAATAAGGCTTTCTTTCAACCTCAGTTAACTTTTTCCTTTCCTGGTGTGCATGGTTCATTACAATCTACTAAAGTCATCAACCACATTTGAGTATAGGGGAGCCAGGCTCCTCACCTTGATTTTGCCTACACAGCAACAGGCACCATTGCTTCCAAGCTGATGACAAGAGAGAATGTTCAGCCTAGTTTGAGCCCGATTGATAACGCCCTTCCCAACTTGCCCCTTTCCACCCCTTTCCCTTTTCTACTTTTTGCTTTCATTTAGTTCTTTTCTTTTTCTGTCTTTTTCCCTCCCAGAGCTAGCTGTTGATTCCTAGCAGCTCTCAAACGGCTGATAAACTATCCTTTCACTACCTTTCTGCCATAGAACTGTCAGCTGAGTCTTCAGCTCAAAAGTCTACATGCACCAAACTCCTGTTTGGTGCATCTCAGCCGTTTCTCCTTCCTACCTCTCCACCTCCCCCACCTTCACCCCATCAAATCTGTCTCCTTACCTCATCTCATCTTCATGTCTCTAAGCTGTAATTTTCTCATCTCCTATAACCCAGACTCGCATAGCCCAGCAAAATCCTCAGGTCTCTCTCTCATTCTCTTGTATCCTAGCTTAGCCCAACTCTTCCCAGCTCCCTTGCTCCTCCCAGCCTGGCCTACTCAGAATCTAATATTCACTCCCTTTCCTACACTAACCAAGCAGCCTTCATTCCCAGCCCAGTCTGCCATACCACAGATGCAGCCTTGCTTGGCCCTATCAAAGCAGCCTTGACCCATATCATCGTGGGCAGCTTCTGCTTTTCAGCCCACAATAAGGATTCTTTCTCACCTAAGTATCCCTCTTTTAAGCTTATGTTAGCTAACATGCTGAGGAGCTTGTCATTCAGCCTCTGTGCCCAAATCTCTTCTAGCCTGGAATCAGTGAGCTGTCATGCAGTTCTGGTGCTGTTGTGCCTTTATTAGCACTGCAGGGAATGACCCTCACAGAGGATGTTACTTCATTGACCTGTCATCAGCAAAGTATAGAGATGATGGTGGATTTGGACTTATTCTTCCACATTTCTCCCTTGATTTTTCTAAGCAAGAAGATGAATTTGTGAGACGGTTAGCAGGGTCAGGAGGTGCAGTTAATGGCTATAGAAAGGAAAGCTAGCTATTGCTACAGTAATACAGAATTGGACCCTATCCAAGGGCAGGACTAACAGGGTCAGAGCACCAATATCAGATTCCAGAGTGCAACAAACTTGTCATTCCTCAGACCCTCAGAGTAGATTATTTTCCCTAAAGAATAAGATGGTTCTGGCTAGAGTGAAAGACCTCATATACTACTAATTTTTAAGCTGAGATGTTTCTTACTGGTCAGTAATGTGAACATAAAAGTCAGAATTCATCCACAGCAACCCCCTAAATAACATTTTTAGGGTAAATACCCAATCATGTCTACAAATCATGGGGGTAAAACTCAAGTTTATAGTCAATTGAGGTCCATTTTAAAATTATAACAGGGTTGCTAGAGGGGATGTGGGCAGTGGATGGGCTAAATGGATAATGGGTATTAAGGAGGGCACTTATTGTATTGGGTACTGGGTGTTATACATAAGTGATGAATCACTAAATTCTACTCCTAAACTAATATTACATGACATGTTAAGTACTCCTGAAACTAATATTATACTATATGTTAAGTAACTATTTTTAAATAAAAACTTGAAATATTATAAAAAAATAAAATTGTATCCTTCCACTCTAAAAAATCAAAAACATGTAAGATAATCACTTCTTGCTGTTATAAATGAAAAGTACTAAGTAAGCAATCATACTTAACACAGTTTAATAAAATGTCATAATACTTTGGTAAATATTCAGATGATGACTTTGAAATAAATGAAGATAGCACCCTATTTCATAAAGCTATGTCTAATATATTAACATTTATTGCTCTTTTTTTTTTTAAGATTTTATTTATTTATTTGACAGAGAGGAGAGAGATCACAAGCAGGCAGAGAGGCAGGCAGAGAGAGGGAAGCAGGCTTCCCGCTGAGCAGAGAGCCTGATGCGCGGCTCGATTCCAGGACCCTGAGATCATGACCTGAGCCGAAGGCAGAGGCTTTAACCCACTGAGCCACCCAGGCGCCTCGCATTTATTGCTCTTAAGAGAATTCAAAGTATAGCTTATTCTAGCCACCAAAACATTTTGAGAATGGAAAAAATGGTAATACCAATAATATTTTGGTCTTTTATATTCCAAACACTCAATGCCACCCTTCAGTAAATACCCTCACTCCATTCATTGGGTCTGATTTTACTGCTATTTCCTTATTTCTTTCTTGCTGGAGAGTTCAGGATCAGCTTCAAATGACAAGGAGATATGAAAAATGAGGTTCAAGGGCTTTCCTATTTTTTGGTTGAAAATTCTTTGATGATGTAACACAAATGAAAGTTCTCCCAACCCAAGAACTTTGCAGAGATGCTGACCCCTCTCCCTGAATCTTTGCTGGTTTGTTCTGACAATTCTGGGCCAGCATGGGGCCAACAGAGACTCCAGGACCAGCCCTCACCAGGACAGGTTCCTCAGGGATCTGGAATCAATGTCCCCAGCTCAGCGAGTCAGAATTACAGCTGAGTGACAAAGATAACAGTCTGAGGGCCATCTCAAAGGCAAAATCGGGCAGAAACAGGAGAATGAATTGCAGAACCTATGAGAACTGATAGCAAGATGGGAAAAAGTTCAAGGAACGGTTGCAAAAATGCAGTTCAGGACTGAGCTTTGTTTTGTTCTATCAAAATTATTAAATGTGCTTTAAGTGTCAGGAACATAAATATGAATGAGACCTTCATGGAACTCATAGGCCACAAAGGAGATTCTGACTTTGGCATGCTTCCTTTAGATGGTGTCTGGATCTACTGAAGGAGTGGACATGGCAGATTAAAGGAGCCCCCTTAGGCTGTGCACAAACCAGAAAACTTGGGATGTGCTGACAAGTCCTGTCCAGCATGAATATGTGAGGAGGTAGAGTCATACTATGGCAGCTCCCCATTTTTCTGTGGCTCTAAGTCTTCCCTGAAAGAGCACTTTAAAAATCAGAGGTCTGAGTGAATTTTAATACTTGCCACTTGTCCTGGAATTTGCTAGCTTGGCCTAGATGATTTGAGTAGAAGTCTTTGGGAGAGTAGACAGAGTGTACAAGGGAGTTATAAGAAAGCAAATTGCCTTGATAATTGCATTTCCAGAGAACTAAGTAATCACATAAAATTTAAAAGGTCTCCAGTAAAATGGCTTGAAGGAATTATTCAGATTCTGTTCTAATTAGCAGCCCTAAGTCCTTGTTTACCACAACTGACATGTATTCCTTCATTATGAGCTCAAAGTGCTATCTACCCATCTTTAAGGAAATCTTATGTTATTATTACCCTAGACTGCCAACCAATTCTGGTTGATCCTTTCAAAAATCTACTGTAGTTTTCTTGATAAACTGTAGGCTATTTTCCTTAAACAACATCTACACAAAGAGCAAAATGTAGGCAAATTGTCTGCTACAAATTACTATTATACACCATCCTATCCCATCAATAAAAGAATTAAGAGCAACTTAAGGAATTATCTTCAGTTTTTGATTCATAAGACCAGGACTATGTGAATATTTTTCCATAAATTTCAAAATATTAATGCTTTATTAGCATCTGTATTAAAATAATATTATAAAAAGCAGAGTAGGCAGGAAGTTCCTTGATTGATGGGATTCAATTTTAAATATTACATGATACACTAATGTATCTGTGTATCAGACAGGGTTTAGTCACAGATAACAAAAATCACTCTACCTCTTTGAATCAGAAAGAGATATACAAGAAATCAGAAGTTTCTAAAATCATTAGAAGAGTTGGAGGAGCAGATTTCAAATTGGGACTCCAGGCATACTTCCTTGAGTGCATGATTTTTTTATCCTTTAAAAAATTCCTAATCTAGCAATTCATAAACTGTATATAATAACCTTCTTGCTATAGAAACAGCAGAGGGGAAAATAAGTCTTTCTTCTGTGCTAATGTCAAAATCTCCACAGTATTTGACAAATAGGAAGCAAGCAAGCTAGTATTTATTGAGCATCTGCTATGTACTTATGATCTATATTTTCATTAAACCCTTATTAATAACCTTTTCAAGTTGGTAATATCAACTGATCTTGCAGATGGAGAAACTAAGGTTTAGAAAGGCTAAGTGATGCATGCACAGGTAGAAAATGATAGAGACAGAATTAAAATTCAGATCTGCACTCAGCATCAGAGAAATACAAATCAAAACCGCAGTGAGATATCACCTCACAGCAGTCAGAATGGCTAAAATTAGCAAGTCAGGAAACGACAGATGTTGGTGAGGATGCAGAGAAAGGGGAACCCTCCTACACTGTTGGTGGGAATGCAAGCTGGTACAGCCACTCTGGAAAACAGTATGGAGGTTCCTCAAAAAGTTGAAAATAGAGCTACCCTATGACCCAGCAATCGCACTACTAGGTATTTACCCTAAAGATACAAATGTCATGATCTGAAGGGGCACGCGCACCCGAATGTTTATAGCAGCAATGTCCACAATAGCCAAACTACGGAAAGAACCTAGATGTCCATCAACAGATGAATGGATAAAGAAGATGTGGTATATATATACAATGGAATACTATGCAGCCATCAAGAGAAACGAAATCTGGCCATTTGCAACAACATGGATGGAACTGGAGGGTATTATGCTAAGCCAAATAAGTCAGTCAGAGAAAGACAATTATCACATGATCTCTCTGATATGAAGAATTTGAGAGGCAGGGCGGGGGGTTATGGGGAGTGAGGAAGAGTAATGAAATAGGATGGGATGGGGAGGGAGACAAACCATAAGAGGCTCCTAAACTCATGAAGTGAACTAAGGGTGGCTGGGAGATGGGTGGGTAAGGAATAGGGTGGCTGGGTTATGGACATTGGGGAGGGTATGTGCTATGGTAAGTGCAGTGAAATGTGTAAGCCTGATGATTCACAGACATGTACCCTGGGGCAAATAATTCATTATATGTTAATAAAAAAAATAAATTAAAATTCAGATCTGCTGTTTCCAGAATTGGTTAAATTTGTTGTCCAGTATTGGTTCTTAATCCAAAATCCTATTTGATGGCATCCAACCAAAGCACTGATTCAATATTTATTTATTTATTTTAAAGATTTTATTTATTCATTTGACAGAGAGAGAGAGAGAGATCACAAGTAGCCAGAGAGGCAGACAGAGAAAGAGGGGGAAGCAGGCTCCCTGCTGAGCAGAGAACCTGATGTGGAGCTCCATCCCAGGACCCTGAGATCATGACCTGAGCTGAAGACAGAGGCTTTAACCCACTGAGCCACCCAGGCGCCCCTGATTTAATACTTAAAAACTATATCCATCAGGCCAGTTAACTCAGCCATTAAGAGATATTTTATAATTCATTTTTTTCTGGATGATCCATGAGGATATGGTTCTTAAAAGTAGACATTTCTAACAGTATTTCAGGGGGAAAGCAATCCAGCAAGTAGTTCCTATCTTAGGCAAAAATAATCTTGTCCATGTCACTTGACCTAGAACACTGTAGTCTTATCCAACACTTTTCTAGATCTTAAGAAGATAAAAAATTATTTTCTAGGAAAACTCGTGATTTTACATGTAGGCAATTCTTTTGTCCATATCTGTACTAAGCATGTGGGGCTTCTGAGACTACAAATCTGATCTTTAGACATTCACAGAATGATGGTGTATGAGTTTTCTGTTCACTGCTATAACAAATTACCACAAAATTGATGGATTAAAACAACAGGAATATTATGTTACAGTTCTGTAAGT
This sequence comes from Procyon lotor, assembly GCA_028646535.1. Classification (NCBI taxonomy): domain Eukaryota; kingdom Metazoa; phylum Chordata; class Mammalia; order Carnivora; family Procyonidae; genus Procyon; species Procyon lotor. Next base: position 76,965,680 of record CM053603.1, read on the forward strand.
CAGAGGTCCAGTACAGATATCACGTGGTGTTGGCAGGGTGTATTATTTTCTGCAGACTCTAGGGAAGGATCTAATACTAGACAAATCTAGTATTTGTCTTCAATACTAGCAACAGCAGGCTGAATTCTCACATTGTATCACTCTGACCTTGCTTTTGTTGTCACATCTCCTCTGACTTTTCTGTCTCTGTCTTCCACTTTTAATCGTTTGTGATTACATTAGGCCCAATCAGATAATCCAGGAAAGTCTCCCTATTTTAAGGTCAGTTGATTTGAAGCTTAATTCCATTTGCAACTTTAAGCCCCTTAGTCTATAAAGAAATGTATCGACAGCTTCTGGGAATTAGGATGTGGATATTTTTGGTGAGGGTGTATGGGGGCATTATTCTGCCTACCATGGATGATTACTTTGCAATGTAATATAGAAGAAAGGGCTTGAGAAGGCAGACCTGGATCTGAACTTTGTCCATACCATCAACTGGTTATGTCACTCACTAACTGGCAAGTCATGCACTCTCTCAGAACCTATTTCCTCTTATGTAAAATGGAGATTATAACACCTACTGTACAGAGTTGTTTTCTACCTTTAAGTGAGGAAACAAAATTCTTAGTACATGCCTAGCACAGCGATGGGGCTAAATAAATATAGCTATCATCATAATTAGAGAATCTAGAGCCATATTCAGGGCCAAATAATCCAAAAGAGTATGTCCCAGGTACATGGAAGCATCTGTGCTTAATATTTCCTGTGGTTTCATTTTTCCTTTAACTCTAATGTAATGGTTGCTTGAAATCCTTTCAAAACCAAACAGTGTATAGACCCTAAACAAACACACAAAATATGAATGAACACGCATTTTATTTTAGTCTCAACTAGTTTCTCTCCATAGATCATGTTCTGAATGGAGAACAAAGAGACAAATATGAATAGTTTTGATTTATCTATTTGTTTTTTGTTGTGGATTTTTTTTGTTTTGTTTTTGTTTTGTTTTTAACAATTTTCCTCTGGCCACCAAAACCCATTTCTTCATTTATATTCAGTGCGAAAACTTCAAACTTTTTATCTGTTCATTTTCACATATGTGGCTTTTCCCATGATGGTAATGGATCTATCTCTGCACAAAGAATCAGTGGCAGCTGGTCATCCCATTTGCCTTTTAGCTCTCAGAAAGCTAATAAGTGACCTATTGTGTTCAGAGCCCTTATTAACTAGCCATTAAAAATGATGTTATAGAAAATTTAGTGACATGGAAAAATATTTACAATGTATTGATAAATAGAATGGGGAAGTTATAAACTGGGATATGGTGTTTGATGCCATTTTTTTGAAAAAAATATTCACAAATAGAAAAAGGCTTGAAAGGATCAGTAGTTATCTCTATGTGAGATAAAAAAAAACCATTATGAATGGTTTTTATTTTTTCTGTTTGCTTTCACACATTTCTGAATTTTCTATAATAAAAATATGTTGCTTTTGTACTAGGGATAAATAAAAAATAATTTTTTTGTGTAGAGATCCAATTGTGGTAAATAGCTCCTGAGTCAGAAGCTTGTTCAGAGCAAGTGGCCAGGGAAGCTTGATAAGGGACTGCTGTGACTTTGTGGTGGTGGGAGTCACCTGATTTGGCCAAGTTGTGAGGCATGTACTGGGAAGTAAGTACATAGCAACTAAGTTCAGCCTGGTAATGCTGAGACATGTATCTCCAGCACCCTTCCTCTTTGATTGACAATGGCTTAATTAAGAAAAGGAGATAAACATTACTTAAGGAACACCTCCAGTTATGCCTGAGAAATTTAATATTAAAAGAAATATGGGAGACCTATCAGCAGAAATAGAGCCAGAGGTAGAGACGCTAAATAAATTCTCTTAATAGTCAAACTGCACACTATAATGTTTTATTATTCTTGAAATATTATTAAGGACTTTAAAGTGCTTTAGTGGATAAACTTCCTTACTTGAGTTATTTGAGCCACTTAAATTCATTTATATATATTAATTTTGTTCTTAACAAAATTTGCTTCATTAAACAAATAGTCCGTTCATTCATTCAACACTTACTGAACACCTGTTCTCATGCCAACCACTGTGCTAGGTGCTGAAGATATAAAAATTGGTAATACCTAATTTTAATACCTGTGGGGTGAAAACTCTCAAAGGTTTAGTGGGAGAGAAAGACAAAAACACAATTGTAGCTCAAAGCAATAAATTCTATGACCAAAGGTATAATGAAAGAATGAGGGTGGGCATCTAACTTGGAGGTAAGAGGTAGGCTTAGGGAAATTTTTCAGAGAAGGTGATATTTAATCTGAGCCTTGCAGAATGAGCAGGAATTTATGAGGTGAAAAAGCAGGAAAAGAGTATTCCGTAAAGAAGGAATAGCATAGGTAAATACCCAGAGGCATGAAATAGCATGACATTTTGAAAGAGTTTCCTATAGTTTGAAATAGCCAGAACTTTTGTGCGTGTGGAGGACCAGCAGATGAAGAGGCTGTGAGAATTCATTTTATGTGTCAACTTGGCAGGTTGAAGACTACTCTACATGTCCATGAAGGAGTCTTTGGATGAAATTTACACTTAAAATCCTGAAATTGAGTAAAGCAGATTGCTTTCTATAATGTGGGTGGGCCTCATCAAATCAGCTGAAGGCCTCAACAGAAAGACTAATATCCACTGAGAAGAAAGGAATTCAGACTATTTGATCTTGAACTGCAACTCTTCCCTGGGTTTCCAGACTGGGGCCCTACCCTGAAGATATTGGTTTTTTCAGGCACCACAATCACATGAATCAACTCCTTAAAATAAATCTCTGTATATGTATATAGGCATACTTCATTGCACATTGCTTTAGTGTGCTTCACAGATAGTGCATTTTTTACTAATTGACGGTTTGTGGCAACCTTGTGCCTATTGGTGTCATTTTTCTCACAACATTTGCTCACTTCATTTCTGTATCACATTTTGGTAATTTTCACAATATTTCAGACTTTTTCATTATTGATACATTTGTTATGGTGATCTGCGATCAGCGATTTTTGATGTTACTATTGTAACTGTTTTATGAACCATGTCCATATAAGATGTCAAACTTATTCAATAAATGTTGTATGGGTTCTGACTGTTCCATTGACTAGCTGTTCCCCTATCTTTCTCTCTCTCCTCAGGCCTCCTTATTCCCTGAGATACAATATTAAAATTAGGCTAATTAATAACCCAACAATGGCCTGTAAGTGTTCATGTGAAAGGAAGAGTCACATGTCTCATACTTTAAATTAAAGGCTATAAGTGATTAAGCTTAATGAGGAAGGCCTGCTGAAAGCCAAGATAGGTTGTAAGCTAGGCCGCTTGTGCCAAAAAGTTAGCCAAATGGTGAATACAGAGGAAAAGTTCTTGAAGGAAATTAAAAGAGATACTACAGGGAACACACAAATGATAACAAGGCAAGATAGCCTTATTGCTGATATGGAGAACATGTAATGGTCTGGATAGAAAGATCAAAGCAGTCATAACCTTAGGCCAAAGCCTATCCAAAGCAAAGCCCTGACTCTCCTCAATTCTTTGAAGGCTGAGAGAGTTGAGGAAGCTATTTTCAAAAGGAAATCTTGAAACTAGCAGAGGTTGGTTCACGAAGTTTAAGGAAAGAAGCCATCTCCATAATATCCAAGTGCAAGGTGAAGCAGCAAGTGCTGATGTAGAAGCTGCAGCAAGAGATCCAGAAGATATTAATGAAGGTGGCTGCATTAGACAACAGATTTTCATTGTAGATAAAAACAGCCTTCTATTGGAAGAAGATCCCATCTAGGACTTTCATCGCTAGAGAGGAGAAGTCAATGCCTGGCCTTAGAGCTTCAAAGGACAGAGTGATCCTCTTGTTAGGGGCCAGTGCAGCTGGTGACTAAGTTGAAGCCAATGCTCATTTACCACCCAAAAATCCTAGAGCCCTTAAGTATTATGCTAAATTTGCTCTGCCCGTATTCTCTAAATGAAACAGCAAAGCCTAGACAACAGTATATCTATTTACAACATGGTTTACTGAACATTTTAAGCCCAATATTGAGAGTTAACTGCTCAGAAGAAGATTCCTTTCAAAATAGTACTCTCATTGACAATGTACCTAGTCACTCAAGAGCTCTGATGAACATGTGTAAGATTAATGTTGTTTTCATGCCTGCTAACGAACATCCATTATGAAGCCCATGGATCAGGGAGTAATTTCAACTTTCAAGTCCTACTATTTAAGAAATACATTTCAAGGAGCACCTGGGTGGCTCAGTTGGTTAAGTGTCTGCCTTCAGCTCAGGTCATGATCTCAGGGTTGTGGGATTGAGCCCACATAGGGCTCCCTGCTAGCGGAGGGATGCTTCTCCCTCTCCCTCTGCTTCTCCCCGCCACTTGTGGGGAGATTTTAAATAAATTTTAAAAAATCTTAAAAAAAAGAAATATATTTCATAAGGCTATAGGTGACATACTTAAGTGATTTCTCTGGGCGAGTAAATTGTAAAGTAAGTGCTTTGGAAAGGATTTGTCATTTTATTATTTATTTATTTATTTGTTTGTTTGTTTATAAGGTTATTTATTTTAAAAAGATTTTATTCATTTATATGTGTGAGAGAGAGGCAGAGATAGCAAGAGAGAGTATAAGTGGGAAGGAGAGGGAGAAGCAGGCTCCCCACTAAGCAGGAAGCCTGATGCAGGGCTTGCTTCCAGGATCCTGGGACGGACCATGACCTGAGCCAAAGGCAGATGCTTAATTGAGCCACCCAGGCCCCTGAGATTTGCCATTTTAGATGCCATTAAGAACATTTGTGATTCATGGAAAGAGGTCAAAATAACAACACTTACAGGAGTTTGGAAGAAGTTGAGTCTAACCCCCATGGATGACTTTGAGAGAATTAAGACTTTAGTGGAGGAAGTTAACTGCAAATGTGCAGAAATAGCAAAAGAACTAGAATTAGGAGTGGAGCCTAAAGATGTAATGGAATTGCTGCAATCTCGTGATAAAACTAATGGATGAGGAGTTGCTTCAATGGATGAGCAAAGGAGGGGTTTCTTGAAATGGCATCTCCTCCTGGTGAAGATGTGAAGATTATTGAAATGGCAACAAAGGATTTAGAGTATTATATAAACTAGCTGATAAAGCAGTGGCGGGGTTTGAGGGGATTGACTCCAATTTTTCTTTAAGTTTTTTTTTTTTTAAGATTTTATTTATTTATTGGACAGAGCAGGGGGAGCAGCAGACAGAGGGAAAGGGAGAAGCAGACTCCCTGCTGATCAGGGAGCCCCATGTGGGACTAGATGCCAGGATCATGACCTGAGCTGAAGGCGGACGCTTAACTGACTGAGCCACACAGGTGCCCCTTGACTCCAATTTTGAAGGAAGTTCTACTGTGGATAAAATGCTTATTAAACAGCATCACATGCTACAGAGAAATCATTTGTGAAAGGAAGAGTCAACTGATGTGGCAAACTTTATTGTTGTCCTAATTTAAGAAATTGTCCCAGCCACTGCAAACTTTAACAACCACCATCTGATCTATCAGCAGCCATCAACATCTAGACAAAACCTTCTACCAGTTAAAAAATTATGACTTGCTGAAAGCTCAAATGATAATTAGAATTTTTTGACAATAAAATATTTTAACATTAAGGTATGCATATTTTAAAAGACATAACGCTATTACACACTTACTAGACTACAGTACAGAGTAAACATAACTTTTATACACACTGGAAAACCAAAAAATTCATTTGACTTGTTTTATAGTGGTATTTGCTTTATTATTGCAGTCTGGAACTGAACCCTCAATTTCTCTGAGGTATGCCTGTATATGCCCATTCTATTGATTCTTTTTCTCTGGAGAATGCTTAACTAATAAAGAAAGTAAAGGCAGAAAATATGGAAAATTCTTCTGAATACAGGGCTTTCAGTTACTTGAGACTACTTATGACTGAGCAGATACTAAGAGAGGGATATGTAGATATCTGGGCCTATAAGATCCTATAGAGATGTCAGTATTCTTTTTTCTTTTTATCTTTTATTGAGGTATAATTGACACACAATATATTAGTTTCATGTATATACCATACTGGTTTGATATTTTAAACATTACAAATTGATCCTCACAAGTCTAGTTACCATCTGTCCCCATACAAAATTATTACAATATTATTGACTATATTCCCTATGTTGTATTCTTTATCCTCATGAATTACTTATTTTATATCTGGAAGCTTGTACCTCTTAATATCCCTCACCTATTTCGCCACCCCCAACCCCTCCCCTTTCTGGTAGCCAACAATTTGTTTCTTATATCTGTGAGTCTGTTTCTGTTTTAGTTTGTTTTGTTCTTTAGATTCCACATATAAATGAAATCATACAGTATTTGTCCTTCTCTATCTGACTTATTTCACTTAACATAATAGTCTCTAGGTCCATTCATGTTGTCACAAATGGTGAGATAGCATTCTCTTTTAATGGCTGAATCATATTCCATTGTATGTATATGTGTGTATATATATATACATATATATAAATATACACACACACATATATTACATCTTTATCCATTCATCCATCAGTGGACACTTAGGTTGTTTCCATTTTTTGGCTATTGTACATAATGCTGCAATGAACTAGGGATGCATATCTCTTCAGATTGGTATTTTCATTCATTCAGATAAATACCCAGAAGTGGGATTGCTGGATCATATGGTAATTATGTTTTTAATTTTGTGAGGAATTTCTATACTGTTTTCCATAGTGGCCGCACCAATTTTCATTCCTACCAACAGTATTAGAGGGTTCTCTTTTCTCTATATCCTCCCCAATAATTGTTATTTTTTGCCTTCTTGATAATAGCCAATCTGATTGTGTGTGGATGATGTGAGGTGATATCTCATTGTGTTTTTGATTTGCATTTCACAGATACAAAAATGTTTTGTTCACAAACACAAAAATGCCAGTTGGCCATCTGTATGTCTTCTTGGAAAAATGCCAATTCAAGTTCTCTACGCATTTTTCAGTCTGGTTGTTTTTTTGATATTAAGTTGTGTAAGTTCTTTATATATTTTGGATTTTAACCCCTTATTGAATGTATGATTTGCAAATATCTTCTCTGAATCAGTTTGTCATTTTGTTTTATTAATGCTTTCCTTGCAAAGGCTTTTTAGCTTGATGTAATCTCCTTTGTTTTAGCTTTTGTTGCCATAGCCTGAGGAGACTGTCCCCCCAAAATATTGCTAAGACCAATGCCAAAGAGCTCACTGCCTGTGGTTTCTTCTAGGAGTTTTTGGTTTCAGGTCTTTTTTTTTTTAATTTTTTTAAAAGATTTTATTTATTTATTTGACAGAGAGAGAGAGAGATCACAAGTAGGCAGAGAGGCAAACAGAGAGAGAAGGGAAGCAGACTCCCGGCTGAGCAGAGAACCCGATGCGGGGTTCGATCCCAGGACTCTGGGATCATGACCCAAGCCAAAGGCAGAGGCTTTAACCCTCTGAGCCACCCAGGCACCCCTTTGGTTTCAGGTCTTACATGCAAGTTGTTAATCCATTTTGAATTTGTTTTTGTATATGGTGTAAGATGGTGGTCCAGTTTCATTCTTTTGCATCCAGCTGTCCAACTTTCCCATCACCATTTACTGAAGAAATGGTCTTTCCCCCATTGTATATCCTTGCATTCTTTGTCATAGATTAATTGACTATATATGTTTGGGTTTATTTGGGGGATCTCTATTCTATTCTATTGATCTATGGGGTCTGTTTTTGTGCTAGGACCATACTCTTGATTGCTATAGTTTTGTAGTATAATTTGAAATCAGGCAGCATGACACCTCCAGCTTTGTTGTTCTTTCTCAAGTTCGCTTTTGCTATTTGAGATGTCAATAGTCTTTTAAAAAAATTAATTAATTTGTCAGATAGAGTGAGCGAGTGAGCAAGAGCACAAGCAGGGGGAGCAGCAGGCAGAGGGAGAAGCAAGCTCCCCACTAAGCAAGAGCCCGAAGTGGGACACAATCCCAGGACCCCAGGATCATGACCTGAGCTGAAGGCAGATGCTTAATCAACTGTCACCCAGGCATCCCCAAGATGTCACTAGTCTTATCATTCCCTATTCTTTTCCATGTCTTCCTCTTGGTTTTGAAATCCATTTCATTCTATCCACAAATATTTATTGGGTGCCAGTATGTTCCAGGTACTGTGTTAGGGGCTGAGGATAAAATGGTGAGAAAGTCTGCTATCAAGAAGTATACCATCTGGTGGGAAAGACAGGCTATAAACAAATGAATTCAGGGACAGTGGAGGCACAAAGATGGGAGAAGCCAAGAAAGACTGCAAAGGAGGAAGTAACACTTGAGCAAACCACTAAAGCACAAATGTGAGCTCAACAGAGTGAAAAGAACAAAAAGGGGGAGGGCCAAGTCATTCCAGGCAGAAAGAACAATGTGAAAGAAAAACTAAAATATATTGAGGACTTGCTAGGTGCCAGATATTAAATGTTTTGTGTGTATTTATTAACTGATTTATTTATTTTTAAAGATTTAATTTATTTATTTGAGAGAGAGAGAGAGAAAGAAAGAGAGAGACAGCCAGTAGGAAGAGGGGCAGATAGAGAGGGAGAGGCAGAGAATCTCAAGCAGACCCTGTGCTGAGCATGGAGCTTGACGTGGGGCTTGATCCCACAACCCTGAGACCATGACCCAAGCTGAAACCAAGAGTCAGACACCCAAACAACTAAGCCACCCGGGCACCAGGCAATATTAACTGATTTAGTAGTCTCATTCTACCCTGTGAGGTAATATTATCATTGTCGCAATTTTACAGAAGAGGAAATAGGCAAAGAAGTTACACAAGTTGCCCAAAGTCACATATTTAATAAGTTCTGTAGCTGAGGTTCAAATCCAGGCAGTCTGGCTTCAGTATTTATTTTGTTTTGTTTTAAATTTCCAGTCCTGTGCTACTCTGTCTTCTTCAGTCATGAGGCAGCACATGGAATTGTTAAATCTTTTTTTTTTTTTAAAGATTTTATTTATTCGACAGCGAGAAACACAGCAAGAGAGGGAACACAAGCAGAGAGAATGGTAGCGGGAGAAGCAGGCTTCCTGCCGAGCAGGGACCCCGATGCGGGGCTCGGTCCCAGGACCCTGGGATCGTGACCTGAGCCGAAGGCAGACACTTAACGACTGAGCCACACAGGCGCCCCTGGAATTGTTAAATCTTAAAGCCAGAAGGGCCCTTAGATAATCTTTTAGGGGTTCTTGCACAAGAAAATTATAAAATTAGGACCACTAGCAATGTTTTAAAAAATACCAGTGCATAGCATTTCCTCCCCCTCGCCCCCAAACCACACAGGAGAAACCACAGCTCTGCCCTCCCGCCCCCACTTTTTAAAACTTAGAACTTGTAGTAAAATATGCATAACACAAAAATTACCATATTAGCAGCCTTGTTTAAGTGTATAACTCCATACCATTAATTACAGTCACAATGTTGTATAACCATCACTACTACTTCCAAACCATTTTCCTTACCCCAAACAGAAACTCTAAAACTATTAAGCATGATTCCCCATTCCCTCTCCTCCCAGCACCTGGTAACTTCTAATCTATTTCCTCTTTTTATGAATTTGCCTATTCTAAATACCTCATTTAAATGGAATTATACAATAGCTGTCCTTTTGTCTGGTTTATTTAATTAGCATAATGTCTTCAAGGTTTCTCCATGTTGTAGTATAGATTGGAACTTCATTTGTTTTTATGGCTGAATAATATTTGGTTGTATGAATACATTGTCTTTATCCATTCATCTGTTGAGGCACATAGGTTGTCCTCCCGTACTCCCAACCTCTGCCCACCAAACACATGCTGGAGGAATCACTACTTTTTTTTAGACAGGAAGAGACAGAAAGAAAGGGAGGAGGGTGGGGAGGCGAGGGGGGAAGAGAGAGGGGGAGAAAGAGAGAGAGAGAGAGAGAGAATCCCAAGCAGGCTTCATACCCAGCATGGAGCACAATGCAGGGCTCATCTCACAACCTTGAGATCATGACCTGAGCCTAAGCTGAAATCAAGAGTTGTACACTTAACCAATTGAGCCACCCAGGCACCCCAGCAACCACTACTTTCTAAAACTTAACATTATCGTACCCAAAGAGAATAAAATGACAAGAAGAGGCAAAGGCTGAGTACCAAGGGGCACAGGGAAAAGGCTCAGAGGAGTGAAAATGTGTACAATTAGTTTGGATGGCAAGAAGCCAGGTTTTAGGGTGAGATTCTCAGTGGCAGGAGTGGTTATGTGATTGGGATTTTTCTCCTCCTTTCTATACAGGTATTTTGTCTTCATCACCCCTATTACCTGTCAGAGAACTTGTGATTTTAGGAAAATGAAAATAGTTTTGTCTATTCTGAAAGCAGATTCTGACAGTGATAATGCTTCATTTAAGGCAATGAAATAAATACTTCTTTGTGACATCATTTGCATGAATAAGTGGTAACTACTCCTGGGCTAGAATGTTAGACAGGGTGCCTGTAGGGGATGGGAAGTTGAGAAGGTCAAGTAGGGAAAGAGGGAGGGGATTGGGAAATGGAAAGGAAAGAAGAGTAGGGAGCAGAGACTAATTTAGGGTATGTGCGACAAACTTCCAGACAACACCCTAGAACAAATTATTTTCAACAATAGAACCTACTGACCTACTCCACATTACCTACCTGGTGCCCTTCACACAGAGTATGTTTAATAATGTCTATCAAATTAGTTTCCCAAAATGAATACCTTCTTTTACCTCCTTTTAAGTTCTTTCAGTTAAAAGTCTGGTAGGCCACTAGTTTTCTCCAAATTTTTAATGTTCTATCCCTCCCCATTGTTCCCCTACTCCTAAACCTCCTAAGGTTTCATTTTCTCACAAAGCTGAGTTGACCCATACTTAGCACTTAGCACATTATCTGTAAAATGTAAATATCAATATGTCTGGCTATTGATGGTATTGCTATTATTTTCTTCCATCTTTCTGTTTTCACTGGATTTTAGAGCTATTAGTTTTGTCTGTCTTTATTCTATTTGATTTCCTATTCTTACTTTTTATCCTATTTCTGATTGTTTCTGTTAGAGTGCCGAAAATATTGTCATGGTGTCTGGCTAAATCAAGGTCTTTGTCTTCTTAGACTCTATCTGATAGTTAATTGCAAGGATGCTTTAATCTAAGTGTTACAAAAGGGAAAATGACTACCTTATTTTTTTTTCTGAGAGATGTAAATGAACCGTTCTTTGTCAAGCAATAATCTCATGCAATATGGGTGATAATTTTTACTGAAAGTTCTGCCATTACATATGGTACATCTGACTTAGAATGATTCTGTCCAGAATCTGGTCTGAAATTTCATTTTATATTTTTATAGAAGTATATTCAGTTGATTTACCATAGGAGACTACTAGACTGTATGTCTCCTCTTTTATTATTTATTCTTCTATCAAATTTGCCTACGAGGGGTTCCTATATAATCTGAGTATTTGATTGAAGCTTTGTACCATTAACTTTTCCTGTAGCCCCTCTTTTATATCTTCATCAACTGTTCAGTTTCATGATCTGATTATATACTTGGCTCATTTTTTAAATTTATTTATTTGACAGAGGGAGAGAGATCACAAGTAGTCAGAGAGGCAGGCAGAGAGGGGGGGAAGCAGGCTCCCTGCTGAGCAGAGAGCCCGATGCGGAGCTCCATCCCAGGACCCTGAGATCATGACCTGAGCTGAAGGCAGAGGCTTTAACCCACTGAGCCACTCAGGCACCCCTACTTGGTTCATTTTGATTGACTATTTGCCACTTACATGTAACATGAATATTATCACACCTTCTAAGAAAGCAAACATTTAATTCCTCATGATAAATTCTTCACTTCCTAAGTGTACCTGATACAGGAAAGGGCATGTCCTTTACCTTCTACTCTGTTATTTCTCACTTATTATCAATATTCTTGTCTTTCAAACTCTATTAGTTTACTTAAGAAGTAATTTTCTAGTTTGAGAGGTGGGGATTTAGAAGCAAGTTCTTTTTCCTCTAAAGCAGTATACCTTTACACAAAGATACAGGCTCAAAGAGTATTTAAATAAAGTACAAGCAAATTTAAATGCTGCCTCTAATTCCTCCTGATCTTTAGGAGTTGCAATGGGGAAGAGAGAAGAATCCCTATTCAAAGAGAAGTGTTAAGGGTTATGTTAGCCAGGGTTAGGCCTAAGGATGGGTAGAATCATGCTGGTAGCTTTTGGAGCATCAGAATGTGAGTCCCCCTTTTCATCAACTTAGAGGGAAGAATGGCTTCTCTCAGCAGGTCTCAGGAGGTATATTTAACAGTACAGAACCTTTGCATGTCCTGATGTTTCACGATATCCTGGAAAGGTGGTTGTTGTATCCTCCCTCATAGGTGATCAATTTGGTGTAGTCTTTCCATTTTCACTCAAGGACAAGACTGTCCAAGCAGATTGGGGTAATAAGGTATTTAGAAAGTTGGAGCAGAGGAAACAAATGAGAATAAAGACTTGGAGAAACGACATGTACATATGATGACTGAGGTTGGGAAGGGCACTGACTAATCACAGCAATATTTATGTTAAGGATTGATAGAGGCTAGATGAGGCAGGGTCTGGAAAGCCAGGCAGAAGAGCGGAGATTCAGTGCAGTAGCCAGGAGAAAATCACTGTAAGCTCTTAAATAGGGAACATGCAAGGGAAATTGTTGCTTTCTTTTGAATCTTTTAAAGACAGATTAAAGTGATAGTGGTATAATACAGATGGACCTTAAGGAAGAAGGATTGGAGCTAGTTAGGATGCTGTTGCAATATTCTAGATAGGAATTCACAATAACCTGATCCAGAATCACAAAGATTAAATGGAATTGGAGAAGGAAAAATCTGAGAAATATTTCAAAGACAAGAACAATATGATTGATGACCAACTGAAAGTGTGACAGCAGAAAGGATAATTCAGAGTATTCCTTGGTTTTTAGCTTAGGGAACTGGAGAAATAGTGATATTGCAAACATAGACTCAGTGAGATGTCATGGAGAAAATCGCTCTAAATTAGGGAAAGAAAATCTATTTTGGAGACCAAGATTATTCAATTTGGGATTACTGAAGCTGAAGTCACGACTCGATACAAATTGGAATAAAAGAACATCAGATTAGCTTGGTAATAATATGTAGAAGGACTGCAAGTGGGAGGCCCAGGTTAGGAAAATGAAGAATTTGGAGGCACAGGTGGTGTTTTTTAAAATGATTTCTTCCACCTGAAGATAGTGTCATTTAAAAGAAAAAGGAGTAAAGAGGAATGAAACAGTTGACTACCCAGATGGTGTCAAAGAACAAAATAGGATTTTGATTTCTAGACCAGGGTTTAAGATCCTGGAACTGTTGAGTTTTTGGCAAGGACAGGGAGTATGTTATAAGGACAAAAAATAATTAAAAAGGTTTACTCTTTTTTTCAGAGGGGAGGGGAGAAATCAAAGAAGAAATTGTTCTTAGACAAAAAGAATGAACAGGAAAGAGAACTGAGTAAACAAATACAAGTCTTGGAGAAAGAATAACAATGTAGAAGATACCCAGTGTTTCAAAAAAGGTGAAAGAGGAAAGAAAGGAAGCTGAATTCTTGTTAACATTTACCAAGAGTTCACAATATGCCAGCACTGTGGCAAATTCTTTATATGCATTATCTCATTTAATCCATACAAGTTTTTTTCCCACTTAACAAAATGTCACGGACATTTCTGTGTCAATAAAGATCTGCATCATTTTTAATGGATGTACAGCATAGTATTCCATTGTATGAAGGGTCATTGTGATAAGCTATGGTGAACCCTTCTACTCATACATTTTTTCGTACGCTCTTTTTTTTAACAGATGAACATCTTATTTTGGTTTGCAATTTAATTTTTTGAGCAATATTGTGATTCTAAAATAAAAATACAAAAATGCATATAGCATAAGTGTTTTTTCCACTCTTATTCCCTGTTCCACCCTAACAATTACTAGTTTATTTTGTATCTTTCCATAATTTCTTTTTATATAAGCATAAAAACATATTATTATTTTCTTTTTAAACATATAAGTGATCGTATCTTTAAGATAAAATCTTAGAAGTGATATTGCTAGATTAAAGGGTAATTTCAGTTAAAATCTTTATATTGACCAATTGCTTATCAGAAAGATAGTACACAACAACAATGCATGACTGTCACTAAATCCATTTTACTTATTTTCTAATTTTGATATATCTATATATCTGATTATGCATGAGGAGTCCGGAACAAATGTTCAAAAGACTATAATTTGTACTACGGAGCTAATTGTGATATTATACAGAAGTGATTATACAAAAAACTTTGGACTTATCTGTTTAAAATTTATATTATAGACAGTAGACACAATGAAAAGGAAAAGTTTTATCTAAGTTGTTATTTATTTACTTTTCTGTGTTTTTCTTATTGTATGAGTGGGGAAACAGGTAGGAATGAAAAGAGGAACGAAAAATCTCAGTTTTTTGTGGTGTAAAGATAAGTAACAGCTGAATGGGACAAAGAATAAGCAGAACAAGAAATAGGGGCAAGCATCAGATGAGACTGAAAAATGCAGGTTTTTTACAACCTCTACTCTCTATGATTAAATTGGTGCATATGATTATAATAGAAATTAAAACTAAATTTCAACTGAATGTGTACATTTGTCTCTTTTTTTTCTTCAATAGAATTGATTATCTGAAAAAAATGGATACTTCTCCCTCCAAAAAATATCCAGTTAAAAAACGGGTGAAAATACATCCCAACACAGTGATGGTGAAATATACTTCCCATTATCCCCAGCCCGGGGATGATGGATATGAAGAAATCAATGAAGACTATGGAAATTTTATGGAAGAAAATCCAAAGAAAGGCCTGCTGAGTGAAATGAAAAGAAAAGGAAGAACTTTCTTTGGAACCACGGATACTCGACCTCCGCCAACAGAAGATCCAATGACTAATAACATTGGACAATTCCAGAGCTTTGCAGAAAAAAATATTTTTCAATCCAGAAAAATGTGGATAGTGCTATTTGGATCTGCTTTGGCTCATGGATGTGTAGCTCTTATCACTAGGCTTGTTTCTGATCGTTCTAAAGTTCCCTCTCTAGAGCTGATTTTTATCCGTTCTGTCTTGCAGGTCTTATCTGTGTTAGTGGTGTGTTACTACCAGGAGGCCCCCTTTGGACCCAGTGGATACAGATTACGACTCTTCTTTTATGGTGTATGCAATGTGATCTCTATCACCTGTGCTTATACATCATTTTCAATAGTTCCTCCCAGCAATGGGACCACTATGTGGAGAGCCACAACCACAGTCTTCAGTGCCATTCTGGCGTTTTTACTTATAGATGAGAAAATGGCTTATGTTGACATGGCTACAGTTGTTTGCAGCATCTTAGGTGTCTGTCTTGTCATGATCCCTAACATTGTCGATGAAGACAATTCTTTGTTAAATGCCTGGAAAGAAGCCTTTGGGTACACTATGACCGTGATGGCGGGACTGACCACTGCTCTTTCCATGATAGTATACAGATCTATTAAGGAGAAGATAAGCATGTGGACTGCACTGTTTACCTTCGGTTGGACGGGGACAATCTGGGGAATATCTACTATGTTTGTTCTTCAAGAACCCATCATCCCATTAGATGGAGAAACCTGGAGTTATCTCATTGCCATATGTGTCTGTTCCACTGCAGCATTCTTAGGAGTTTATTATGCTTTGGACAAATTCCATCCAGCTTTGGTCAGCACAGTACAACACCTGGAGATTGTAGTAGCTATGGTCTTGCAGCTTCTAGTGTTACACATATTTCCTAGTGTCTATGATGTTTTTGGAGGGGTAATCATTATGATTAGTGTTTTTGTCCTTGCTGGTTATAAACTTTATTGGAAAAATTTAAGAAGGCAGGATTATCAGGAAATACTAGACTCTCCCATTAAATGAATATTTGATTAATTATTTTGTTAACATTTAGTTATTAATAGGTACACTGCCATTTTAATGTTTACCTATAAATGTCTTGTGTTGTATAATTGACAGAGTGGTATATAAAATCAATATACATCTACATATAGGTGTACAAAATTTATTATAGTCTAATATGTTAAAAAACAAATATTAAATATGTGAAACACCATGAGCCCAGTGTCTCTACTGTTATTAACAAAAAGTAATTGTGGTAGGAGAATGTTAACTTTTATCACTAAAGAATATAATACTTGAGGAAATGAGCCCTTTCAGATGGAACTTCTGTGGCCCTAAAAAAATGTTTATGCCCAATATTCCATAAATGTTTAATAAAAATCCTTCAATACCCAAAAATATTCATTGGTGAAAAGTACACGATAAGGTGAAATCTTAATAGCCATCCCTGTTTTGTCATCTGCTTACATTAGAAACTAGAGGTGACTAGGTTGGGTAACTTGAGTTGAGGCAAGAAAGAGAGAACAAAGGAAAACAGCTCGTTTTTCAATGGACCATAGTGGTTGCCCTACTTTCAAACAGAAAATTGGTTTTCCCTTTTCTATAGCTACATTAGGTAATGCATATGAAATTGAAGTAGAGAGAAGACTGGATTCTTTTTTTTTTTTTTTAAAGATTTTATTTATTTATTTGACACAGAGAGAGAGAGAGAGAGAACACAAGTAGGCAGAGAGGCAGGCAGAGAGAGAGGGGGAAGCCGGCTCCCTGCTGAGCAGAGAGCCCGATGCGGGGCTTGATCCCATGACCCTGAGATCATGACCTGAGCCGAAGGCAGAGGCTTTAACCCACTGAGCCACCCAGGTGCCCCAGAAGACTGCATTCTTTTTTTTTTTTTTTTTTTAGATGCAACAGCAAGAGGATTTATTTCCAGCTAGCTGGGGCTCTCACTTTTTTTTTTTTTTTTTAGAAAAGACTGCGTTCTTGATGGCTCTACTTGGTCTATGCAATTTTGGACCTGATGGTGGAAGACTTAATGTTGGAGCAAGGTCTGTTTATCCTGTTTTTAAGATCTTTTCCAAAACTGCCCTTCTTTATGACTTTGTAGCAAGTACATGTGTACAGCTGCAGTAAAGGTACTCCTTACCCCTGAAAAAAGACACTAACAGGAATCATGGTATAGCAGAAAATTGATACAATATAGTAACTGGAAATTCTTTTCAAAAGGGCACAAAAGTCGGTAAAACCATATAAAGTAGCATTAATTTGGGTCTAATTTGGGCAATTTTACTAATTTAGCACAACAAATGTTGATATGGTTATTAGGCTATTATTATTATTGAGATATTTTAACTCCAAATTCACTCTTCTGTACTTTCCTCTGTGATGCTATGGCTCAGAGGCTGCAAGTTATATTTTTCCTATGCTGGCTGGTGTCTCACTAGGTTCCATCAATAAAGGGCATTAGAGGGAGACTAGAAGACAGGAGAAGGGGAGAAAAGATTTCTTCCTTTCCATTTGTTTGCAGCTTCTGTCACTGTTACCCCAGCAATAAGCAATAGCCCTTTGCTCCAGCAGCAGCAACTGATCTCAGCCTTGAGCTTCTTTTGGCACTCCTCCATCCCCCAGCAGCCTCATCATATCCCTCTCAGTAGGAGGAGGACCAGCTAAACAGCATCCTTTCTGGGATCTGAGCTATAGTTCAGTTGGGTCATTCCTCTGAGCTTCTGAGACCTTATAGTCCAACCTTGACTCCTCTTTTTCACATGCCCTAAGGGTGATAGCTGCTCTGTACAGTTATCACCTCTGGGCTACTCCCTTTTTGCTTTTTCAGTCCATCAGTACTAGATTCTTTCTGTTGTAATATCTTCTGATTTCTGTCTTCTTGACTAGTATATCTCTAAACCTTTCCCCAAAGAGGCCACAGTCATTAGTTGGGTATCTGTGCTTCGTGGAAGATGTTAATGTTCAGATTTTCCAGGAATTACCAGACACTGGCTCTCAACTATCAAAAATGAAGAAATTATCCAAATTGAAGCACAGAAAAAAAAGGTTTGAAAAAAATGAACAGAGCCTAGAATGACCTGTACCCAGGACTAAGAAGTCTAGCAGAAGTGTAAATAAAGTCTCAGAAAAGGAGAGAGAGGGAAAGGGGCAGAAAAAAATATTTGAAGAAATATTGGCCAAAAGATTTCTAAATTTGATAAAAGGAAACAACATGAGGGGCGCCTGGGTGGCTCAGTCGTTAAGCGTCTGCCTTCAGCCCAGGTCAGATCCCAGGGGCCTGGGATCGAGCCCCGCATCGGGCTCTCTGCTCTGCAGGAAGCCTGCTTCTCCCGCTACCAGTCCCTCTGCTTGTGTTCCCTCTCTCGCTGTGTTTCTCTCTGTCAAATAAATAAAATCTTTAAAAAAAAAAAAAAAAAAGGAAACAACATGAACCAGTAATCCACAGATCCAGGTAATAATTGAACCCCAAGCAGCACAAATAAAAAGAAAACCACACCTAGAAACATACTGCAACTGCTGATAAACAAAGATAAAGAAACAAAACTTTAAAAGCAGCAAGAAAAAAAAGACATACAACATACAGGAAAATAGTAAGATAGCTAGCTTCTCATCAGAAACACTGGAGGCCAGAAAAAAACAGAATGACATTTTAAAATGCTGAAGAAAACCCCTCTGATGACTTCTTATCACTATAGGATAAAGGTTAAGATCCTTAACTTCTATAACCTGCAACTGCTTACTTTTCTAGTCATCTTTTGTTCCAGCAATATTGTGTAATACCTTTTCATTTGTGTAATACCTTTTTTTTTTTTTATTTCTTTGACAGAGGGAGAGAGGGAGATCACAAGCAGGCAGAGAGGCAGGCAGAGAGAGAGGGGGAAGCAGGCTCCCCACTGAGCAGAGAGCCGAATGTGGGGCTCGATCCCAGGACCCTGAGATCATGACCCGAGCCGAAGGCAGAGGCTTTAACCCACTGAGCCACCCAGGTGCCCCCATTTGTGTAATACCTTTTTAAATGCAGGCTCCTCTATGTGGAGAATCCATCTCTTCTTTGCCTACTTATTTGCCTGACCACACAACTCCTCCTGTGGTTTAAAATCCCCCTGTACATATCTGTAGCTTATTAACTATATTAATAATAAATATATTTAAATCTTGTTCTCTGACATTGAATTGAGTGTTTCAGTTAAGACTTTCAGTTAAAGACTTTCCTTTCAGTTAAGACTAATCTTTAGTCTTCCATAACCTATCTATTATAATGCCTACCACAGGGAGGACTCAATAAATTTTTGTTTAATTAATTCCCATAAAGGCATAATAATACTCAGTCCAGAAATTAAGTTTAGTTACCAGGGTCCACTAATTTCTATACGTCAGAGTCAAGCTTGTGATTAGTTACTTCTTGTTGATTAGTAAGTAGGGCTTTTTTGTTGTAATTGCCCTAAATGGTCCTACTTGGCAATGATGCTAAACCAGATCATCCTCTAATCATTTCTTACTATAATCTATCAAGTTTCCTGGGAAAGATCTTGAGACATGGAGGCTCATTTTCTCCTTCCTTGTCTTCCCAAATCCTTAACTTGAGGATAAATGAAGTGAGCTGCCTGTATGTTTTTATACTAGACAGATTAGCTATCCCTATCAAAGCCCTATTTTCAGTCCATAGGTCATAAATTTTGGTCTAAATATTATTGTCACCTGATTCTGGCTAGTTCCTGGTCCACTCAGCACTAATTAGTCGCAGTGATTCCCATTTTTGGTCTGAGTTCCGCTAAAAGAGAGGAAGAAGCAGCCTTGTGCATGTTTATATTTGGAAGCTGGGGAGACAGAGTGTATAGAAGGAAGTCTCTGGGACAACTCCCACCCCATAAGAACTTGTACTTCATTCCTTCTAAGTTACCATACTGCAATTCCATATGACTTTTGCCCATCTACCTTCTACCCAATACTTTGTTTCATTGCTATTTCTTTTTTTTCTTCAATTCCTTCTCCTCATATTTTTTTAGCTTCCCTTTTCTTTCTTTCTTTCTTTCTTTCTTTCTTTCTTTCTTTCTTTCTTTCTTTCTTTCTTTCATTCATTCATTCAAGATTTCCTGGTAAGAATGGGTGATAAGGAAACTTAAAGAAGGAAAACTAAAATGTTTACAGGGAACTAAAAACCCTTTCAAAAGAAAGTTCTTTCCCTCATTTCTTCTATTGCTTAAATAGGTGGCACACAGTAGTTAAGAGATCTGGATCAAAATCTTGTGAAGGGTCTGTTCAGACCATTGGTTCATTCAAAATGAACCTTACATATTCCCTTACAAAATAAAATCTAAACTTATGACTTCAGCATATTTTCTGGTTTTATTTTCCCCACTTATGGCAGTGGCATAAGCTACCTGATGGCAAGAACCACTTTACCTGTTGTATTTGTATTAACACCTCCAACCCATCGCATGTTAAAGCAGAATTGAACTGAGCCAGGTTTTGCTAACAGTTTGTTGTATGGTTTTAGAGAAACAGTTTTCACCTCTGGACAATCGTTGCTCCAGCTTAAAAAATGAATATAATAGCATTTCAATCCATAAACTTTATACGATGTATTAACAAAAATATTGTATTAGCTCAAGTTGCCAATAACAAAATACCCAATAACAGAATTTAATTTCTCCTGGTTCTAGAAGTCCCAAATGAGGACGCCAGTATGGTCAATTACAGCTGAAAGCTCTCTTCTAGGCTTGCACATGGCCCCCTTCTCACTCCTCTCATGGTGGAGAGAGAGAACAATTGCTCTGCTGTCTCTTTTTACAGGAACACTAATCCTATAGGATTAGGGCCCCACTCTTATCTCAAGCTTAGGTACCTCCTAAAGGCCCTAGCTTCAAATACAGTCACATTAGGGGTTAGGGCTTCAATATATGAATTTTTGGAGGGGACAAACTCAGTCCATAGTAGCCATGATAAATATGCAAAGGAATTTAGACCATTAGAATAAATTTGAAGTTCACTTACATTATTCACTTTGGGTGCTAATAATGGGATGTAGACATACAGTAGCTGTTGCCCCGAGTTTCATGGTTTACTTGCTGGAGTCAACTTGAAGCCAGGAAGGGGTCAAGGGTGATTTGTGCTTGACCTGGTGACCCTAAATAATGGCAACCAAACCATATACATCAGAACTCAAGTGAATAATTTTGAAGTTAACTGCAGAAAAGTGTGACCCTTGGAACTTACAGTTAGGGCCAGGATTAAACAAAGCAAAGGAAGATGTATTAATGTCTTAAACTATATTTACTTATAATCAGTTATGTAGTAGGCAGTGAGGAAAAATACTGACATGGTTCCTGACTTAATGAGTTTACCATCTAGGTAGGGATACGAACAAACTCAACAGCTTGTTTGGGGAAAAATACCTGTGCTCCACGAAAGGTATCTAACCCAACAGGCTTCCTGAGAAGGCGAAACCTAAGCGGAGCGGAGCCACAGAGATGGTTCAGAAGGCATGAAGCAGGTTGAGGTGGGAGGGCTGCAGTACTGGTGTGGGGAGAATCGACTTATTGATGACCTGGCAGGTGGCTAGGACCGGGCTGCTAAGAATGGACACACTTGGCACCGAAGGTCATTGTCCGCCTCACAGCATGGCTACCGCAGCTGAGACTGGAAACTATCCACGTACCACAGCACTGGGAAGGTCCTCAGACTCAGCTTATTTCGATTTGTGGCTCAAATTAACCATACATTTTTTTCTCTCAGGTTCCCATTTCCAGGTCTTTTGGTTTGTTTTTCGTTTTCTCTCCCTGCCCCTAAAAACCTTCTGTTGGCAAGACCCTCTTCAAGTGCAGAAACCAGGAGAAAGCTCCCAGAACAGTTGGGGCTGAACTCGGGAGGCAGTGATTTCTGCCGTGTAGTCTCTAATGAGATGCTGAGGAGGAAGGACCAAAGTAACTCGCTACAGCAACCGGAGTAGCAAAAACCACAACGTCTAAGGTCACGCCAGGAACTTCTCACCCTCTAGCTCAGTCTCTGCAGAACGCCTCAGTTTGCTCCACGCCCAGCGCAGCACTTGATTGACAGGCGGGCCTGCCCAATCCGAGCGCGGCGCAGACAACTCTCGCTTCAGGGATAGGAGAGAAGAGAGAGACTGAACCTATCGGATTGTGCCGGGGGGGCGGTTTCCTGCCCGGGCGGATCCGCCCACGGCCCCCCGGCCACTTGGCGCCGGAGCCCCGCCCGCCCGCCGCGCGCGTCCCGCCCCTCTCCCGAGAGCTACGCGGCGGCTTAGCGGAGGCCTCGTGCCGTAACGGCCATCGCGGCGGCCGCGGCGGTCTCCCGGTCCCTTCCTCAGGTGAGCTGGGGCCGCACGGACCCGGCAGAGGGAAGGTGAGACGGTCCTGCCGGTAGGCAGACGCACAGACAGCCTTTCCTTTCCCTGTGCGTTCTCACAGCCTGTTACTTGCTGCGTCGCTTCCTCTTCTCCGGCGAAGTTAGCCCCCCGGGCGCCGTCTGCCGGCCCCGAGCTGAGCCGGAGGGGGCGGGGAGGCCGCTCGGCCAGGCCTGGGCGTTTGCATCGCCGCTCAGCGCGACCCTCTGGCTAGTGCCCGGGGCCGCGCAGCCCCAGGCCTCGGTCCGGACGGCCGCTCCTGCCGGGCTGGGAGGTCGAGTGTGCGGCGCTCGCGTTCCCCTGGTTCTTTTTCTCCCTAAAAAGTCCTGTTGCTTGTTGTGGCGTAATCTGGGGCGGGGAAGGTAGGGACGTGGTAGAGGAGAGAAGGGGCGCGCTCGCCTCCAACCCTACAGGGGAGGAGAGGGGAGAGGACCAAACCTGTGCTGAGGGTGGACATCCTTGGGATGCGCCCTATGCCCTTCCCCCACCCCCAGCAGTTTCCCCTGTTCTCGGGAAATCTGGGTTATTTTAATCATATGGACCTGCTGTAGTTTCGTACGCTTGCTTGTGCTTCGTTGTGAGCTTTTAAGTGTAATATATCCGGTAAAAAAAAAAAAAAAATTACCTCAGTGATTGTTTTTGTGACGTTTCGTGGTATTTCCATAAAAGTTAAATTTGCCTTTAGAAGCTCGGGAAGCTGGATTTTGTTTGGGGCTGAGAACGGTAACATTATAGGCACTCGGTTAATGTCGAACGAATGAACCGATCACCTAAAAATCTACCCGTTAGATTTGGTAAGAAAACATAGGAGTTAGGAAAGAATGAAGTTGAGAATTTCGAATCCCATCTTGGGTGGTGAGCAAAGAAGCTCAGTGTCTGGTCAAAACGGGTAAATGTTGCAAGAGGTAACTCATTTTTAAAAGTATTACTTTGGTAGATTGACGAAAAACTATACAGTTTACTAAGCACCTGGAAAGCACTGTTCCTAAAATCTTAATCTTCAGCGAGGTCACAAAGTAAATGGAGGAAATAATCCAAGAGGAAGGTTTGTTTGATAATTGTCAGTTATATTCAGTTCTTAAGTAGTTTTAAATGTAACAAGTTTTAAAGTAGTTTTAAAGTAACAAGAAATAGGCATTAGTTGATGAATAGTAGTTGCATTCCATCTTGATCATAGATTCTGGAATTTTTTCTTTTGGGAAGATTGTGATCTGGAGGAAATAGCTATAATATCTGTAAACCCTATTCACAGAGTGCTCAAGACTCAGCTGTGCTTATTCATATATTAAATTTTAAATTGTTCGCTTTATTTTTCTATGCATTATCTTTTAGTACAGATTTTACCAGTGCTTTCAGATCCATGTAAATAAAATTTGAAGCATACACAGAATGTTTTGTTAGATACTGAATGGTACTTTATGTCTCTGGCTTATTTTTATTTTGAAGTAGATTTCATGTGATTATTGTTATAAATCACTCGTCAGGAGGACTCCATTTAATAAATACAGAATGCAGTCCATTTTTTTCTTATCATAGTATCATACTTTAATAACTTTTGCAATTTATTTACCTTTATAATATAGAAAAATACCAAATGTTCTCTATCTACATCAGAAGACTAAATGACTTCTTACTTAGTTAATAAGTAAAGTTGGAGGAAACTTGTGAAATCACTAAGCATTTAACAAATTCTTCATAAATACTTTGGATGCGCTGTTTTAGGAAGACAACTGATACTTATTTATTTAAAAAAATTATTTAAATAAATAGTAAGCCTGCTTACTTGGTTGAGGGGAAGGGGGGCCAGAGGGAGAGGGAAAGGGAGAGAATCTCAGGCAACCCCTGCTAAGCGCTGAGTGTGATTGGGGCTTAAGGCTGGGTTTCAGGACCCTGAGATCTTGACCTGAGCGAAAACCAAGAGTCAGGCGCTCAACTGACTGAGCCACTCAGGCGCCTCAGGAAGAAAACTGATATTTAAAGATTATTTAATTAAGGCAGTAAATCTATCTGGATGATCCTCATTTTACTGATTCCATAGGCAGATTTTGTTTCGGTAATGTTAAGGCTTGCAGCTTCCCAGACACAAACCTTGGTTTTGTCTTTGACATGTCCACATAGTATTGGCTAATTTTTGTCAGCCATTTTTTGGAAATTTCTTTGAGATATATTCCTTTCCACTAGCTTGTAATTGGGTTTTCTGCCTATCTTTTCTATCTACTCAATATGTCCTGCCTTCTGCCTAAATCTTAAAATTATTTTTCCCCACTGTGAAACCAGTGATAGCTCCCTGTTATCTACAGAGTATGCCTCAGAATTCCTAGTCTGCTTAAAACCTATTTTTTTTCTTATGACAGCACTATTTCTCTATGGGAGCTGTCCATCCTAAACTGATCTCTCATTCTCATTTAGATTTTATGTTTTTCTACCTTTATCTGTTGAGAATTTGATTGCCATTGCATAGCTTGCCTATTCTTTAAAAGAAATCTCCATCCCCCTGCCCGCTCCCCACAAAGTACCAAAGTAGCAGATGAAGTCATATTTTGTTGAAGTTTCATTTTTGGTCCTGAATTCAGTACACCCTTCCAGATCTTTCTGTTTTCTGTATTGTTGCTTTCCTTTGAACTCATTGCCCTTACTGTTTTATCATTCCATTGTTTTTTTTTAAGCTTATGTGAACTTACATCGTAATATCATGGAACAATACTGTGGGAACATTGGAATTAGAACCTTTCCTTTTACGTTGGAATTACAACCTTTCCTTTTATAGGTAAGGAAAATGAAAGCCATACAGAATACATGGAAATTCACATATCTAATGATGTTGGCAGAGCTGAAACTCAAACCGTGATTTCCTAACTCAAGATTTCTTTTCTTTTCTTTCTTTTTCTTTTTTTTTAAAGATTTTATTTATTTATTTGAGAAAGAGAGCAGGAGTGAGAGAGAGCTTGAGCAGGGTGAGGGGCAGAGAGAGATGGAGACTCCCCGCTGAGCAGGAGACTCCCCGCTGAGCAGGGAGCCCTATGTGGGCTCCATCTTGGAATTCCAGGATCATGACTTGAGCTGAAGGTAGACGCTTAACCAACTGAGTCACCCAGACGCCCCTTGGTCTGTGTATTCTTTAATAAACTTCTTTCCCGTGTATTTCCCAAGAAGCTGTAGTACTTTTCATCTCTTGCAATGTGGTTTTCTTTGTTTGCTTCATATTACTTTGCATTTTGTGTCTTTACACCTTCCATAGATTCAAAACTTCTTTGTGAGGGCAGTGGGATCTTCATGACTTAGATTGTTTAAATCATTAAAACTGATGTTTAAAAGTCTTTTTCTTTACTTGTTAGATATATTAACAGCATTAACAAAAATCATATTGTCATCTCTATAGTTGAGTCCATGATTCATTAAAAAATGAATGGATCTCTTAGAATTTTTACTGCTGGAGTTTAGTTGTTTGAAACTCAATTCAAAGAGACTGAATATTTGGGTGCTTTCAAAGTAGATATGAACATTTCAGTGGTTTGGAGGAAACTTGCAGTGTTTATCATATAACTACATTTAATGATCCAGCCAAATGTTCTTTTTCTCTTTTAGATTCTTAGAACAGCAGCACTTTTACATTTTGGTACTTTGTCCTCTTGTTCATTTGTCAGAAACTTGATTATTAAGCAATCTGTTTATTGAGCAAAATATTCTGAAAGCATTTGTTCCTTTTGGGAAGTCAGAGAACTTTTATAAATTTGCTCTTGCATTTTTTTTCCTCTTAACTCGGACGTTGCTATTATAGCAGTAGCATAGTTGCCTTATTTTTGTTTTTGTTTTTTACACCTAATGTAGCAAGAATTGAATAGTGTAAGCACAGAAAACTATCAGGTGAAATATTTCTGGAAGGAACGTTTTACCCTTTTGGTTTTAAATAAATTATCTGCTAAAATAAACTGTTGAAACATTGATTCTCTCATTCTTTATTCCTGAAATTGTATTTAAGGATTGCTGAATTGGACATAAGTATGGTATGGATAATTTCTGCTTTTGTTGAAATAGGACAATGGAATAAAGCAGTGAGAATATGGCTTTTAAAAAACGGATGCATCTAAAAAGCTTTTCTGTTGTTTTTTAAGAATCAGCCTTCCAAAACATTCAGTACATATTTCCAAATCATCTTGTATTTAGATCAGCTCAAATAATTGATATAACAAAGAATTTAATATGCCTTGTGTTTTTTGAGCATCCCAGCAAAACAAAAATTTATGTTTACCACAAAAACTTTCTGTTAATTAAATAAGACTTGGAAAATTTTCCTTAGAAATTCTTGATCATTTCCAGGTACTAAATGTTCTTATATGATAACATTTTTTATTTTTAGAAACATTTAGAATACTTTGTGTACAGCCCCTACCCCCAGAATTCTGCTGCCCTGGGAAGTCCGTTACTTTAATTTTCCCATGTTTTTTT
>CM053603.1:76992947-77098719 GCA_028646535.1 Procyon lotor
CATATCTGCACCCAATGTGGGGCTCGAAATCATAACCCTGAGAAAGTTGCATGTTCCACTGACTGAGCCAGCCAGGCACCACTCCATATTCTTAAAAAGGCCTATAAGGCTTTCCATGACTTGGCTTTTGCCTACTTCTAGCTGTATCTCTTGCCATTTTCTTTTCTTTCTTTCTTTTTTTTTTTTTTAAAGATTTTTATTTATTTATTTGATACACAGAGAGAGATCACAAGTAGGCAGAGAGGTGGGGGGGTAGGGGGGAGCAGGCTCCTTGCTGAGCAGAGAGCCGGATGCTGGGCTCTATCCCAGGACCCTGAGATCATGACCTAAGCCGAAGGCAGAGGCTTTAACCCATTGAGCCACTCAGGTGCCCCTCTCTTGCCATTTTTCCTTTCCCCTCCTTTCCCCCTCAATAGCCAAGATTTTTTTGCCTTGGAACCGTGAACATGCCCTTCCCACTGGGCAGATGGCTTCCTTAGGTTAATTAATATCAAGTTTGGCTGCTGGTAATAAAGGCCAAATAATTTCTCTTCTCACACCAGAAAAACGCAGAGTTTGCATGGCACTCATTTATTTAAATATTACTTCCAGGCGTTTTTTTTTCCTTAGTAAAAATAATTCTGAAATAAAGATGTTTGTATATAAACCCTTAGATTTTTTTCCCTTTGATTAATTTCTGTTGTGGGATGATGCAATTGAATGTCATTGATTTCTTTAAAAACTTGTTAGAGAAGGTATCATTTAAATTTTTTTAAATAGTAAAGTACATAAATTTCATTGTATAGCTCAGTGAGTTTTTATATTTGTAGACATCTACCCATCACCCAGGTCAAGGTATAGAACATTTCCAGTGCTCCAGAAAGCTCTCTCATGTGTCCTCTTAATCACTATTTCCTATCCCCAAAAGTTAATCATTATTCTTTTTTTTTAATCTATTATTTATTTATTTAATTAAGTTAATCACTATTCTGACCTATATTATTTTTGCCTATTCTTGAACTTAATGGAACCATACAGTATGCACTCTTTGTGAGTGACTACTTTTGCTTAATATTGTGTTTCTGAGATTGACCTATGATGTTGGGTACAGCAGTAGTTGGTCTTTTTTACTGATAGTAGTTTTCTGTTGGATGAAATGTATAATTTAAAAAATTCACCATTAATGAATATTTGGTTTGTTTCTAGTTTTGTAGCTGTTGTGAATAAAGCTGTTATATACATTTACTTACAAGTCTTCCAGTGGACATACACAGTCATTTCTTTTGGATATGTGTACCTGGAATGTACACACTAGGTATGTTTACCAGATTTTTGAACCTACTGGGAGCAGCTTTCTATCTTGTCCATAGTAGTTTTCTGGGATTTCTCCCTTTACCATAAGACTAGTGACTCCCCTTGCCTTTCTTCTGTGTTAAATTTCCTATTTTCCTGTGAATTATATAGTTCTTTTTTCGATTTGACCCCTCCTTTGGGGGAATATATCCCATAGTAGATTCCTGTGAGAGTTTAAGATCTTGCATTAATAAAATGTCCACCCCCCCTTTTTTTTGGGTCTTTCCATGGGATTTTGCTGAGTAATAAATTTTAGGTTAGAAATAATTTACTTTCAGAATTCTGGAGGTATCTCTCCATTGTTTCTGGCTTGATCCTTTTGAGAATTTTGAAAACCTGATTTCTGATCCTAGTGTTTTTTGCTTTTTTGGGATTTTGTATCTCTTGGATTCTGAAATTTCATGACAGTGTGACTTGGCGTGCATCTGTTTTTGTGCGTTTTCCTGGATATTCATTGTTCCCTTCAGACCTGCAAAAATATGTTCATCAGTTCTGGGAAGTTTTCTTTCTTTTTTTTTTTTTTTAAAGATTCTATCTATTTGACAGAGAGAAACACAGCGAGAGAGGGAACACAAGCAGAGGGAATGGTAGCTGGTAGCGGGAGAAGCAGGCCCCCTGCCGAGCAAGGAGCCCGATGCGGGGCTCGATCCCAGGACGCTGGGATCATGACCTGAGCCGAAGGCAGACGCCCAACGACTGAGCCACCCAGGCGCCCCTCTGGGAAGTTTTCTTGAATTATTTTGTTGATGATTATATTAGTCTGCTAGGGCTGCCATAACAAAATACCACAGGCTTATGTGGTTTAAACAACAAATTTATTTTCTGACAGTTCTGAATGCTAAGAAGTCCAAGATCAAGGTGCTATCAGGGTTGGTTCCTGATGAGATCTCTCCTTGGCTTGTAGACAGCTGTGTTTTTTACTGTGTCCTTACAAAGCCTTTCTTTTTTTAAAAATTAATTTATTTTTTTATTTTAACATTTATTTGACAGAGAGAGAGAGAGAGAGCACAAGTAGGCAGAACAGCAGGGAGAGGGAGAAACAGGCAGGCTCTCCACCGAGCAGGGAGCCCAGTGCATGGTTTGATCCCAGGGCTGTGGGATCATGACCCAAGAAGACAGCCACTTAACCTACTAAGCTACCCAGGCTCTCCACAAAGCCTTTCTTTATAGAGTTATCTCTTTCTCCTCCTCCTCTTTCCCTTATGAGGATACAAGCCCCACCCTTATGACACCTCATTTAACCTTAGTTTCCTCCTAAAGTCTTCTCTCCAAATTTAGTCACTTTCGGGGTTGGGGCTTCAACATGAATGGGGGGTGCAGGGAGACATAATTCAGTCTACAATAATAGTTTCCTCTCCTTCCTTTTGTTTCTCTCTCTGAAAATTTTATGTTAATTTCTGCTAGTTCTGTTTGTGTCTCAGACTAGTCCTTTGGTATTTGTTTTTCCTTTATTTTTCATCTCCTAGTCTTTTTGCTCTATATTATATGAGAGGTTTCATTTATTGCCTAAGCCTTCTGCTGAATTTTTCATTTTTGCCAGCAAGATTTAGATTTCCAAGAACACTTTGTTCTTTAAAAATTCTTTTTTATAGAGTATCCTTTGCTAGTTTCATGGATACATTTCTTCTCTAATTTCTGAGCGTATAAAAATGTCCTTTTTTTTTTTGCCCTTGTTTTTTCTTGGAGACTCTCTTCTAAATTGGTTTCTAACTTTTATTTTGGAGGCTTGCTTCAGGTGTCAGTAATCCTTGGATCTTATCTTGAGATTGAAAGCTTGAATTGATGGGGTCTTAAAGACTTTGAACTTCATTGTGTGGTGGTCCAAGTGAGCCTTTTTTTTTTTTTTAAAAAAACCCTGATGTCTGGAAGATACTTCCTCTTGAGGGAAAACACAATTTTGAGGGCTGAAGGTTTGACTGCCCCCTTTGTGTGTGTGTGTGTCTGTGTCTGTGTGTGTATGTGTGACTGAATTTCTTATTCATTCCCCACTTTTGGTAGGGTACACAGATTTTTAGTTATATTTGGTGACCCCAGTTCAGAGTTGTGTAGCCAAACATCACTTAGATTTGGGGAGGAAACTTTTAAGAATCTAACTACTCCTTAGCTTTCACCCAGCCTTCCCTATTTAAGCCCCTATTTTCTCAGTTATAGCAGTAGCCAGTGCTGCCAGTTCCTAGCTCTTGAGAATTCCAAGGTATAAATTGGGTTTTTCAACTCCTGGGTTAGCCTTCACCTTTCTGGAATTCACGGAGTTGTAACTGGTTGTCCATCTGTCTTTTTAGGTTACAAAAATTTGTTCTTATTGCTTGCTTGCCTGTATATTTTGCCTACTGTGTTAATTTCCTTAAAAAACAACGAACAAAAAACTTGTAGTGTTAAGTCCACTATTTTAATTGGAATCTCTCAAAAACCTTATTTGTACTGCCCTAAGCCAAGAATGATTTTACGTTTTTAAAGGGTTGTAAGAAAAGAATATGTGACAGAGACTGTGTGTGGCCCACAAAGCCTAAAATATTTACTATCAGGTCCTTTAGAAAAAAAGTTGCCTTACCCTATCCTTGTTATAAAGTTTCTGATTACCTTTAATAAGGCTGTTTCTGGACTACTGCTCTACTCCCACTCAAGCTTCAGTTTGGAACTTCCTGAAGCTCTTTGTTTTTTTGTTTTTTGTTTGTTTTTTTAAAAGATTTTATTTATTTATTTATTTGAGAGAGGGCAGAGTGAGAAGCAGACTCCCGCCGAGCAGGGAGCCCAATGCATGGCTTGATCCCTGGATTCCAGGATCGTGACCTGAGCCAAAGGCAGATGCTCAACTGACTGAGCCACCCAGGCACACCTGAAGCTCTTTATTTTAACTTAGTCTAGTGCATATTGTTATGATTAAGAGTTGGTAGATTATACTCAATTATGAGAGATAGGAGTTTTTAGTGTAAAATCTCAAAGACTAGGATAAGCAAAATGTTGAAGAAACATAATATATATATATTTAAATTTAATATAATTAAGTTATATTAATTTGGAAACTAATATGACCATAAAAAACATGGAAATAATTAATTGTAGAGTATGTGTTCTGACATGTTGGAATTAAGCCAGAAATTAATTACAAAAAATAACTAGAAAATTGTCAACTATTTGGAAACTAAACAATATACTCCTCTAAGTAAGTAGGATATATATTATATATATGTATATATAAAATAGATATATATGGATGCATTGTTCTTTGTCTTGTCATGTAAGTGTGGAACTTAAGGCATGTATACTGTGAAGAATGGGGAAAGGGGCAGTTGTTATATTGACAGCAATTTCAAGTCATATATTTTTTTTTTATCAAGTCATATTTTAAATGAGTCATTTTCATCAGCTTTCTCTGTAGTTTAGAAGATTTGTAAATCATAACTGGCAGAATAATTTTGATTCTAGGCAGGAAGCTGTGCTAGGCAGTAATACACATATATGTATAAGTGTGTTTGTTTATACATATATACAGATATATGTAAAATTGTATTTTTCTTTTTTTAATTGTATTTTTCTACTTGATATCAGAAAAGATAGAGGGAGAATTAATCTAAGCCACATGTCAGAATGGGAGAAACAGCATTACATTGTTACAGGAAAAAAAAATTTTTATATATATATATATATATATATATTTTTTTTTTTTATAAGTTCTGGCTGCCAAAAAACTCAGTCATGTTTAGTCTTAATTGTATGAGCAGTCTCCTCACAGATCTCTTGTATAATTATCTTTTATTCCTCTGAATGGTATCTTGTCTTTAGTATTTATCACTGTTATTTTTTAATATGTGTATTCCAGGATTGTTTCTGTGACTATACAGACTGATGCTCACTTTTAAAAAAATAAGATCATATGTTACATCTTGTTTTCTAATTTAGAGATTTTGGAGTCAGCTTAAATTCTAGTATAGGCTTCATCACTGTTTGGGCATAAGCCTTTATAATTTTCTCCTTTGTAATATGGGGATGATACCTAATCAGTGGATTATTATAATGTTTAAATGAAGATTCATAAATCTACTTGGCTGCTAAGTAGTGTTTGGTGCACATTAAGGGCTTTAGAATCAATTTTTAGATGTAAAATAACTAGTTTCAAAATATGTTTTTAATGTCGCTGTTGCCAGACTGCTTTTCAGAAAAACGTCAATTTACACATTCACCTACAAATAGTTTTTCTTAGTGGCATTATTATTCTAATTTTTGCTAACCAGGTGGGCAAAAAACTGACAAAACTAAAAGAATTCAATAAATCCGTAAGCAACATCTGAGATATTTTAGCATACCTTCTCTGTGTAATTAGTAGAACACTAAGACAAAAAAGTAATTAGAAGATTTGAACAGCATAAGTAACAAATGAATCTAATTGATATGCATAGAACATTTCACCTAGCACTTGCAGAATACAGATTTTTTTTCCAGTGCCTGTGGAAATTTTCCCCAAGTTGACATATACTGACCATAAAAAACATGGAAATAATTAATTGTAGAGTATGTGCTCTGACATGTTAGAATTAAGCCAGAAATTAATTACAAAAAATAACTAGAAAGTTGTCAGCTATTTTGAAACTAAACAATATACTCCTAAGTAAGTAACCCAGGAATTAAAGAAATAGCATGCAACTGTTTTGAACTGAGTAATGAAAATATGATCTAACTTAAGGGATATATAGGTAAGTCATAGTTAAGGCAAAGTGCAGAGCCGTAAAATGTATATGTTAGAATAAAGGATAAAAATAATTGAAAGGACTTCTGAGTAAAAATGGATGAGTGAAAGATGCATTTATTCCCCTCCAAAGCCCACCAAGATGATAATAAAGGTTATTTTTAAAAGATTTGAACTACACAGG
Source organism: Procyon lotor (assembly GCA_028646535.1). NCBI lineage: Eukaryota > Metazoa > Chordata > Mammalia > Carnivora > Procyonidae > Procyon > Procyon lotor. The sequence continues at coordinate 76,999,148 of CM053603.1, forward strand.
TAAAGAAAATGGAAGAAACAATAAAATATGGAAGCTGGAAAGCAAACAGACTGATAGAAACTTCCTAGTAGGCTTAAAAATGTTCAGTCCAAGGGCACCTGGGTGGCTTAGTCGATAAGCGTCTGCCTTCGGCTCAGGTCATGATCTCGGAGTCCTGGGATCGAGCTCCGCATTGGGCTCCCTGCTTGGCGGGAAGCCTGCTTCTCCCGCTACCATTCCCTCTGCTTGTGTTCCCTCTCTCGCTGTGTTTCTCTCTGTCAAATAAATAAAATCTTTGAAAAAAAAAATTCAGTCCTAAACTGAAAGTAGGAAAATTGGAAAAGAATACTCAGGCTCATGAATTGGCAGCATCGGGTACTTTTGTTGAAGGGGGGGGCGGTGAGAATGTTGCTAAAAATAAAAAGATTGCTTGAAAGTCTGTTTAAGTAATAGCTCAGTCATATAATAGCCAAAAGGTGGAAACAAACCAGGTATCCATTGGCTGATAAATGGATAAATAAAATGCAAATCCACGTAATGAAATACTATTTGAAATAAATGGAATCAAGTTTTGGTGTGTATTTTAACATGAATGAACCTTGAAAACATGCTAAGTAAAAGAAGCCAGTCACAAAAGACCACAGATTTATGATTCCATTTGTATGAAATGTCCAGAAAAAGCAAATATATAGAGACAGAGTAAATTAATGTTGCCTAGGGCTTGGAATAGGGGAGATTAGAAGGAAATGGGAAATGACTGCTCAAGGGTATGGGTTTCTTTTTGGTGGCATAAAGATGTTCTAAAATCGATTGTGGCACAACTCTGTGAATATACTAAAAGCCATTGAATTGTACACCTTAAATGTGTCATTTGTATAGTATGTGAGTTATATCTCCATAAACTATTACCAAAGGAAAAAAAGGCAGCTCAAGCCTAGATCTCTTCATCAATTTGTATAGCTAAAGGCTTCCCCTCTTTCCTACCCAGCAGAAGACTGAAGACTTATCCTTGGAGAGGACAAAATAGAGTGTTTCTGAGAGAGGGGTGGGCACTAGACATAATCAAAGACCGGGTGTCCTATAGAAAATATCTGAATTAAGTAAATGTCCTCAGTGTTGGACTTTTACTAAGGCCTCTTCTCCTATATTGCTCCCAGGATTCTGACAATCAAGTAGCAACTTAGAGGATATTTAACTATCCCAAGGGGAAAAATTGTAAGTTATTCACAATCAGCTTTTAGGGCCCTACTTTTATTTTTTTTAATCATTAAGCATTTATTGAGCAACTACCAAATGTAAACCTTATCCTAAGTGCTGTCGGGGATATCAAAGAAAGAGAAGACTCTTGTTTTGTAGGAATTCATAATCTAGCATTCATTAAAGAACAGTCCTAAGAAATATATTGACAAAACCAAGTTAAAGAGATATCCTAATCAAAAGTGCTCAGTAAATAATTGGGGTGGATGGAAGGCAAGTGAGGCCCAATCAATCAGGTAAGTATTATCAAAGAAATGATATTCCCTATGTTAGTAAATTTTCTATAAATTCACTTGCTGAAGGGCACCTGGGTGGCTCAGTTGGTTGGGCGACTGCCTTTGGCTCAGGTCATGATCCCGGAGTCTTGGGATCGAGTCCTGCATCGGGCTCCCAGCTCCAGGGAGAGTCTGCTTCTCTCTCTCTGACCTTCTGCCCTCTCATGCTCTTTCTCTCTCTCTCCCTCAAACAAATAAATAAAATCTTAAAAGAAAAAAAAAATTCACTTGCTGAGTATCTAGGCTGATGATATCCATATGTACAATGAGGACTTCCACTTTTTCCATTAATTTTACATCTTGGAAATTAACAGTCAGTTCTTTCGTTACCTGGGGGTCATCCCCACCAACTTATCACTTAAAATGCATGGCTCAGGGCTCTCTAGTAACACTCCTTTGGCCATTGAATTCTCAATTTGTTTTACATCCAGCTAAATAAAAGATTCTTTTGCTATAGTAGCAGGCAGTAATCAACTATGACAGGCACCCTGTCCTAAAATGCTGCTCCATCACTTAGATTTTTTTCCCTGGTCTGGACACTTTTAGAGCTCGATCTGCATACTGGAATAGGATTTCTACCATCTGATCTGTAACCACAGCCTTTGCTTACTGGCATCCCCTGATAGTCGCACTACTGATTGTGCTTTTCCTTCATGGAAAGACCATGCAAGAAGAGCCAAGGCTTCTGTAAGACAGTCTTGTTTCAGGAGATGATCCACTCTCTCTTTCCACCTTCTCGGCATCGTACAAATGGGTATTGTCCCCAGATAAAAGATTTGACAACCATAACTAATAGTGGATTGATAAACCTTCAGCCAGAGGCAGTGCCTCCTAACATTTCCTCCCGTGGCTAGTGATTTGAAATGGCTGCTGTTACAGACCAACTGAACTTCTGAGATCTCTGCTGTTTCCATTTTCTTGAGTCTGCTGATCAATCACTTGCAACTTGTCCACATTGTGCAAGAGTGAAACTGTACATGAGTTTATCCAAGTAACGTTGATGAGGTCATAGTATAGGTGAAGATGCTTTTGTTTATGAGTAAGATGTATTGCTTCAGATTCATCTGTAGCAAATGAAAAACATCTCTGCAGAAGTCAGGCATGGGATTCAAATAATTATGCACTGCCATAAAGTGCCAGGCCAGCAGTGGAACACTGGGAGAATATGTCCATAGGGAAGTCATCTACATTTTCAAGGATTGTTTCAATCTAATGACCAGTATCTTTCTTAAGAATGCCATGACCAAGGAGAACTGTGACGGGATGATCTTTCAACTTAGGCTTAAGATGAAGACACTCAATACAGCAAACTTCACCCTTGGAATCACTGAACAGACCCTAGATTCACATGTTCTCACTCTCATCACTCTTAAATGTCAATTCAAGGGGCTCCTGGGTGGCTCAGTTCTGTTAAGCATCTGCCTTCAGCTCCCATCATGATCCTGGAGTTCCAGGATCGAGTCCTGAGTTGGGCTCCCTGCCCAACCAGAGGGAGTCTGGTTCTCCCTCTCCTTCTGTCCTTCCCTCCTCTCCTGCTCTTTCTCTCAGATAATAATAATAATAATAATAATAATAATAATAATAATTCTTTAAATGTCAGTTCAAAAACAGCCTCTGTCATTGTAAATTATAAGAGTTATATCATCTGTAAACTTAATGTGCAATATTGCTATCCCTAGAGGATGAACATTTTTTATTGATCTTAGAAGAAGTTTTCCACTGGCCAAATCCCACTTCATGATATGTCCTTAGCAAAGCCACAGAGAAGTCTTGAGTAGTCATTGTTGATACTGAAGGCAGAGTTGGCTCCATACTGTCCTCCAACACTAGTGTTACCCAGACAGTTGCAAAGCTTGATTCTGATCACATATTAAAGCCAATCCGAGATGTACCCCCTGCTATTAGACTGGACACTGCAATTGCAGTAGACAGGCCAATATCCAGTTTGTCAGCTGCAGACACTGTCTGGTCAGAAATTCCCTTCAAAAATGAATGTCATGTAACTGACCGAAGGGGTGAAAAAGAATCTGGTATTTTCTTCCTTTTTAAGTTGGTGCTGTCTCCACTATCTGAACTTGCCACAGACAAAATATCATAGAAATGAGAATCAATAGCATCAATTTTTAACAATGTAGGATCCTCAAGAACAAAAGACTCTTCTTCATCATCAGTCTGAGTATGCTTTCCAGTGTTGGAGGAGTATTACCTTGAGGAATATCAAACTCCATGTCATCAATCAGATCATTTTTGAACTCTAGTTCCTTGTCTAGATCTATGTAAAAGAATTTTGAAAGCAAAGCTTCAAGATTGAAAGACTTTACTCAGCTCTTCTTCAACAGTCTTGGCACGGAAGCTCTGTTGCACATTTTTGTGGTCTGGTTCGTTTTCCATATTTATTTTTAATAATTGTAATTCAGTCCAAGCAAGTTTTTGTTCGTTTTTTTGTCTGTCTTGATTTTTGGCCTTAGATCATAATGACCTGAATGATGATCTCTGTGCTTGCAGCCATTCTAGCCCAGGATCTTTTATTTGTTTTAAATAATCCCTGTGCCAAATGTGGGGCTTGAACTCACCACCCTGAGATCAAAAGTCACATGCTATACTGACTGAGCCAGTGAGGCTGCCCCTAGGGCCCTACTTTTAAATATGAGCAGACAATCAAGGACCACCAGGGTTCATGAGGAAAGCTTTTCATACAAGAGACAAAACATTTTTTTTCAGAATAAAAAAATAATTCTTGAAAATAAGAGCATAATAAGAAAAAACACTCCATAGAAGAAAGGAAATTGAAATAGAAGAAAATGTGGAAATAGTTTATAAAAAGATAAAAGGTCAGTCCGTGAGGTTGTCTTCATCTAACAAAAGTGCCAGTGAGAACAGAGAAGAGCGTGGAGAAGAAATATTAGTGAAACAAGAAAAGTCCCCAGAATTGAGGAACATCATTTTACAGATTAAGAGGCCCTTAGGTACTCAGGAAAATAGATGAAAATAAATGCATACTCTCAATCTGGGACTACTCAGGAAAATGGAGATCATACCACCTATTATAATTTAATACAAAGAATTGTTTAGCGATGTTATAGGTTGAATTGTGTCACCCCAAAAAGATGTGTTGAAGTCCTAGCCCTCCAGCACCTCAGAATGTAACCTTATTTGGAAATAGAGTCTTTACAGAGGTAATCAAGTTAAAGTGAGGTCAGCAGAGTGTGCCCTCATCCAGTATGACTGGTATTCCTTAATAGTGGAGGAATTTAGACACAAATTTGGACGCAGGCATAGAGAGAAGATGGCCATCTATAAGCCAAGGAATACCTGAGGCTACCAGAAACTAGGAGAGAGTCCTGGAACAGATCCTTCCCTGGTGCCTTAGAGAAGTCATTACCAGTGCCTTGATTTTGGACTTCTGACTTCCATAACTGTGAGATGGGTTTTTGTGCTAAGCTAATGCAGTTTGTGTTTCTTTGTTACAGCAGCCCTCAGAAACCAATACACTAGATAATTGGAGAAATGAAAAGCCAATAAGGGAGCACTCAGGTATTATAGAGATAGTAATTATAGGAAGTAATTACTAGCCCCTAGGGTTGGGAGAGCAAAGAAAAGATACTAGGATTATTTAGAAACACGAAGAGTGGCCCCAAGGATCTGAAACTCAGATTTCTGCCTGCTCAGAAGGTAAAAGTATTTTAGGAGACTTGATGAGGCTGGTCTATGAATGGCAGGAAAAACACAGAAGCAAAAAATTGCTAACTGGAACCAACTGCTGGCTGCTGGAATCTTTGCTGTTGACAGAGTGAAGGTTGTTGGTTGATGGTTGATGCTGACCTGAAGAAGTATCTCCCTGTTCTCTTCTTTAGTCTTCTGGTGTCTTTCTTGTGACCCTTAGATGATTCTCCAAGTCTTAACAGGTAATTCAGGTAGCAAAAGAGAAAAGTGATTTATAGGGTTCCAGCCAAGCAGAGTAGAGAAGTTAAGTTTGAAGCCAGGGACAGTAACTAACTAATACACATAGACACTGAGGTATGTTCTCCTGAAAGTTTGAAATACAGAAAACAAAGAAGATCTTGTAAACTTCCGGGGGAGGGGGGCGGGAATGGGTCACATTACAGAAGTTGAGTATTTCTCAGCTGCAGCCTCATAAGCCAGAAGATAGTGAGCAGTGCTCTCAAAATCTGAGGTAAAATGATTTCCAAGCTAGAATTATTTTCCCAGCCAAATTTTTATTTTTATTTTTTTAAGATTTATTATTTAAGAGAGAGGAGCAGAGAGAGAGGGAGAAGTAGACTTCTTGCTGATCAGGGGGCCCACCTTGGGGCTTGATCGAGTCTTGAGGTTCATGAACTGAGCCAAAAGCAGATGCTTACCTGACTGAGCCACCCAGGCACCCCCCAGCCAAATTTTTAAGCGAAAGTTTAGAGTGTAGATGTTTTCAGACATGCAACGTCTCCAAAAACTTTTCTTCCTTACTTCCTTTTTCAGAAAGCTGTTGTGTGATTTGCTCCACCCACAAAAGGAAGGAGAAAACCTCCATAAAAGAGAAGGTGAAAGATACAGAAAACAGGAAATCACATTCTAGAGAGACAGAGGACATCTCTAAAGTCATAGTAAAAAGGACTCACCCACCAAATGCTGATTATCTAATAAAAGAGCAGTGAGTCCAGATTTGAGCAGCGAGACGATGTTGCCAGTTTTAGAACATTGAAATCAATAAAATACTTGATGTCTGTATATCTAATTTAGGCAATTGGCAAAAAAAAAAAAAAAATTGGAGTTGAATTAGTGGTATCTTTCATTTGCTTAGTTTTTTTATATTGACATTTTAGAACTTTGTCCTGGAATTATATCTCTTTTACTCTCTCATAGGTGATCTCATTCAGTCCTATGATTTTAAATAGTATTGATAGGGGGATGCTACACAAATTTATGTCTCTTAAAGATCTCTCTATCATTTTACATTCCTACCAACAGTGCACAAAGATTCTTAATTTCTCCAAATCCTTACCAACCCTTGTTATTTTTTCTCCCCCCCCTTTTTTTTAAGATTTTATTTATTTATTTGACAGAGAGAGACCACAAGTAGGCAGAGAGGCAGGCAGAGAGAGAGGAGGAAGCAGGCTCCCTGCTGAGCAGAGAGCCCGAAGCGGGGCTCGGTCCCAGGACCCTGAGATCATGACCTGAGCTGAAGGCAGAGGCTTTAACCCACTGAGCCACCCAGGTGCCCCTTTTCTCCCTTTCTGATAGTAGTCATCCTAATGGATGGATATAGGGTTCTAACCCATTGTGATTTTTATTTGCATTTTCCTAATGATAAGTGATGTTGAGCATTATCTATGTTGGCCATTTGTATATCTTTGGAGAAATGTCTATTTAAGTTCTTTATTTTTTCATTGGGTGATTGTTGAGCTTAAGTGATTTTTAAATTTCTGTTGTTTTCTTTCCTTTTGACTCATTCTTGATAGTGCAGGCAGAGAAATGTTTTTAAGATTTCTTTATTAGTGATGATATGCTAAGAGCCCTAATAAGCAACAAATCTGAATGATTTAACACAATGGAAATTTGTAATACTTTCTCACATTACAACCCAGTGTGTTTGTGTGTGTGATGGAGTAGGAGTTGGGATACCTCTGTTCCCTGCAGTCATTCAGGGACACAGATTCTTTTTTCTTTTTTTCCTTTTCCTTTCTTTCTTCTTTTTTTTTTTTTAGACTCCTTGTTGAGTGTAGAGGCCAACTCCACTCCATGTTGAGTGTAGAGGCTTGAACTTAAAACTCTGAGATCAAGATCTGAACCGAGATCAAAAATTAGACACATAACCAATTGGTCCACTCAGGCGCTCCTCCTTAAAGTTATCACTGTTATCACCATGTGGCTTTTGGGGTTGTTTTGAAAAGAGAAGATGGTGTGAAAGAAGCTTTTAGACCCAGGCTGGAAGTGGCATATATCACCTTCACCCACATTCCATTGGTCAGAACTGAAGTCACATGATCCCAACTAACTACGCAGGTAGCTGGAAGATGTAGTATAGCCGTGTGCTAATGAAGGAAAGGAGAACACAGACCTTATGGAGCACTAGCAGTCTCTCACAGTGTTTACTAGATCAGAACTCCCCTGCTTAAAACTCTTTAATGACTTTTTTTCCTAATGCATGGAATAAAATTGGCCTGTGTCTGTTTCATCCTTACTTTGTATCACTTTCTCCTTTATTATTCTCTAGCCACATGAGACTAGGTCATTTTCCAAAACATGCCAAGATTTTTCCTTTCTAGAAGGAATGTGTTTTGTGCTTTCTTTTACTTGGACCACTCTAAATATTTACATGACTGCCTCCTTTTCATCTTAAAATGTCAGCTTAAAATCCATCTCTAACTCTAAAGTAGCCCTCCTATTCTCTTTTTTAAAAGTACTGTGTTTATTACAATTTGTATTTTTTTATTTGAACATTTTGTTTGCTTTTGCTGTGTCCTCTTCTAGAAGAGTTGACTCTTTTTCTCACTGTTCTTTCTGCACCCAGTCAGTACTTAGCAAATGCTAGTCATTTTGTAAGTGTGTTGTATGAATGAAATACTATTTATTATACACAAACTGAAGTAGAGAGACTAGAGTGAATAATAACCACAGCTCTTATGGTAATTTAGTTGAATTGTTGAGGGTTTTGGTTTTAGTGGATGCAATATCAGTGGAATAGAAAAGAATGAACTAGGGACATTTCAAAGGAAAATCCAACACAAATTGCTGTATGATTTAAGCAGGGAGTCTGGGAGAATGAGATGATAGTAGTTTGTAATTAATAGGGATTAGTAAAGAGGTTAGCCATAAAAATGGATGATCTGTTGAGAGAGAGGGTATACATTTAGAAGGACAGATGACTCGGGAGAAAAAAGAGGAGCCACAAATGGAAACCAGGAGGAGAGAGTGGAGAGGAAGGAAGAGAACCAGTTAGTTGAGTGTAGGCTTAAGGAAACCAGCAAAGAGTTTTAGAAAAGAGATGGTTAGTTTGGCTGCTTCTAGTATGGCTGTTCCTTGTGATATGTATTTGAAGGTTCTGAACTGTTACCTTTCATGAAGGTTGTAAAATGGTGATACTAATATCTGCTTCGTAAGATTGTTGTGAGGATTATTAACATATTGTATTAAAAGCACTTAACATACTTAGTGTACTTTGTCCAGTAAACACTTCTGAAGTGAAATACAATTAGTGAAATACAGTTAGGGATTAAGGAAGTATTAAGTTAGGGATTAAGGAGTTTGTGGTGGGAGAAAAGGCTTCTGGCTTCTTTTTTTTTTATTAAAGATTTTTAAATTTATTTATTTGACAGAGAGAGGGAACATAAGCAGGGGGAGTGGGAGAGGAGAAGCAGGCTTCCCACCTAGCAGGGAGCCCAATGTGGGCCTCCATCCCAGGACTCTGGGATCATGATCTGAACTGAAGGCAGGCACTTAATAACTGAATCACCTAGGTGCCCAGGCTTCTGGGTTTCTGTAGCAACTTTGTTTTAGAGGTATGTTCTTTTTAAATGTTACAGTAAGTTAGAATTGTACTAAAAGCTTATATAACATTAATGAATTTTTATTCAAGTATTTTTAGTAGGAATTTTCTGATCTGAAAATATGCAGAATCATAGCAAAACAGTGGCAGTTCATGGGGCACCTGGGTGGCTCAGTCCATTAAGCATTTGCCTACGCCTCAGGTCATGATCCTGGGGTGCTGGGATCGAGCCCCGCCTCTTTTTCCTCTTCCCCTCTCCCCTGCTTGTGATCTCTCTCTCTTTCTTTCTGTCAAATAAAATCTAAACAAAACAAAACAAAAAAAAATAAATGGCAGTTCATCTGCTTATGCTCCTTAACCATATCCTTCTACTGAATCTTATTCCGGAAGCATTTATAATGCACGTGCCCCTTGAAAGTCATTGTCCTTTAAAATAGTTTGAGTAAATTATTATTTAACATTGAAATGAAATAAGAATATATTTAAATTAGAAACAAAGTTTAATGTCAAATTGCATTAACACCAACTTAAAGCAGCTTTTTTTGGTAGTAGAACTTGGTTTTGGATAGTATGGAGAAATTCCAGTTGCCACAGGCTTCTGTCTCCAGGTAAACAAGTATGAGAATCAATAGCGCAAGAGAAGATGGGAGCTTTCTTGCATTCCTTTTTATTCTCATCTTTTAAAGTTTGCTCATTTTTTTGTTTAGGGAACTTTGATGGGTTAGCTGAGTAGAGTTTGGCACTAGTTCCTATCTTATACAAGATGCTCATCATATACAGGATATTCATTTGTTCATATTTTATACATCACTCACTTTTTTCCTAAACATCTATTATAATGGAAAAAAAATAAGTTATTGTTGCCTTTCTCATGATCATTAGCAGTTTAAGTAAGAAAAGAACTTTGGAATAAAGGATAAGGTAAAAAGTCAGGTAGATAAAGAAAGAAGACTCAAGAGGAGAGAAAAAGAAGTTGAGAGATGATTGGGGAAAAGAGCTACTTAAATTTATCTTTTCCTTTTATCAGGTTTCAACTGGCAGTGAATTACAGTTGAAAATTGCTTTGTCACTCAAATGTCTATCGATTGATAAATGGGTAAGGAAAATATGGTGTGTGTGTATATGTATATATATACATACACATACATATACATATACGTACATATACATACATATATATACATAACACACACAATAGAATATTATCCAGCCATAAAAAAGAAGGAAATCTTGCCATTTGTAATAATATCGATGGAGCTGGAGAGTGTAATGCTAAGTGAAAAAAATTCAGAGAAAGACAAATACCATATGATTTCACTTACATGTGGAATTTAAGAAACAAAATAAACCAGCAAGGGAAAAAAAATATACAAGCCAAGAAACAAACTCTTCACTCTTAAGAACAAACTGATGTTTACCAGAGGGGAGGTTGGTGGGGCGGGGTGTTAAATAGGTGATGGGAATTAAGGAGTACACTTGTAGTGATGAGCGATGTATAGAATTGTTGAATCACTATATTGTATACCTGAAACTAATATTACACTGTATGTTAACTATACTGGAGTTAAAATAAATTGCTTTCCCAGTAGCACATAATGGGTGACTTTTAGGTTATTTGCTACCTGGGAGAGACATAAATTCTGCATTGTAAAATTCAGATATAATAATCACTGAATTTATTTGTTTATTTTAAAATACTTTATTTATTTTTTTGACAGAGAGAGAGACATCACAAGCAGGCAGAGAGGCAGGCAGAGAGAGGGTGGGAAGCAGGCTCCCTGCTGAGCAGAGAGCCCGATGCGGGGCTCGATCCCAGGACCCTGAGATCATGACCTGAGCTGAAGGCAGAGGCTTTAACCCACTGAGCCCCCCAGGTGCCCCTAATGACTAAATTTATATCTATACAACTGATGGAATTTTTAGCATTAGGTAGGAGGGTAAAGGAGGGAAGGACCACCATGTAGCATGTACTAAGTGTTTTATGTATTCTTTAATTTTCATAGCCACCCTCTAGGTGTTTGCTAAAGCACAGAAAGGTTAAGTAATGTTAGCTCATTGTCACACAGATAATAAATGGCAGAACAAGAATTTTATTTATTTATTTAGAGCAAGAATTTAAACTGTGTTTTTTTTTTTAAATTTTAAAGATTTATTTATTTATTTGACAGAGACATAGCAAGAGGGGGAACACAAGCAGGGGGAGTGAGAGGGAGAACAGGCTTCCCACCGAGTAGGGAGCCTGAGTCGGGGCTCTATCCCAGAACCCTGGGATCATGACCTGAGCTGAAGGCAGATGCTTAACGACTGAGCCACCCAGGTGCCCCTAAATAGTGGTTCTATCCTTTTGTACTTATCTTTTATTCATCCCTTTGCTTTTTTTTTCCCCCTTTGCTTTATTTTATAGTTCCTTGCAGTCACTTGTTGGCTTAAAGACAAAAAAAAAAAGCTCTATTGAGATACACTTCACATACTATACAATTCACCCATTTAAAGTATATAATTCAGTGCCTCTTAGTATTTTCAGAGTTTTGCAACCGTCATCACAATTTAGAACATTTACATCACCTCGTAAAGAAACCTTGTTCCTATTAGTCATCAGCAAATAGCCTCCCGTACTCCCAGCCCTAGGTAGTCATTAATCTACTTTCTGTCTCCCTAGGTTTGCTCATTATGGACATTTTTACATAAATGGAATTCTACAACATGCTTCTGTCCCTTACCATGTGTTTTTAAGGTTCATTCGTGTTAAAGCATGTATCCCTACTTAATTCCTTGTTATTGCTGAATGATATTCCATTGTATGGTTATACCACATTTTATTTATCCATTCATCAGTTGATGAACATTTGGGTTGGGTTCTCCCTTTTGACTATTAAGAATAATACTGCTTTGAACATTTATGGGTTTTTTTTTTTATTTTGGTAGAATATACATAACATAAAATTGACCATTTTGACTATTTTAAAGTGTATAGTTCTTTGGCTTTAAGTACATTCACACTGTTGTGCAACCATCACCACCGTTTATTTCCAGAACTTTTTCATCTTCCTCGAGTGAAACTGTCCATTAAACACTAATTCCTGTTTCATTCCTCTAGCCTCCTTGGCAGCTGGCATTCTGTTTTTAGTCTCTATGTATTTGACTACTCTAGGAACCTTACATAAATAGAATCATACAATATTTGTCCTTTTTTAATTGGCTTATTTGACTTAATGTAATGTCTTCACAGACATACATATGTTGTAACGTGTTAAAATTTCCTTCTTTTTTTAAGGTTGGTAACATCCTGCTGATTGTATATATGACATTTTATTTACCCATACATCTATTGGTAGACAATTGGTTGCTTCTGCTTTTTTGCTGTTGTGAATAATGGGTGTTCTGAATATGGGTATGTAAATATTTACTCAAGACCCTGCTTTCATTTTTTTTTGCTAGATCATATGATAATTCTGTTTTGATTTTGGGGGGGGAAAGGCTAAGCTTTTTTTCACAGTGGCTCCACCATTTTACATTCCTACCAGCAGTACACAAGAGTTCTAATTTCCCCATGTCTTCTAATATTTACTTTCTGTGTTTTGTTAATAGTTGTTCTGATGTGTATGAGGTGTTATCTCATTGTGGTTTTGATTTGCATTTTCTAAATATGATTAGTGATGTTGAACACATTTTTTGTGCTTATTGGTCATTTGTATATCTTGTTTGGAGAAATGTCTGTTCAGGTCCTTTGCCTACTTTTTAATTTGGTTGTTTTTTTTGGTTGTTGTTGAGTTGTAAGAGTTCTTTATATATTCTGGATATCAATCCCTCATCAGATATATGACTTGCAAATATTATTTCCCATTCCACAATAGTGTCTTTTTTTTTTTTTTTTTAAAGATTTTATTTATTTGATAGAGAGAAACACAGCGAGAGAGGGAACACAAGCAGAGGGAAAGGTAGCGGGAGAAGCAGGTTTCCTGCCGAGCAGGGAGCCCGATGCGGGGCTCGATCCCAGGACCCTGGGATCATGACCTGAACTGAAGGCAGATGCTTAACGACTGAGCCACCCAGGCGCCCCACAATAGTGTCTTTTGATGCACAAAAGAGTTTAATTTTGACAGTGTCTTATTTATCTGTTTTTGCCTGTGCTTTTGTGGTCGGATCCAAGAAGTTATTGCCAAATCCAGTGTTGTGATGTGTTTGCCTTATTTCCTTCTGTTTTATGCTTGCAGCTTATTTGGGTCTTTGATGCAGTTTAAGTGTAAGGTAAGGTTCAACTTAATTGTATAAATTTTTATGTGAATATATGTTTTCATTTATCTTCGTTGTATAACTAGGAGTGGAATTCCTGGGCTATTGGGTAACTTATGTTTAACCTTTGAGGGATTGCTGAACTGTTTTCCAAAGTGGCTCTACCATTTTACATTCCACCAGCACTGTATGAGAGTTCTGGTTTCTCTATTGCTTTTTGAATCCAGACCACATTACCTCCTGACTGACTTATTTCAAAAATCTCCTTGGCTGGCCTCTTTGGTAACAACCTCACAACTCTATCTTTCTCCAAGTCCTCTTTCACCAGTTCTTAATGCTATTCATTGTGTCCTAAGAGATTTGAGATGAAAGGAACTTTAAGTTAAGCCATTTGTTTTTCAACTGATAAATAAAATTTGAGGAAGAGATTTGACCCAGTTATAGAGTGACATTGTCAACACTAGATACCCTGCTATGAATATAGCTTTCATTTTATTAAATCATAGTGTTCCCCATTTATGTGTCTAAAACTCTTTACCTGTGGTTAACTAGGTCTCATCATCATCATCTACCCTAAAGTAGTCTAAAAGCAGGGAGTTGTGTGAAGGTAATTTATTTGGCAGGTGATCCTAGGGAATAATAAGGGACCAGAGTAAATGAAACAGGAAAAAAAGAAAAGCCGGTATAAGAAAGTATTACTGAGTTACTCACTGCTGTGGCTCAATCCTAGTGGGAACTTCTGAGGATCTAGATGCTCCTCCAGTTGTCTTAATTATGGATGGACAGGAAAAAACTATTAACCGCTCTTGTTCTCCATCAGTTCACAGTTGCCTTGGTGGTGTGTAGATTCTTTCACCTTCCCTTCTTACCACTTTAGGACTCTACACAAAAGCCAGACAAGTGGGTTGGCTCCCTGTGGTGTCTTTATGGCCTCAAATAAAGCACAGGGCAGAAAGCAAATAAATCACAGTGAATTCTTTGTGTGTGTGTGGGTGTGGGTGTGGGTGTGGGTGTTTGGGGGGGTAGTTGAAACTTAACTAGAAGCATTAGCTTTAGCTTATAACAAGTGTGGTCCTCAGAATAATGGGCTCTCAAAGATCCTAATCCTCTGAACCCGTTAGTATGTTACTTTGCATCAAAAAAAGGATTTTGTAGATAGTGAGATTTTCCTGGGTTATCTGAGTGGGCCCAGTGTAATCACAAAGAACTTTATTTTATAAGAGGTAGGCAAGAATGTCAGTCCAAGAAAGAGGTATAATGGAAGGCAGAGGTCATGATGTGGCAGGGGCCAAGGAAAGCAAGCAGCCTCTAGAGGTTGGAATAGATAAGGAGTGGATTTTCCCCTAGAGCTCCTGAAAGAATGCAGGCTTTGATTTTAGTTCTGTAAAACCTGTTTTGAAATTCTTATCTCTAGAACTTTAAGATAACAGATTTGTGTTGTTCTAAGCCACTATATATGTGTCAATTTGTTACCCAGCAGTAGGAAACTGTTAAACCTAGCATCAAAGGACAGGTGGACAGCATGAAGATGAAATATAAGAGATTTCTGATAGAATCTACTTCTGTTGGCCTCTCCTTTGATTCTAGCTATATTAGCTTCCTACTGCTGTTTAGCAAAGTACTACAAATTTACTTCTTGCTCTGTTCAGATCTGCTTGGACCCTACATTTATCTAATCCATCATTGAGTCACTGCAAGCTCTTCAACAGAAATTTAAGAAGGGTTAGTGGTGCAAGCTAGTGCTGCCTGCTGCTGCAACTGGTATTGAGGCAGGAATAAATATTCATCATTTCCTTCTTTCACCACCCATTCTATATTTCTCTTATGTTAGGCCAGCAGTGCAGCTGCTTTAGGTTGCTTGTGACTTCTAGACTTTCATTCCTAAGGGATTTGAGCCCTTAGTTCCCTTGCCCTTTTGGGGTTGAGTAACCCCAACCCAAAGCAACCAGCAACCCATGGTTGCTGCAACTTCCTGTTTGTTGTAGTACCAACCATGGAAACACCCTGAGTTCTAGACAGACTGCTCCCTACCCTAAGTGTGTACCACTCCTAATGATAATCAGAGTCCATTATCACTGCTAGTATAGTTTTTCCTTTCTTTGCCTGCTTGTCTATCAGCATAAGGAACCCCAAGTGACCGGGTAGTGGTCATACCTTTTAGAGTCAATGGAACCCTCAATGTGTCCTCTGGTGGAAGCGTTACCTTCAGGTCCTCTAATACAGGAGAGGTTTTAAATCACTGGAATGGGAAACTCAAATTCCACAAGTGAGTTACTGGAATTGATGGTGAAAAGAGGTGCTCCAACTTCTTTACCTTGGTTTCTGGACTCATGCATTCTAGATATCAGGGATATAACACCATAGCCATTGTTTCAGTGCATATCCTGCATCCTAGGAGACCAACAAGGTAACTGTTTAGCTGAACTTTTAGTATAACATTCCATCATTCTGTTAGTCTGACAGTTTCCTAGTGATGTGATATGTGTAGGACCAGTGGATGCCATGGTCAGATACTTCACCATTAAATAGATGTTTTGGTTTGGGATGATGTCAAGATGGATTTTGGTAAGCATTTTGAAGCTATCAGATGATGGTGCTGGGCAGAGGTCCTATGTATGAATGTTTGAAACTTTGGACAGGGAATGTAGTCCCATTTAAGTAAGTGTAAATTCTGCTGCCTTTTGGAAGGCAAGAGTCCCAATCCCATCATGCCACCTTTTCAGCTGTATGTCTGATAAGTTGCTATTGGTATTCTGCAATGAACATAATCCTGCTAGAAATTAGTCAACTTTAGTAAGACTTTTTTATATTTTTCAAAAGTAAGTTGTTTTTGAGAACAGAGAATCTGATGACCAGGAGTTTTAAATTTTAATATGGTCAACTAATATTTTATTTATAAGGAATTCAAGAAAAGGTAAACTGTAGTGATAGAAAGCCCATCAGTAGTTGCCAGTGGGGAGAGAATTGGCTGTAAAGGGGCACAAGGGAACTTTTTGGTGTGATAAAAATGTTTTAGAGCTTGACTGTGGTATAGGTTATACAATTTTACACATTTGCCAAGACTCATTAAACTCTGCCCTTAAAATCAGCATAGATTATGCCTCACAACTTATTTTAAGGAAAGAAGATGATTTAATGTACTTGTTTGTTAACCTTTTCCATATTAGTTTGTATTTTCCTTTATATTTAGTTTTTGATTTCTAGATTTGAGAAACTCTTCTCTTCTCTGGGATTTTTTTCCCCTGATTTCCCCATTATATTAATTTTTGTTCTTTATTTCCCTTATTGTCTTGAAATATACCCAGGATTTGTTTTAATCAGGTAGAATAAGACACACAGAATGGAAATGACTGTAAGAAGGAAAAAGGTGTTACCCACAATTCCATAGGGGAAGCACCAGGGTTGATGAGGAAGCAGAAGGAGCAAGGGAAAAGCGTGTCCAGAGCTTTTATTGTGATTAAGTGGGAAGGCATTGATGAGGCAAGATAGGCAAGCCTGAGGAAGTTGAGGTTTGGATAGTTTGAAAAATTTATAATTCTGGGTGATACGGGTGGTCTTTAGTTTTCTAGTACCTGGCTGCAGGATGAGTTAGAGCAGTGGGCATACTGGTTTGGTATGTGAGAATTTTTTGAAAGGAGATGTTGGTTAGGGGGTATAGGCTTTGGATAGGTTGAGTGTGTATCAGAGATATGCTCTCAAGCAAGTTGTTTTTCTATCTCGAGGAATTAGGCAACTTGCATATGTGTGTGTGCTCTCCATCTCAAATAAATCTTTAAAAAATGTGTTAGTTAAGCATATTCATTCTTAATGTTTAGTTACAAGTGCAATAAGGCTACAATTTGAGCTGAACTCCTCATTTTGATAGTGTAGTACTTTTATTGTCACTCCTTTATAATTTCTTTTGTGATTTTTGTTTGTTTAGGAGTCTGTTTTTAAGTTTCTAAACATTTAAACATGTTTTATTGGGGATTCCAACATTATATCGTGGGCAGAGAGTGCACTCTTAGGTATAAGTTCTTTGAAATTATTTTGTGTCTTTGTGACTCTTAATATATTATCAGTTTTTGAAAATGTTTCAAGTGTGCTTGAAAATAACTATATCCCGGGGGCGCCTGGGTGGCTCAGTGGCTTAAAGCCTCTGCCTTTGGCTCAGGTCATGATCTCAGGGTCCTGGGATGGAGCCCTGCATTGGGCTTTCTGCTCAGCGGGGAGCCTGCTTCCCCCCCCCCTCTGCCTGCCTCTCTGCCTACTTGTGATCTCTCTCCTCTCTGTCAAATAAATAAATAAAATCTTTAAAAAAAAAAAAAGAAAAGAACTGTATCCTTATTTTTGTTTGTTGTTCTCTATGTAACTGTCAGATTAAACATTAATTTTGCTGGTCAAGTATTTCTATATCTTTATTGATATTTTGACTTCTCAATCTGTCAGTTTTGAATATAAATTAGTGTTTTTTTGCAGGGCAGGTATAGTAGTAACAAACTTCCTCTGCTTTTGTTAATCTGAGAATGTCTTAATTTCTTCCCTCACTTTTGAAGGATAGTTTTATTGAAAATTGGATTTTAGTTGACAGTTTTTTCTTCCAGTATTTTGAATATGTCAACCTCCAGTTGACCTTTGAACAACATAGTTTTGAATTATGTGGGTCAATTTATATGCAGATATTTTATAGTACAGTACTGTAAATGTATTTTCTCTTATGTTTTTTTTTTTTAAGAAAGAGGGAGTGGGGGAAGAGCAGAGGAAGAGGGAGAAAGAGAATCATAAGCTAGGCATGGAGCTTGATACAGGGTTTGATCTCACAAGCTTGAGATCATGACCCAAGACAAAATCAAGAGTTGGATGTTTAACAGACTCAGGCCCCAGGTGCCCTCCTTTATGATTTTTTTTTAAACAACATTTTCCTTCATCTATTTTAGTTTAAGAATATAGTATATAATATACAAACTTTGTGTTAATCAACTATTTATATCATCAATAGGCTTCTGGTCAGCAGTTGACTATTAGTTGTTAAGTTTTGGGGGAATCAGAAGTTGTACATGGGTTTTTGACTATGCAGGGGTCAGGACCCCAATTGCTGAGTTGTTCAAGTGTCCATTAGACTGTCTTCTGTCCTCCAATTTCTTTTTCTTTTTCTTTTTTTTTTTTAAGATTTTATTTATTTATTTGACAGAGACACAGCAAGAGAGGGAACATAAGCAGGGGGAGTGGGAGAGGGAGAAGCAGGCTTCCTACTGAGCAGGGAGCCCAATGCGGGGCTCAATCCCAGGACCCTGGGATCATGACCTGAGCTGAAGGGAGATGCTTAACAACTGACCCACCCAGACACCCCATCCTCCAATTTCTAATGGGAAATTTCTTGGTGATCTTATTAAGGATCCCTTGTGTGTAATGATTCACTTCACTCTTGTTGCTTTCAAGATTCTTTCTTTGTCTTTCCATGTTTTCATTTATAGTGTATCTCAGTATAGATCTCTGAGTTTATCCTGCTTGGAGTTTGTGGAGCTTCTTGGATGCTTTGTTTTTTAAAAGTTTTATTTTTTTATTTTATTATTATTATTATTATTTTTTTTAGATTTTTTATTTATTTGACAGAAACACAGCGAGAGAGGGAACACAAGCAAGGGAATGATAGCGGGAGAAGCAGGCTTCCTGCTGAGCAGAGAGCCCGATGCGGGGCTCGATCCCAGGACGCTGGGATCATGACCTGGGCTGAAGGCAGACGCTTAACGACTGAGCCACCCAGGTGCCCCTAAAAGTTTTATTTTTTAAGTAATCTCTACACTGAATATGGGGCTCAAGCTCACAGCCTGAGATCTAGAGTCTCATACTCCAGTGACCTTGCCAGCCTGGTGCCCCTAGCTTCTTGGATTTTTAAATCCAAGGGCTTCATCCATGGGCTTTTAAATCCATGGGCTTCATCAAATTTGGGAAATTTTCAGCCATGTTTCTTCAAATAATCTCCTAGGCTCTTTAGTCTCCCTCTTTTCTTTCTTGTACTCCCACAAGGCATCGCTTGGTTCTTTTCCTCGTATCCCACAGATCCTTTATTTTCTGCTTACTTTTCTTAAAAAGTCATTTTGTGGGGCGCCTGGGTGGCTCAGTCGTTAAGCGTCTGCCTTCGGCCCAGGTCAGATCCCAGCGTCCTGGGATCGAGCCCCGCATCGGGCTCTCTGCGCGGCAGGGGGCCTGCTTCTCCCGCTACCATTCCCTTTGCTTGTGTTCCCTCTCTCGCTGTTTCTCGCTGTCAAATAAATAAAATCTTTAAAAAAAAAAAAAAAAAAAAGTCATTTTGTTTGTGTTCTTCAGGCTTGATAATCTTAGTTGCCCTGTCTCCATGCTCTGATTCCTTCTTTTTTTAAAGATTTTATTTATTTATTTATTTGACAGAGAAGAGAGAGATCACAATTAGGCAGAGAGAGGTAGGCAGAGAGAGAAGGGGAAGCAGTCTCCCCGCCGAGCAGAGAGCCCGATGTGGGGCTCGATCCCAGGACCCTGAGATCATGACCTGAGCCGAAGGCAGAGGCTTTAACCCACTGAGCCACCCAGGTGCCCGCTCTGATTCCTTCTTTCACCTGTTCAGATCTGCCTTTAAATCCCTCAGGTGAATTTTTCATTTTTGTCGTTTTACCTTTCAGCTGGAGAATTTCTTAAGTTTTCTATTTCTGTAGATATTACTGTTCTGTTCATACATCATTTTCTTTACTTTCTCCACATCTTTCTTTAGTTTTTTGAGTATTTTTAAGATGTTTGTTTTAAAGTCTTTGTTTAGTGGGTTTGTTAGCTGTTCTATCTCCAGGATGGTTACTGTTGGTTTTTCTCTTTGAATGGGCCATACAGCCCTGTTTCTTTGTATCCCGTGTGTGTGTGTGTGTGTGTGTTTGTGTGTGTGTGTGTGTGTGTTTGGTGGTTGAAAACTGGATGCTTGAATTAAATAATGTGGTAAATCGGAAAATCAGATTGTTCCTCTTCCCCAGGTTTCGCTGGTTTTTGTTTTTATTGTCGTAGGCTGTCTCTTTGCTAGGAATCACTTTGAGGTATAAATTTAAGCTTTCTCAGCTCTTCACTGAGTTGCACCTTTTTCTGGATATGTGTGGTGATTTTCTTAATTCCCCTATTACTAGTTCTTTATTGTCTAGCTCCTGAAAGGAGAAAGTTAAAAAAGGCACCAGCCCTTTAGATTTCCCTCAGCCTGAGGGAGAGGGGCTTACATAATTGGGGTACGTGTATGTATACATATGTTTGCACACACACACTAGTGACTGCCTCTTTGTCAGCACCTCAGTGATCAGACGCATCATGCAGCTGTCAGAACATAGATCCCTGATATTTGCATGACAAAATCCTTAATGCTCACCTTAGCTTCTGCAAGCTGCTCTTCGAACTAATGCGCAGCTACCTGGTATGTGCTTGGGGAGTGGAAGTTGCGTCGCCATTGCTGAGTTAAGAGCTGAAATTAACCAAAATTTACAGTCCAAGACTTCTCTGGAAGTTTCAAGCCTTGGAGTAGACTCCAGAGTTCTGAAATAGTTAAATCAGACCGATTCTGCTAGTACAATTGTTGTATCTAGGTGAAGAGATAGATTCTTGATGCTTCCTACTCCACCATCTTCCCAGGATCTTCTCATAACTTTACAAAATAAAGTTTCATTATAGTTTCGAAAAGTTCTTACTGTTTTTCTCATTGTTTTCCAGATCATACCTCAAAGCAAATACATTTGACACCTTTTACTTAGTTTTCAAGTTTAGATAGCAGACACTTGAAGGAGAAATTCTTGTTTCTGATCCTTTTTTTTTTTTTTTTCCTAAGAAGAAAACTAAATACTTCCAAATGGAAGACTGGAAGAGTGTGAGACTGAAAATGGAGAGACCCCTTAAGGAGGCAGTTGCTTTCATAACTACTAAGGCAGTGGTAGTGAGAGTGGAGATACATGGATTCATTTGAGTCCTATGAAGGAAGTGAAAAGGATATGACTTGAAAGGAAGGGAATGACTGAGTAGAGGTTCATTAATCCAGATAACTATGTTAATGGTGGTACTATTTACTAATTTATAGAACACAGAAGCGGAACTTCTATGGGAAATGTAGTTAAGTGTGAGGTGCCTGCGAGATAGATAAGTACAGTACTTTAGAAAGCATTTTCACACGTAGGAATTTTAAGTAGTAGTGTGCTGGTTCCCTGTAACTCCTGTAGGTCCTAATGCATGCATAAACCAAAAGGTAACAGGAAGTACAATAACATGGAGGTCATGAGGGGGAAATAGACTTAAGCACAGCAGTTAATGTGAAAAATACTCAAATGTTATGATTAATTGCATATTAAATATGTCTGAGAGTTCTGGTTTAGCATATATATGTTAGGAGAATATGGTTGCTAAATGTGATGATATAATCTAAGCCTTATTTACTCTGCATGGCATGGGGAAATGATAGTTCCACTGTTCCCTATGCTTTGTGTTTTCTTTTGGAAATATGTACAACTTGGAGCAATACTTTTAAGAGATAAAGTAATTAGAGTCTATCAAAGAGTGAGGACTGGAACACCAAAGGATTAAGATGATGAAAAAATTAGAAAACACAGTACAAATCTGGTTTTATTTAGTCCAGATAATTTAAGGAGATAGTTTCGATATTGATTATAGTTTTGATATAACTCGAGACTTTTTTGATATAATCTGATTCAGTTCTCTTATTTTACAAATAAGAAAATGGAGTTTCACTTAATACGACATTCCTTGACTCAGAGTTAATAGCAAGGCAGTTTAATGGCAATGCCAGTTTGTTAAGCATATTTTATCTATAGGGGCAGTAAAGCAGGGCTGGGACTATAGTGAGGCAAACAAGTTGCCTAGGGAACAAAATTGAAGGAGGCAGTCACTCTTAGATGCAGACCCTGCACTTGCAAGATTCTTACTTATCAGAGTAATATTTGAAGATGGTTTAAAATGTCAAATAGTCCTGGAAGATACCTCCTAGCCCTGCAAATTAAGGATAGCCTGAGGAAGCTAGATGGAGTGATGATGGTAGAAGAGAATTATCCCTTAAGACCTAGCCCTCAGTATATGGTAATCTAACGGTTTAGATTGTACCTGTGAAGTACCTGTGAAGCATCACCTCATTTTTTGTGAGAACAGTGTGGCGTGTTCTGTCTTCAGGCCTAGATTGGTTCCTGTACTCCCTTTTTTTTTTTTTCCTTCAATCAGATTTCAAGAGGCTGTAGTTTCCTCTGTGCTTTTAAAGCTGTTTTCATCCACATCCCTTGGGGGTTCTCTGAACTTGGCTGGTGAGTTAGAGAATCTAGACATACCTCTCATTCCTTCTCCTTTACAGCTCACGCAGCCAAATATGGAAATATTTTGAAGGTAATACAAAGACATAAGAGATTAACACAGATCTTCTGTTTTTATTGTCATGGCCTTTTTCTCTAGTTTCTGACTTCCATTTTGTTTTTGATAGTGCAGTTACCTAGTTGAGCTCCATTCCCGTTAAGTAAAGGATATGTTTATTTATGAGGGTTTCTACCCCCAGCACTTAGGGGTTAGAAGCTGTCTAGGCTGAATAAAACCCCTACTTTCATGTCTCAGGAGGATAATTTGTATTTCCCAGAACCTCAGTGGATGACACATGGAGTATACAAGCTGTCCTCCGAATATTAGTGGTTCCCTTTTTTGGCATTTCCCTGTGTGAGGAGAGTAAAACCAGAAAGTACAGCCTTTGTCTTAGAACTAATGGGTATAAAGTTGTTGTGCTGCTTCTCTGGATCTGTCCCTTTTATACCTGGTGCCTAACTTGCCTCCTTAGGACCATTATATTATTTGTTCTTTAGGCCTTTGGAGTTTAAGACAGGACATTTGTTTTTATATTACATTTTAAAATAGGTGGATTCTTGGAACTAAGAGTTGATAAAGTAAAAAGGTGGGTGATTTTATTGGCTCAGCCAGAGGTAGCTAAATGTATATAAAAAATAGCAGGATATTGGATCTAGTTTACAGATGCAATTGGCATAGTTTCTGATGCTGAAGGGAGCAGAATACGTTTTAAGATAAGTCAGCATTACAGATGAAGTTATATTAGCAAGAAATAGAACTTTTCCCACTAGCCTGTAAGGTCTGTCAGAACAGATTTAGCTTTGTAAGCTGGATAGCTCATATGGTGCCTCACACACAGTAGGGCCCAAAGATAAATAGTAAGTTATTTCAGTTATTTGGTTGTTTATAAGCTCCACATAGTGTTCAGTGTTAGCTTACATTAAACCTGTTCCAGAGTATAACACACACACACAGTTGTTAAATTTGGGAATATCCGTACTTGCTAGTATTTGGATTTCCTAAATCTCCATCATTTTTTAATCCTTGTTTTTGCATTTTTCTTATGTCTGAAGTCTTTCTTTTACAGTTTTCTTTTTTCTTTTAAATTTGATACTCTAGGGTTGTCTGGCTGACTCAGTTGGAAGAGCATGCAACTCTTGATCTCAGGATTGAGTTGGAGCCCCATGTTGGGTATAGAGATTACTTAAACTTAAAAAAAAATTTGATACTCAGTCTGTTCAGGTACCTGTTATCATATATTGACCCTATTTATTTGTTTTAACAGAAAAGTAATTTTGGTTTATGAAATGAAATCTCCTGAGATAAGTTCTGGGTTGAGGAATAATTAGATTTAGAGGCTTAAAAAATGGAGTCTAATCTCTGTGCCCCTCTCACTTTCATTGTCAGGTTCTATATGGTAACATTTACTCTGCTTTCAGGTTTAAGTCTGTTGGGAAAAGAGTAAATACCTTCTCAGTAACCCCCTGGATGCATCCGTGGAGTCTTTCTGAATGAACAACTTGAGTTTTAAGACCATCCGTCACTAGTCACAGGAATTAAGGGAATTTAATATTCTGATTGGCCCTGCGTGAATTGCATATACTACCCTGAGTTCTTGAAACTCCACCTAAAGAATGTCAAAATAGAATTAGGGTTGGGGATTGAGAGGATAGTTTCTGAGAAGGAAGTCAAGATACTATTATGAAAAGAAGAGAAAATGTATACTGGTATAGCTTAAAAGTCAGCTAGCTACTTAACATTTTGATTGACTTAATTTTGATTTTTAAGGGATCAGTGAGATTTTTTAAATTAATTTTTTGAATTATCAAAGTAATATATGAATGTAGATTAAGTTTCGAATAGTGCTAAAAGGCCTAGTAACAAAAACAGCAGTCTTTTGCTCTTCTTTTTCTACCCCCTTGCTCAAGAAGTAATCACTGTAAACTTTTTCAAGCTGTATCAGCAGCAACAACTTAAAAACTTGAAAGTGATTACTTCTTGAGACAAGCAGGAGGAAAAGGGGGGAGGAGAGGAAAGGACTGTTAATTTTGTTATAGGCCTTATAGCACTATTTGACATTTTCAACTATGTTCGTGTATTACTTTAATAAATAAAAAACATATAATTGTTAGTATTATCTCCTGATTCATTAATTTTAGACATCTACTGATTTTCTGTTAAGATAAAAGAGGGTGTGTGCGTGTGTGTATTTATTAAGTAATCTCTGCACCCAACGTGGGCTTGAACTCACAGCCCCAAGATTGAGAGTCAAATGCTTTGCCTACTGAGCCAGCCAGGTGCCCCCATTTATTTTCTTAATCTATCTTTCTTAGCCCCGTTGTCTTGGCAGTATATTAATTTTCAGCATTTTTATCATTATGACTATATAAACATACAGTTTGTAGCTGACCTACCTCCTATTATTAAATTGTCTTATGAATTTATTTTTTCTGAAATTTATAAGAAATTTGTATGGTTCACATTTAAGATTTTCTTCATTATTTTTGAATATATAGCCAAGTCTTCCCACACTCTCCAGCAGTTCTATAAAATTTGTATTTGTATATAATTTTTCCCATAGTCCTGTCAGATTAATTGTACCAGTTTAAAGTGTATAGAGTTTCAGTTTTGCAAGATGAAAATTATTCATGAGATAGATAGTGGTTGTGGTTGTACAATATTGTGAATGTACTTAATGCTGCTGAACTGGACACTAAAAATGGTTCAAATGGTAAATTTTATTTGTATTGTATTAGTTAGCTAGGACTGCCATCACAAAGTCCATGACATCATGGACTGGGTGGCTTAACAACAGAAATTTATTGTCTCAAAATTGGTTGCTAGAGTCTAAGATCAAGTTGTCATCAGGGTTGTTTTCTTCCGAGGGTCTTTGTCTTTGACTTATAGATGGTTGTCTTCTCCCAGGGTCTTCATATGGTCTTCCCACAGAGTGTGTCTGTGTTCTAATCAGCTTTTCTTTTTCTTTCTTTTTATTAAGATTTTATTTATTTATTTGACGGAGAGAGACAGATCACAAGTAGGCAGAAAGGCAGGCAGAGAGAGGGAGGAAGCAGGCTCCCCGCTGAACAGAGAGCCCAATGCGGGGCTCGATCCCAGGACCCTGAGATCATTGACCTGAGCTGAAAGCAGAGGCTTTAACCAAACACTGAGCCACCCAGGTGCCCCATAATCAGCTTCTCTTATAATGACACCAGTCATATTGGATTAGGGCCCACCCTAATGACCTCATTTTACTAAATTATCTCTTTAAAGACCCTATCTCCAAATAGAGTCACATTCTGAGGTACTAGAGGATAGGATGTCAGCATCTGAATTTTGGAGGGGGAAAATTCAGCCCATCAGATGTACCACAGTTGTAAAAATATACATTAAAAACATAGTGCACGGGTGCCTGCGTGGCCCAGTCGGTTAAGCATTTGCCTTCAGCTCAAGTCATGATCCCAGATTCCTGGGATTGAGTCCTGCATCAGGCTACCTGCTCAGCAGGGTATCTGCTTCTCTCCCTTTCTCTGCCCCTTTCCCTGCTCATTCTCTTTACTTTCACTCTCAAATAAATAAATAAAATATTTTTTTTAAATTTTCATTTTTATTTTATTTTTTATTTTTTTAATTTTTATTAACATATAATGTATTATTTGCCCCAGGGTACATGTCTGTGAATCGACAGGCTTACACATTTCGCAGCACTTACCATAGCACTTACCCTCCCCAATGTCCACAACCCAGCCACCCCATCCCTACCCCCCTGCCTCCCAGCCACCCTTAGTTCATTTCGTGAGTCTAAGAATCTCTTATGGTTTGTCTCCCTCCCCAACCCTTCCTTTTTCATTTCTCTCCCCCACCGCCCCAAACTCCCGCCTTGCCTCTCAAATTCTTCATATCAGAGAGATCATGTGATAATTGTCTTTCTCTGACTGACTTATTTCACTTAGCATAATACCCTCCAGTTCCATCCATGTTGTTGCAAATGGCTAGATTTCGTTTCTCTTGATGGCTGCATAGTATTCCATTGTGTATATATATATATATATATATATATACCACATCTTCTTTATCCATTCATCTGTTGATGGACATCTAGGGTCTTTCCATAGTTTGGCTTCAAATAAATAGATAAAATCTTTAAGGAAAAAAAAACATGCGTACAATCATCCACTCATTTATGTTTAGATGCCTAGTAGTACAATAAGAGTTAAATCAGTTAATGGTTTACCTTTGTGGTATTAATTATGACTTTAAATTCTTCATGATGTTACTTTTTCATAGTTGGTTTATACCATAATTGCTCATCAGTTAGCAGTTTTAGCAAGATTATTATATTCCTTTTACTTTAGTGGTAACATGTTTCTTCTTTACATTATATAGAATTAATATTCCTCAGATTATAGAATGATGACATGTTCTTAAGGTGATCTTGGTATAGCTTATTGTAATTCAGAGAAGTAAGTAAAATTTTGTGATACCTGAACAAAATAATAATATAGGGAGTAATGCTTTATGTATGTAAGGCATTAAGTAAGTTGTTGAGAAATAGAATTACAGTTGATAATTTTTTGAAGATTTATTTTAGGGGGAGGTAGAGGGGGAGAGAGAATCCTGAAGCAGACTCCACTGAGCAGGGAGCCCTACAAAGAGCTCGATCCCAGGACCGTAAGATAATGACCTGAGCTGAAATCAAGAGCTAGCCGCTTAACCAACTTAGCCACCCAAGTGGCTGATATTTTTTGAGAGCATGTTTTGGTTGGTATGCCTTTCTTTACTTTCAGGCCTTAGCTGTATGTCCTCCTAGTCTATATTCATTTTGTCAAATGAATAAATGAATAAATTTTGATATGCACAGGACTTTTGCCTGTGTTGTATTTTGTGTTTGCTTATGTTGGATTTTCCAAGTGATGATATTTCCAAAAATAAATAGAATAAGGTGGCATTTTATTTGACCTGTTCTTTAAAAAAACAAAAAAGGCTTGATTTTTTTTTTTTTAAGGAGGCTTTATTTCAGACTAGCCTATAATTTTTCATTTTCCCTATGATGGGATTCTTACCCATTTTTTTTTTCATTCTCAGAGTGTTTAACAATTAAAATTACTTGATAAAATAGTAGGGTTTAAAACATTGAATAGAATAAAATCATCTTATGAATTGCCTTGTCTTTTTTGCGTTACTTACAGCACATTGAAGTTAGTTATTTGGGGATTTTTCCCCCCTTCATTGTTTACCGAAAGATCTGTAACCCAACCAAACTTCCGGAGTTAGTCACTTGGGTATTGTCACTCTGCTGATTTTTATCAGCAACAGGAAATTGTCAGGTTATGTGTTAAACAATAAAAGAATCTAAAATTGCATTTGTGTTAGCATGAGAGATTTCTCTTTAGAATTTTTTTCTATCACTAGCTGGTTCCTTACTTTTCTAATGTAACAACTTTCTTGCCAAAAATGGTCGTATTTATTATGGCCTATATACATAGCAAACTATACCTTTCCTCATAGTTTACATATACACAATATGATTTGGTAAAATTATTTGACAAATTTAGTGTCATTTAATATATAGATATACCCAATGGATTTGTAAAAGTAGGTTGGGGAAGAATATGTTTTTAGGTGTTTGACCTGATGTTATTATTTCTATATTTAGATTAGCAATTCTCTAGAGATTCTTAAAGTACCTTTTAAGGAGTCTACAAGGCCAGACTATTTTCATTATACTGAGATATTAATTTCCATTTTCACTCTGGAGTTTCCAGAGGCAGTATAAATGCAATGATATTTTATAATAAGATGTCAACATTTGAAGATCTGCAAAACTCAGTTTTGTGTAATTGTATAATGCAATTATACAATTATATAATTATACATAATTATATTATATAATATAATTGTATAATACAATTTGCATTGTATAATGCAAAACATTATATATTGCATGATGATACAAAATCATATGTGAGTATAAACAGGTCCATTTAAAGTATAAGACTGAGCAGTGAATATTTTCTGCTGTGTATTTTAGTTTACATTTGGTAAGATTGACACTTTTTGGAGTGTGATTGAGATTTGCCACAATAATGTAATCACTACCACAATCTAAACTCAGAGCAGTTCTTCACTGCTCATGCTTTGTAGTCCAGAATGTCATACATGGCCTTTTGAGTCTGGTTCAGTGAGATCATATATGGTTAATGTGTGTTTAACTTTAAAAGAAGCTGCTAAACTGTTACCCTTAGTAACTATATTAAACGGTAGCTATATTTTGCATCCCCACAAGCAGTGTTTGAGTTCCCCATTGCTTTGCATCCTCACTGGCACCTGGTACTGTTTGTGTTCCCTCTCTCTCTCCTTTACCTCTTTCCTCTCCCTACCTCCCCAACTTTTTTTTACTACATCTATTATTTTTGAAGCTATTTAATTCGCTGTGTTGTGATATCATTTTGTGGTTTTAATTTGCATTTCTGTAATGACTAATGATGTTGAAGATCTTCACATGTGCTTGTATGTCATCCTTTCACAGTATCCCTTCTTTCCAAAAGTTCACATTATGCCACTTAAGACCTACGTTAGTATGGTAATGGCCTTTTTTTTTTTTTTTGTAAAAGTAAAAATCCTCTTCAGATTTCTTCTGTTTGGTGAAAACAGTTACTAATGTAGGTCTTTAAAAAGCAAAGTGGTGTGACTTGAACTTTCAGAAAGCAGGGGATACACTTCATTTCATATTATTTTGGCTTCTGAAAGGTTTCATAGGAATGCTCTACTTTGAGATAGTGGGAGAAACCTCTGTCTTCTTTGGTGAAGTATCTGTTCAAGTATTTGACTATTTAAAAATGTTAAATATTTAAATATTTTGTTCCCTGGCTTTTCTGGGCACAGCCTGAGGCTGTGATCTCTAGGGTGGAATAAGACACCAGTGGCTCTGTTGGTCTGCCCTCCACAGCTTTGGGCTGGGAGTCATCTAGCCTCTTGAAACCTAGGTGATGACCTCCTCTTTTGAAATGGGGGAAGAAGCAGGCTTAATAATTTCTGAGTCACCTTTTGGGTCCTTCTTCCCTTGTCTTGAAGAATATCTCATGTTTGCAGTGGAATAGCTATATGGTTGCATCCTGTATAATCAATAAAACTTGACCATCTTTTTTAATTCGTTCTTGTCTCCTTCCAGTTCAGATTGGTTGCTTCTTGGCTGAGGTGGCTGATTAAATCTAATGTTCACCCATACTCTTCTTTATGAAAGGATCCCTTATCTCTTAGAACACTCTTAGTGTTTGATTCTGAATGTGTTTATATTTCTTTGCACTACAGCAGACTGAGAATTTTCTACCTTTTAAATTTCCTTTTGACTAATAATTCCATCTTTATTTTTTTTCTGTGTTCACTATAAGCATTCAAGAGAAGCCACGCCACAGTTTCAGCATTTTGCTTAGAAATGGCCTCAGAAACCCAATTTCATCTTCATTAGTTCTACCCTTCCACAAAACACTAGGACATGACTATGGTTCAGCCAAGCGCCTTGACATCTTATAACCAGGATCACCTTTCCTTCTGTTTTCAATAACATGTACCTCATTTCTGTCTGAGATGTTATCAGATTGGCCTTTATTATTATTAAAAACAAAATTCAGCTGAGTAAATTTAAAGATCTTATTGGCTTTATTTAACGATTCATGAATTGGACAGTATCTCATCTAGCAGATAGGAAGAGGTTCCAAAGAGCTATACAAAATTAAAGGCTTTTATAGGCAGAGAGAGACAGGAAAAGGAAGTTTCTAGCAAAGAGTGTATTGTTTCAGATAAGGTCATCTTCTTGTGGAGAATGGAAGAGTCTATTAAGTGGATTACCTCACTGGTGCTGACCAGGTAATTCTAGATTGACTGGTTAAAGGTTACGTTTCTGGGAGAGACTCAAACTGCAATTATGTTAGGTATTGAGTCTTATTCTTTGTTGATGTGGTGCTTAGCATGAGCAACTGCAGTTTGGGCCTGTTGTCTCTTTTTTAATATTGTCTGTATTTCAGCCAACATTATTCTGTTCAAGACCACTTAGGTATTCTGTTAAGAGGATTGAGGCTTGGGGCACCTAGATGTGGCTCAGTTGGTTAAGCATCTGACTGCAGCTCAGGTCAAGGTCCCAGGATTGAGCCAGGCTCCACGCTCAGTGGAGGAGCCTGCTCCTCCCCTGACTTGTGTGTGCATGCACCCTCTCTATCTCTTTCAAATAAATAGTCTTAAAAAAAAAGTTTAAAAAGAGGATTAAGGCTTTCCCTACAACTCGCCTCTTCTGAACCTTCAGAAGAATTTGCCCTTAACATCTATTCATGGCATTGTAGAATTTTCCTAGCATGTACTTCTATAGGTTCTGCCCATTATCCAGTTGAAAGTCACTCCCACACTTTTTAGGTACCTGTTAATAACCACAGCCTCACTTCTTGGTACCGGTTTTCTGTCTTAATGTGTTTGGGCTTCTATAACAAAATACCATGGGCTGGGTGGCTTATAAATAGTGGAAACTTATTTCTCACATGTCTGGAAGCTCGAGATCTGAGATGAGGGTGCCAGCATGGTCAGGGGAGAGTCCCTCCCTCCTCCATGTTGCAGGCTTCTTGTATCCTCACATGGTAGGGGCAAGGAGGAAGTATTAATCCCATTCATCAGAGCTCTAGCCTTAGGGACTAATAAGCTACCAAAGACCTACTTCATAAAAACTATCACCTTTTGGGAGTTAAGATTTCAGCATTAATTTTGGGGAGACAGAAACGTTTAGACTATAGCAATAGTATTTTCTTACTATGTTTTTATGTTTTATGTTTCTTTCAATTCAGACATTGGTAAATTTGTCTTTGTAGTCATTCTTGCTAGAGAGTTATCAATTTCTTGATCTTTTCAGAGAACATCTTCTGGTTTCAATGGTTTTTCTCCAATTTTTGTTTCAGTCTTACTGATTTCTGTTCTTCTGTTCCTCTGGGTTTAATGTGCTCTTCTAGTTTCTTACAGCAGAAGCTTACATTATTATTTATTACTATTGTTGTTGTTATTATTGTTATTATTTATTTATTTTGGAGCCCAATATGGGGCTTGAACTCATGACCCTGAGATCAAGACCTGAGCTGAAATCAAGAGTTGGATGCTTGACTACGGAGCCACCCAGGTGCCTCAGAAGCTTACATTATTGATTTGGGACTTGTTTTCTAACATTAATGGCAATTAATACCATAAATTTCCTTATAAGTACTACTTTAGCTGCAGCTAACAAATTTTTGTGTTGCGTTTTTATTTTTACTTCAAAATATTTTCTAATTTCGCTTGAGTTTTCCTCTTTGACACATGAATCGTTTAGTAGTATGTTGTCTAATTTCCAAATACTTCAAGATTTTCTAGTTATCATTCTGATACTGCTAGTTTAATTCCGTTACAGTCAGAGAATGTATGCTGTGCAATATTAACTCTTTAATATTTATTAAAGTTTATATTATATCATGGTCCAGAATATGATCTGTCTTGGTGAATATTCCATGTGCACTTGAAAAGATATTTATGCTGCTGTATATTATTATATAAAGTATAGTATAAAGGTCAGTTAGATTCACTTGGTTGATGTTGTTTAAATCTATTTTTTTGCTGCTTTTCTACATCTTCTATGGATTACTGAAAGTAGTTGCAGTTTTTAAGAATAGTGGATTTAGTTACTTCTTTCCATACTGATCATTTTTGGCTTTATGTATTTTGCAACTCCATTAAGTATAGATACATTTAAAATTGTGTGTCATCTTGACGAATTGACCTTTTTCTCATTATCCTGTGTCTCTCTACCCAGTGATTTTCCTTGTTCAGAAATCTCCTTTGTCAGAAATTTATATAGCAATTCCAGCTTTCTTTTGATTCTTTTTTGTATGATCCTTTTACTTCTATGCTATGTATCATTATATTCAAAATAGGTTTCTGATAACAATTGAGTCTTTGTTAATTTGTCTGATTAACTCTGTCTTAAGACCATTTATTTAATATAATTATTGATATATTTGAGCTTAATTATGTGTTACCTATTTCTTGTGGGTTTTTTTTTGTTCCTTGGGTTTTTTTCTTGTCTTCTTTTGGATTATTTGAGTACTTTTTTTTTTTTTTTTTTAAGATTTTATTTATTTATTTGACAGAGAGAGACACAGAGAGGGAACACAAGCAGGGGAATGGGAGAGGGAGAAGCAGACTCCCTGCAGAGTAGGCAGCCTGATATAGGGTTTGATGCCAGGACCCTGGGATCATGACCTGAGCTTAAGGCAGATGCTTAATGACTGAGCCCCAGAATACTTTTTTAGTATCCATTTTATTGTATCTACTGGTTTTGGGTTATATCTCTTTGTCCTACCTTTTTTTTTTTTTCCTACCTTTTTTTTTAAAGTGATTGCCCTAAAAGATTATAACGTACTTTGTATACTTTTCACAGTATATCTAGAATTTATATTACCACTTAAAATAGAACATAAAACTTTACAACCATATAGGTCCCACATTGCCTTCCCCACTTTATATGATAGTTGTCATGTGAATTCTACATATATGAAACCTCCATGTTAGTATTATAATATTTCCTTTCAAGAGCTATGTGTGTTTTAAAGAATTTAAGAGTTGAAAAAGAATCTTATTATATTCACCCAGATATTTACCATTTTTTTGCTCTTCCTTCATTGCTGAAGTTTCATGTTTCCCTCTGATAATCACTTTTCTTTTAGCGTTATGACCTTCCTTTACATTTCTATTAGAGGCAGTCCACTGGGCAACAGAATGGCTTAGTTTTTCTTCATCTGAGAATGTCTTTATGTCATTTCATTCCTGAAGGATTTTTTCACTGCATATAGAATTCTGGGTTGTTCGCTTTCTTTCAGCATTTTTAAGATATGGGTCTTATATGTGGTTTCTGATGAGAAGTCCTTGTTCATTCAAATTGCTCCTATGTCAGGTTTTCTTAACCTTAGCACATTGGCCTGGGTAATTCCTTGTTGTGGAGGGCTGTCCTGTTTATTATAGAATGTTTAGCAATATTCCTGGCCTCCCCTATTAGCACTGTCCTGTCCCCCTCTCCAGTTGTGACAATAAAAAATGACTTCAGATATTGTTAAATATCCCCTTGGATGTGACATAATCCCTAGGTAAGAACCACTGCCATGTATATAATATGTTATTCTTCCATGGCTGCTTTCAAGATTTCCTTTCACCTTTGGTTTTTAGCAGCTAGATTATGATGTGCCTGGACATGGTCTGAGTTTATTCTGTTTGGAGTTTGCTTAGTTACTTCAATCTGTAAATTTAAGCTCCTTGCAGACTTTCAGAAAAATTCTACCAGTGTTTCTTCAAGTATTTTTTCTGCACCATTATCTTTTCTCTTTTTTTTTTAATTAAAGATTTTTATTTATTTGACACAGAGGGAGAGAGATCACAAGCAGGCAGACAAGCAGGCAGAGAGGGGGAGAAAAAGGGAAGCAGTCTCCTGGCTGAGCAGAGAGCCCAATGCAGGGCTCGATCCCAAGACCCTGAGATCATGACCTGAACCGAAGGCAGAGGCCCTAACCCAATGAGCCACTCAGGCACCCCTCCATTATCTTTTCTTTAGAGACTTCAAAGAATGAATAGTAGCTCTTTTGATACTGTCTCATTGGTTCCTTTTTAAAAATATTTTTCCTACTCTGTTCTTCAGCTTGGATAGTTTGTATCGATCTGTCTTCAGGTTCTTATTGTCTTTGTTCTGTTGTAGTATGCTAAATGGCAGCGTCCAAAAAGGTATATTCATTTCTTAATCCCTGGGTTTATATTAACCTCACATGGCAAAAGGTGTGATTAATGACTTTAAGGATTTTGAGAGGTAGAATGTATCTTGGATTATCTCATGAGCCCCAAATATAGGGACATATGGCCTAATGAGGCAGGGGGAGATTTAATAGAAGAGGAGGAAGAGGCAGTGTGACCATAGAGGCAGAGTTAGAGTGATGTAGCCACAAAGAATGCTGACAGCCACCAGAAGCTGGAAGAGATAAAGTGCACATTCTTTCCTAGAGCCTTCAGAGGTAGTATAGCTCTGTCAACACCTTGATTTCAGATTTCTTGATTGATATCTTCAGATCTATGGCAGAATTAATTTGTTATTTTAAACCACCTGGTTTGTGGTAGTTTGTTATGGCAGCCATAGGAAATTAATACATCTGTTATCTTGATTCTGCTATTCAGCTTTTCCAGTGAAGTTTTTATTTCAAATATTGTGATTTTTAGTTCTAATATTTCCCTTTGATTATGTTTAATAGCTTCTCCTTCTCAAATGAGATTTATCTTTCTGTTTGTTTTGAGAGTGTTCACTTTACCTTATGGAGCATGGTTATAACAGCTGCTTTTAAGTCTTGTGATAATTCCAACATCTGGATCATTTCTTCGTTGGCATCTGTTGGTTGTCTTTTTCTTTCAACTCTTTTTGGCCATATTTTCTTGCTGCTTTGTGTTTTGGATAATTTTATTATTTACTGGACATTTTAAATAGTATTTTGTGAGACTTTGGATCCTGTTAAAATCCCTTGGAAAATTTTTATTTTGCTGTTGTTTTATCAGGCATCAGTCTGATTAGACTCAAGCCAATCTTTTTGCTTTTTGTGGGCAGTAGTGCTAGCATCAGTTTCATTTTCTAAACCTTTTCTGTAGTGTTTGAATCTTTGTGTTATCTATAATAGTCAGGGATGGTCTGGAACTTGGGTGGTAGTTCCTTTTGTACTTCAGTTTTCAATGCTTTTTTTTTTTTTTTTTTAAAGATTTTATTTATTTGACAGAGAGAGATCACAAGTAGGCAGAGAGGCAGGCAGAGAGAGATGGGGAAGCAGGCTCCCTGCTGAGCAGAGAGCCCAATGCGGGTCTCGATCCCAGGACCCTGAGATCATGACCTGAGCTAAAGGCAGAGGCTTAACGTACTGAGCCACCCAGGCACCCCTTCAATGCTTTTTTAATTGGTCTACCTGACTATGCCATCTGGATTTGTAATTGACACTTAGCCAGAGGAGAAACAAACTTAATTTTATGACAAGAGATGTTCTCGTTTGTACAAACTAGAACAAGGTGCCCACCAAAGTGGGCCCTTACTCTCTACAGGTACTGGGAGCAAGAATGAGTTCTATCTCGTTGAATGTTTACATTTTATTCATTCATTCATTCATTCATTTTATTTATTTATTTATTTATTCATTCATTCACACATTCAGGGAATGTGTGTGTGCACAGTGGTGCAGAGAGGGAGAGAGAGAATCTCATGAAGGCTCCACACCAGTGTGGAACCTGATATGAGGCTTGATCACATGACCCTGAGATCATGACCTGAGCCAAAACCAGGAGTCAGATGCCTACCAACTGAGCCAACCAGGTGCCCCATTGAATGTTTACATTTTAAGGAGATGGCTCTCAGTTCTGAGAAAACACCTCTAGGTGGTAAAAGATTTATATTTCACAGGGGCAGTGGAAATATTTATAATTTTAAGCTTTCTGAAGTAACTGCTCTAAGGGGGTTATAGGGACCTCTTTTCCTATTTGGGCTGGCAAAAACAGTAAATTCTTATAATATTGAGGTTTCTCATGTAGGAACTTACGGGACTGGAGTTGTTATCCAAGGGATGCAGCCTTAAGCTGCTAGTGTTTAAGTCTCTTAGTGTGAAAGTGTGGACAAAATCATTTATCCTAAGAGCCTGCAGTTTTTATAGGCCAATATTGAGGCCTCGTCAAGAAGAGGGCTCAGAGGAGCCTGACTATTTGAGAAAGAGTCTTTGTCATAGATTACCTTCATCAGCTCTTTTCTCATGGGAGTTTTCCCCATATTTACCTATCCCCAGCCATCATTTTTCTGGTTCCTTTTACCAGAAAGGTTAGGTTCTCTTCTTATGAGTTTCAGTCTTTCATGTTGTTACTCAGTTCTGGGTATGGCTGTGTTTGACTTCAGGGTGAAGTGGTGAGATAGTGGGTATTTCCCCTATATTCTTTGTACCAGCTGGTTAATTTTTCTCTTCCTTTATCCAGAGGGATAGGTTTTCTTTTGAGGTCTTACTGTATGTGCCATCTCCACCATTGTGGCAGTGGTGCAGATCCACAACTGAGGTTGGCCTTGGGACAGCACAGCAGAGGGAGAAAAAAGAAGAAATAAAACCTCAGAGATTTAATCCACAGTCTTCTGGCTTTCAAGAGCCCTTTTCTCCTTTTGGCCAAATGAGCTTCTCTTGAGCTTTTTCCTGACTGCACCTGCTATGCAATTTCCTGTTAATGCCTACCTTTGTGCCAAAGCCAGAAAATAAAGCAGAAGGGGGAAACCAAAAGGAAATTTATTGTTGATGTATTGGTCTTTTTTCAGATTGATTTCCCTTCCCAACCTGCCTGTTACTAACTTTTCAGAGTCCTTAGGAGCTGATTCTTTGTATTTTTTCTGGAGATTTTAGTTGTAATCAGTTGGAGAGAGAAGCTGCAGTGTGGGCTTATACCCATTTCCTCTGGAATTAAAAATAAGCCAATGAATTTTAATATAACTGTGTGGAAAGGTTCACTTGGTAAAGTTTTAGATTCCACATTACGAACTAGTATTTAAGAAACTCTACCACTTGTCAAGTTTTAGTGTAGAATATCCACAATTATTTGAAAACATTATTGAAAGTACTCTTCTTTTTCCAACTACATATTTGTGTGACACCAAGTTTTCTTGTCAACCAGAATGATATGTTGCAGTACATTTTTTTTAAAAAGATTTTATTTATTTGACAGAGAGAGATCATAAGCAGGCAGAAAGGCGGGCAGGGAGAGAGGGGGAAGCAGGCTCCCTGCTGAGCAGAGATCACGATGCAGGGCTGGATCCCAGGACCCTGAGATCGTGACCTAAGCCAAAGGCAGAGGCTTTAACCCACTGAGCCACCCAGGCA
Organism: Procyon lotor; assembly: GCA_028646535.1. Taxonomy (NCBI): domain Eukaryota; kingdom Metazoa; phylum Chordata; class Mammalia; order Carnivora; family Procyonidae; genus Procyon; species Procyon lotor. Next base: position 77,036,608 of record CM053603.1, read on the forward strand.
CCCCTATGTTGCAGTACATTAAATACAGAAACAGATAGGAGACTCTATTAAGTCAGACATTGGAAAGATTTGCAAAAATGTAAAATAGCACCACTCTTTTCACTAATGTTTTTGGGAAGACATAATTTTCATAAAAATGTTCTGTATTGAATTAAATATGATTATATTTAATTGAATTTAAAAATATCCAAACATTTTTCTCACTTTTAATTCCCAGTGTGGTAAATATTGATCGATATAACCAACATAAACAAAACCTTTTTGGGTCTTCAATTTCTAAGTATGTAAAGGATTTTTGAGACTAAATAGTTTGAGAATTGCCGATTTAGTAGGTAGTTAGTTTCCATGCATTTATAACCTGTACCCTTATTTTCTGGTCTTTAAGAGGCAGCATGGTACCGCACATTGTTAGAGCTTGAAGTTGAGGCCACTGGCTGGCCAATGAACTCACAAGTGTATATTGTGGTCCGTGAGAGGCAAGTCTTTCACTAATGCCACAAGGGTCTCTAACCCAGTGAGTGGAGTTTAATAGTAATTTTTGCTACAAGTATTTAAAAAAAAAGGCAACATGGTAATCAAAAGTACATCGACTTGTACAGTTGTCATGTTGAGCACTGATTAATGTGTAGAACTGTTGAATCCCTATGTTGTACACCTGAAACTAATGTAGCATTATGTTATCTGTACTGGAATTATAATTGAAAAAAAAAAAAAGCACATGAACTTCGAAGAGATGAAAAGAACATGCATTTGTTTCCCAGTTTCTACCACTTAAAATTCTAAGGTTTAAAAGTCATTTAACTTCTTCATATCATATTTTGTAAAGTGAAGATAATACTTCAAAGGATTATTATAAGGGAAATGCTTAGTTAACCTGAATTATGTACATTCAATAAACACTCCTTGGTGCAGAGTTAACATATTTTTAACAACCCCCAGCCTTCGTGAAAGAGTATAAAGACCTCTGATTGTAAACCAAATAGCTATTCTCCAATTTAATCTGCTGACCCTTTTCCAGTAATAAAGAGTGATAATTTATGCAGATCTCTAGAACAGTAAATTCTGAATTGTCCTTAGTGACACTGAAATAATTGAGTTCTTTACTTGCAGTTTGGTCCTATTCTTGTAATATCCAGATCAGGAAAGACCAGGAGTATGTATAAGTAAGTATGAATGTATAGGTCTAGTTTGGGAATGAGATTGGAGATGAATTTGAAAAGCAAATTGAGATCAGGAAGAATTTTCTCAGTTCTATAATTGAGAAAATAAGCCCAGGAAGAAGAGGCAAGCAGGATGTGAGTACTGTAAACAGAGACTGATAGCAGTTCCAGGGTCCATGATATTGATATTATCAGAGCAGGGCAGGCAATTGGTGGGGATCAAAATAGGCATTTCACAGTCCCTCAAGGAAAGCCGATACTTGATATCAGGCAGGAATTGGACACTGGTTGGTAAGGTTCCTAGGTTTAGGTGCCAGGTACAAGGACAAAAACAAAAGGACAGGAATCCAGTTCCTGAAAGCAAGAGTAGGGGCCAGGAGCAGCCAAGTATAAATTTCATGAGTGTAGTTGAAAACATGGAGCTGAAACTTTTATAGGAGAATATAGAATGTTAAATGACCACCTTTACAACCAGGCCTCTTGGCTGGATCAAAGAATAGAGGAGTTTTACTATATTCAATTTATATAATTTGAACTAAGCTTGGCTAAAGGAGATCAGGAGGGAAATGGCTGTTAAAATAGTGCAAATATTTGTACCCATTCTACTCTTAGTTTATGCTTCAGAGTAGGCATGAGTCGGCATTCTTGTTGGCCTCAGTTGCTGTCCCTCTTGTAATGTAAGCATGTCGTCACTATTTCTTGTGTTTAAAGATTATTTTCCCTATTATCAGGATTGTGAATTCAAGTTAGCTCTTTTATCTGCTACTTAACTGAAGAAATAGTCATCAAAGCAAAGTTAATTTATTAATGTTTTGTTTTTGTATGTTTTTGTTTCTTGTGGGTTTTTTTTCTTTATGTTCTAATTGTTTAGGTTTTAGTTGTGATTCTATGATAAAGCAGATTTACTTTATACCCTTATTTCTCTCTCAATTCTTTTTCCCTCCGTTCTCATTTCTTTTTCTCATACTTTCTCCATGTTTCCTCACACTTACTTGGTGTTTTGGCTGCCAGTTCCTATTAGTGAGAGCTTTCAGTTGTTTTTCTCTTTTTATGAAAGGAGAAAAGTAAAAAAACTTTTACTTTTTAAAAAGTAATGTTTTTGTAAAATAAAATAAAATAAACCACACATAACTGTGGAGTATGGACTAAGTTTTATCAATCTTACCACTCACTGAGGCTGCCACTTTTACAATTTGATGTATATCTTCCCAGAATTTTCTAATGCATATACAAATATATGTAATGGGAGTTTTTTAAAAAATAGAATTATATTTTACGCTCACTTACGTGCTGAGCGTAAAGAAAAACATGGAGGGCATTATGAGAAGGAAGGGAGGGGTGAATGGGGGGAAACCAGAGGGGGAGATGAACCATGAGAGATTGTGGACTATGAACAACAAACTGAGGGTTTTGGAGGGGCAGGGGGTGAGGGTTGGGCAAGCCTGGTGGTGGGTATTGAGGAGGGCACGTATTGCATGGAGCACTGGGTGTAGTGCAAAACAATAAATCGTGTAACACTGAAAAAAATAAATAAATAAAATTAAATAAATAAATAAAAGAATTATAATACTATTGTTTTAAAATTCGCATTTTTGCTTAATATTTATTGGTCATTTTGCCATACCAGTACTTAAAATTTAGACACTCGTGTTGTATTTTACTCCTTATTTTTCACAGTTATTGGCAGTGCCACAGCAAACATTCTTACACACCTGACTTTGGATACTTGAATTATTTTTTCCTGTAGTATGTAGATTGCTGATTCAAAGAAATGTGCGTGTATAATTTTGACAATTATTGTTAAGTTGTTCTTCAAAAATTTTATATAGAAAATATAAGTTAAAAAGGTACATGACTGAAAAAAATTTATATCAAAGACAAAGGGCAAGTGTTCCTACTATATAAAGAGGTTCTAAAAATTGGAAAAGAAAAGCCATATCTTGGGAAAATGGGCAAAAGATGTAAACAGGTAGTCCACACAGAAAAACAAAAGTAAATGTCCCTTAAGTGTGGGAAAAGGTGCTTAACTTCACTATAATGGAAAAATACAATTAAAAACTGCTTTGAAATACCAGTTCTTACTTATCTGGGAGAAATCCAAAATCCATAGTTAGTTGGTAATGGTGTGAGGAAATAATCACTCCCATATATTGTGGAAAATACAAAGGGATGAAGAACCTATAGATAGGGTGTTTGGCACTATCTCGCAAAATTGTATAAACCTTAAGCTTTGACTCAGCATTCTTACTTCTTTGACTCTAACCTAAAAGTACACTAACAGAAAAATAAAATGGCATGTATATTAAACTATTCATTGCAGCACTGTTTATTATCAGAAGGCTGGAAACAACTCATTGTCTGTCAGTAAGGTCTAGTTGAGGAAACAGAGATATTTCTATAATGATGAAGTACTGTGCAATAGTTAGTTATTAGAAAAGAATTCTGATCCTGCTATAGAATAATGTTCAAGATATATTAAACTTAAAGCAAGGTTCAGACAGCACATAGTGTGCCCCTCCCTTTGTGTATGTACATGTTTTATTGTGAGGGGGTGTGAAAAATTAGAATTTCCAATTTACATAGGTTTTCTTTTACATATTCAAAAAGCAACAATAAAAAGATAAGCTAAAACCAATAAAAATTATTATCCTGTAGGGAGAGGGAGAGAAAAGAGAGAGAAGGTGAGTAAGGAAGCAGAACTCTCTGAATGTACCTTATTTATTGTTACACTTTTTAGAACCATTTAAATGCTTTATATAATAATGAAATAAAGTTAATTTTAGGGACACCTGACTGGCTCATTCAGAAAAGCAAGCAACTCTTGATCTTGGGTTTGTGAGATCAACATTGGGTGTACAGATTACTTAAATAAATAAATAAACTTAAAAAATAATTAAATGTTTATTTTTACTTATTTTTAAAGATTTTATTTATTTATTTGACAGAGAGAGCAGTGAGAGAAGGAACACAAGCAGGGGGAGTGGAAAAGGGAGAAGCAGGCTTACCACTGAGCAGAGAGCCCAATGTGGGGCTCCATCCCCATAACCTGGGATCATGACTTGAGCCGAAGGCAGACACTTAACAGCTGAGCCACCCAGGCGCCCCCCCAAACAATTAAATTTTAAAAGGAAAAATAAAGTGATCTCCAAAAAGTGTAAACAAATGAATCTAGCTTTTTATCTAGTTGGTGTTCTAAACACAGAGACATATATTCTGCCTTTCTTGTAGGGTCTCTGTACTAGTATAATCAAAAATGTTCTTAGTAAAACAATCACAATTTCTAAAAGCAGGTATAGCTAGCAAATCATTTTGGAAATGGTAGATCTGGGCAGTGATCATGAGTGGCTGATAAAAACTATTAGGTAAAGGTTTGATGTGGAACTTCATGGATGAATCAGTTTGATTCTGCTGTATCCACCGTTTATTTTAAACATCTGCCAGACCAAGGTGCCTCCTATATTGTGGCAATAAGAAGTTCCCAAGAATATCTGTGAAGTATTCTTTTTTTTTTTTTTTTTAAGATTTTATTTATTTATTTGGGAGAGAGAGAGTGAGTGAATGTGAGTACAAGCAGAGGGAGAGGGAGAAGCAGGCTCTCTACAGAGCAGGGAGCCAGGTGCTGGGCTCTGTCCCAGGACCCCAGGATCATGACCTGAACTGAAGGCAGATGCTCAGCTGATTGAGCCACCCAGACTCCTCATCTATGAAGTATTCTTGCATCAACAACAAAAGAATCTGGGGGTGGGGGTGGGGTAGTAAAGCCTCTAGATAAAATAACCAACTTTACGGGGAATAAAGGAGATAGAACACCATGAGGATGCGCCTCAATCAAATCCATAGTGTGGGAAGTGCTACAGGACAAATGAAGCCAGGTTCTTCAACAAATAAATGGCATGGAAATAGTGGGGAAAGAGAACTGAGTTATATAGATTAAGGATATATAAAACATTAACCAAAGTGCAATATACAGACTTAGTTTAGATCCCAGTTCAAAGCAACTATCAAAGACTTTAAATAGACCCAGTAAAATTTGGACATCAGTATTGGATGAAATAAAAAAAATTGTTGCAGGTTCTCTTAACCTTAATTAAGAAACACATATTTTTAACAGTACAAGTTTTAAAAAAAATATCTTGATAACTGAATTTCAGTATAGCTTATTTGCAATGTCATGTATTTTAATGCATTTAAAACCTTATTCTCAGTAGGGGTTATAGGTTTTATCAGACTTAACCTTTTTGCTATGGTGTGGAGGCCTGTGGCAAAAAAAGTAAAAGACCTCTTGATTTGTTGCTAATTTTTGTGGGGTATATGTTCTTATCTGTTAGTATTTTTAGGTGAAATCGTAGGATTCCTGCACTCCTACCAAAAATTAGGGGGGATAAATGAACTGCAAAGCCGGAGTATTGATAATTGAAGTTGGGTGATAGGTATGATGCAGTTCCTTGCTTTGTATATGTTGAAAATTTACATAATTAAAAAAGTTAAGCTTTATATCAGGTTTTAGTTATAAGACCAATAATGTATGTAGTAGAAGGCTTATTTTGTACAGTCTTAACAAAGGCTTATTTTGTAAGACTGTACAAAATAAGCGTTGAGTTTTTTTCTGTTAACTCTGATAACAATACTTCGATTTTAATTTTCATTTCCTTAGTTATAGGAGGACATTTGGGATCTTCTACAATACTTTTTGACAGTCCTTTCTCTTACATAATTGCTCTTTGTTCTTTGTCGATTTTTAAATTTACTCTCATTGTTTTTTGATGTTGGTGGTAGGTACGATAAAGGCTGTCCCGAAGATGTACACTTCCTATTGTCCAGAACCCCTGAATATGTTACCTTACGTAGTTAAAGAGACTCTATATAAGTTAAGGATTTTGAAATGGGGAGATTATTTTGTATTATCATTGTGGACCCACTGTAAATTATAAAGATCCTTATAGGGGAAGGCAGAAGGATTAATTAAAGTGAGCAAAATTGATGTGAGGATCACACTAAAGGTCAGGGTGATGTAATCACAAGCCAAGGAATGCAGGCAGCTTCTAGAAACTGGAAATGGCAAGGATTAGATTTTCTCCTGCAGCTACCAGAAGGAACACAGCACTGTTGACGCTTTGATTTTAGCCCGTGAGACCCATTTCATACCTCTAACCTCTGGAGCTGTAATTTGTATTGTTTTAAGTCACTAAGTTTGATAATTTGTTACAGCAGCAGTAGGTACTAATGTCCTTTGCTGTATAAAAGTTAAACATTTTTCATTATATAGTTTCTAACACTAAAATCATGGTATTAAAAGACTTCCTTACATCAGGAATGTGAACATATTATTTCTATATTTTATTTTTTTTTCTTTTTTATCTTTAATCAGTGTATTTTATTTTAAACTTTTAATTTTGTGATAATTATAGATCCACATGCAATCATAAGAAATCTTACAACTTAACTGTAAGATCCAGTGTCTACTTAGTTTCTCCCATTGATGACATATGGCAAGATATAGTACCATAAAACAACGATAATATTAATACTTAGACAATGGAGAGACAGAACATTTTCATCACCACAAGAATCCCTGATGTTGCCCTTTTATAACCACAATGACTTCCCTCCAGCTCCCTCCTTAATCCCAGGCAAGCAAAATAATTTTATCATTTCAAGAATGTCATAAATGGAGTTACATAGTGTCTAAACTTTGGGATTGGTGTTTTGTTTTTGTTTTGTTTTTTATTTTGGGGTTTTTTTGGTCACTCAGCATAATTCCTTAGAGATACATTCAGGTTATTGCATATATCTATTATTTCTTCCCTTTTCCTTGGTATGGAATGTACCATATCGTGTGTAGCCCTTCTCTTGTTGAAGGACATCCGAGTGGTTTACCATTTTTGATTGTTACAAATGAAGTTGCTATGAACATTTATGTAAAAGTTTTTGTGTGACTATAAGTCTTCATTTCTCGGGGATAAATGCCAGGAGTACAGTTGGTTGGTTTGGTAGTTGCATGTTTAATTTTATAAGAAGCTGCCAAACTATTTTCAGAGCATCTGTGTCATTTAACATATTCTCATCAGCATTGTATGAGTGAGATACAGCACTGTATCTAGTTTCAACATATCTTTATCAGCATTTGGTATTGTTACTCTTTTATTTTAGCCATTCTGATAGGTGTGTAGTGTTATTTCAACATGGTTTTAATTTGCATTTTCTTAATAGCTGATGATGATGAACATCTTTTTATGTGTTTGCCATTTCTATATCTTCTCATGTCTTTTGCTCATTTTCTAACTGAATTTGTTTTTATACTCTTGAGTTTTTTCTTTATGGTTCTTAGTTTTGTTGTCAAGTCTAAGAACTCTTTGCCTAGCTCTGTATCCTAAAGATTTTCTCCTATATATTTTTCTTAAAGTTTCATTGTTTTACATTTAAAGTTGTCATTCATGTTGAGTTTATGTTTGTGTAAGGTGTGAGATTAGGTCTTGTACTTTTTTGCAGGGGTGGGGGCTATTGATGTCCTTTCGCTTTAGCAACATTTTGTTGAGAAAGCTTCCCCCCACCCCACTGAATTAACTTTTTGTACCTTGACCGGAGAGAGAGCTAGAGAGAGGCCACACAAGCAGAGAGAGTGGTAGGCAGAGGGAGAAGCAAGCGCCTTGCTGAACAAGGAGCCTGATGCAGGTCTTGATCCCAGGACCTGGGGGTTGTGCCCTGAACCAAAGGCAGATTGACTCAGTCTGCCGACTGAGCCCCCCAGGTGTCCCTTGGATTCTCTTTCTTTTCCATTGATCTACATGTCTATTTCTTTGCTGATACCATGCAATCTTGACTACTCTAGCTATATAATAATCTTCCCCCATTTTATTTTTGACTTTAAAATGTTTTAGCTATTCTAGTTATTTTGCCTTTCCATCTAAATTACAGAATAATATTGTCTAGATATACAAAAACCTTTTACTGGGACTTTGATAAGAATTATATAAACCTATATATCAATTTGGGAAAAAATAATATCCTTACTATGTTTGAGTCTTCTATTTCAAAAACATTTTTATTTAGATCTTTAATTTCTTTCATCTGCATTTTGTAATTTTCAACATATAATCCCCTTCATGTATTGTTAGGTTTGCACCTCTTTTCATTTTTTTTCTTTTTTCTTTTATTATAAATGGTATTGCATTTTTAATTTTGGTGCCCATGTGTTCATTGATAGTATATAGAAATACAATTGATACTTACATGTTGATCTTGTGTCTTGTGACTTTGCTGAATTCACTAGTTAGTACTAGGAGGGTTTGGGTGGGGTTTTTTTGTTTGTTTGTTTTGGAGGGGGGCAGTTTTTGGTGGCCTTTAGGATCTTGTCCATAATCAGTCATGTCATCTGTAAATAAGTTCTTTTCTGATCTATATGCCATTTATATCCTTTTCTTGCCTTGCTGAGGGGGCTAAAACTTGGAGCATTTTGTTGAGTAAGAATAGTGAGAGCGGATATCTGCCTTGTTCTTGATTATAGGAGGAAGGCATCTGTCTTTTACCATTAAATAGTAGTTAGCTGTAGGTTTTTTGCAGATCCTATTTATCAGGTTGAGGAAGTTCCCTTTTATTTCTGTTTTTCTGAGAACTTTTATCATGGGGGTTGAATTTTGTCAGATGCTTTTCCTGCATTGAGTAATACGGTCGTATGATTTTTCTTAGCTTGTTAATGTGGTGAATTATACCAATTAATTTTATATATTGAACCAGCTTTGCATCCCTGGAAAAACCCTACTTGGTCTTGGAGTATTAATTCTTTTTTTTTTTTTTTCTAATTAAGATTTTTTATTTATTAGAGAGAGAGAGATACAGAGAGAGAGGGAACACAAGCAGGGCAAATGGGAGAGGGAGAAGGAGGCTTCCCGCTGAGCAGCAGCTGATCCAGGGCTAGATCCCAGGACCCCAGGATCATGACCTGAGCTGAAGGCAGCCACTTAATGACTGAGCCACCCAGGCGCCCCAGTATTAATTGTTTTTATATACTGCTGAATTCTATTTGCTAATATTTTGTTAAGCTTTTTAGCATCTATACCAAAGAGGGATATTGGTTGGTAGTTTCCTCTTTTTATACTGTTGTTTAGTTTTGACATCAGTTAATATCAATTTCAAGGATAAATTGGACATGTTTCCCCATTTCCCTTCTAGTATTTTCTAGAAGGGATTATGTAGAATTGGTATAAATTGTTTAAAATTATTGGTAGACAATGGGGAGGGTATGTGCTATTAAGTGCTGTGAAATGTGTAAGCCCGAAGATTCACAGACATGTACCCTGGGGCAAATAATACATTATATGTTAATAAAAATTAATAAAAAAAAATTATTGGTAGAATTCTTGAGAAGTCATCTAGACCTGGAGATTTTTTTGGGGGGTGGAGTTTTTAAGTTACGAATTTAATTTTTCAAATAGTTAGAGGGCTGTTCAAATTATCTGTTTCATATTGAGTGTGTTTTGTTACTTTGTGTTTTTTTAAAAATTGGTCCAGTTCCTCTAAGTTGTTGAATTTGTGTGTGTAGAGCTGTTTGTAGCATTCCTTTATTATCCTTTTGATTGGAGGAGACAGCTTTGACTAACTGAAATATAGCTTAGAAACTAGGGTCAGTCCCCATGAGTTGCATGGCTAATACAATAATAGTAAGTTGACTACTGGAAGGCTAATTGGGATATTGATAGGAAACTAGAAAATTCTGGGTATATAACCTACAGTGTCAAATCAACTCTAATTTTCTATGGAATGTCATTTGCTGGTTTTATGTGATTACTCTTCTAGATGAATTTTAAAGTCAGTTTGTCAAGTTTCAAAATAAATTCCATTGGGGCCTAGGATTAAATTTCATTAAATTTATAGGTTAATTATAAGGGTGTGGGTGTACAGTTCCCCCCAGGGAAGGAATCAGAGTCGGTGTCCAAGTATGCCTGAAAAAAAAACGCTCTCTGCTTTCTGTTGCCTCAGAAAGTTATCACTCGTAAATTTTTTGCATCCTGTGCTAGTGATTATTTAGACTTGGTTATCACTTTTTATTTGCAAGTAATTTCAAACAGAAAAATTGCAAGAATACAAATTGATTTTTCTGGTTTCTCTTTATTATTTTTTGAATACCACATCATTTTCTTATTTTAGCATTATTAGTTATTTCACTGCTGTACATACATGAGTCATTCTTTTGAACACTGTGTTAGGTTTTGAGGCCTTGCAGTGCCCCCCAGAAAGCATCTACCTTACAACCACAAAGTATCTACACGTTAATGCTAGTGGATGTTGAATTCTAGATTAAAATGCATTTCTTTGACAATATTGAACAGCTTACTTCGTTGTTGAGAAAACTCGAGAATGCTGGGATGCCTGGCTGGCTCAGTTAGTTAAGCATCTGCCTTCAGCTCAGGTGATGATCCCAGAGTCCTGGGATCCAGTCCCACATCAGGCTCTTTGCTCAGCGTGGAGCCTGCTTCTCCTCTGCCTGCTGCTCCCCCTGCTTGTGTGTGCATGCTCTCTCTCTCTCTTTCTCACACAAATAAATAAAATCTTTAAAAAAAAAGGGAATGCTATTCAATATCCCAAACTGAAAGCTGAATTTATTTGCTTGCTAAGCCAAGGGTAGCTGTTTATGTAAAATAATCTCTCTGAAAGCATGGAGCTCATCTAATAAATTCAAGAGTGAGTTAGGCTTGTAATTTTCCTTTCTTTGTTCTGAAAAAGTTTGTATAAATTAGATTTACTTGTTCTTTGGATTTTAATAAAACCTGTGTGTAAACCACGTGGTCCTGATGTTCATTATGGGAAGATTTCTCAATGACTGATTAAATGTTACTACTTTTTTAATTTTATATTTTGCTATGAATTTATACATTTTAGTTTCAGATTTATTGGTAAAGTTGTTTTTAATATTGCCATATGATTTGAATGTCTGCAGCATCTCTAATTATGACTCCCTTTTCGTTCCTGGTATTTGGGTGTTTTTTGTTTTTTTTTTCATTTATAAGTCTTGCCAGAACTATGTCCATTTTGTTAGTCATGACAAAGAACTACCTTTTTGTTCTGTTGAGCCTTTCTTCTGTATCATCCTTTTCTGTTTCGTGAAATTCTTTTATTTGTATTATTTCATTTTTTTCTACTTTATATTATTCTACTTTTTCTAACTGCTTAAGACAGATACTCAGTTCACTAATGTATTTTAAGGTTTTCTTATTTTTCTTTTTTTTTTTAATTTTTCTGATAATAACTGTTTCCAACTAGAATCTTTTTCTGTATACTCCCTTTGCTGGATCCAACAAGTTTGGTTATATAAAGTCTTTTTATTATTTTACTCCTCTAAGTATTTTCACAATGCTATTATAATTTCTTCTTTGACACATGAAGTTTTAGCAGTTCCCAAACAGGAGGTTTTAAGAAGCTCTCTTTGTAATGATTGTCAGAGAATATGGTTGTAGGATACCGAGTACATGAAAGTTATTAAGACTTTCTCTGTCACCTCACATGGGTAATTTTTATATATGTTCCATTTCTTTTATTCTGCTTGGAAGTAATATTTATGTGTGTTTATTAGATCAGATTTAATGGTTTTGATGTCTAGCTAGGTAAAAACTGACATCAAAACCATTAAATCTGATCTAATAAATATTACTATTGGTTTGTCCTTTTTGTGTAATATTAATATAGCTACACCAGTTTTGTCTTCATTAGTATTTGATTAGTATTAGTATTGCCTGTTTTTGTTTGTTTTTCATATTTTTCCCTTCAGCCTTTCAGTTCTCTTAGGTTTTTACATGTATATTTTTTGAGAAGCATGTAGACTACTATTAGACCTTATAAAAATGTTTTGTATGTGGTTACAGTGGAAAGCTGCTGAAAGATGGCAGAAGAAGTGGTGGTAGTAGCCAAATTTGATTATGTGGCCCAACAAGAACAAGAGCTGGACATCAAGAAGAATGAGAGATTATGGCTTCTGGATGACTCTAAATCCTGGTGGCGAGTTCGAAACTCCATGAATAAAACGGGTTTTGTGCCTTCTAACTATGTGGAGAGGAAAAACAGTGCTCGAAAAGCATCTATTGTAAAAAATCTAAAGGATACCTTAGGTAAGTTATTTTTGTACTAAAACACCAATAATGCTCTCTTTTAAATGGATGCTAGAGCTTGGATCTTTGTATAGAATTTTGGAAGCATTGGGCAGAATTGACTAAAAGGCCAAGACTAGAATTTCAGCTAGGCCAGGAAAGTTTGCTCATAGCAGGTATTCAGCCAAGTCAGAAGAGCATTAAAGGTCATAAGTGTTAGTGGGCAGTTTCTGTAAATCTAGCTGGTGTTCAAGAGCCAGACCAGGGTGGTGCCAATGAGCAGGATTGAATCTGATCCTCTAGCCAAGACCCCTTGAACTGTGGCTGCCTCTTGAGGTTTAGGTAAATTCTGCATCTAATTGAGACAGGTATAAATGAGAGAGGTTCAGAATTACCTCCTTGGCATTAAGGCAATTTTTTTAATATGGCACATTGCTGTATTTTAACATTTAATAGCTTACATTTTGAATTTCGCTTTTAAAAACAAACCATTTTGTTTTTGCGTTTGATAAAAGTTTTAAATTGTGGATTATTACTGTAGATAAACATCTACAAAGCTGATTTCTTATTTTGCTTTTCTTTTTTCTCCCTTTTCTTCCTCTAACTGTAAAGTTTGTTTGTTTTTACTAGCTCTCCATTAGGGCTAGAGATAATGGAACCCGCTTCACAGTGGGCTTGGCTGAGCTGATAGGAAGGAAATATGCACAGATGAGAACTGGCCTCTTTCTTTTTTCTTTTAATTAAACTCTCCTTGGCTGACAGGAAGGAATGGGAGGGACAGAATTTCATTTTTGGTACTCAAGCAAACATGCTGTTACTTAATAGTTCTTTGTATATATGTGGACAAGAAAGGAAAATTTCTCTTTGCAAAAATAGTTTGAGAGTGATGTGGCATGATTGACAAACATGAAATATTAGTGACTAACTGCTTTATATTAGCTTTATTTTTTATTCAACATTATTAGTCTAGAGTGTTCTTTCAGTTAACAGCAATAGAAGACAGAGCTTTTATTTTTGACAGTGTAAAATAGCCAAAACTAAAATAAGGTACAACTCAAAGTAAATATAAAATATTGGAATATTGGTTTTTAAGTGAATAACATTTCGAGTATTTTAAAGGTAGTTTAATAAATGGAGTTGTTAATCTGGATTTTCACCATGACTTTTAACTGCTGTATCTGAGGTTACCTTTTACTAAGATTTTAAAGTTTTACAAATAAGACCATTATTATTATTTTTTAAGTGAAGAACAAATCAGAAAGAGATTATCCTTGAGTACCTGAGGAGACCATAGTTAGAACCAGGAGTACTTCTGATTTTGTAAATATTGGACACTTACTTAAAGCATGGAGATCAGAGGTATTAGGGAAAATTAAGGTAACTTTGTATCAAGAAAGTATGCCTCATCATGATGAAGGCACAAAAAGGATTAGAGCTACACCTAGACTTTTTTATTCCTTTTTAAAAGGATACAGGTATCCTGGGACTGAATATGTTTAAATGTTTAAACAGAATATCGTGAAAAAACCTAATATCATAGAGCAAAATGGAAATATATCCCAGTTTTAGGTAGTACTGCATATAAACTTAAAAACCCAACCAGATAGAATTTTTATTATTTGTTAATATGCCTGGGAAACCTTCCATACTATTTTCTGACATTTTTTTTTATTGAGATGATTTTGGAAAGACTTTATGTCTATTTAAGTCCTAGAGTTTTTTCTGTTAACTTTATTACTATATTATAGTTATTACTGCCTATATTGCAGGATACTTGAAAACATTCTGTTTTAAGTTAATGATCTTAAGTTCTGTATAATGATGTAATTGCAGCTTTTGTATCAGGTAGCTTTCTCTTTCTCAGAATTTCTGAACCCCTTTTTGCTAACTTAAATGTCCCATGTGGTTAATGGATTTGTTTCACAATGATTGTGCTGGTGGCGACATTGTTTGAAAGATAAGAAAGAAAGGAGAAAACAAAGAGTGAATGCATGAATATATTTTCAGCCATTGAAAATATATACTTTAAAGCTTCTTCCAAAATAAGTCTGAATAATAAGGTAACATCTGTGGCTATGATGATGTACTTGTTTTACAGGTTCTGTTATAGTTCAGGGGGAAAAGTTTTAGAAAGAGAGAAGCCTCAGAAAAACTTTTCTATTGCCTGGGTGTAGGCCAAGTCACATGGATTGGGTGTGGGGAGTTTCAGTGTTGCAGAACAGACCAGGAAGCTCACTGAGAATTATCCTGAGCCGTGTTAACAAACTGACAAAAGAGAACACAGGATTTTTATTCAAAATGGATTGGTTAAACGTCTTTAAAGATTTTTTCAGTAAGTTCATCTGTTTATTAAATTCATAGTTTTCTTGTAGTTTTTGAATTAGATTTTTCACTTCTGCGAATTTAACGAAAAACTGTATGGAACCTGATGTGTTTATATAAATAGGCTGGTGCCTTATGTTGTTTGTGAAACATAAGTTAAATGATCGGTGATACTTCAAATAATATTAGTTTTGATACTTAAAATAATACTAGTTTTGACTTGATAAATACTATGGTTTTAAAATATTTTAGTATCAGTGTATAAAAATAAAGAGAAAGGATATAAATGAGTTCACAGTTTTACTTTGGTAACTTTGAACTTAGCATAGACATCGAAGTGAATTAAATTATAAACATTAAAAATAGGAAAAGAAAGGATTAGGTGAGCAAGTTCTTTCATCAGTATTTGAATCAACATATTGTTTTAGTACTTTTTACTTAGATTTTAGAGGAAAAATACAGAAGATAACATTTAATAAAGCAGTAAAGAGAATGTTTTGATTTAATCAATGTAAGGCTGCTAGAAATCGCTCTTTTGGTAATTGTGAAATTTGATATTTTGAAGTGAGTCTCAAGAGCAGCTGCATACAAAGAAAATGAAAACACTGCAAGAAACTAGTGAATTACTAGAATAGTTTTGAGTTCAGGTCATAACGTAACACTGATACTAACTTACCAGAGCTTAATGTGTATATTTGCTAATGTGCTTTCTATGATCTTATGAGAATGAACTTGATTTGATCTCTTTGAATAGTTGATGTTTCTAGAAAAATGAACAGAGGAGTTGTTGTAGAAGTCTCATGCATAAGGAATCTAAGGAAACAAAGAGTAACCTGTTGAGAGATTTCATTTTCAGGCAGAATGGAAAAGGAACAAGTACTTTGTTGAGAAAGAATGTCATAATTGTAATATTAAGACTCATTTGTTTCTTTAGTTAACTTTGATGGCCAAATGAATCCTTTGGAACCTCTGTCTTTTGTTTACTTTTTTGCAAAGTTAATACATTTTTAGATTCACTTTTTGGATTAGTTTTCCTTTTGGAAAGTTATTAATTTATTCATTTATCAATGTATTTTCCTTGAGAGCCTACTACAAGCCAGACAACAATTGTAAAATAAAAAACTAAGACCACCTTTCATAGGAATTTACATAGTGAGGAGGTGGATGGGGTTGTTATTTAATATTAATACAGTGGATTTCATATCTTGGTTTAATAATAAGTGATGGTCGCTTGTTGATCATAAGTGACCATAAATCAACCAGAAATGGTGTAAGAAGAATATAATACATCATTGGTACGGTGATTCATTATATACCATCAATACAATGATAAAATTATCATTCTCTCTGTTGTCTCAGAAAGTCGATAATCTTAAATACATTTGTAGACCTGAGGGTCTGGCTTTGAAATTTGCAACCAAGATACTCCTTTTTTCATTAACTGCAGCAAGCCAAAATTTGTATTTATTTTGCTTTGCAGTAGAAGATAGAGTATATGTGTTCCTTGTATAGTGGCTAGAATAAATAAAGAGGGTACAGTATTTTAGATAAAACAGAGAATAATAAAAAATAATTTATCTTTCATATAGATGAACAGATAAAAATAACAAAAATCAAATAAAAACTTGTGATGGAAAGAACACCATATATTTGTATTTAGAATTCCCTAATTTTACTCCCCAATATACCACTTATTTAACCATGTGGCAAAGGCTATGTAACTAAACCTTCCTGATTTCTTTTTTTTTTTTTTTTTTAATTTTATTTATTTGACAGAGTGAGATCGCAAGTAGACAGAGAGGCAGGCAGAGAGAGAGGGAAGCAGGCTCCCCACTGAGCAGAGAGCCCGATGTGGGGCTCGATCCCAGGACCCTGAGATCATGACCTGAGCCGAAGGCAGAGGCTTTAACCCACTGAGCCACCCAGGTGCCCCCTGATTTCTTATTATTTGTGAAGGAGAGGTAGGCAAGACTAGATGGTCCTGGAAAGTCCCTTCTAACTCTAAAAGTCTTATTATAGTCCTGGTAAAACAACCAGTCAGTCTACATGTGATAGAAATCAGGAAAGTCCATGAGGGACAAACTGGTTTTGAAGAAGTAGGAACTTAAAAACCAGAACTAGGTTCCTTAAAGAATTAGAATCAGTAATACTTTCTTTGGTCTCATTCTCTTGAACATTTATTTAGTCAGTGATTTAGATGGAGGGAAGATGACATGCTTAAAGAAAAGAAGGCTAGGGCTTGCTCAAAGAATAACTAATATATTGAGTTCAGATATATATTTGAAAGGTAAAAACTAAGATAGAAATAAGGTGAATAGGGAAGACATTATAATGTAAAATTCTATAGTAAGTTTTTAAAGGGAATTGAAGAGATGCAGAGAACCTGGTCTGGCAGGATTTTTTATGAGTAAAAGCTGCTGTGGGGTCATGGGGTTGAGCCCCCGCATTGAATGGCTCCACAATTCTCTCTCCTCTCTCTCTGCCCCTCCCCACCTTTAAAAAATTTAAAAAAGGGGGCACCTGGGTGGCTCAGTGGGTTAAAGCCTCTGCCTTCGGCTCAGGTCATGATCCCAGAGTCCTGGGATCGAGCCCCGCATCGGGCTCTCTGCTCAGCAGGGAGCCTGCTTCCCCCTCTCTCTCTCTGCCTGCCTCTCTGCCTACTTGTGATCTCTCTCTCTGTCAAATAAATAAAATCTTAAAAAAAAAAAAAAAAATTTAAAAAAGACTGCTATGACATTGTGGGTGCTAAAGAATTTCAATGCAAAAAAACAAAAAAGAATTTCAATGCAGTTCATGATAGCATTGATTCAAATCTATGTAGTTAAAGTGAAAGTATACAAATAGCTACTTTGTGTGTGTACTGGCCAAATGAAACATGACATAGTTTATCCACTTAGGATAGACCTCAACAGTGGTATTGAGAAAGTTGGGCGCTTCCAAATACGGCATCCAACATATCAAGGATTTGAAAACCAGGTTATATAAAAGTAGTTACATGTACAAAGATTTGCCTTAAGGGCACCTGGGTGGCTCAGTGGGTTAAAGCCTCTGCCTTCGGCTCAGGTCATGATCTCAGGGTCCTGGGATCGAGCCCACATCAGGCTCTCTGCTCAGCAGGGAGCCTGCTTCCTGCCCCCTCTCTCTCTGCCTGCATCTCTGCCTACTTGTGATCTCTCTCTGTCAAGTAAATAAATGAAAATCTTTAAAAAAAAAAAAAAAAAAAAAAGATTTGCCTTAAAAAAAAGACAACCGTCATGCGACAGGAATATTCACAATGCTTAACCAGGTTCTTAAAAGCTTGGAGGAGTTAATAATACATTGTTCTGGTCAAGAAACAGTGCTGTAGAAGGAGAGAAATAAGACCAGTGGGTAGGAGTGAGGGGCAGATTGGAAGCTATACTAACACTTTTGGGTTTTCTTTGAACAAAGCTAATGATAAAAATGGCTGCCTCATTTTTGAGTGAGCACATCCTCAGTGCTCAGACTTGAGCATTCCCTCCCGACCTTAGCCAAGTCTAGCTATAAAATGCAATAATAAAGATTTAAGTGTTTTTGAAAAATTAAATGCCAGAAGCACTAGGAGTGATAATTACCAGCTATGTACTATGTACTGTGCTGGGTGCTTTACATATAAACTTATTTAAACAAATGTTAGAAGATAGGTATTTTTTGCACACCACCATTTCACAAACCTGGAAACTGAAGTTTAATGAAGATTAAAGAACTTGACCAAGATCAGATTAACTAGTAAGTACCTGGACTAAAATTTAAATTTAGAAGGTTTTTTTTGTTGTTGGTTTTCCTTATGTACCCATTATGACTAAAGAGTAGAGAATTAGAATCAGATAAGCAATGGATTAGAAAGGTTTGATGCAGGGGGACTAAGATTAGGAATTATGAAGTTAAGAATTTAGAAAAGTTAATACCTTGGTCTGGGGGGACTCTGCTTATTGTAGATGATCTCATTGAAAGAGATACATTTTTTTACTTTTGTATAATTTTGTAAAGTATTTTTGCTTGTATTCTCTCATTGGTAACAGGAAATTGGAAAGACCATTTTTTAGCAATAGAGACAAAGGGCAATAAACAGGTTCTTCTCAAAAAATTGTAAGCAGGGGAGAGAAAAAAGCAGGCTATCGATTATGTGTGTATTTGTAAGTCATCACATGATAAACACTAATGCAACACTTAATATGGGCCAGGCATTAAAAACTTGGTGTTTGTTCTTAAAGAAGTAAATATTGGTATGCAGAGGGTCAAACATTACCTTAAAAATATTTACAGAGAATAGTAGTGGCACAAAAGAGAAATAACATTTGTTCTGTTTTGTGGAGAGAGAGAAATCTCTAGTGAGAAGATACCTTGTTAGAGTCTTGAAGAATGAGGGTGGCATGTGTTTGTGGTAAAAAAAAAAAAAAAAGTAATGGGCAAAGGCCTGGGTTTTTTGGGTACTGAGGAGCTTCTATGCCTTAGCATTAGTATAAAGTTAAAGAAATGCTTACAAGACCACAGAGGGCTTTGTGTTGCATAGGAAACAAATATTCTAAGCTTATGTTTTTTTCCCTGAAATATTTCTGGCCTCTTCGATTTAAATATGCTGTTTTTTTTTGTATTTTCCCACTTGGAAGTTTAATGGTGGATCTGTCCAAAAATTCTTCATTCTTTTTTTGATAGTATATAATTAGTCTTAGTATATAGTATATAATTATATACTAGTATATAATTAGTCTTAGATGTCTTTTTCAGAATTAAAAAAAATCATTTTGGAACTAGCCGTTAGCTTCAAGTTTAAAATTTGTATTTGGTTATATCACTCTTCATTTTTAATCAACCTAACATTTATTGATCATCTGGTATATGCACAGTTCTAAATAGCATAGGAAGCTCAAAAAATCAATGTGACAGGGAATGCTTTTCCTTTCTGGAAGCTGATGGCTATAGTAGATGAGCTTAAAAGATAAACACAAGAAATACTGTGCTGTAAGTACCTAGGAAGTACAAGGTGCTGGGGTGCTTTAAAAAGGAGAGCTTACAGTTTTGGGGGATGATGGTGGGAAATGAAAGATGTTGGAAAACACAAAATGGGAAGTAAATAAAATAAAATTGTTAATTTTATTAACAATGGCACTTCTTGAATGGGTAGGTTTTTGATAGGCAGAAGTTCATGGTTTTATTTTGTTTTTTAAGATTGATCTTATTTATTTGTTTGTTTATTTAATTATTTGATGTAGAGAACACAAGCAGGGGGAGCAGCAGAGGGGAGGGAGAAGCAGGCTTCCTGTTGGCAGGGAGCCTGATGCCATGCTGGGCTCAATCCCAGGACCCCAGGATCATGACCTGAGCCTAAGGCAGATGCTTAACTGACTGGGCCACCAAGGTGCTCCAAATAGGCAGAAGGTTTAATAAGGTTTTAGGAAGAAACTAGCAAACAAGGCAAACAAAATCCTGAAGGTTAAAATTTATTCCTGGGTTTTTAAGTGGCCCATTTTTAGTAAGATTTAGGATAGTTTCATTGCAAGGCATTATAGAGAGATTTAACAGTTACTATATGTACTGTGCTATTATTTTACATTATTTTATTCACTTTTAAAAAATTTATTCACTTCTTACACCTGCGCCTAAGGCAGATGCATAACTGACTGGGCCACCAAGCTGCCCCAATAGGCAGAAGGTTTAATAAGAAACTAGCAAACAAGGCAAACAAAAACCTGAAGGTTAAAATATTTATTCCTGGGTTTTTAAGTGGCCCATGTTTAGTAAGATTTAGGATAGTTTCACTGCAAGGCATTATGGAGAGATTTAACAATTATTATATGTACTGTGCTATTATTTTACATTATTCACTTTTTAAAAATTTATTTAAAAAAATTTTTTTAAATTTTTTAAAAAAATTAAAAAAAAATTTATTCACTTCTTACAACACTGTGACAGTAAGTGGTGTTTTCTCTATTTCTAAGCTCAGAAAAGTTTGTTCAGGTTTCCACAGTAAGTGTTATAGCTGGGATTTGAACCCAAAGGTTCATTCAAAGTCTGTGCTGTATTTTGGGACACCTGGGTGGCTCAGTCTGTTAAGTGTCTGCCTTCAGGTTGGGTTGTGATCCTGGGGTCCTGGGATGAAGTCCTGCCTTGGACTCCCTACTCAGCAGGTAGCCTGCTTCTCCCTCTGCCTGCTGCTCCCCCTGCTTGTGGGCATTCTCTCTCTCTCTCTCTCTCAAATAAATAAATAAAATCTTTTTTAAAAAATTACAAAGTCTTTGCTCTTTTCAGTACTCTGTACTGTAATCTTAGAAAGGAAGAAGTGTGGACATTCCAGAGAGGGCTATAGATTCTAGGAAGAGTATTTCTCTTAATTTGATAGTGAAGAGCCACTGTTGACTTTTGAACAATAATGTCATGTGATTGCAACTATATGGTGATGGGTTGGAGTGGGATAGATAAGATTAGTAAGGAAACTATTTTAGAGAGTTATTGAAGACTGAAACAACAAAATGGGCCTGAAATAGCATGGGAATAGTGGGAATGGAAAGTGTTGGCAGAGAGGAAATAAGGATTTGATGTGGGAATCTTTTAAGGAAATTTTTATGGGGTAGAATTCATATAACAAAATTAATCATTTTGAAGTGTACATTAGTATCCTAACAGTGTTGTGCAACCATCACATCTAATTCCAAACCATTTGCATCACCCAAGAAAATCCCATTCCCATTAAGTAGTCACTCCCCGATATACCCTCCCTTCATCCCCTGGCAATTGCTAATTTGCTCTCTGTCTATATGAATTTACCTATTCTGGCTATTTCATGTAAATGGAATTATACAATATGTGATCTCTTGTGTCAGGATTCTTTCAGTTGGTATCCTTTTTTTGAGGTTCTTCCATGTCATAGCATGTGTCAGTACTTTATCCCTTTTATGGCTGAATAATAGTCTATTATATAGATATATACCACATTTTGCTTATCTATTAATATGTGGATGAACATTTGGGTTGTTTCTACCTTTTTGTTATTGTATATAGTGAAGCTATGAACATTTGTGTACAATTATTTGAATATGTGTTTTTAGTTCTTTTGAGTATATACTTAGGAGTGAAATTTATAGATCCTACAGTAATTGTTTTTAACATTTTGAAGGGACCATTAAATTGTTTTCCACAGCAGTTGTACCATTTTACATTTTGATCAGCAGTGTAGGAAGGGTTCCATTTTTTCCCATATCCCTATCAATACTTGTTATTTATTTTTTTAGTTTGGTTTGGTTTTGTTATAGCTATCCTAGTAGTTGTAAAATGGTATTTCATTGTGTTTTGATTTGCATTTCAACAAAGATGGTGAACATCTTTTCATGTATTTTGAGGGCATTTGTATATCTTTTTTTGGGAAATGTTTGTTTATGTCCTTTGCCCATTGTTGAAATAGGTTCTTTTTGCTTCTGGGTTCTAAGAGTTCTTTATATTTTCTGGTTATAGACTGTAGACTGTAATCTTTTTTTTTTTTTTTTTTTTAATTATTATTGCTTGTGCTTTTGGGGTCATATCTAGGAATTCATTGCTAACTCCCAGGTCATAAAGATTTTCCTGCTTTCTTCTGGTAGTTTTAAATTTTAACTCTTATATTTGAGTAATTGATCCATTTTGAATTAATTTTTGTCATGCGAAGTAGGAGTCTAGCTTCATTCTTTTGCATATAGATATCCATTTTTCCCAGCACCATTTGTTGAAGAGCCTGTTTTTTATTCTCTTGTCACCCTTGTTGAAAATCAATTGACCATGGATGTATGAGTTTATCTCAGGACTCTAAGCTTTATTCTTTTGGTCTATTTGTCTGTCCTTTTGTGCTAGGACCATACTGTTTTGATTACTTGTGGCTTAGAAGTGAGTTTTGATATTGCGAAGTGTGAATCCTCCAGTTTTTTTGTTTTTGTTTTGTTTTTTTCATTTTTTCATTTTTGGTGGGGTGGATAAAGGGAGATGGGGGCAGAGAGAGAGAGAGAGAGTATCTTAAGCAGGCTCCATGCCCAGTGTGGAGCCCAACACTAGGCTCGATCTCACGACCCTAAGATCATGACCTGAGCTGAAATCAAGAGTCGTCACTTAACCAACTAAGCCACCCAGGTGCCCTATCGTTTTCATTTTTTAGGATTGTTTTGGTTATATGGTGTCCCTTGCAATTCCATATGAATTTTAGCATCAGCATTTCCATTTCTGCAAAAAAGGAGTATTGGAACTTTGATAAGGATTGCATGGAATCTATGGATCACTTTGGATAGTATCGCCATATAAAAATATTGAACCCTCA
This sequence comes from Procyon lotor, assembly GCA_028646535.1. Classification (NCBI taxonomy): domain Eukaryota; kingdom Metazoa; phylum Chordata; class Mammalia; order Carnivora; family Procyonidae; genus Procyon; species Procyon lotor. The sequence goes on from CM053603.1 coordinate 77,059,464, forward strand.
AATCCATAAACACAATTTTTTTTCATTTATTTAGGTCTGCTTTAATTTGAGCAATATTTTGTAGTGTTCAGTATCCTGGTCTCATACCTCCCTCTGATTAATAAATTTAACCTATATGTTTGATTACTAATGCTTTTATAAATGGAATTGTTTTCTCGATTTCCTCTTCAAATTGTTCACTGCTAGTATATAGAAATGCAACTTTTTTGTGTGTGTTGATTTTGTGTCTTGCCACATTGCTAAATTTGTTTCTTCTTTTTTTTTCATGTAGGTCTTTTTTTAGGATTTTCTCTATATACGATCATGTCATCTGCAAATAAAGATTATTTTACTTCTTCCTTTCTTGTTTGGATCTCTTTTATTTTTCTTGCCTAATTGTCCTGGCTAGCACTTCCAGTACATTGATGAATAGAAGTGACTGAAAGGGCATCCATGTCTTGTTCCTGATCTTAGCTTTCAGTGTTTTATTATTGAGTGTGATGGTAACTGCAGGTTTTTTTATTGTTGTTGGTGGTGTTTTTTTGTTTTTTTTTTTTTTTGGTTTTTTTAATAAATGCCCTTTATGATGTTGAGGAAATTCCCTTGTATTTCTAGTTGGCTGATACTTTTTATCATGAAAGGATGTTAGATTTTTATCCAAAGCTTTTCTACATCAGTTGAAATAGTCATGTGTGTTTTTTTCCTTCCTCATATTAATGTGGTATATGACAATTGATTTTCATATTGTTGAACAGGTGAACTCTACTCTTCCATTCCCAGGACAAATATCCCTTCATCATGATGTACATTCCTATTAATATGCTGCTATATTGTTTGTTAGTATAGGATAGATGATCCTGATTTTTTGCAGATTCCATATTTGTGAATTTACCTACTTGGTAAAATTTATTTGTAAGCCCAAATTGATAATTGTGGTGCTTTTGTGGACATGTACAGAGTGGCAAAAATTTTGAGTTGCCTGATGGCACATGTTGCCAGCTGATGTTGAGCAAGGTGATGCTCTGCCTTTTTGTTTCAGCTATTTATTGTATTATTATTTATCTATTTATTGTAAATAAATAGACTTTATGCAGTCTATTTAGTGCCATGGTTTTCTCACTGATGTGCTTTTTTGGTTTATGATTTTGCTTTTTAAAATGCTCCCCCCCAAGCATGGTTCTCAAGTATTGTCTTGTATTCCTAAGTGCAAGAAAGTTGTGATTTACCTCACAGAAAAAAATATATGTTAGGTAAGCTTCATTTAGGCATGAGTTATAGTGATGTTGCCTGTGAGTTCATTGTTAATCAGTATTTTATATTAAATAAAATATCTTAAAATAAATAAATAAAGTATCTTTACAGGGAGACACGTGAAACAAGCTTATGTATTGGTTGGTTGACCAAATGTTGTGCACAGAGGCTTGCAGGATCTAATGTGGTATTTCATGGTAACTTTATTGAATGTAACTACCATAAATAGCAAGAATTGACTATTTTATTGAAGAATTTTTAATCTATATTCATAATAGATATTGGTCAACACTTTTCCTGTGATATCTTTATCTGGCTTTGATATCACGGTAATACTGACCTCATAGAATGAGTTATGGACTGTTTTTTCCCTACTCTTTTTGTAGAAATTTGAGAAGGAAATGTTTGTTAGAATTCATGAGTTAAGTTACCCAGTCCTGGACTTTCCTTTATTGGGAAGTATTTGGTGACTGATTGATTCATTTTTTCTTTTTTATTTTTAAGATTTTATTTATTTATTTGATAGAGAGAAAGAGATCACAAGTAGGCAGAGAGGCAGGCAGAGAGAGGGGGAAGCAGAGAGCTCAGATGCAGGGCTTGATCCTAGGACCCTGAGATCCTGATCTGAGCTGAAGACAGAATCTTAACCCACTGAGCCACCCAGGCCCCACTCATTCTTTTACTTGTTATAGGTCTGTGCAAATTTTCTATTTCTTAAGTTTGTGTCTTTTTAGTAATTTGTTCTTTTCATCTAGGTTATCTAATTTATTAGTGTGCAGGTGTTCATAGTGTTTTCTTTTTTTTTCTTACTGTGTTTCTGTTAGGTCTCTAGTAATATCCCACTTTATTTCTGATGTTAGTAATTTAAGTCTTTTGCCAATTTTGCTGATACTTTAAAAAACCGACTTTTAGTTTCATTGATTCTTAGTTGTTTTTATATTCTCCTTGTGTTTATCTCTGCTCTAATCTTTATTAATAATTTCCTTTCTTCTAGCTTTGGGTTTAGCTTGATATTTCTCTAGTTTCCTAAAGAGTAAAGTTAGGTTATTGATTTGAGTGAGATCAATTTCTATTTTTAAATAAATTCCTTTTTTATTACAGGTTTTTAGGATTATAAATTTGCTTCTGAGCACTGCTTTTGCTGCAGCCTGTAGGTTTTGGTATTTTGTGTTTTTATTGTCATGTGTCTTGGAGTATTTTTTAATTTCACCTGTAATTTTTTCTTTGACCCACCACTTTTTTGAGCATGTTAATTAATTTACATATATTTGTGAATTCTCCAGTTTTCCTTTCTATTAATTTTTAGTTTCATTCCACTATGGTCAGAGGAGATAATATGATTTCAGTCTTTTTAAATGTATTTAGACTTGTCTTATGGCCTAACATATGGTTGATCTTGGAGAGTGTTCCATGTGCACTGGAGAAAACCGTATATTCTGCTATTGATTATGAGCATTCTATATGTCTATTAGGTCTAATTGGCGTATATTAATTTTCAAGTACACTATTTCCTTAATAAATTTTTGTCTAGTCCTACTCATTATTGAAAAGTATTAAAGGCTCTATATTGTAGAACTGTCAGTTTCTCTCTTTAATTCTGTCAAGTTTTGCTTTATATGTCTTGGGCCTCTCTTGTCAGGTTTATATAATAATTGTAATTGTTATATCTTCTTGATGGATTGACCCTTTTATCAAATACAGTGTCCTTTCTTGTCTCCTGTATTAAAGACTACCTCAGCTCTCTTTTGCTTACCATTTTCATGGAATATCTTTTTCCATCCTTTCACTTTCAAACCTATTTGTACCTCTGGATCTAAAGTGAGTGCTTATAGATACCATAGAGTTGGATCTTGTTTTTAAATCCATTCTGTCAGTCTCTGCTCCTTTAGTCCAGTATGTGAATTCACTTAGCCTTTTTAAAAAGATTTTATTTATTTGTCAGAGAGAGAGCGTGCAAACATGCACAAGCAGTGGGAGTGGCAGGCAGAGGGGAAGCAGGCTCCTTGCTGAGCAAGGAGCCCAACACGGGACTCAGTCCCAGGATCATGACCTGAGCCAAAGACAGATGCTTAACTGACTGAGTTACCCAGGTGTCCCTAATTCACTTACATTTAAAGTAGTTACCAATAAGGAAGACCTTCTACTCTTTTGCTATTTGATTTCTATATGTCTTATGCCTTTTCTCCCCTCAGTTCTTCTGTTCATCTGTTACTGCCTTCTTTTGTAACTGATATTTTTTCTGACATACCATTTTCCTTTTTCATTTCTTTTCCTATATTTTTTTAGTTTTTCCTTAGTGATTACACTGGGAATTACAATTAAAATCTTAACTTTTTAACAATCAAATTTGAATTGATGCAAATTTAGCTGGTATACAACACTACTCTTTTACAGTTCCATCTGTTTTTTTAAGATTTATTTTTTTTTTATTTTAGAGAGGGGGAGGGGCAAAGGGAGAAGAAGAGAGATTTTTTTTTTTTAAGATTTTATTTATTTATTTGAGAGAGAGACAGAGAGTGAGCATGCAAACACAGAGGGAGAAGGAGAAGCAGACTCCCTGCTGAGCAGAGAGCCCAACATGGGGCTCAATCCCAGGATCCTGAGATCACGACCTGAGCCAAAGGCAGATTTTTAAACAACTGAGCCACCTCGGTGCTCCAAGGAGAGAGATTTATAAAGCAGACTCCACGTTGACCACAGAGCCCAGCTCAATGTCATGATCCTGAGATCATGACCTGAGTTGAAACCAAAAGCTTAACCAACTGTACCACCCAGGCACCCCTACAGTTCCATCATTATACATTGTGTGCCTGATTTAAAATTATTGTTTTATACATTTGTATCTTAAACCATACAGGAAAAAAGGAAGATTTACAAGCCAAAAATATAATATTATTGGCTTTTATATTTGTGAATGAAGCTACCTTTACTATTGTTGTTTATTTCCTCATATGGCTTCAAGTTACTGATTAGTGTCTTTTCATTTTAGCATGAAAGACTTTCTTTAGCATTTCTTGTAGCACAAATGTCGTGTGACAAACTCCTTCAGTTTTTGTTTAGGAGTGTCTTAATGTTTCCTTCAGTTTTGAAGGACAGTTTTGCTGGGTATAGAATTCTTGGTTGACAATTTTTTCTTCTATCAGATTCTACCACGTTCCTAGGGTTTTCGTTGCTTTTTACTATAGGTTGTTGTTTGCTTGTTTAGTGAGTTTTCTAAGCTATTTTTGTGAAGTCCATATTCTTTGTCATGTGTGGCCTCTGAAGTTGGTGTTCTGCCTTTTCTTTCCCAGGGTTTTCATTCAGTCTATTCCTTGTTTCAGTTGTTGTCCATTGTCCCTTGCTGCTGCATCAATTAAATGATTTCAGTAAAACAATGAGAATGTTCCAGGTCCAGTGAAACTAAAGCAAGCCTTTGTGCCAGTTTTTCATGTGGCTGTCAGATAGGTTGAAACCCAGCATCACAGTTCTTTGAGAATTAGATATGTATTGGTCTCTCTGGCATTAGGAGTGCCAGTTGCTGTCCTCAAAGCCACTACTGATTTGGAATATAAGAGATGGTAGACAAGCAACTTAAAATGCCACAGCATCCTTTTACTACAAAGCAACAGCTTTTTTCACTATAATCCTTGCTCTAGTATTGTAAGGGTGTTTTTTTTTTTTTTAACTAGATTCCAGAGTTCTGCAAAAGTTGATTCTGACATTATTTGCAAGCTCATATTAACTATTTTTTGTTGTTGTTTTGTTTTTGTTTTTGTTTTTTTATGGATAGAGCCCTAGAATTCCCTACTCTGCCAGAAATCCCTGATGTAGGGATTTTTTAGGATATCATTAACCACAAGTAAGGAAGTTGGGAGACAGGGAATTTATGGCCATGGGAGAGGTTATTTTTATTTGGACATGAGTGTGTTATTGGAGGTGCGAGTAGTAGATGTCTATAGATGTCTAGTGATGGTTGGAATCATAGTGCTTGAATTCCAGAAAGAGCCTAGACCTGCAAAGAGACCTTGGAACCTTCTATACAGAAGTTATGGAAAATAAAAGTATAAGATATCCTTGAAGTACAAAGGAAGTCCAGGCATCATATCTTGGGAAACACTTTCAGCTGAGGAATCTATTCACCTTTTCATTCAGCAAACATTCACTTGTTCCTGTTGTGTGGGCACTGGACATACAAGATCCAGTGTTGTGCCTTTAGGAAACTCACTCTCGTATTAAAGAAGGAAGGCAAGAAAATAAGTACAATACTATTTTATAACAAGGTTTAGAGGAGCCCAGACAGGTACACAAGAATATCTAACCAGGTCAGTAGGTAAGACAGGAGACTCTTGGGGGAGTTAAAGGAGAAAATAATAGAATAATCTATGATCATGGTTGCTGCATAGAGAGTTTAAAAAGAATGATGGCTCTAAATGGTACAGATTTGGAAGTAAGGCAATGACACAATTTTTATGGGAATAGTTTGGTAGAATGGTAGAGATTAAAGGATTAGATCATAAGGGGTTAGGAGTGAGTGTGAATGGTGAAGAAGTTGAAGGGAAAAAAGGCAACTTTTTAAAAAATGGTATAGCTCAAAGGAGTAGCAGAATTGAAGTAACTTTATTTTGGAATAGAAGTGATTTGAGTATGTTTTTAGATAGTAGAAGGGACTGAGTAGGAGGGAAACGGGTGGCCAAGAGTCCCAAAAGAGGCAGGAAAAATATTTGAAAACTCAGGAGGATCAGAGATTGGAAACTTTCATGAAGAAAAAGAATGAGGGTAATAAGAAAGAGTTTTGAGATTGTGGGAAGGTACGAGAAGTTTTATCTAGGAATGCCTCTGTTTTCTCAGTAAAAGGAGAACATAAAATCACGTGCTAAGAAGTGATCAGTAGTGAAAACACTTGACAAAAGTTGACATAGCCTACATTTATGATGGTAGTACCATGTGGTGCTTTTCTCATTTCTTTCAACAAATATATAGTAAGCATCTACTGTGTACTAAGCTTGGTCTGAGATCTTTGGTGTTATAGCTGTGAAAAAAATGAACAAAAATCACTACTCTTCTGGAGCTTGCATGTGAACAGAGTGAGGGTAGACAAACAAGAAAATATTATTTTTAAATAAACATAATGAGGTAAATAGAGCAACATGGATCTGGGAACTAAGAAAACAAATGGAAGGATTACCCGGACATAATTACAATCTTATATTGCATATCAAGTTGTAATTTATTGTTTTGTTTTTATACAGCTAGTTGTGGAATTTGGTTGATAAAGTAAGACAATAATATGTACTTAGATTGTAGATATGAGAAAAATTATATTTACATTTGGAAGAAATTTTGTTAAATTTAGGAAAACTGTCGTTATGTTACACAATTATTTTAACACCTTTGAGAGAAAAGATGAGAAGGTAAACTGTAATATATAATAACTGCATTTACATGTTTGGTTATGAAAAGAATATGAAGGAAGTCAAAGGCACAAACTTCCAATTATAAAGTAAGTCATGAAGATGTAAAATAAAGGAAGAAAAGAAGAAAGAAATTTGTTATCTATAAGTTTAAAGGCTGAAAAACTGCAGAGGTGAAGATCCTTTTTTAATAATGAATAAATTGGGTTGTTTGATTATCATTATCTTATATTCTCTTCTTATTACTCTTTTTTATGTGAACAGGCATTGGAAAAGTGAAAAGAAAACATAGTGTGCCAGATTCTGCATCTCCTGCTGATGATAGCTTTCTTGACCCAGGGGAACGTCTCTATGACCTCAACATGCCTGCTTATGTGAAATTTAACTACATGGCAGAGAGAGAGGATGAATTATCATTAATAAAAGGGACAAAGGTGATCGTCATGGAGAAATGCAGTGATGGGTGGTGGCGGGGTAGCTACAATGGACAAGTTGGATGGTTCCCTTCAAACTATGTAACTGAGGAAGGTGACAGTCCTTTGGGTGACCATGTGGGTTCTCTGTCAGAAAAATTAGCAGCAGTTGTCAATAATCTAAATACTGGGCAAGTGTTGCATGTGGTACAGGCTCTTTACCCCTTCAGTTCGTCCAATGATGAAGAACTTAATTTTGAGAAAGGAGATGTAATGGATGTCATTGAAAAGCCTGAAAATGACCCCGAATGGTGGAAATGCAGGAAGATCAATGGAATGGTTGGTCTGGTGCCAAAAAACTATGTTACCATTATGCAGAATAATCCATTAACCTCAGGTTTGGAACCATCACCTCCGCAGTGTGATTACATTAGGCCTTCACTTACTGGAAAGTTTGCTGGGAATCCATGGTACTATGGGAAAGTCACCAGGCATCAAGCAGAAATGGCATTAAATGAAAGAGGGCATGAAGGTGATTTCCTCATTCGTGATAGCGAATCTTCGGTAAGTTGGCTTTCAAATAAATGGAAATAGACCTCTGAGTATTAAAAAAATAAATAGAAGATGAGAAAGGTTAAGTTTCTTCCCTAAAATGAACCGGGTGATAAGTTGGGACATAAATGTAGACCTTCTGAACCTAAAGTCAGTGTTTTTTCTAGTTGTATTTAGATCATCAGTCTAACGCTCTCCCAACTGAGCTATCTCGGCAAGTCTCTTTCTAGTTGTATTTAAATAAAATACAGCCATAGCATTGATAACTACATTGGATTATTTGGCCTTGATTCTGTTGATCTTGTGTTTCTGAAATATCATCTGTCGCATTAAACTGAAAAATGGAGTAAACTTAACCATGGCTTCTTCATTCAGAATAAAACGACACAGTGAACCGAACTGGGAAAATACTTCTTTTTTTTTTCTTTTCTTTCTTTCTTTCTTTTTTTTTTTGGAGAGAGAGACAGAATGAGCATGAGTAGGGGGAAAGGCAGAGGGGGAGAAAGAGAGAATCTCAAGCAGGCTTCACACTCAGTGCAGAGCCTGATATGGGGCTCAATCTTACAACCCTGAGATCATGACCTGAGATGAAATCACAAGTCAGATGCTTAACTGAGCCATCAAGGCACATCTGGGAAAACATTTCTTAAATTGCGTATTGGATGCACTGCCATCCTTAGTAAAGGAAATCCCTAAATTTAAAAAACTTAAGATTTAACTTTCTTCATAGATTGGTTGTTTGGAAGTTGGAAACCCTTTAATTATTTACCTCAAAAACCTATGTTAATACTTACTGTATTTGAAATGCATTTGCAATAAAAGATATCTTTTCCAAAACTAGTAAAACAATAAAAATGGAGTAATAGTTACGTGGGCTCTTTTGGTTGCTGTTTAGGATATTAGAATTTGATGATATTAATTTCCCTTTAAAATGGTCTTTATTTTTCCTTTTAAAAGGATACCACTGCTTTTCCACTTTTTAAATCATTAATATTGGTTTTGTGTGTATAGTTGTATAAAAGTGAATTTGTGATTGTGCAAAAGGTTGAAAGTCAGAAGAAAACCTATCTGGTGTGTGTGTGTGTGTGTGTGCACATGCATATGGTGTTTATATGTTTATAAGAGGGAGGAAAGAAAGGAGAGAAAGAGAAATCGAAGCTAATTGAACTGCTTGATAGGAAGTTCAGGAAATGGGGCCTGTACATAACCCCTAAGGAAGAGCAGGATCAATGATAGGGAAGAGTGGTGAGATTTGTTTTCTGTTAGATTCTCGTCTTGGCCCTGCTTTCCAGGACAAGCAGTGGTCAAGAGGGGTTAGAAAGTGAGTGACCTTAGAGCAGTTGGTAAGAGTAACCATAGGTATAGGATGTTTCCAAGAAGCCCACTGTTTGAAACTTTGTCAGTAACTATATAAAAGACTTTTAGACTGTTCAGTAAATTGTTAGCTTAAAACAAAACAAAAAACCTAAGAAAGTGGCTTGATTACAGAACACTATATTTTCTTGTGGTGGGTAATTGAGCATAGGCAATAGCCAAAATATACCATTATTTTTAGCAGTAGAGTTTTTAAAGTAAAGGTCTCAAACAGTTGTATTTTGTTTGACCCAAGTAATGTTTTTAAACATTCAGATTTGTTACCAGTATTTAAATACTGGGAGATTTATTATAAGTATTCAAATGACAGATGTCCTTTTAAAATTGGAAGGCCTGCCAGCATTGCCCATATTCCTACAGGGCAACAATCACAGCTAAGTGGGCACCTCCTGTAGATTGGCCATGCACTATTCCTTCTATGTAGCCACACAGTCACTTGTTTACATGTCTTTTTATCCTTGTAGGCATTTGAGTTTATGACCTCTCATTAGTATCTATCATCTTGGAGAATTCAGAACATTATCTCAGCGAGTCTTTAAGATAGCTACTGTTAGCTCACATTAGCTCATGTTTTCTCATGTGTTTCTGCAGTATCTGGCAGGAGAGAAGATAGCTGTTGTGCTTCAGATGTTAAACTTTAAACTAAAGGACTTGCCATGGGTGTTAGAGCATACTGTTTAAGAGACTTTGGAGTCTGACTGCTTGAGTTTGAATCCTGGCTTTCTTGTTAACTATTGGGATGATTTTGAGCAACTTAGCTCTCTTGGCCTCGATTTTCTCATCTCTAAAAAGGTGTTGGTTGGAGGTGTAAAGGAGATAATCTATGTAAATAATTTAGCATAGTACCTAGTACTTAGCTAAAATTTAAGCACTTACTATTGTTAATCTAATATAAAAATGCTAACAGATGTCTTTCAAAATGTTTACCCCACGTGTTTTTTTTTCTCTTTTAGCCAAATGATTTCTCTGTATCACTAAAAGCACAAGGGAAGAACAAGCATTTTAAAGTCCAACTAAAAGAGACTGTCTACTGCATTGGGCAGCGTAAATTCAGCACCATGGAAGAACTTGTAGAACATTACAAAAAGGCACCAATTTTCACAAGTGAACAAGGAGAAAAACTGTATCTTATTAAGCATTTGTCATGATAATGCTTATTAGAAGTGACTGCTACACAGCTATAATTTGTCATGTAATTGAAGATTGAGAAAATGTCAGTCCAGTCATGTTTGATTGGAAATCATTCTGACCCTACGTGAGAATTGACTATAATACATAAGTATTTTTATTATAACTCAGCCCATACATATATACTGCATATGCAAAGCATCTGCACAAAGCAGTTCCTTATCTTTGGTCTTCTGTTTTATTGTTTTCTTTGCTCTTTTTCTCTTTGCTTCTAATATTAAGGTTTTATATTTTGAAGAAATTATGCAGATCAAAAGTCTTTACATGGAAGAATTTATTGGTTTATTTTCTTTATTTCCTTGTAAGGGTACCATATTAGTCACTTCTGCAATGGTTTCTCTTCATATAAAATTATTTTATCAGTATATGGCATATGCTAAAATAAATTTCTTGGACAGTGTTCTTTTCTGTGACTAAATAGCAATAATAAATGGAAAATTAGAAATTATCTTCAGGTATTTGTTGCAAGCCATTGTAAATATCAAGTATGTTGTGTCTGCCATTTTTAAAAATTTATTCATTATCTTCATTGTAAAGCAAAACAAATGGGACATACATTTGAAAACGTATCTTGTACACTTCTAATTTACACCTGTTGGAAAAAAATTATAATTTCTAGGATTTTTTGAGGGCGGTGCTTCTTATCTGGTTATTCAAGAGAATAAAGCAGTCTCTGAGATATTTAGCTTTTCAGACTACAAATGGATGCTTTAGTATTAAATATTATTTTCTTCCCCTTGTGTTATTTTACCAGAGCTCTTGTATTGGGGTATGTTATAGCTCTGTCAGTGTAAAAAAAGCTGTGGCCAAGTATTGGGGAAATAGGAGGCAATGAGATACTTGGTTTCCCTCCTACCTCTAAACATCAGCAATTATCAGGCATAGTATTTCTACTATTTTCATTTCCTCCTTTCAGCTTTGAGTTTTGTTGACTGAGACGCTAAAATTAATTATACTTGAAGGAAAGATAGGATGTGCCAAATGGTTAGAGGAAGTTATTTTTAAAATCTTACTTTTGAAAAGTTTCTGTTCTGTTCTTGTTTACTAAGCAGAAGTTTGGATGTACAGATGAGAGGCTATTATGGAGTATTACATCTACTTCTGCAGATCACAGAAGAAAACTGTATTCTGTGAGCTCCCCTCCCCCCCACATCATTAATTCTGGACTTTAAATTTAAGCAAAGTAACCTTCCATATTTTAATTAAAATACTCAGTAAAACCAAACAAGTTAGTAGGAAAATATGATATTTTCAAAAATTTCCCCAATGCAGCCTAAGCAAATGAATGTTTCTATTCTTTAATATATTATAGATAAGTATTTAATACATGAAAATTACTGATATAAAAATTGAAGTTATCTAATTCCTGAAGTTTTAGTTTGGGGTTTTTATTATTATTTTTAATATTTTTTATTCTTTAAATCTTAAAATCTTCTAAAGTCTTTGCATTGCCACTGGGTGGCAGCCCTCGCTTCTCCCACTAAGCAACAGGGTTAGCAAATATAATTAAGGCACTGAAGTATAATTTTTCATTTTCGTTACATCCACTTATCTTTGTCAATCTCCCTTTGTTTATTGAGATGATTATTAGTAGACAAGTATACTAGAAATAAAAGTCGTGTGCCTCCCTTTTTTACTGTAAAACCACTTGACTGTAAGTTGAAGAAAATTTCAAAGTGTTATAATATGACTAGATAGTAAACATCTTTTTATTTAAACATTTAATGATGCCTTTTCTCCATTTTTTGTTTTTTCTCCCAGTATTCCTTTAAAAAAATTAATCTTTGTATTACAGACATGAATTATATAGCAAGCTCCACTGAGGATTAAGGATTTTGAGAAAGCAACTAGGAATGGAGTAGCACTGGAAGTAGATTGCACATTTCTGTGCCATAATTAGATTTATAATAACTAGAGAGTTCCCAGTTAGCCCACTTGACCATTTTAACAAGCACTGCATTTACTCATCTTCCACAAGGCAGAAGAGTTGGCCATCTGATAGTTCAACAAAATAACGCTTGAACAGCATGCAGGAGTTGAGGCAGGCAAACTAGGCTGTAGAGCTCTTCCATTTGTTAAATCAGAGAAGAGAAAATGTATTCCACACAGGTATAAAAGGTATCATCACTTGTCTTTTCTTTTTCTGTTGCCACATTTTTCTTCTTTCAGGTGTCCTGTATCTCAAGTCCTTCTCTAGTCCCTCTTCTGTGCATGCACAGATGGGCTGCAAAATGCCAGGTAGTTGATGAGCCAGTAATACCTATTGTGTGCTCTTATACTGGGATGAAAACCTCACTGGCAACTATGGAATTTTGTACTTAAAACATTTTATCAATTTTTTTAAAAGTCTTAAACCAACCCTTACCTAAATAACTTTTTATAAACAGATTTTACTTGAAGCAATTTTCTTAAGAACTAGAACAACCGGGGCGCCTGGGTGGCTCAGTCGTTAAGCGTCTGCCTTCGGCCCAGGTCAGATCCCAGCGTCCTGGGATCGAGCCCCGCATCGGGCTCCCTGCTCCGCGGGAAGCCTGCTTCTCCCGCTGCCATTCCCTCTGCTTGTGTCCCCTCTCTCGCTGTGTTTCTCGCTGTCAAATAAATAAAATCTTTAAAAAAAAAAACAAAACAAAACTAGAACAACCTTAGAAAACATCTACATAGCTAGTAAGTCACAGGACTTGTATTAGAAACAAGGACTCTTTATTCCCAGCCTGGTACACTCTGGTGACACACTGCCATCTATCTCTGTGCTTGTTTTAGACTAAGAGTTCTGAGGGTTGCCTGGGTGGCTAAGTTGAGTGTCCAGCTCTTGGTTTCTGCTCAGGTCATGAGCTCAGGTTCGTGGGTTTGAACCCTGCATTGGACTATGTGCTCAGTGGGGATTCTGCTTGGGATTCTCTCCCTCTTGCACTCTCATTTTCTCTCTCGCACTCTCTAAAATAAATCTTATATTAAAACAAACGAAAAAAAAAAAAAAAAAAAAAAAAAAAAAACGAAAAACAGACTTAAAAGTTCTGGGAAGAGCAGATTTACAGAAATTTTCTTCCACATATGAGAGGACACTTAGCCATCAATTTAAACACTGATAACACACAGAACCCTGGCCAACCCACTTCTATAAATAACTTCTCCAAAATCTTGGAAGAAGTTATATGACAACTTTATATAAGTTTAGTAATGAAAAGCTGTTGTTGTAGTATCTTATCAACTGGTCATAGGTCCTTAGGATTCATTTGAATATGTATGAACATATACAATGTATCTTTTACATTTACATCACAGTAACACAGATACCTAGCACAATTAAAGACCATATCACAGATAAATCACTAAAAACAGGAAGGCTTATCTACATTGCTATTGCTGGCAGATGAGCAACTTGGGTTGGTAGAAAAAGGCCATCCTTAAAGGTACATGGCATATAAGTCATCTCTAGCTTTAATGCTCTCATTCTGTCTTCTAATCCAGAGATTACAAAGAAACAGGGACACTTTTGTCAGTGTAGGTACTTCTGTGAGAATTAGGAAAAGGCACCTCTTACCCTCCACGCCCTGCCCCTCTCCTGCATCTTGGCCAGGTGCCCTGTTCAGGGTATAACCAAATAGGACTATAGTAAAGCCCACACAGTACAAAAGTAATTGTTCATATTTAAAAATGGATTTCACATAATATTTAGAGTTTTGATTTCCCCTGAACAATAATCTGACCGTACCGGAGTTTAATTCCCACAAGGTGACTATTGGATGGAACGTAATGAGAATGGTCCCCTTATGTTTACTAATGTACATGGTTAAAAAGAAAAAAACCAAAATTGTAAAAGTCTCCTTTCCAACCCTTATCTCCCTAGTTCACATCTCCAGATGCAGTTGCAGTTAGTCCCTATCTTTCTTATAATGTGGAGTTTTTGGTTTAGAATCTGGAAACTTATTTTTCAGAAACACCTCAGATGCAACGTCTAAATCAACAAATTAGGAATGAAGCATTGCAACATGATTTAACCTTTCCACTTTAATATTTTGCTCCAAGATAAGGGGGCCCTTTGTATTCTTGTGTATAAAGATATATATACAGAGATAGATCTTTTAACTCTTTCCAAATGGCTTCACAACTGTAGTCACTTCTTCAGGGGCATTGATATAAGAGAGATGACCTCTTCATTTTATGTTCTGAACAGCATCCAGTGGACTTTCTAAAAAATGCAACATTACTGCTGGGGAAAACCATTATTTGATTCTACTGTGAAGCAAGGTAGGAACCTTCTCTCTTCTGATAAGCTGGTTCTATTGGTTTAGCAAGTTTATATGACTCAGCTCTGTCATCTAAACACGTGCAGATCAGCATACTGTGCATAATCCACACCCTAATTTCTTGCTATTACATGACCTAAATAAAGTGACCAAGGAACTGAAATGTATTTTTCTAGTTACCATGGAGGTGATTTTTGATCTGAAAGTATACAGTTTGCTGAGACTTTTTTAATGAGTAGAACCTAAATTGAGTGCTGTGAGGTTTTGAAGAACAAGAGGAGTTTCAATTATAATCAGCCATGTTCAGAGAGGTAAATTTTTTAAACCAAAGTATCTTAAGATTATGTTTGTTGGCCAGAGCACTTTCATTATCAAATATTTCAGAATTGGCCTGTTGCTCATTGTGGCTTAGCACAAACATTTATCTACTGATCTGGCTGATTTTTTTTTTTTTTTTTTTTTGATCTGGCTGATTTTTAAATGTTTAGCTCAAACTACTTTTTAAGCTGTTTTTAAGGGTAGGTAAAGCTGGGCTCAGTATTTTAGAATAATGTGTATTTCATTTGTAGTTATAATTGCAGAAAACAAAGAGTAGTCAATTTCCTTTTTTCCATCTTTTCTGGTACCTTTCAGAATAATAATGACTTTCAAACAGGAAAGTAAACAAATGGATGTCTAAGGTAAAGATACCTAGTTGATTTAAATAAATTTCTCAGCTGACTCTTAAGAAAATTTGTATCTGAGACTATGTAGAAAAGTTGCAGATAACCTTTGGGTAATTACGGAGATAGGGTTCCAGAATGAGACTGAAATGTCTGTTTTAGAAGAATGATTATTGAATTGATTTTCTTGGGCTGTTAATGAAAAAAACTTGTAATCCCTGAATAAGCATATTGTTTCTAGGAGCATGAAATGCCAATTTTACTTGTTTTGATATGTTTTCTAGACTATAGATAAGGGGGATGGTACAGAAAATAAATACTGATTTTCTCAGGGCATATGCTAATCACTTGGTGCCAAGATGAAAAGAATATTATTTGAACTGTTATATCTATATGTATGATTGTGTGTCGTTTAGCTTTTGGAGATATTTATCTATCATCCAGCCATGCAACCAACTCACCTCAAATATCTGAATGCTCAGGTGTCAGAGTTTTGAACTAGCAATATGATACGGATGAAAATAGACATAGCTGTCATAAAATTGGTATTGCTAGTGATGAGACATCTAATGGTGAAGTGCTCCAAAGAAAGAACAGAGCAGGAGGTTGAGGAGGTTGAGAGTGAAAAGTGGGGTGTTAATTTATATAGGGTGATCAAAGGATGCCTCTAATAAAAAAGTTGACCTTTGAGCTTATTGTGTGCTCCACTTAATAGAATCACTGATGACTGACCAGGATTAAATCAGTGGTTGAGTGAAAATACAGCAACCATAGCCATTTAAAAATTATACTATAGTCTTCACTATTAATGGGGCATTGTTTTTGGTTTTCAATTTTTTTTAGTTCAATAAAGTGGAATTTAAGTATATAACTTTTTACTCAAAGGGCTATTCTGAATAAAGTTTGATTCTCCATCTTGAGTTGTTGGAGGATGTCACATTGAAAAAAAAATCAGGATGAAGAACCATTTGACAGACATAAAGTTTTTAATTGATCACACCTAAAGGAAAGAATTGAGGTTAAGGGTAAATTCCTAGTGCTCTGCACTGGTGGCCAGACAATAAACTAGGAAGGAAATGGAAGAGTATAAAGTATATTCAGAGGAGCTGAAAAAGGGCTACAAGAACCCTGAAAATGAGAACTTGAAAGTGAATAATTGTATCTGGAGCAGACTCAATGGAAGCAGGAGTTAGAACTGAGTATAAGACAAGGGGGAATACCCTGTGTTATTTACAAAAAGAAGGGGAGGGAGGAAGGAAAGGAAAGAAAAATTACAACTGTCAGATGTGCTAAAAACATAGGACATAGATAATTAAGAATCTGGGTAAAGGAAAGGGAATTCTTCTGTGCTAAGGCAAGGAATGGTTATTGGAATGGAGTAATTGACCATGTAGTCCATGCCAGGACACCAGGACCTATCCTGCACTTACACAACCATAAGAGTGGCGGCCTCAAATTTTGTGCTCTGCTGCCCCACCCTCCCTTGCTTCAATTTAGTCCCAGCCCTACAAAACTCAGCTTAGGAATCTCTTCTTTGATCATCAATCTTCTTATCCCTCCCCACTGCCTCTTTACCTTTCCATAAAAACCTTTTCTCTCCTTGCTTTTTCTTCCATAATTAAATATCAGATACTTAGTGGCACATAATGTAATAGGAAAAAAAAATCCTATTTCTAGACTACTTGCTTATAGTAGGAAATAGGTCCATACTTCAGCAGTTCATCTTCAGACATAAATGATCCTTCCTCTGGAGAGCAGTTGAAATTAAACTGAGAAGTGCAGGAAACATGTTAGAGGACAATTTGGTTTGGGCATGTTGCATACAAGAGACTACAACCAGCTGACGAGAAGGTATAGAAAGAAGTACCTCAAAGCCAGAAGAGGAAGGCATAGATCAGAGAGGGATGTCAAGGCAAGGGTGGGAGCTGGAAGGTAAGGCACAGTCGTCCAGAAGTTCTCACCCAATGTCAGGCCCAAACAGGGGTCATGGTCTGAATTCCTTGAGTCATAAAGCAATCCTGACAGAGACTGTCATTCAAAAGGTGGGCAGGCAGGTAGCATTATCCCTTAGTGTCCCTTGAGGTGTGCCGAGCCCAAGACAGAGACTCCTTGTGGTGGCTTGTGAAAGCTTAGTACTGCCGTGTCAACGTGGCAGCTGGGCATCTTGCCAGGAACCCATGCCCAAGTAGTGCTAACTACTTTAAGACCCAAGTTCTGTTGAACAACTATCCTGCTTCCCCCATAGCATAAGTAAATGAGTGTTGTTCTGTCATTTTTCTGTTTACATACCTTTTCCTTTCCATCCTCAGTGTGTATTCCCTTCAACTTTTCAGTCCTTGAGCCTGGCTCATGCTACTGGCCCAGTTGGAATGCTAAACTGAATGCATCTCTCCTACCCAAATCTAAATTGGTAGATCCTTAGGATTCCATGTTGAGATTTGTCTATTTCCTAAAACCTTTGCTAATCTCTGGGATCACTCACCGCACTGTGCTCCTCAGACACATTGTGGGACAGTAAGGTGAGTGAAAAGGACTTGGAGTTAGGCAAACCTCAGTTGAAATTCCTGTCTCCCATCCCTGACTAGCTCTGTGATCTACAGTAAATAAATTTCTCTGATCCCTGTGTCCTCATCTGAAAAGTTGGAAATCAGTTCCTACCTTTTAAGTCTGTTGTATAATATATGGAAATCTTTATAATTATGGGAAGCCTTTAGGGACAATTCCTGGCATGTAGTAGATACCCAGTATGCGTTGACTTTGTTAGCTTTTAACGTGTGGAAATTGTGGGCAGAAATGGACTTAGGATAGAGGAATTTGGAAGCCAGGACTGGGAAAACAAAAGTAAAAGTGAGGATAGATGTTGAAGCCAGTATGTATGAAGCACTCCCAGGGTGGCGTGTGTCCAGACCCAAAGGCAGAGGGGGCCAGGATCAGAATTTAGGAGAGCAGTGAGAGACTGTACAAGCAGCTGGTGGCCAGAGATCAAGGCACAGATGTGGCCATTGACTCAGTACTGGGATCAAGGAGAACATACACCAAGTGGTCTTGACCTTGATGTTGTAAAAAATAGGCAGCTAATATTTACACTTACTTTGCCAGATCCCATTCTAAGCATACCATCCTATTTAGTCCTCACAACAGCCCTATGAATTAGGTACTGTGGTCTCCCACTTTACAGATAAAGACACTAAAATAGACTATTTAAATGAGTGGCCTAAAAAATACAACTATTAAGTGGCAGAGCCCAGATGCCAACCCAGACAGTTGTTTCCAGAGCCTTCTTTAAACTACCCTCTAATACAGATCTTCAACTGGAAGCCTTTCTTTGCTGGTCTAGGGGCCGACCATAAGATGGGGAGCATGCAAAGGACCAGCCAAAGTGAATAACCCCCAATGTATTTATTGTGGGGTTTTTTTTAAGATTTTATTTTATTTTTTTCTCCCAAAAATGTTTATTTTATTTTTTCAGTGTTACAAGATTTATTGTTCATGCATTACTAAGATTTTATTTTTAAGTGATCTCTATAACTCGCATGGGACTCAAACCCACAACCCTGAGATCAAGAGTTGCATGCACCACTGACTGAGCCAGCCAGGGGCTTCTGTATTTATTGTTGACATTACTAATATAGCAAATGGTTAACACAACATTTGTGAAGACTACTGTGTTCCTGGCACTGGGCTAATTGTGCTTTGTCTGTGTTCTTTAACCTCACAATTATTATGTAAGACATTACCTATTTTGTTAATGAAAAAATAAGGCTTATACAGTTGCTTGCTTCCCATTCATCTCAAAGGGGTATTACTTTTCCTATCCACTCCTCAACCTAAAACTATCGATCTGATGAGCCAAGCTCTCCACTGAAACTCCTCTGTTATTGAGACTACAAATGGCCTTCCATTTGTGCCGAGCAATTCGGCACAATTGGTGCTAAATTCAGGGTACATTTTTCAATGATCAATTCAGTGACTCTTCTGCAACTGGAAGAGTTGATGATTTCCCCATCCTTCATCATTTCCAGGACCACAGTTTGCTCCAGGGCTACTTCTCTGGTCTCTTTTTCTCCCTGTATCTCCATTTCTTCTTTCTTGTGCTGGTCCTTATAGGTAGTCCTTCTCCAGGAGCACATCCACATGTCTCCTTTATCTACCTAATCCCCTTGCATGCTCTCACCCACTTCCTGGTCTCTGCTGCCACTGGAATGCTAAGGGTAAGGGAAATGATACCATGCCCTTGAGACCCATAGATTTGAGACAAAGATCATTAACATACTAGAGACTGCTGCCCACAGAAGCATGTCAAATTGAGTGTATGAAGGTGAACACATGGAACCTTCTTCTGTACCACCCCCAACCCTGCCTACCCTGAGCTGACCTCTCCCTCCTCCTTTCCATTATTTTGATTAAGGTGCTACCATCCACCCAGTTACTCAAACCTAGAACCTGAAAGTCATGTTTTTCTCCTTCTCCACCCTCCTAATCCTTTCTTTATCTAAGAGCTATCCATTCTGCCTCTTTCATCTTTTGAATTTAGTCACTTCTCCCCACAGACCTGGGAAAGCCTAGTGGAAGCCAACACTATCTCTCACCTTGCTGACCAACATAGTTTATTCCTTGCCATCCTGCCTTCAGTTTTGTCCCTTTCAATGTTTTCTCCACTCTAGTCATAAACTTTTTAAAGCTCCAATGCTGGGAATAACATGATGAGATTTGAGCTTTTAACCCTTCCTTTGATCTTCATTGCTCTCAGGATAAATTCTAACCTCCTCAACAAAGCATTCAGAGCTGTCTGGAATCCTGGATCTGTGAGCCTCATTTCTTGCCACCCAGTCTTGCTTTCCAGTTGAATGAAACTTCTTGTGTTTTCCTAAGTACACCATGCCTGGCTAATTTTTTTCAGCATTTAACACTCAGCTTAAAAGTCTCCTCTTTTCAAGAAGCCTTCTTTGAAGGTGATCTCTAGGTTAGGTATTTCTCCTTAATGCTAGGTTAGGTTAGGTATTTCTCCTTAATGCTCCTATATTCCCTTGTGGATATATCTGTCACTTTATCTTCAGAATTGATTTATGACTATTCTCATACCTGTCTTCTCCACTAGTTGAAAAGTTCTTGGTTTAGAGCAGGGACTATTGAATTCCCAGATTCTAGTGTATAGTAGGCCCTTAATGAATGAATATTTATTCAATGAATAAAAATAGGTGTTTAACTTTTCCAAAGGTTTTCCAAAGGTTATAATGCAAGTAAGTTCTGGAAGTAGAACCGAAATCTGTGGCACTCTAAAACCCATGTTGTCCCACTAATGCATCCCCACTAATGCTTACATCAAAGAAGATGTAAAGATGAAGAGATGTTTGTACACTCGTGTTCATAGCAGCATTATGCACAATAGCTAAAAAGTGGAAGTAACTCAAATGTCCATTGATGGATGAATGAATGGATAAGCAAAATGTGGTATGTACATACAATGGAATATTTTTTAGCTTTAGAAAGGAAGGAACTTCTGGGGCACCTGGGTGGCTCAGTAGGTTAAGCCTCTGCCTTCGGCTCAGGTCATGATCTCAGGGTCCTGGGATCGAGACCTCATGTCAAGCTCTCTGCAGGGCAGGGAGCCTGCTTTCCCCTCTTTCTGCCTACCTCTCTGCCTACTTGTGAGCTCTCTCTGTCAAATAAATAAAAAAATAATCTTAAAAAAAAAAGATTTTATTTATTTATTTGACAGAGAGAGCTCACAAGTAGGCAAAGAGGCAGGAGGTGGGGGGGGGGAGTGGACTCCCTGTTCAGCATAAAGCCCAATGCAGGGCTTAACCCACTGAGCCACCCAGGTGCCCCAATAAATAAAATCTTTAAAAAAAAAAAGGAAGGAAATTCTATAATATGCTACAATATGGGTGAGTCTTGAGAACATTATGCTAAGTGAAATAAGTCAGTCATAGAAAGACAAGTAATTGCATGCTTCCATTTATATGAGATACTTAGTGTAGTCTAAATCATAAAGGCACGGAGTACAATGGTGGTTGTCAGGGGCTAAGGGGAAGGGAAAATGGAGAGTTACTGTTTAACTGGTGTAGAGTTTTGTAAGAAGAAAAGATTTATAGGGATGGGTGGTGGTGATGGTTGCACAATTTGAACATATTAATACCACTACACTGTACACTTAAAAATGGTTAAGAAGGAAGTCAAAAGGACAAATAGCATATGATTTCACTCCTAGGTGGAATTTAAGAAACAAAACAGATAAACATAGGGGAAGGGAAGGGAAAATAAAATACGATGACAACAGCGAGGGAAGCAAACCATAAGAGACTCTTAACTATAGGAAACAAACTGAAGGTTGCTGGAGGGGAGATGGGCAGGGAGATGACATAACTGGGTGATGGGTATTAAGGAGGGCACTTGAAGTAATGAGCACTGGGTATCATATTCAACTAATGAATCACTAAATTCTACCTCTGAAACTAATACAGTATATGTTAATTAAATTGAATCTAAATTTTAAAAAATTTTAAATGGTTAAGAAGGTAAATTTTATGTTATATGCATTTATCAAAATAAAAAAATTTTTCAAAAAAAAGTCCCCAAACAAAGATATACTGCAAGGAGTCTTAGTCCCATTTTTCTCCATCTTGTTGATTCCACTCTCTCTGCTCCAAGGTAACCATCCTTGTTAGTTTCTGTATCTCCTAGGCTTTCTTTTTGCAAATATAAGCAAATATAAAGCTATATTCTTCACCTTCTGACTTTTTAAAAGATATTCCAAAATTTTTTTTTTAACTTCTTTACTTTTTCTGGAGTATGATGAAGATCCTGGGATATATGTAGTGAAAGGAGCCAATTGAATGAACTCAAGATGGAGACTTGGAAGATAATAACTCTTTTAGGAGATAGTAAAATAATCTTGCTTGCTCACCAGGAGTGAGGCCTTTGGGAACATCCAGGGTCCTCCAGGACAGAGCCGTAGGCATCTCTCCTAGGCGGATTCTCAAGCTCCTCAGTTACCTTTTCTCTGGAACTCTCCTAGGCCACTCCCTCTGATGCAATATCTGGGTTTGGACAGAAAGGAGGGAGGGGCACAGCCCGCCCATTCTGAGCTGTCTGGGCTGGCTCCTCTTTCTGGAACAATTCAGTCTTCACGGCAATTCAGACCTCAGCTCCAACATCTGTTTTCTGATGCAAGGGTGGCTGAGATGGACAGAATGCTTCATTCGGGAAGGAAACTATTCCAGGTCTAGCTGAATCTGCCAAACACAGACCCTCTCTGTGGTTTAGAAGAAATCTTGACAAGTTTTATCATGTGGTTTTTCTACGCCTTGATTCCTTGTTTACCCATAGGTAAGTATGAATTAGAATATAGCCAGTAGCTTGGGATTCAAATATAGGTTGAGAAGGTGAAAAATACTTTAGCAGAGTTTGGAGTTGCAATACATGTGTAGAACATATTATGCCTGTTTTTAAAAAGGTTTCTCATATCTTAAACCTTCGTCCCCACTCACAAAGCAAAACCTGCTTTCTATTCAGAAATCTAAAGATCACAGAACAATTTGGAAAGATAAAATACCAAAATAAATAGATTATCAGAGCTCCGTGCATTTTATTATTTATCTCATCGAGGATACCTGGGTGGCTCTATTGGTTAAGTGTCTGCCTTCGGCTTCTGTCATGATCTCAGGGTCCAGGGATGGAGTCCTGCATTGGGCTCCTTGGTCAGCGGGAAGCCTGCTTCTCCCTCTACCTGCTTGTGCTCGCCTGCTTGTGCTCTCTCTCTGTCTCTCTGACAAATAAAATCTTAAAAAAAAAAAAAAAATTTATCTCATCTGGTTTTAAAAGGCACAACATGGTTATCTTGGTCTTTCTGTGTGTGCCTTGGAGATGTTAACTGTAAGGACAGGTCAAAGTAAAAGATTGTAACAAAATACACTTGAATAAAAAGACTTAATTTGCCACCTTAATATTAGGTACAAGACTTATAAAAACTGGATTTCTCCTCGTCACTGCAGAAAAAGTAGCAGTTAGGTACTCCATAGCATTTTTTAAATTTTTTTTTTTTTTAAAGATTTATTTATTTATTTGACAGAGGAGCGAGATCACAAGTAGGCAGAGAGGCAGGCAGAGAGAGAGGGGGAAGCAGGCTCCCTGCTGAACAGAGAGCCCGATGTGGGGCTCGATCCCAGGACCCCGAGATCATGACCTGAGCCGAAGGCAGAGGCTTCAACCACTGAGCCACCCAGGCGCCCCTACTCCATAGCATTTTTAAAAATTTGGTTTGGGGCATTTTCTCTACCAGTAAGATTACATAATTTTCTCTGTTCCACTCCTGGCTGCTTGTACCTACATGCTTTGTTGTTCCAAAATTGAAGCTCCTTAGAGTCTTTGATGTTTCTTCATGCCACAACACCTTTTTTTTTTTTTTTTTTGCCGAAACACCTTTAAGAGAAATTTCTAATTTTAATGCTCTAAGGTACTGGGCACTTTGCAATGTTGGTGGGAGCCTTGAGTTCTTTCTGTTAGTTTCTTTATTTTCTTCTTTCTCTTTCTTTCCTTCTTTCCTTCCTCCCTCCCTCCCTCCCTCCCTCTCTCCCTCCCTCCTTCCTTCCTTCCTTCCTTCCTTCCTTCCTTCCTTCCTGTCTTTCTCTGAGAACTAATTGTTTTAATTTAAATCAGGCAACAAGTTATTCTAAAGCGATTTGCAGATGTTTAGAATTGGCTTTTTAACATCAAATTTATAGTGTCCCTTCCTAGCTCAAAAACCTTCGCAGCTCCCAATTGCTCAGCACATGGCATTCAGATCCACTGTTTGTTTCATGACCCCGCATATTCAGTCCTCAACGCTATTCCCCATTTTTCTTTGATAACAAATATGAACCACGGGTAGCTGCTGCCTTCACGATTGACCTATAACACCCTCATTTCCTCCTCCCAGGTTTTATGATTGTTATTTCCTACCAGAAGCACCATCTCCAGTTTCTTTCCTCCTCTCAAGCCCATACTCCTTCCACCTTTAGACTCTTCCCAGACTTCTCTCTCCTTTGACCCATGACCCCACATACTCTGCTTAGGTGGGTTATTTCTGTTGCCTGTGCTGGCCTGAGGGAAGGGCCTGGACATCTTTTTCGGTGTCTTCACAGCTCCTAGCATAGGCTAATCATGTTGGTTATTTGGTTAGTTAGCTGGCTGATTAGTTGGTGAAAGAAATTGCCAGAAAAACAACCCCCACTAAGCCAGAGGGAGAAGATGAGGAGGCCAAATGAGAAGGGGAAGGCTCAGCAATTTTTTCCAGATTCTTTTTCCTTCATTGAGGTATAATTGACATAACATTATATTACTTTCAGGTATACGTCATAATGATTTGGTGTTTGTATATATTGCAAAATGATGACCATAATAAATCTAGTTAACATCCATCATCATACATAGTTACGTAACCAAACCAATGTGAGTTGGCTCCTTGATGAGTCAGAAACTGCAACAAGTTAATTTGTTGAACAAGAGAAAACTTTTATTTGCAGCAAATAAGGAGATCATGGCAAATGGCTTCCAAAGCTTGGTAACTCCTAGGGTGGATGGGTTCCTTTTGTTTAGAGTTAGAATGAGTATTTCAGATAGGAAAGCTCTGTCATGGTATGTAGAGGTGGGCATAAGTTTGCACGTAAGCTGTAAGGAAACATCCCTGGGCACACATTGTACGTAATGTAAATGAGACTTGTGCTCCTCCTTGGGCAGAGATTTTAGTATTACAATGAGGTAAAGATAATGGCCAGTCATTCCAGAGGTCACTCCATGGTCCATCTGTGCAGGCCCTAGCCTGGGGTTTAGCTCAAACAGTCTGGGTTGTCTGGGACAGTAGGAGGTGTTGTCCAGGCCATCGCCATCCCCTGGGGGTG
Organism: Procyon lotor; assembly: GCA_028646535.1. Classification (NCBI taxonomy): domain Eukaryota; kingdom Metazoa; phylum Chordata; class Mammalia; order Carnivora; family Procyonidae; genus Procyon; species Procyon lotor. Next base: position 77,084,398 of record CM053603.1, read on the forward strand.
GTTTTGGGTTTCTTTTGCCTCAGTTAAGAGGTAAGCCAGAAAAAAGAGCTTAAGGAAAAATATAGGCTGAAGGTTAGTGAGTACAAGCCGGTGGGGAGTAAATGTCAGGTCTTGGAGTCTAGCTGGTGACAGTTACACATTTTTTTTTTTCTTGTGATGCAATACAGTACTATTTAAATGCCTTAAAATATGAAATACAGTATTAATAACTAGTTACCATGCCATACATTACATCCCCGGGACTTACCTATTTCACTTAAAACTGGACATTTGTACCTTTTGACTCCCTTCACCCATTTTTAAATTTGACATTTTCTTCAGTGAGGCAATCCAGTCTTTTAAGCCTTTCCTGAAAACTCCTGTTTCAAACAGACCTGGAAATTGAGTGTGTCCTTCTGCCACCGATAAACCTATACACAAACAAACAATCAAAAAAAAAAAAAAAAAAAAAAACCAGTAATGGAAACCATAAGGATGTCAGAGCCAGAGAGACCTGTGTGAGTTTTGACTCCATCCCTTGCTAGCTCAGTGACTGTATCATACAACTTCATTTTCCTCATCAGTTAAATGGTTAAAAAAAATAGCCACCTTGAGATTGGAGGTATTTTAATTAAACGAGATGATGCAAACAAATGCACTCTAAAGATGTCACTGTGCACCACCCCCATGTTGTTTATTATTATCTGTGAGTTACACAAACAGGTGATGGTCTCAGCAAATAATTGCTTTAGCTGTACAATTTTGACCATTTCCTCTGGGTGGTGTAGGTGATTGCAATGAGTTCTGCAAATTCTAAATGAACCTCTATTAGTTACTCTATATCCCTGGACAGATGGGTAGAAATTCTTGCTCACCTTTATAGAATTTATTTGCCTTGCGCTGTCCCTTCAAAATAATAGTATGTGATTCAGGAAACTGATCACTACTACTACTACTGATCCCTACTAGTACTACTACCACCACCACCACCACTCCCACTACTGCTACTGCCACTACTACCAACAACATCAGTAGCAATAGCAGTAACAACAATCACAGTGGCCATCTCTGAGCTCATACAGTGCTCTAGTTTAGCAAAAATGTTCTCTTGACTTCTCACAGTCCTGCAAAGTAGGTGGTATTATCCCTATTTTACATACTATGAAACAGATTCAGAGAGGTTCAGTAATTTGCCCAAGTATATACATCTAGTAAGTGGGAGAATTGGGATTTGACTCTGGTTTGGCTGGTTCCAGAGCCTGTGCCCTCTGTATCTCTCTGCAAAAGAAGCTGAGACACTGAAGCAGGCTAGAAAAAGGTAGGACAGATGAAGTTAGGGGAATAAAGATGCTGCTACCTTTTCTGAGCATTTGCTATAAGAGCTGTTGGAGGTAGAAGTGGCAGAAGGGAACCCAAATGAGGGGGGTTGACAGTAGACCCAGTGGGAGGAAGCCAGCATTGAATGCATCATTCTAGGGAGGAGATACAAAGATTCCTGTCTGGAAAATTTGCCCAATGGCTTTGTGGTGGGCAGCCTTAGCAGCAAAAACGTCTAATACAAGATAAATAGGGGATTAGGAAAAAGGAAGTCAGGCTGAGGCTAATTTCACTAAGGGAGCCAAGACCTAATTGACTTACTTAATTTTCATTCATTTGGCATTTCTGATACCTTCTATGTGCTGAGTTCTGGGCTAGGTGCTGATTATAGAAGAATAAACCGGAGTCCTTTTCTTCAGGGAACATAAGAGCCTGCTGGGAAATACATTTAGGTCTTTGGCATTAGGGAATTGACCAGTATAGTTTCAACTATTCTTTGGCAATGAGAGGTAAGGTCTGCATTAGTGGTATTCAGTCTCAAATGCACATTGCAATCACCTGGGGAGCTTTTAAAACTGTAAATGCCTGGGTTTCAAGATCCAGAGATTCTGATTTAATTAATCTAGTGTGCTTCCTGGCCATTGGAATTTTTCAAAACTCCCTAGCTGGGGCTCCTTAGAGAAGTGGTTTATTCCAGGACTGGGCAGAGAAAGTATAAGACAAGTCTGGAGCACTTGTGGTAAGTAAGGAATTACTCAAAAAAGGATGGAGTCCTAAATGAAATGAGTATCCTGGATTGGAAAAAAACATTAGTAGAAAAACCAACAAAATTCAAGTAAATGTAGATTTGGTTAATGACAATGTACCAGTGTTGGTTTCTAAGTTTTGACAAACACATCATGTTTATGTAAGATGTTAGTATTAGGGGAAGCTGAAGAATATGTGAATGAAGAATATGTGAACGAATGAATATGTGAAGAATATGTAGAAACTCTATGTGTAGTGTCTGCAGTTTTTTTCTGTAAATCTAAAATTATTCCAAAAAAATTCTATTAATAAACATAACATGAAAAAAGAGAATGAGGAATGGGAGTAAGTAAAAAGGACACAAGAACCAATCTGAAGGGGTACCTGGGTGGCTCAGTTGGTTAAGCATCTGCCTTCAACTCAGGTCATGATCCCAGAGTCCCAGGATCAAACCTGACATCAGGCTCCCTGCTCAGTGGGGAGTCAGCTTCTCCCTCTCCCTCTGCCACTCCCTCTTCTTGTGCTCTCTCTCTGTGTCCAATAAATAAATAAAATCTTAAAAAAAAAAAAAAAGAACCAATCTGAAAGAGCTCCTAATGGCCAAAGCTAGAATAACAAAGTAACAATAGAATAAAATAAATATTCATGACTCCATACTAATATAAGTAGTTGAATGAATGAATGATTAAATAAATAGTGGAGAAGGAACAAGCTCTTCCTTATAGAATTCCATTTAATAAACAGTAAATCATGGTGAATTAGAACATCAGAGCAATAATTGTTGCAAATAATAGCCACTAGTAAGTGCTAAAATTAATGGATTAAAGTTTAAGAAGCAGAATAGTCACATAGTGTCAAAGTATGTCCTCTAAGTTTTTTATTAATTATAAAGGGAGAAATGGCAACTTTTAAACTAGAGATATCACCTTAACCAAGTAACCAAGGTTAACATCACCTGTAATAAGACACTAACATATACTCCCTTTGAATACATGCCAAAAATGTATTATCTCAGTCAAATTATGGGAAAACAACAGACAAACTCAAACAGGAATATTCTACAAAACAGCTGATAAGCACTCTTTTTTTTTAAATTAACATATAATGTATTATTTGTTTCAGGGGTACAAGCCTGTGATTCATCAATCTTATATTATGTGCCCTCCCTTTCTTTATTCTGTCTCATTCTGTCTCTTATTCTTCTGTCACATTGATTTTATATCCTGCCACTTTACTGAATTCCTGCATGAGTTCTAGCAATTTTGGGGTGGAGTCTTTTCGGTTTTCCACATGTCATCTGCAAAAAGTAAGACTTCGACTTCTTCTTTGCCAATTGAGATGCCTTTTATTTTTTTGCTGTTATCTGATTGCTGAGGTTAGGACATCTAGTACAATATTGAATAGAAGTGGTAATAGTTGACATCCCTGCCATGTTCCTGACCTTAGGGAAAAAGCTCTCAGCTTTTCCCTGTTGAGAATGATATTTGCTGCGTGTTTTTTATAAATGGCTTTTATGATATCGAGGTATGTACACTGTGAAGAGTTTTAATCAAGAAAGGATGCTGTAGGGGCACCTGGGTGGCTCAGTCGTTAAGCGTCTGCCTTCGGCTCAGGTCATGATCCCAGAGTCCTGGGATCAAGCCCCGCATCGGGCTCTCTGCTCAGCAGGGAGCCTGCTTCTCCCGCTACCATTCCCTCTGCTTGTGTTCCCTCTCTCGCTGTGTTTCTCTCTGTCCAATAAATAAAATCTTTAAAAAAAAAAAAAAAGAAAGAATGCTGTAGTTTGTCCAATGCTTTTACTGACTCAACTGAGAAGATCGTATGGTTCTTGTCCTTTCTTTTATTTATGTAGTATATCACATTGATTGATTTGCAGATGTTAAACCAACCATGTAGCCCAGGAATAAATCCCACTTGGTCATGGTGAATAATCCTTTTAATGTACTGTTGGATCCTATTGGCTAGTATCTGGGTGAGAATTTTTACATCCATGTTTATCAGGGATATTGGTTTGTAATTCTTCTTTTTGGTGTGGTCTTTGACTGGTTTGGGGATCAAGGTAATGCTGGCCTCATAAAATGAGTTTGGAAGTTTTCCTTCCATTTCTATTTTTTGGAACAGTTTCAGGAGAATAGGTATTAATTCTTCTTTAAATATTTGGTAGAATTCCCCTGGGAAGCCGTCTGGCCCTGGGCTCTTGTTTTTTGGGAGATTTTTGATGATTGCTTCAACCTCCTTTCTGGTTATGGGTCTGTTCAGGTTTTCTATTTCTTCCTGATTCAGTTTTGGTAGTTTATATGTTCCTAGGAATGCATCTATTTCTTCCATATTGTCTAATTTGCTGGCATATAGTTGCTCATAATATGTTCTTATAATTGTTTGTATTTCTTTGGTGTTGGTTGTGATCTCTCTTCTTTCACTCAAGATTTTATTAATTTGGATCCTTTCTCTTTTCTTTTTGATAAGTCTGGCGAGGGGTTTATCAACCTTATTAATTCTTTCAAAGAACCAGTTCTTAGTTTTGTTTATTTCTTCTACTGTTCTTTTGGTTTCTATTTCAATGATTTCTGCTCTAATCTTTATTATTTCTCTTCTGCTGGGTTTATGCTTTATTTGCCCTTCTTTCCCCAGCTCCTTTAGGTATATGGTTAAGACATGTATTTGAGATCTTTCCTGTTTCTTGAGAAAGGTTTGTATTGCTATATACTTCCCTTTTAGGACCACCTTTGCTGCATCCCAAAGATTTTGAACAGTTGTATTTTCATTTTCATTTGTTTCCATGAATTTTTTTAGCTCTTCTTTAATTTCCTGGTTGACCCATTCATTCATTAATAGGATGTTCTGTAATCTCCATGTATTTGAATTCTTTCCAACTTTCCTCTTGTGATTGAGTTCCAGTTTCAACTTTCCAACTTTCCTCTTGTGGTTGAGTTCCAGTGATCCAAAAATATGCAGGGAATGATCCCAATCGTTTTTTTTAAAGACCTTTTTTTTTTTTTTTTAAAGATTTTATTTATTTATTTGACAGATAGAGATCACAAGTAGGCAGAGAGGCAGGCGGGGGGGGGGGGGGGGGGGGAAGCAGGCTCTCTGCTGAGCAGAGAGCCCGATGTGGGGCTCAATCCCAGGATCCTGAGATCATGACTTGAGCCGAAGGTGGAGTCTTTAACACACTAAGCCACTCAGGCACCCTATCAAACTTTTGACACTGGTTGAGATGTGATTTGTGACCCAGGATGTGATCTATTCTGGAGAATGTTCCATGTGCACTGAAGAAGAATGTGTATTCTGTTGCTTTAGGATGGAATGCTCTGTATATATCTTTGAAGTCCATCTGGTCCAGTGTGTCATTCAAAGCCCTTGTTTCCTTGTGATCTTCAACTTAGATGATCTGTCCATTTCAGTGAGTGGAGTGTTAAAGTCCCCTAATAATATTGTATTATTATCGATGTGTTTCTTTGATTTTGTTATTAATTGGCTTATATAATTGGCTGCACACATGTTAGGGGCATATATATTTACAATTGTTAGAGCTTCTTGTTGGATAGATATTTTAATTATGATATAGTGTCCTTCCTCATTTCTTATTACAGTCTTTGGTTTAAAATCTAATTTGTCTGATATAAGGATTGCCACCCCAGCTTTCTTTTGGTGTCATGGTGTCACCATGACAAATGATTTTCCATCCTCTCACTTTGAATCTGGAGGTATCTTTGGGTCTAAAATGAGTCTTTTGCAGAAAGCATATCAATGGGACTTGCTTTTTTATCCAATCTGATACACTGTGTCTTTTGATTGGGACATTTAGCCCATTTACATTCAGAGCAACTACTGAGAGATAACGAATTTAGTGCCATTGTATTGCCTGTAAGGTGACTGTTACTGTATATTGTCTCTATTCCTTTCTGGTCTATTACTTTTGGTCTCTCTCTTTGCTTAGAGGACCCCTTTCAATATTTATTGTAGGGTTGGTCTGGTGATCACAAATTCTTTTAGTTTCTGTTCATCCTAGAAGCTTTTTATCACTCCTAATTTGAATGACATCTTAGCTGGATAAAGTATTCTTGGCTACATATTTTTCTCATTTAGCACCCTGAATATATCATGCCAGTCCTTTCTGACCTGCCAAGTCTCTATGGATAGGTCTGCTGCCAATCTAATGTTTCTACCCTTGTAAGTTACATACCTCTTGTCTCAAGGTGCTTTCAGGCTTTTCTCTTTGTCTCTAAGATTTGTAAGTTTCATGATTATATGTCAGGTGTTGATCATTTTTATTGAATTTTGAGGGGGTTTCTCTGTGCTTCCTGGATTTTGATGCCTGTTTCCATCCCCAGATTGAGGAAGTTCTCAGGTATAATTTGCTTCAGTATACCTTCTGCCTTCTCTCTCTTTCCTCTTCTTCTGGGATCCCAATTATTCTAATATCGTTTTGCTTTATGGTGTTACTTATGTCTTGAATTCTCCTCTCGTGATCCAGTAGTTGTTTATCTCTCTCAGCTTCTTTATTTTTGGTCTTCTGTATAACTAACTCTCTCTTATGCCTCATTTATCCTAGCAGTTAGCCTCCATTTTTGATAGCATCTCACTAATAGCTTTTTTTATTTCAACTTGGTTAGATTTTAATTCTTTTATTTCTCCAGAAAGGGATTCCCTAGTGCCTCCTATGGTTATTTCAAGCCCAGCTAGTATCTTTATAATCATTATTCTGAACTCTGTTTCTGACATCTTACTAATTTCCATGTTGATTAGGTCTCTGGCAGTCAGTACTGTCTCTTGTTCTCTCTTCTGAGATGAGTTTTTCTGTCTTGTCATTCTATCCAGTGAAGAATAGATGAACAAGAGAACAAAATGCTAAAATGGCAACAACAACCCTAGAGAAATATACACTAAACAAATAGGAAGAGACCCAAAACTAGAAGGGGGGGAAAAGAATATATTCAGACAGGTGAGCAGAATAGAGCAATACAGCTGATTCTGTGTATTTTGGTCTATTTTTTAGAAAACTAGATCCCAAAGTGGTAAAGAAAGAAAAACTTAAATATGTACAAGAATAAAATTAAATACAATGAAAAGATAGAATGTAACTGTAAAAATGAAAATTAAAAGACAAGAGAAAGAAAAACAACAAAAACAATAATAAAAAAAAAAAGGAAGGAATATAAACAGGCAGGTGAACAGAACAGAAATATGCTATCTCCCGAGTGTATTTTGGTGAGTTTATTAGAGGAAACTATATCCCAAAATTGTAAAGAAAGAAACACTTATATATACAAAAATAAAATTAAATACATTGAAAGGATAGAATATAACCATCTATAAAGATGAAAATTAAAAATAATTTAACAAAACAAAAAGACAAAAAAAAAGGAGAATATGATCAGGCAGGTAAATGGAACAGAGCCATACACTAGATTTTGGGAGTATTTTGGTCTGTTAGAATAAATTGCATCCCAAAATTTTAAAGAAATAAAAGTGCATATATATATATATGTGTGTATATATATATATATATATATATATATATATATATATATATATATATAAAATATCTACATAATAACATAATATCTGTAATATATACACATATATACACAAAAATAAGATTAAATACAATGAAGGGATAGAATGTAAATGCAAAAATGAAAATTAAAAAAATTTAAAAATTTTTAAAAAGTTGATAAAATAAGAAGTTGGTTGAAAAAGGAAAGAAAAATTTTAAAAATATGAAGAAAATTAAAAAGATTAAAGTTGAAAGACTAAAGAATCACAGGAAAAAAGCCATGAATTCTATGGGCTATATTCCCTTAGTGCTGGAGTTCTGCAGTTCTCTTTGATGGGTAAACTTGGTCTTGGCTGGATGTTCTTGCTGTTCTTTCTGGGGGAGGGGCCCATTGCATTGATTCTCAAATGTCTTTGCCAGAGGCTGAATCCCACTGCCCTTGCCAGGGCAGCAAAGTAATCTGCTCGGATTTGCTTTAGGCAGATCTTGGTCCCTGACAGCTTTTGTGTGGCTTTAGAGGATGAGAATGAAAATGGTGACCTCCTAGTCTCTGGGCCCAGAGCTGAAACCTCGGGGCCCCACTCCTTAGTCAGCCCTCAGAGAAAAGCAGTCAATCAATCTTGTCTCCCTGGTTTCCAGCTGCACTCCGAGCTCACCCAGCCTGTGACTGAGCATTTCTATCTCAAGCACACAACCTGCTTTCTAGTCTCCAAACCCAGCAGATTCCTGCAGCCTGCTCCCACACCCCTCCTCCCAGGGGAGGAAAGGGGGTCTTGCCAGTTCTGCTGTGGATCAGGGTTTATGGCAACTGTGAATTGAGAGCCCGCTCCTGGGCTCACTCTTTGCAGCCAGCTTCCCCACTCCAATGCCTGGGAGCTCTGCCACTCAGGCATCCCTGGTCTTCCTGTGACCCAGAAACCATGCTTTCCCAATGAGGGTTCCACCCCCACTTAGCTGCCTGAGGGATGTCCCTCACTGGAGCAAACTTATGAAAGTTCCAATTTCATGCTCTGCTGGTCTCACTTGCCCGTATCCAGCTGATGGAGGCTGTCCCACCCCCCCCAACCCCCCTGTGGTCTAGCTTCCCAAATATCACCTCAGATTCACTTCTGTGCCCCTCCTACCTTGCAGAAAGTGGTCTATTTTCTATTCGTAGAGTTGCAGCTATTCTTTTCTTCCATCTCTGGTTGAGTTCGCAGGTGTTCAGAATGATATGATAGTTATCTCATTGAATTCCCTGGGACCAGATGAAATTTGGGTCTCCTGCTTCTCCACCATCTTGGACTCCTTTCCCTGATTAGTACTCTTAAAGATAAAGTCATAAAGACAAAGATTGAAAACGGATTGGAGGAGACTAAATGTGGGATCCTGGATTGGTTCCTGGGGGAAAAAAAAGGACATTAGGGAAAAAACTGGTCACATTTAAATAAAGACTGAAGTTTTATTGATGATATTGTACCAATGTCAATATCTTAATTTTCGTAATTATAATATGGTTATATACATATGGAAGGCTGAATTAGAGGGTATATGGGAGCTTTCTGTGCTATTTTTGCAACTCTTACTCTAAGTCTGAAATTATTTTTTCTAAGATTTATTTATTTATTTGAGAGTGGGAGAAAGCACATGAGTGAGTTGGGGGAGGGGCAGAGGGAGGGAATCTTTCACATGGACTATCCTTTTAGCAGGAGCCCATCAGAAGGCCTCATGCCATGACCCTGAGATCATGACCCTAGCTGAAACCCAGGGCCAGATGCCCAACCAACTGAACCACCCAGGTGCCCCTAAGTCTGAAAATATTTTAAAATAAAACTTAACAGGACTGCCTGGGTGGCTCAGTCTGTAAAGCACTGGACTCTTGATTTTGGTTCAGGTCATGATCTTGGGGTCCTGGGACCGAGCCCTGAGTTGGGCGCTACCCTCGGTGTGAAGTCTCCTTGAGATTCTCCCTCTTCCTCCACCACTCCCCCTGTTTTCTCTCTCTCTCCCTCTCAAAATAAATACATAAAATATTTTAAAAAATAAAATAAGACTAAACAAAACAAAACCATCTCCCTAGTGATTCTAATGGCAGCCAGGGTTGAGAATGGCCTCTGGACCCATGTTTCTCAAACTTTAATGTGCATATGAATTACCTGGAGATCTTGTTAAAATGAAGATTCTGGTTCAGTAAGACATAGGTTGCAGCCTGAGAGTATGTATTTTCTTTTCTTTTCTTTTCTTTTCTTTTCTTTTTTTTTCTTTTCTTTTCTTTTCTTTTCTTTTCTTTTCTTTTCTTTTCTTTTCTTTTCTTTTCTTTTCCTTTTTTCTTTTCTTTTTTAAGTATTTGTTATTTATTTATACAGCCTGAGAGTGTATGTATGTATGTATTTCTTTTCTTTTCTTTTTTTAAAGATTTATTTATTTATTTGAGGGTGGTGAGAGAGGCAGAGGGAAAGGGAGAGAAGAAGACTCTCCATAGAGCATGGAGCCCATCTCGGGGGACTGGATGCAGGGTTTGGCCTCCCAACCCTGAGATCATGACCTTAGCTGAAATCAAGAGTTCAATGCTTAACTGACAGACAACCAGGTGCCCTGAGAGTCTGTATTTCTAATAAGCTTCTGGGTAATGTGATGCTGCTAATCCAAAGACTGTACTTTAAGACCATGAAGTAGTTTATCACTTTTCTGAGGCATGAGTTTGTTCGTACACCTTTTGAAGTTGAGATGTAAGCACTAGTTTACTCAAGCAGCAAGTGATGCCAGCAGCCTGCTTTACAGCCATGGACTAGCTCAGCATTGGTCTTTTCTCCTTCTGGTCACATAGAAAGTAATTCTCTTGCAATAATCGACTATGTTTGAGGAAGGAATTTTAGTGCATAGTGTCAGTTTATAGTGCTAATGTCCTCTATAGTGCAAGCCCCATGTTGTAGGCAGAAAAATGGTCCTCCAAAGATGTGCATGCTCTAATTACTGGAACCTGTGATATGTTACCTTCCATGGAAAAAGGAATTTGGAGAGAGAGAGAGAGAGAGAGAGAGAGTATGAGCTGTGGAGGGAGGGAAGGGTGGGGCAGAGGGAAAGGGAAAAGCAGACCGCACTGAGCAGGGAGCCTGATGTGGGGCTCGATGTGGGGCTTGATCCCAGGATCCTGGGATCATGACCCGAGCTGAAGGCAGACGCTTAACTGACTGAGCCACACAGGTGCCCGTGGAAAAAGGAATTTTAAAGATGTGATTAATATTATGTATGGGACCTTGAGATGGGAGATTATCCTGGATTATTAGGGTGGGCCCAATCTAATATATGAGTCCTTAAAAACTGAGAACTTTTTCTGGATGCAGTGAGAGAGGAAGATGGGAAGACAGAAAAGAAGGCAGGAGAAATTTGAAGCATGAAAGCGACTCAATCAGCCATTGTTGACTTGAAGATGGAGAACAGAGGCCTTGAGCAGGAATGTAGGCAGCCTCTAGAAGCTGAAATGGTAAAGAAACAGATTCTCCCCTGGAGCTTCTAGAAGAAATGCAGTCCTGCCAATTCACAGGCCCCTGGAGACTTGTGTCAGACTTCTGACCTACAGAACTGTAACATAATAAATTTGTGTTGTTTTACAAGATGCTAAATTTGTGGTGATTTGTTACAATAGCAAAAGAACACTTAATGGGCTGAGAGAGAGAGAGAGAGAGAGAGAGAGAGAGAGAGAGAGGGAGATATCAGCATTGTGAATGAAGCTCTGTGCAAAATATGTGGCTTAATTTTGCCCACGCTGATCCGGGTCGGCAGGCTCAAGTCATCACCAAAGAGGCTCCACCCAGCAATCTCTCTGAAGATACTTTAGTCAGACTGCTAGAATGAGAAAAATACAATGTTCTATAGAAACAAAAGCATAAATATTTACAAGAAACCAGAAGATTATACAGAGGGTACCAGCATCTTTCTCCAACTCTGGTGAGAATCCTCATCCAATGTGGCTGAATATATAATTCTTTCAGATTTTGCACCTCCTCACTGTGGCTAGTCTGTCTTTCCTGTTCACACTTCAAGTTTACTCTCCTCTCCTCTTTCCCCTTGGCTATACATACAGTTGAGCCTTGAACAACACACCAATCCTGCTGTAGTAAACAATCCATTATAACTATTTTTTTTAGATTTTTAAAAAAGATTTTTATTTATTTTATTTTATTTATTTTTTCCCAAAATATGTTTATTTTTTCAGTGTTACAAGATTAATTGTTCATGCATCACACCCAGTGCTCCATGCAATACGTGCCCTCCTCAATACCCACCACCAGGCTCACCCAACCCCTCACCCTCTCCCTTCCAAAACCCTCAGTTTGTTTCTCAGAGTCCACAGTCTTTCATGGTTCATTTCCTCCTCTGATTCCCCCCATCCCACCTTATTTTAAGGAGAGAGAGATCACTAGGAAAGGCAGGAGGAGAGAGAGAGAGAGCGCGAAGCAGACTCCCTGGGGTGCCTTGGTGGCTCAGTGGGTTAAAGCCTCTGCTTTTGACTCAGGTCATGATCTCAGGTCATAATCTCCTGGGATCGAGCCCCACATCGGGCTCAGAGATGCTCAGCCGGGAGCCTGCTTCCCCCTCTTTCTCTGCCTGTCTCTCTGCCTACTTGTGATCTCTCTCTCTGTCAAATAAATAAAATCTGAAGAAGAAGAAGAAGAAGAAGAAGGAGAAGGAGAAGGAGAAGAAGCAGCAGCAGCAGAAGAAGAAGCAGCAGCAGCAGCAGACCCCTGTAAGCACTGAGCCTGATTCAGGGCTAGATCTCACCACCCTGAGATCATGACCTAAGCCAAAATCAAGAGTCAGATGTTTAACCAATGAGCCACCCAGGCACCATCCCATAGAACTTTCAACACTCTAAAACTTAATTACTAATAGGCTGCTAATGACCAGAAGTCTTACCAAATGTTATCATAAACAGCCCATTAACACATATTTTGTATGCTATATGTATGATACCCTCTATTCTTATAAGGAAGTAAGCTAGAAAAGACAATGTCATTAAGAAAATAAGATATAATATTTACTGTACTGTATTTATCAAAAGAGATCTGTGTATAAAAGGATCTGCACAGTTCAATCCCATGTTGTTCAAGGATCAACTGTATTCTTTGTGTTTGCATTTGCACATTTTACATCAGGTAGAGTCTTTATTAACTGGTTTCTTCGGAGACTTGACTTCAATACACATTGCTCCTGGATGATTGATGATACTTCTTGTTAATGAGATGCTGTGTGGATGATAAAGTTTTCTTCCCCCCCCACCACCCTTTAATTGTGTTCTCAAGTCCACAGTCAGTGTTCTGTAGTAGTGGGAGAGGATTTTTTAACCCTTTGAAGGTGGAAAGAATCACTTTCAGCTTGAGTTCCCATCTCATAGAGTCATTCCCTATTTTCTATTTAGTGTCCCAGCAGAAAATGAATCCTTCCTCATGCAGTGCCATGGTACTTTCTAGGCAATTCTGTTAAATGTTGCCTGGCATCAGTAGCTCATGGGCATTACTGTCTTTCCATCTCATACCCAATGTACATGTGCTACATAAACATGGGCAAAACAAAGATGAAATTTGGAAAACTGTAGGAATAGCCTAAGGATATTAAAGATGTTGCCCTTAGGGCTCAGAAAGAAGAAGCAGTTTTCTTTCTCTCTCTTTTTTTTTTTTAAATATTAATTTATTTAAGAGAGAGAGATTGAGAAAGAACATCTGTTTTTGTACTTTTTTGCCATCTGTATGTGCTCTTCAGTAAAATGTTTCTTCATGTCTTTTGCCCATTTTCTAATTATTATTTGCTTTTATACTATTGAATTTTAAGATTCTTTATACGTTCTAGACATGAATCCTTTGTAAGATACATAGCTTGCAAAGATTTTCTCCCATTCTGTAGCCTGTCTTCTCATTCTCTTAATAGTTTCTTTTGCAGAGCAAAGGGTTTTAATTTTGATGATATTAAATTATAAATGTTTCCTTTTACAAATCTTGCTTTTGGTATTAACTCTTTGCTTAGCCTTGAAGATTTTCTTAATTTTTTTTTAAGTTTTAGAGTTTTACATTTACATAAAGTCTATGATCCATTTGAGTTCATTTTTAAATAAGGTGTGGAATTTAGGCTGGGATTTATTAATTATTATTTGTCTTACAGATGTCCTATTGCTTTAGTATTGTTTGTTGAAAAGGCTATCCTTCTTCTATTGAATTATTTTTGTACCTTTGCCAAAAATCAGTTGAGCATATTTGTGTGGGTCTATTTCTGGGACTTCTATTGCATTTCACTGATATAAGTGTCTTTTTTTTTTGCCAATACCATACAGTCTCAATTACTATAAGTCTTGAAATTGGGTAGATTTATTCCTCTCATTTTATTATTTTTCAAAATTGTCTTACTTATTCTAGTTCCTTTACCTTTTCTTATGTATTTTAGAAAAAAACTTGTCTATATCTACAAAAACCCTTGATGGGTTTTGATAGAAATTACATTAAACCTGTATATCAGTTTGGGGAGTTACCATTTTAATTATGTTGAATTGTCCCACATATCAACACAGTGTGTCTCTCCATTTATTTAGATTTTCTTTGAAATCTTTCACCAGCATTGTGGAGTTTTCTCCATACAAATCCTAGATATGTTTTGTTAGGTTTACACCTAGATATTTCATTTTTTTTTTTGAGTGATTGTCAATACTATTTCTAACTTTGGTGTATAAGTGTTCATTACTAATATGTAGAAGTACAATTAATTTTTTGTTTATCCTGAATCCTATGACTTTGCTGAACTTACTTATTAGT
>CM053603.1:77098819-77157911 GCA_028646535.1 Procyon lotor
AAAAGGAGGAATTTCATTACTTCATTTCCAATCTGTAATGCCTTTTACATCTTTTGTTTGCCTTATGGCAGTTGCTATAATGTTCAGTACTATGTTGAATAAAAGTGGTGAGAGTGAACATCCTCACCTTGCTCCTGATTTTAGAGGGAAAGCATTTAGTCTTTCACCATTAAGTATAATACTAATTGTAGGTTTTTTGTAAATGGTCTTTATCAAATTGAGATAACTCCCTGCTGTTCTTTACTTGAAGAGAGATGTTTTCTTTTTTACATCACTAATGAGTGTTAGATTTTATAAGTACTTTTTCTGTGTCAATTGATGATTGTATGATTTTCTTTTTTAGTTTATTGATATGGTGGATTACATTAATTGATTTTGAAATGTTGAACTAACCTTGCATACCTGGAATAAATCCCACTTGGTCATGGTGTATGATCTTTTTAATACATTATTGAATTTATATTACTGGTATTTTGTTGACAATTTTTGCCTCTAAGTGCATGAGATATATTGTTCTGTTGGGTTTTGGTTTTGTTTTTAAAAATACATACTGTCTTTGTCTGATTATGGTTTCAGGGAACACTGACTTCATAAAATAAGCTGGAAAGTTTTTCTCTTCTATGTTTATTTTTTGAAGAGGTTGTATAAAATCGGTGTTTATTTATTTATTTTTAATAATTGGTGGCATTCTCTAGTGAAACTGTCTAGGTCTGGAGATTTAATTTTTAAGAGCTTAAAAATTACTAATTGTAGTTGTATATTTACGTAGCTATATAATACCCATATATCTGACTAGAGAAATGTGTTGTATACTTTACCAGAAGAAGGATGTTGGAAAGGACCATGCCCCACCCTCCTGTGCCATCCCACTGCAGCTGGCTCTTCTCCTTTTCATCCCTTGGGTGATTGCAAAGTTGAGTGGGGATGGCTGGAAGCGACCCTGTGGGTACCTCAGGTGTTTCCTTGCAGGGCAGGCTGTGGATGCTGAGAGTTAGATGGAGATGGATCACCAGAATCCTACATCAGAGAAGCAAGGGCATCAGGCAGGATGTTCCCAGCAGCCCCCATCCCCTCGTGGTCACAGGGCTTGATAACGAACAACAGGTGCCAATCTGGAGACAGGCATAGAGATGAAAAGACCCCAAGTGAGGGCCCCCCTTCCTCCTGAACTCCTATCGATGTTATCACTGCAGTTGTAACAGCAAAGGGAGGCAGGTGTTAGGCATTAAAAGAAAAGTGTGTGAAAGTGGGAGAAGGACCATAGCTGAAGATCCAGACTGCATCCTGGGCTGCATGCAAGGATGGACCCCAGGACTGCCCACCTCCTTAGATGGGCAGGTTCAATTTCACAGTTCTCTTTGATACTGCTTGAAAACTATAGACCACTATGGGGCACACTCTGGGCATACCACACACACCTATGTGAGGAGATGGGAGGGGCCCAGCTGGCTTAGGGTCCTGCGGTCTGCCTGGGGTGCTGCCCTTCTGGATTGGACTCCTTCCACAGAAGACCCAAGCCTGCGCTTCCCAGCTGGCAGCTGATGCCCTATTTGGCTCCTTGGGGGATGTGAAGGGATATGTTTTGGTACCTGAGGATGGCAATAGCAGGAGAAGGAGGTAATGAGAAAGTGGCAGGAGTCTGCATGGGTTTGGTTACATGGGCAGCAAGTGGCAGAGTCAAGGTCTTCATCTAGGTGGGTCTGACATAAAAGTTGTAAGTAATGTGCTTTAGTTTTCTCATTTGTACAATGGAGAAACCAATGGTCCTTACCTCCCAGTATGATCATGAAGATTAAATGAGATAATCATGTAACCATCTAACACATGGCCTAGATAGAACATAGTAAGTACTCATAATATTAGCCATTATTATTATTAATGTTAATATGCCATTTATCACCAAAGGTGAAATTATAATGATGATAGCAAAAATTTAGCATCAACACAAGTATGATGAAATTAGAATTATTTCTGTTTCATTAATATGTGAGGCCTTTCATTAGAAGTTAATTTGAAGCTGTGACATTCCTCCAATATGAGCCCACAAGTCAGCCTATCTAAATGCTTCAATCCCAGATGGAGTGGCCGTCCTTCCTGCCCCTCAGAACCTCTCCGTACAGTCAGCCAACATGAAGCATCTCTTGACGTGGAGCCCAGTGATTGTGCCTGGAGAAGTAATATATTATTTCGTCGAGTACCAGGGGTAAGTTTTTTTTGCTTCAAACTTTTATCCCTTTAAAGAATAGTTGATTCCTGGAGGTACAGACCTCATTCCAGAGCTCAAGGAGACTTTCTGAGACCAGGGGTAGGTTATTTCCCATGATCTGCCTCCTCTGTCTGCATGGGCATTAAGACAGTTGAAGAAGCAAGGGAAATTGTCCTGTGGATTTGACAGTGAACTCTCTGGGAATGTAAGTGTGTATAAACACATTTTGGTAGAACTTCTTTTCAACAGTAAGACAACCATCCAATCCTAAAGAAAATGTTATGAGTTTGACTCTGACCTGAGGTGGATAAATCATTGCAGGTGCAGATCCTTTGGAGGTGGGGGAGACCTCAGTTTTCCTGAATCGGATCATGCCCGTAGGAACCAAAATAAATCATGATACTAAAGGTCAGGTGGACCTGGGGCCAAGCAGGCTCTGCTCTTCTCCAAGTGTCCGGGCTCTGAGAGCTGTTGAGGAGGGACAGGGACACAAAAGGTGCTCGATCTGTATCATGAACAGTAAATACAGACTGAGCGCTTATGTGTGTAGACATTCTTCTGGGCTCAGGGGTATAGTAGACAAGGTTTCTAGTTATGAAGAGCTTACATTTAGAATAGGTGACAGACAGTAAAAAGGGAAAGAAATTAATACACTAGGTCTGTACTCTCCAGTGTGATGACAGCACTAGACACAGATAGCTATTTAAATTTAAATTAATTAAAATTACATTCAACTAAAGTGTCTGTTTTTCAGTCATACTAGTCACATTTCAAGTTCTTGATAGCCACGTGTGGCTAGTGACTAGCATATTGAACAACAATATAGAACATGTTCTATTGGGCAGCCCTGCTCTAAGTAGCTTTAGATAGTATTCTGTACCAGAGGAAGCTAAAGGCTGATGCAATAAAAAGTCAACTCTGAGGCTCCTTTTAATTAGGCGGTCAGGTATGATGAGTACTGGGTGTTGTACTGAACTAGTGAATCACTGAACATTATATCCAAAACTAATGATGTACTATACCTTGGCTAATTGAATTTAAATTAAAAAAATTAGGTGGTTAGGGAAGGTCTTTCTGAGGAGGTGATGTTTAAGCTGGTATCTGAAGGATAGGAGGAGCCAACTAATGTGCAACAACAGGGATGGAAGATTTGACAAATGAACAGGCAGTCGAAGGTCCTGAGGTAACAAGAGCTCAGTCTGTGGGAGGAAAGGCATGGAGGCCAGTGTAGAGGGAACATCATGTTTAAGGGAAGAGTGAGAGAGAAGGCCAGAGAGTCTTATAGTCCACAGGAAAGAGTTTGGATTCCATTTGGAGTGCTTTGGAAGCCATTAAGGAGAGAAATGTCACGGTCTGTTGAGTGATGATTGGTTTGAAGAATGGCAGGAGTCAAAGCCGGAAGATCAGTCAGGCGACCACAGCAAGACCAGGGGTGACAGCAGCTGAGATTGAGGGGGTGCTGCAGAGTGGAGAGGCCGGGACAGAATGGGGTTTACACATACATTTCCCTTGTTCAGTGATAAAAGGACTAAGAGGGAATGGATTGCTGGTGAGGGAAGAGAGTGGAGGAAGAGAGTGCTTGTTTTGCTGACCCAATAAAAAGTAGGTGAATGAGGCAGTTACTTGCACCTGTCACTGAGCCTGGGTAAAAGGGGCTGGTGTAATGCTGTGCCCTTCTTTCCTTTACCAGAGAATATGAGAGCCTGTACATGAGCCACATCTGGATCCCCAGCAGCTGGGGCTCACCCACCGATGATCCTGAGTGTGACATCACTGATGACATCACTGCCACTGTGCCATACAACCTCCGTGTCAGGGCCAGCCTTGGCTCACAGACTTCAGCCTGGAGCACCCTGCAGCATCCCTTTAACCGAAACTCAAGTAAGGAGCTTCTCTTCTTACTCCCGCCCCTCCCTCACCCACTGGTCTCACCCTCAGGAATCAAATTCACTGAGAATTTCAGGATTCCTTTTAGCATCAAATTGGCCTTGCAAACCCAGGGTACCATGAACACACACAGTCTGAACTAGTCCATTTAAAATATTACCAGCTGCTTCCCACATGTCCTCTCATTTTGAAAGAGACTTTGGACGTCAACCCTGACTCTGTCAGGGTCTGCAGGTGGTAGGGAACATGGAAGGAAAGCTGTTCTGAAGTGGGGAGGTGGAGCTAGGACTGCTTCTTTCTACCTCGATAGTACCTCAATAAATCTTACATTGCCTCCCATCTGGTGCCTCAATAACCTCATATTTGTTGCCTGTGTAAGCAGCTTCTTTGTGCAATAGGATCTATACATTTATTAGACTCATCAGAAGCAGTCACTGGGAAATGAATAACTTTCCACAGTAATAGTACCTGAAAAATGACTGAGTAAAAAGTATGGGAAGAATCCAGATGTGTGGCCAAATATGGCAGAGTGTAAGTAATGGTCAGTGTGTAAAAGAGTGTGTTTGTTTGGGGAATAGCAGGAGCAAGGGCTGGTCACTTAGTGAAGGGCTTTGTCATGAAAGTTGTTCAAATCAGTAGAGGGTAGTCATGGAAGAAGAGAGGGTTTAGGCCAGGTCTGTCTTCCATATTGATCACTCTGAATGCTGTGTGGAAAGTGAACTGAAGTAGGACAAGCCTGCAGGGTAGGGGAAGAGTAAGGACGGTGTTGTTATTCCATCTGAGCCATGACTGGTCTTAATCCCAGAAGTGAGGGACAGGATAAGAAGAGGACACATTTGAGACACATGGCTGAGTCAGAAAGGACAGAGCTTGGAAACCAGTTATTGGGAGATGGAGTGGGGAGAGACAATGATTGTGTCTAACTTCCAGTTGTGGTTGGTGAGAACATCATCCAAGGCAGAGAACCCAGGAAGAATAGGAGACACTCCTGGCTTTGGGCTCTTTGAGATCAAGGCTCCTATAAGATAACAAGCCGCAGATGTCTGATTGGCAGCTAGAAATCAGGCCCTGGGGCTCAGACAGGCCACGATCAGATACAACACAAAATTAATAGCAAAAGGCTTGGGAGCAGATGAGATTATCCAGGGACAAGATATGAGGACAAAGAGAACTCAGGACAGAATCCTGGGAAACCTCAGGGTTTAAAAAGTAAATGGAGGGAAGTGTACCATTGGTGGCCCAGCAGGTAGCGTCATGAAGGGGAGAAGGATTGCTGATAGGCCTGAAGGAGGGCTCTAAATGGGTCTTTGGAAAAATGGCTTCATGGAATATTAGGGACGGTGGTGAGACTTCTAGGTAGAGGATTGAGTGGAGGGAGGAAGGAGCAAGGCAGCTCCTCTTCTGAGACAGGTACAGACAAAAATGTGACCAGGTCGGAGCTCTGGGAAAGGCAAGGCAGAGGCCTTTGGTGATCTCTGCTTTCTTGATGCAGCTGAAGGTCCTCTGCTGTGAGTGAGGACAAAGGAAGGTTTGGGGCAGCATCTATAGTAATAGGATGAGTCGAAGGTTACTGAGGACTGTATAAGATTGGGTAGAAACCAGGAAGATTCAGAAAGTTGGGGAGCCCAAGCTGGAAGGGGCTGAGGAAGGTGAAGACAGATTTGAAGGGGAAGTTGGCCCCCTGGAGTCATTCAGGTATGATCCAAATCCCAGCTCAGCCACTTGATAGCTGACTCCCTGCCTCCTCACCTGTAGGAAGGGCCTCACTGGGTGGTTATGGGCACTATAGAAGGTGAAATGTGTAAATGTTCAGGGAAGTGCTGTCCTATCATAGCTCTCAGCTATTGGTAAGTGTTCTCTTATTATTACCCAAGGGATGTTTGGAACTGAGAGCCCAAGAGCAGAGGAGGGAAGAGGTGGGGGCAGGAGTGGTATCCCACCAGAATGGGATACCAGTAGGAATTTTGGTGTCAAATGTGGGTTTCTCTGCCTAGGCCCCTTTCCCCAGGCACTGAGAGGACAGAGTGGAGGCAGTGGGATCCCAGTGCAAGGCACAGGGGGAGCCTGAGGGGCACTGAAGGGTGCAGTGCCTAGGCAGCTCCCAGCACCACCTCTCTCTAGCTCCTAGGAGCCTGGGGGTCCAGCCCAGACCACTGCTGGGAACTGGCAGCCGTCATTGGAAAGGAAGGTAAAAGTCAGCTGGAGAGAAAGTGCTTATAAAACTACATGGGCAGGGGCGTGTGCTTGAGAAGACCAGTATAAACAGGAAAGGGTCTTATTGCAAGAGAAGCTAAGGAACAAGAAGGAGCCTCTGCACCTGCACCAGAAGGTAGAAGATGTCATCCTGTGTGCAGAGTTAGCTACAGAGTGAGGATGGAGTTGTGACTCCTAAAGGGGCATTACATGTGTTCTTTTGCCTGTGAAAAAGGCCACCCCAACTTCTCTGCAGGCATGTGAAGAATCTTGTTTTAAGGCACTTCTGAAAAGGCTCTTCTCCTCTTCATGGGAAGCCTTGCTGAGAGCAGAGGCTCCTCACCTTGGTTACACATTCCGGGCACAGCAGAGCTCTAGAACCATATGTCTGGGGCCCATCCCCAAGAAGTCTACTTTAAATGATCTGTGTGCATTCTGCGACTGCAAGTTTACAATTTCCTCAGGTGGTTCTCATGGATAGCTGGCTTTGAGATCAACTCCTATGGAGACTAAATACACCCCGCAGCATAGTCTAGAAATGTGGAGAGGCATGGGCTCAAATTCTGGTTGCTCAAAATCTGGGCAAGTCACATAACTTCTCTGAGGCTCAGTTCCATCATTTGAACAACAGGAATAGTGTATGCTTTCCCAAGCTTGCAGGAACAGAGATTCCTGCCCTAACAGTGTCAAAAAATCTTCCTCTGAACTGGAAAGACTTTAGGCCATTTTCTCTGATTCTATTCTCAATACATTTGGAGAAAAGAGGATCTGGTTTTAATCATGTTTACTTAAAACTGAAGCTTCTGACCTGATTATGTTTTGCACAGTTGGTCCCTGACTTCCCCAGTTCTCCTGTCTCCTGTCCAGGCAGCTCTTCAAATGCCAGGAAATGCTTTGCTCTCCAAAAACTCCCTCCAGGAACTGCTTTTCCTCTGAGTAACCACTGACCACAGTGCAGGGGGATTTAGCCCAGAACACACCCCACTGTACTTCCCAAGCCAAGGCCAACCATTGGGGTGGCCCTTCTGGTCCCGCAGCGCTTAGATCTGACAGGCAAGTATGGATCCGTCCTCACTAGCCAGGGCCTGGAAGCTGCCTGTGTGTGCCCTTCTGTTCTTGGTCTGCTGATGGGAAAGAATCCACAGGGGCTGCTGGCCTTCCTATTTGGGATCCAACAATGTGAAATATGGGTGTTTGTGCTGAAGCTGTAATTTCTAGAGTTGATTATTAGAATTTGTGAAGCCCTCTGACTTTCCAACATCCCCATTAGAAATATGAAGTGAAGAATTCTTGGACCAAGAATAGATTGGCCAACTTATCCACAGGCTACTGATTTCCTAATGCTTGAGAATCATTAGCAGCCAGTATATATCACTGATCTCTTGAGCTACAGTGATACACATGTCCCTGCAGGTATGTCCATTGCTAAGGGGTGAAGAAAGGACCCAAATGTTCAACAGAGACCTAAGCTCATGCAGGTGTTTGGCAAGCATTGAGAAATAGCATCTGCTCAGTTAGATGAGTCAAGGTGAGGAAGGATTTCTGCCAAAAAAGTAAAAAGGGGAGCATGGGTTATAAAATTTTAAGACAGAAAGAGATATTTACTTGCCTATTCAGTCACTTTTCTTGAGTATATATGCCTCCTGAAGAAGGAGCAAAGGACTTTATTATGGTCAAGGAGTGGAGTGAAAAAAAAGAATTGTACTAAGTCTTTGTCATTAAAAAGAATTTTCTCATCATTCAAAAAGCATTTACTGAACACCTGCTGAATACAAGAGTACTGGTATAGTAGTTCTGTTACTTGCAGGGGATACATTCCAAGACCCCCAGGAGATGCCTGAAATTGAGAATAGTACCAAATCCTATATATTCTATATTTTTTCTTATGCATTCATACTTAGGATAAAGTTGAATTTATAAATTAGTCATAGGAAGAGATTAACAACAATAACTAATAAGAGAAGAACAATTATAATAATATACTGTAATAAAAGTTATGTGAATGTGTTCTCCTCTCTCAAAGTTACCCTACTGTGTTGTACTGGCTGTCCTCCTTCTTGTGATAATGTGAGATGATAAAATGCCTGTGGCAGGAGTGGGGGGAATGATGCAGGCACTGTGTACTGACCTTCTGATCATATATCAGAAGGAGGACCATCTGCTTCCCTCCCGATCACAGGTAACTAAAACCCCAGCAAGCAAAATCTCAGATAAGGGGGATGATGGCACAGATTTGCATGCTGGGAAGTTACATCCACCACCCCCACTTCCCTACAGCCCCTGCCTGTTTCTACTGACTTGGTTCTAGTCTCTCAAGACAGAAACTAGTCCTGTCTGGAACCGGCTTTGATTCTCCCTCCCCGCCTCTTGCCAACAGCCATCCTCACACCACCTGTGATGGAGGTCACCAAGGACGGCTTCCACCTGGTTATTAAGCTGGAAGACCTCGGGCCCCAGTTTGAGTTCCTTGTGGCTTACTGGAGGAGGGAACCCGGTGCCAAGGTGAGACTTCCAGCCCAGGCCTTGGACTCAGGCCTCAGACAACATCTCAGGTCACAGACCTCTGAGAGGTGGGTGAGGAAAGCTGTCCCTCAAAGGGCTCACTGCCTGAGCACGAGCAGGCCTGGGCGCAGGACGGAAGAAATGGGAGCACACTGACAATCCTAGAGCATCTTTTTCAAAGAGTTGCCTGAGTCCACCCCAGGCTCAGGCCAGACTTGCTGAAGTATGGGGGTTGCCTCTTTGCTCTAAACCCAAACACGGTATGATCCACAGGGCCTTTCAGTTCTTTTCTTCTCCCTCCTCAGCCTGGCTTCTCAGCCATTCTGCCTGGCAGCTTTAGGTGCAGCAGACCAGGGTGTTCCAGATCATCTAGATGATTTCAAAAGCATGTGAAACTGGCACAAGCCTCTCGAGGGTGTGTATCTGGGTAGGGTGAAGAAGGGAGGGAAGACAGCCAGGAGCTGGCTTGTGAATAAACCTAATTATCAGCCAACTGGCCACCCAGAATGCCTTGACAGTGCGCTGCCCCAGCCTCCTGTGGCTGGAGGTTGCAGACTGTGTTGGTTGGGGTGTCCGCACTCCCAGAGTGAATGGCCAAACAAAGAGAAGGGCTCGAGCTTGAGCACGAACTGAGGGATAGTCAGGCCCACTGGAGACCCTGTCCGAGATGATTTGCAAAGGCTACTCCCGTCAACACAAGGAAAACGGACTTTATTATGAGTCTGGATAGGATGCAGTAAGGGGCTTTCCTGGCATCTATGAACAGAGCAGACCTAGGTTACCCCCGACCTCATAAGCAGTATGTGTGGGACAAAGCACATGTCCTACCACCTACTCAACAATGACGATAGTTTGAGTAGCTTCCCCTGAAACGTGAAATATGTAGGTGGGGCAAGCAATAACAATGGTTTCTGATATTTACTCCTGCGGGGTCAGGGCCCAGTGGTAGGACAGGACATTGCCAGCCAGGCAGATGGAGTAGTATGGGGGACAGATCAGGACCCGGGCAGGAGGGAGCACGCAGCTTGCTCAGAGTCTTTGGGATGGAGCCCACTCCCCACCCTTGGTAACAGGCAGGCCAGTGCTGAGAGAGGAGCACGTACCCTGAGTCACTGGGGCTCGGCCCAGACAAGCCTCTACAGGTTCAAATGTGGAGCACAGGCCTCTGTGGGTGAGTGGAGGCAGAGAGGATTACAGATGGATGGACAGGTGGATAAATGGATGAATGCGGGAGGAGACATATCCCACCGGCTCCATTGGTGCACTGATCCCCGTGGCAGCACTGGCCACACAAGTGGCTCATCAGATCTCAGGAGTTTGTGCCAATGTGACCCAACTGGAGAGGATTTCCCTACCCACTCTGCTTAGTGCGGCCTCCTCATCCTACCTCCTTGCCCTGCCTCTTTTTGTTTCACAGCCCCATCAGCCCCTGCCGTGTGTCACACATGGTCGGTCTCCCCCCGCGTAAGCTCCATCAGAGCCGGGACTTTATTTTGTTCGGTGCTGTATACCTCAGGGCCTACAATAGAAACTGGCACGTGGGGGGGCACCTGGGTTGCTCAGTGGGTTAAAACCTCTGCCTTCCGCTCAGGTCATGATCCTAGGGTCCTGGGACCGGGCCCCGCATCGGGCTCTCTGCTCAATAGGGAGCCTGCTTCCCCCCTCCTCTCTGCCTGCCTCTCTGCCTACTTGTGATCTCTCTCTCTCTCTCTGTGTCAAATAAATAAATAAATAAATAAATAAATAAATAAATAAATAAATAAAAATTTTTAAAAATCTTGAAAAAAAAGAAACTGGCACGTGGGAAGTGCTAAATAAATAAATAAGAATGAATGAATGAATGAATGAATGAATATATGAATGAGAGGGAACATTTTCTATGCATCTCAGAAAGGAAATACCTAGAATTTTCCTTCCTTGGCTCTTCTTGCCCTTTTCTGTCCTGCTTCCCCGGGGTTAACCGTTTTCTGGTCTCCTAAAGGAACATGTCAAAGTGGTGAGGAGCAGAGGCATTCCGGTGCACCTGGAAACCATGGAACCAGGGGCCACATACTGTGTGAAGGTCCGGACGTTCGTGAAGGCCATCGGGAGACACAGCCCTTTCAGCCAGGTGGAGTGCATCAAGGTGCAAGGTACAGATGGCCTGCCTGTTTCCTGGAGACCTGTACCAGCCACAGCCCCTTCTGGTGGATGCTTGGCTGCCCGCTGGGGCCCTTTGGTTCTCAGTTTCCCTTAGGGTTCACTCACCTGTCCCCCAGCCGGGTGGGTGTCTGTGGTGAAAGTGTGCTTTCCTCAATTTCCCTCTAGGCAAGAGTTTACCCTAGGGCTGGTTGGGATCCCTTGAGCAGCCGTGTGGAATGCTTTCCTTCTGAAAGTTCCCTAGGTCCGAGGCTAGATGTTGCAAGGCTGGTTTACCCCGATGGCAGTGGCCTGGGAACCAGACTGGGCTGGGGGTGCCAGAGAAGCAACCAGGGGTCTGAGAGTCAGACCTTGCAAGGAGGCCCCCCGCTGTATATCACGGCTGCTTTCCATTGGAAGGCACCTGGTGCAAAGTCTACAGAGACCTCCTATTTGACTTAATTTTTTCTCCCTTCAATTTTTAATATTCATTCATTTGTTTATAAGATTTATTTATTTCAGAGAGAGGGCATGAGCAGGAGGGACAGAGGGAGAGGGAGAGAGAATCCTAAGCAGATTCCGTGCTCAGAGCGGAGCCTGACATGGGGATCCATCCCAGTACTCCGAGATCATGACCAGAGCTGAAACCAAGAGTCGGATGCTCAACCGACTGAGCCACCCAGGCACCCCATCCTTTGAATTTTGTATAGTCTAAGACCCTACAGTGTTAAAAAAAATTCTTTGAAAAGAAACAAAACAAAACCCCAAAACAAAATCCTATGATTTTGCTGCTCAAATACCACTGACATTTTTGTGTATAACTTTTTCATCTTTAAAAAAATTATTTAAAAAATTTAGTACTTTCATATGATTCAAAAAATATAAGATACATGTGAAAAGTCTCCTTTCTATTCTTCCCTATCTTTGCAATTCCAGCCCCTCCGCCATAGGCATTAGCTTCATATATATCCTTATAAAGATTTTTATTTTTTTTAAAAGATTTTATTTGTTTATTTGAGCGAGAACAAGAGAGCACAAGTAGGGAGAGCTGCAGAGGAAGTGGGAGAAGCAGGCTCCCTGCTGAACAGGGAGCCAGATATAGGCTTGAGGCAGGGCTCAGTCCCAGGACCCTGAGAGCATAACCTGAGCAGAAGGCAGATGCTTAACTGACTGAGCCACTCAGGCACTGCATCCCTCTAAAGATTTTTTTTTTAAAGATTTTATTTATTTATCCGACAGAGAGAGATCGCAAGCAGGCAGAGAGGCAGGCAGAGAGAGGAGGAAGCAGGCTCCCTGCTGAGCAGAGAGCCCGATGCGGGGCTCGATCCCAGGACCCTGAGATCATGACCTGAGCTGAAGGCAGAGGCTTTAACCCACTGAGCCACCCAGGTGCCCCCCTCTAAAGATTTTTAAATGCATAACAGGTAAATGAGTATATTTCCATATATATTTCCCTTCTCTTTTGCACAAATGGTAGCATATTCTATGCACTGTTCTGGATCTTATCCTTTTTGTTTTATATATCTCATAGATTTTCCATATTGATAAAGAACTTTCTCATCCTTCTTTATAACCTCACAGTATATTGTTGTGTGGATGGATAACAAATTTAACTAGTCCTTCATTGATGGGCGTTTCATTTTTCCCAATATTTTGCTGTTATAGCCAATGTTTTAATTAATTACCTTGTACATGGATCATCTTGCTGGTATGTGTATATTTGAAGGATAATTTCCTGGAAGTAGAGCTGCTTGGTCAGAGGCATACACATTTGAGTTTGGAATGCTGTTCCCAAATTGCTCTGCAAGGCAGTGTAACTATTCTATCACTGTCCACTTGTAGACACACATTGTAGTTCTGTTGCACACACATTCTGTGCTTGCTTTTTCACAAATATCACATTCATCTCCTTTCCAAGTGGATTTTCTAATTACTATTTTATACTACTTTTTAAGCCAAGTTTATTAAAGAATTCAAACAACACAGGGGCGCCTGGGTGGCTCAGTCGGTTAAGGGTCTGCCTTAGGCTCAGGTCATGATCCTGGGGTCCTGAGATTGAGCCCCGCAGTTGGGCTCCCTGCTCAGTGGGGAGCCTGCGTCTCTCTCTGCCTGCTGCTCCACCTGCTTGTGCTCTCTCTATATATATATCAAATAAAAAACTTAATAAAATCTTAAAAAAAGAATTCAAATAACACAGAAGTATGTAAAGTGAGAGGTCCATGTTCTCCATTCTCCCCCACACCACTCAGGAGGCTTCCTCTGGGAGGTTTGACATTTAATCTTCCCATCATTGTGTGATACAAATGTTCACAGGCACAAATGGGATTGTACTGGGCTTACCGTTCTGCACCTTGCTTGTCTTCACTTAGAAGTACATTGTGAGTATCCTGTCATGTCAGTACATGTGGATTGACTTCATTTTTAAAGAAGATACATAATTGAATTTATTGATGTGCCAAAATATATGTAACCATCCTCCTACTAATAGATATACTCTGTGCTTTCCAATCTTTCCACTACATCATGCTGTAGTGAACAAATTTGTGTATATCCCAATTCTTGTTTTAATAGCTGACTTCCTCAGCGACCAAGCCAATGTCTCCTAATATATCAAATCATCTATTTGGGGAGGATTTAGATCATTTCTATGTTTTAGGTTATTTCTACTTACTTTTGATGACGATGTTCATTGATTGATTCATTCATTCACTGATTGGTTCATTCACTGATTGATCGATTCATTCACTTGGTGACTACTTACTGAGCATTGACTCTGTGCCAAATGCTGGCCTACTCACTGGGACACAGCAGGGAAATCCCTGGCCTCATAGGAGCTTATCCTCTATCTGGGGAGACAGGCTACAAACAAGTAAACAAGTGAGATGGGTTCACCTGGTGGTCTGTCCTGTGAACAGCACACACCAGAGGACATCCGGAGAGGGAGGTCTGCCACTTTGGGTGGAGAGATACCCAACGGCTTATGAGGCGGTCACCCTAGTCCAGATGTTGCTAGGAACCACTTTATGCATAAAATTGTTTCCCTCCTTGAAAGTATTTTTTGGAAGCCACCCAGAGGAGTAAATGGAAGGGTATGGACATTTGTTTATATCTTGATGTGTATGGCCAGAGTATTGTCCAAAAGCACTGAAGCAGAGTACAGGGCCCCTGCCACCTATGCGATGCCACCATCTTTGCAGTCTCTTGGGCTGTGCCACCCTTCACGTGGTGGATTAGCCGTCTGACTGGGTGGGGGGGGGCTGCAGGAGTCCCCCTTGCAGGAGTCTGCTCTATGTAAATTCCACGTTACATAGAGCACAGAGATGGAAACATAACCGATCACCCTTTCTGCATCTCCAGATGCTCACCCTTGGCACTTTAGGATACTTTGACTTAGTAGAATGACCCTGGGCTTTGGAGCCAGCGTGACCTGTGTGACCTTGGGGTCACATAACGATAGCAGGGGCTCCATATATCGCAGTTACAGCATGAGTGGTGTCTGAAGTCAGGATTTTCCTCCACAAAGTGAGTCAATGCCAAGAGCAAATTGTGAAACACATTTTGTTTTCAGTTACCACCCAGCTCCCTTCTGGGCCGTTCTCTTCTGGCACCTCCCCCTCATCCTGCTGGGGTCCTGGCACTCTGCCTTCCTCCCGGCAGCTGTGCCAAGGTACATGCTAACATAGCGAGTGGCTCAACACATGATGCTCCTCCTTTTCCCTTCGCAAGAAAAAGATTGTAATCTTCCCTGGGGCTTTCTGGAAACAATGCCTTAATCTGGATTCTAAAAAAATGGTTTCAATGGCAGTAATTTTAGTCACTAAGGCATACATCAAATCTCAGTATATTGGCATCTGCCATCTTGGCCGACGCACAGAGCCAACTCCAGGAGAGCGAGAGGCTGGGATTAGTGACTTCATCTTCACTGTTGTCTCCTAAGCCTGACCTTATCTTTTTATTTCCAGGAGAGATACTTCCCCTGGGCCTGGCCCTGTTTGCATTTGTTGGCTTCATGCTGATCCTTGTGGTGGTGCCCCTTTCCATCTGGAAAATGGGCCGGCTGCTCCGGTACTCCTGTTGCCCTGTGGTGGTGCTCCCCGACACCTTGGTAATACTCTTCTTTATTCCTTTCGGCATGACGCTAGCCAGGTGTAGTTGAGCCTTAGTCTGGTATAGACGCGCACCCTGTGTGGCTTTACAAGCATTTGCACAAAGAGAAGAGAAAGGATTTATAGGAATTTACTTCTAATCAGTGGGGCTGGGAGAGAAACCCCTTCTCTGGGGAGCGGTGGCCTTCCACAGGCTCCCATCAGGCCACTGATGCTCGTCCTTAGGACCTGGCACCGCCAAGACGGCAGGTGTGTTACACCAGCCAGGATATTTGGCATTTCAAGGGTCATGCCTTACTCTTCTAGACTGGCCTGCAAGGATTCTTGGTTCCTTGCCGTAATTAAAACAGCAGCTACATCCAGTAGTATGTTTCAACGCAACATATTCAGTTCATACGCCAAGAGCCTCATTGGTTCCCAGGGCAATGTGCATGTGTGTGAAGCATGCACGGTGGACACTGGGCCTCAGGTTTGAGTCTCCCGCACAGGTAGGTCCTGTTCCCACCCCAGGGTGGGAGAAAAGCAAAAGCAGGCCTCCAGCAGCTCCCTTTGTTCCATTTTCCTACCTTCTGCACCCTCCACCCACCCCCAGACCTCAATACATAAAGCAGCACAAAAGAAAACAAAGAAACAAACCAACAAAACCAAACCCATCCTTGTCTCGCAGGGATTTCTCACAGCTCTCTCCTGGGAAGAGGGAGTTTGCAGTCAGCTTCTCAGAGGCAGCTAGAATCAGAACTGCACGCAGTTCCTTATCAGCTTGGAGTCACTCTGGAAGGAGTCGCTCTTATGATATCCACCTGGCCCTGAGAGGGCTGGCTGTGTCCTCCATGCACAGAGTGGGCAGTAATCCTCCCCATGACCCACTCTCAGGATATCCCTTCACCTTGCTATCCTAATGCCAGCTCTCTTTTTCTTTCTGGCACCTCTATGGAGTCCTACCTTTCTCTGACGCTAGTGCAGAGTTAAGCACCAGGCATTGTTCTAAGGTTTGATATACATCGACTAGTGTTGTTTTTCCTCTCTCATCATTGCTTACTGATGGGCATTTCATCAGTGCCCTGCCAGCCACTCTGAATGATTCAGTGGTTCACTGCTAACCATGAAGGCACTGGTGCACACAGGGGGCAGGGCGGGCCTTTCCCCTTCTTCAAGAACCCCAGGGCTCCAGGTTGCCAGGACCATTGAAGGACGTGTATTCTCCATTTGTTGGAGTGGTGTTTTATAAGTATCAGTTGGGTCAAAGTGTTTGATGATCCTGTTCAGATATTTCGGTATAGCTCTATTAGTCATTGCGAGGGAGACTGCATAATCTCTAAGTGTGTGTGTGTGTGTGTCTGTTTCCATGTTTGTCAATTTTTCCTTCATGTATTTTGATTCTGTTTTGGTGGCATAGATTGTTGACATGTCTTCCTCAGTAATTGAGTCTTTTATCATCATGAAATGTCCCTCTTTATCTCTGGCAATATTCCTTATCCTGATATCAATATTGCTCTTCACTGTTTACTGTTTGTGTGACATATATTTTTCCATATTTTTATTCTACACGTATCTGTTTCCTCATATTTATTTTATTTTATTTTTTAAAAGATTTTATTTATTTATTTGTCAGAGAGAGAGAGAGAGAGAGAGGACAAGCAGGGGGAGAGGCAGGCAGACCAGGCAGAGGGAGAAGCAGGCTCCCTGCTGAGCAAGGAGCCCGATATGGGACTCGATCCCAGGACCTTGAGATCATGACCTGAGCTGAAGGCAGTGGCTTAACCGACTGAGCCACCCAGGTGTCCCTGTGTCCTCATATTTAAAGTATATCTCTTGTAGCAGCATATGTGGGTCTTAAACTTTTTTTAAATAAATCCATTCCAATAATATCTGCCATTTGATTGGAATGTTTGGTCCATTAACACTTAACCCTGGTCCTCTCACTTTCTGACTTTTGTGTTTGTACCCATATCTGTCAGTGTTCGAGACACCGAGAGAGAGACTTGCCCTCAGACAAGGAACTGTGAAACTCACCCAGTGACGTTACCTCCTTCTAAGTGTCAACTTTTGGTTGCTCGCCAGCAACTTAAGGAAGTTGATTTTATAACCTGATCGTTTTTTTAAAATTTATTTTTATTTTTAAATAATATTTATTTATTTGAGAGAGACAGAAATAGCTAGAGAGAGCACAAGCTGGGGGAGGGAGAGAAGCAGGCTTCCCACTGAGCAGGGAGACTGATGTGGAGCTTGATCCCAGGACCTTGGAATCATGACCCACCCAGTGACTCTTGATCAGTTTTTAAAATTATTATTTGTTGGAGGATTGGTCCTATTGGGACTTCTCCACTGTAAGTAGAAGCAGCACCCTGCATCAAAGAGTAGGTCCCAGACCAACCCAAAATGATCAAAGGAGGGGAGCATCCCTGGTTGAGGTGGTCGTAGCACCTTCTTTTCCACATGTGGTGAAAAAATTCAGCCTCTCTCAGCTGAACTCCATCAGTTAGTCACCTTTGTGGTTTTCCTCTCAACTCAGTTACTCATGCTTACCCCTCTACTCACAGGGTATTCCATTCCTAACACCCTCTTACATTTTTCCTCTTCCGCGTCCACATTCAGCAGCCCAGCAGAGGTTCCTCCCTACCTCAGAATCAGGGGCTCTAGCATTCTTCCAGGACCCAGAGTGAGTGACAGAGCAAAGAGCCAGGGAGAGAACCATGTGAAGGGTCATCTGCTTAGAGAATTTCAGGGGCACAAGAAGAGCCTTCAAATGGCAAGAACTCCTAGGGATCCTAATGCATTATGAGCCACACCCTAAACATAGCTTTTGGAGAAAACCAAACAATTTTAGAGGTACCAGAAACAAGGATATTCTGTAAGAGTTCCATGGAAGATAGATACCACTCCCCTTGATTACATTTTGCTTCTCTGTTCTCTTTACCATCCTCCCTACATTGTCTACAATGTCTGTGCCTATGTTCATTTCTTTCCATAAGGTTTTTCATTTTTATTGTTTCTCCCTCAATGTTTTAAGTGGACAATTTCTCTGAATATATGTATTTCCCTCAGTGCCATATGAGAAATTGATCACTAGTGTCCATTAAATCCCAAACAGATTCAAGAGCTGTATGTCACCACTATGCTCTGCTCTGCCCCAACCTTGACTTTAGCACAGCCTCTCTGCCTTTCAACATTTGCCTTAGTTAGAGATAATCCTCTAAGGTAACTTTCAGCCATCCTTGCAAAAACCCATGCATCTTTTCAATTAAACCATAGGAAAATACCAAGTGGAAATCCTTGACAATTCTTTGAAAATCCCCATTGAGTTTGTAAGCGTTTAATTTATCTGTTTGGATTAAACATTTCATGTCTACATCTATAATTTCACGGTTGGTGATGGTTGCACTCTGAAATACACCATTAAGATTTTCTATCCATTCAAATTTATATCACCAAGTAATAGTCTAAGCAAAAATATATATGCAAAGAAAATTATATCAAGAACACTCAGTGTGTAGTCCCTATTTTAAAGTATTATTTCTTTTCCTTGTCTTTCATCCATAATTTCCTTCTTTTTTTAAAAAAAGATTTTATTTATTTATTTGACAGAGAGGAGAGAGATCATAAGTAGGCATAGAGGCAGGTGGGGGCGGGGGCAGGGAAGCAGGCTCCCCGCTGAGCAGAGAGCCCGATATGGGGCTCAATCCCAGGACCCTGAGACCATGACCTGAGCCGAAGGCAGAGGCTTTAACCTAGTGAGCCACCCAGGCACCCCTCATCCATAATTTCTTTATTGGGATAGAGGCTTTGGTGCTAAAGGGTATTCTTTTCCTTTCCACGACTCACTTTATTCTTTCTCTTTTTGCTGTCACAATTCACTGTAATGTAGGTAGCAAGCATAAAGATGGCCCCAAGTTAGTCATTCTTCAATAGCTTGTCGCAAGTTTGGCTTTGTGTACTTCATAGAAAGTAGAATTTGTGCGCTCAGATGCCTCTGGGGCCCAGACAGGTACTAACTAACTAACTAACTAAATAAATAAATAAATAGATAAAAAGGTGCACTGCAGTGAGCATAATTGGCTAGGGAGAGATGGTAGTGACCATGGCAAACATGTTTCAGCTAAAGAAAGCAGCTGTTTTTCAGTTCCAGCATGTTGTTACTGAGAGGAAATGTGAGCCAATACTACCAGATCTGCAAGTTTTTGTATTTTATTTTATTTTTAAAGATGTATTTATTTATTTTACAGAGAGAAAGAAAGAAAGTGTGTGTTGGGGAGGGGCAGAGGGAGACAGAGAGAATCACAAGCAGACTCCCCGCTGAGTGCAGAGCCTGATTCGAGGCTCAATCTCGTGACCCTGAGATCATGGCCTGAATGGAAGTCAAGGAATCAGATGCCCAACTAACGAAGCTACTCAGGCGCCCCACCAGAGTTTTAAGCGAGAAACCAGAAATCTAAACATTTATGAGAAATCTCTTGGTTTTTAAATATTGAAAAGTAACTCAAATAAAATCAACTGAACCTTTCTTGAAAGTTTATTCTAACCTGCAGGACAGCAGTTGGGCACCTTCTGAACTTCTGAGTTTATGTGTTTTACTTTCATGTTCTAGATCTACACTGTCCAGTATGGTAGCCACTATCCACATGTGACTATTAAGCACTTGAAGTGTAGCTAGTCCAAATCGAGATGTACTGTAAATATAAAATACACAATGGATTTTGAAAAACTCATTAATATTTTTATATGGATGATAAGTTAAAATAATATTTTAATAATAAAATGCATTATTAATTACACCTGTTTCTTTTTACTTTTTAAAATGTGCTACTGGAGAATTTTCAATTGTATATATAGCTCAAATTATGTTTCCACTGGACAGTACTTCTCTAGAGTTAAAAAAAAAAATAATCAGGGGCCCCTGGGTGGCTCAGTGGTTTAGGCCTCTGCCTTCAGCTCAGGTCATGATCTCAGGGTCCTGGGATTGAGCCCTGCATTGGGCTCTCTGCTCAGCAGGGAGCCTGCTTCCCCTTCTGCCTGCCTCTCTGCCTACTTGGGATCTCTCTCCTCTCTGTCAAATAAATAAATAAAATCTTAAAAAAAAAAATCAAATCGGGGCACCTGGGTGGCTCAGTCGTTAAGCGTCTGCCTCCGGCTCAGGTCATGATCCCAGAGTCCTGGTGTAAGCCCCACATCGG
Source organism: Procyon lotor (assembly GCA_028646535.1). Classification (NCBI taxonomy): domain Eukaryota; kingdom Metazoa; phylum Chordata; class Mammalia; order Carnivora; family Procyonidae; genus Procyon; species Procyon lotor. Next base: position 77,119,003 of record CM053603.1, read on the forward strand.
GCTCCTTGATCGGCAGGAAGCCTGCTTCTCCCGCTACCATTCCCTCTGCTTGTGTTCCCTCTCTCGCTGTGTTTCTCTCTGTCAAATAAATAAAATCTTTAAAAAAAAAAAACTAATCTACTCAGTGCAGATTTAGGTAGCTGGTGTCCTGAGGACCTGACTGGACTGGACCGGCAGCAGTGAATTGATGGGGGGCTCCACACTGACACTCTCCCTGAAACAGGGGTTAGAATTGTCTTTGGGATTTTTTTGCTGCTTGAAAGTTAATCAGGCAGCTGGGATTTCTACAACACTCTGTAATTGTGACCATTACTCTACTGTCATACAGTGCTACTACCATTCCTCTTATGAATGAAAATGATTTTTTTCAGAAAATAACCAATTCACCCCAGAAGTTAATCAGCTGCAGAACAGAAGAGGCAGAAGCCTGTGCCACAGCCGTGCTGTCTTCAGAAGAACCCTTCAGGGCCTGGCTCTAGCCGGCTTGGGAGGGCCTACTTGAAACTGAGAATCTGGTTGGCACAGCACAGGAGCCATGAGAGAAAAGGCCCTGTATCTGTTTTCCTCCACGGACAAAGGACCAGAAAAGCAAGAAGAGCCTGCTGTGTCCACGTCTAGAGGCAACGGTTAGAGGCAGACTGGTTTGGCAGACAAAGCACTAAGTGGGGGTCAGGAGATGTGACCTCTAGAACTAGGTCTGTCTGCCATTCACTGACCAAATGACCCTGGAGAAAATGGCTTGGTTTCTCTGCTCCTCAGTTTTCTCATCTATAAAATGGGTACAAAAACGTACAATTGTTAGAACACTATCTCTCCGGCCCTCGCAGAGATTTGGGAAACTGGCAGCAGTGCACATTGGAATTGGTTCACCTTTTCTGCAGAACAGTATATAAATTGTAACAAGAATGAGGAAAACTCTTTATACTAGTTGGCTTGGAGAGCCCACTTTCCTAGAGGAAACCTTGATAAGGAAAGGAAGGATGGGTACAACAGTGTTGACTTCACTTCAAGCCAAATGTCTGTGCAGAGGTCAATGGCTCAGCCAGTGCTACAACACATGACCTAGAAGGAGATCACAGGCCCATGGAAAATGGGAAGTGCTGTGCACACATGAGATATTGTAAAGGGTAAATAACATATGCATACTGAGGGCAGCAGGTAGAATGTATGTGTATGAGGAGAGGAGAATGCGGAAGGATGTCAATAATAAATACGGTGTTTGCTGGGTTGCTTTCACCCTCAGAGTTGTTAAAGTAGAGAATGAAAAATAAAAAGGGGTCACCTTGGGGAATCTTTTTGGTTTCTTCCAAAAAAGTGGTCTTTGGAATTCTAGTTACATCATCAACCTTGTGCCCAGGGAGGCTCCTGAAGGCCACCATTGGTCAGGAGTTGTGGGGGTGACCCCAGGTAGGGAATGGGGCAGAGAAAGAGTGGCAGGCAGCTTCTGGCTTCTTGAGAACCCTGACCAGTACAGCTGGCCGAGGCCTCACCTGGTCAGGGTGCTCCACAGGAAATTCCTTTGGGTACGTCTCCTCCCTAAGAGCTCACTCCGGGTGTCCTAAGCGCCTTCCAGCATTTTCATCCGGAACCCACCTTTGGAAGCCTCTTCCTGCCCCTCTCTCAACCAGGTGAGGAAAAGAGTCAGAGTTAGGGAAGGAATGGAGAGGGAGGTTTCCTGAGAAGTGAAGGGCTTGATGGGCAAGACCTGTGTGTCCCTTCTTAGCCCCCAGCTCGGGAGTCTCTGAGTTGGTTTGTCTCCACACCACCTTCTGAGGCCCCTTCCAGCCAGCCCAGAGGTGGGAACAATGTAACTACTTCAACCAGGTGTTTCTCCTACAAGAGAGAGGCCTACAACCCCTTCTCCACCCAGGGGTTCCCAAGGAGCCAGAGGGTGTGCTTTCCAGAAGGATGGTACTGGATCTTTTCCTTTGTACCATTTTGTGTGCTTCTGTGTTGTTGGACTTTTTCATGAAGAGTATGTATTCATTTTATATTTAGCCTAAACTGGACATATATTCAGTGTACAAAAATAAAGGCTATACTACCATACTGGTCATCACTCTCCCTTGTCCCACTTCCTTGCTCCTCCCCCCTTGTCCCTCTGTCACCTGTCCAGGCCTAGAACCCAGAAATCACCCTTGATTTCCCCCTGCTTGAATCCTTCTCATAATTTGTCCCAGTGCTCATCCATTCCTGCTGGCATATACACGTATATAAAAATTTACCTCAATTATTCTGTTTTCTTCCCAGTTCCCATACAAGCATTTACTGGGGTCCAACCATGCACAGACCTTGAGCTAGTTCCTCATAGTTAGAGGGGTCTCCCCGCTCTGTAGCTGGTTACTCCCTCCCGGAGTGCTTATATCCTGATTCCCCACGCCTCTTCTCCTTTTACCCCCATCACCTGTCTCTTTAAACTAGGACACTTTAAGTGAAAAGGGGCATAGTTAATAACTACAACAGAACAGGAAGACTATGCCTCTCTGCACTCAACCCCATAGAGAGCCCTGCCCCCAGAACCAAGCACCCCTCTCTCAGCCCTGTCCTCAGGGAACAGCTGCCAGAGTCCAGTTGAACAAAACCTTCTGCTCCGTGAGGTTTAGATTTCCACCGGGGAAAGGGGAAAGAATAATAACAAAATAATACAAAATCAAATAATGATAGTAATTACTTTTTAAAAGGGAATTATCTGTTATATTGGGAGCATAAAGTCCTATGAAAAATGCAAAGATAGAACAGAAAATGGGGGGTGAGGGTAGGCTGCAGCCTCCACTAAATGAAAGTAAATGGAAACCCCCGGCCCACAGCTATCTGTCAGTTCCATCCTTACACAGCCACACAGGGTGGGGAGATAAGAGTGGCTCTAGAACAGAATAATTTGGCACCAGGTCTTTAGGAATCTGCAGTCTAAAACAAAAACTTTATTTAGTATTTGTACTTTTTGTATTGATAGTGTATTTTTTGTTTTTGGAGCTATTCTCTTATGTTGTCAGAGCAAGTCAATCATTATGTTTATTTTCATAGGAACCTAGATTTCAGGATTGGTGAAAGGAAAGGCTCATTGTAGACTCAAGGATTTGAGTGTGTTGTTAGAACTGAATTGAGCATATCAATATGAAGACATGCCTTTGTAAAACATGTAATTAAAAATATTTCTTTTCTGGCTTTTCTCCCCCCCACATCAAAATGGCCCAGTAACAATATTACCCCATAACTCACATAATGCATCCTGACACCTACATTATGGTTTCTAATGCTATTTCTCTCCCAAAAGGAACCAGGGTTTCTTGAAACAATGTCTGATTCCATGTCTGGTCTTGGACAGAAGAATATGAGGCCGTCTTAGAACACCTAACATGTTGTTGGGCCAGAAGCAAAGCTTGAAAAAACTGGGGCATTTGAAAGCTAAAAGGGTCTCCACCGGCCAAAGTTGGGACAGTGTGAGGATCAAAACGAGAATTATTGGCTGACGTTGGTACATTTGAAATATCACGAGTCCATGATAACACATAAAAAGAGTTGGTACTCTTTTACTTACTGTGAATTCTCAGAAAAGATGAGAGTGCATTTCACTTGAGTCTTTTATGCAGTCATGTTGGGTTTATTGACTCACCGTGTCAGTGAAGAATACTGGTAAGTGTAAATACCTCAGTCCGAAGGCATGGTCCTCCACTGCCACCAATCCCTGGCCCAAGCTGTGACCCTCTCCCCACTGGACACATGCGACAGTCCCTTTAAAGGCTGCTTTCCATTTCCAGTCCTTCTGCACTTGCCTGTCTCCTGTCTTGCCAGGGAGTCCCAGGGATGTGCCTTTACTTTTCTTTTACAGAAGCTTTGTAGGCTCAGTTTGTCTGTCTAGCCTCTGTGCTACTCCTCCCCATCTTTTACATACGTACGTGTTTACAATATATATATATATATTATATATATAATATACATATTTTTTTCTTATTTTCTGTGTGCCCTATTTTATCCGTAGGCTAATTCTCTGTGGATGCAGTGCTCTCAGTGTCTTTTGAATCTGGTCTGACCTGATTGATCACTTCAGGGAACTTTCGCAAATTTCTGGAGCCCACTTGGAAGCGGACCTCATTAAGTCCACGGGTGTCTGGCGCCACCTTGTGTTGAGTACTGGAAAAGGTCCTTCTTCTGTTTCCACTGAGTCAAGTTTCCTGGATGGAGAAAGGAAAACTCCGACAAGTTTCCTAGAATGAGAACTCAGTTATAAAACTTCCACGGGCTTGGCTCCTAACAAACCTCCACTGTCATTAGTGGATTCAGAATTTAGTGGCCGCCATATCCTCACTCGGGCTCTGTCTCCAGCACGCATTAGGGGCTTCACTCTGCCTGTGTGGTTTTCCCTCCCTCCTGGGCCCTTGGCCTCTGCCTCACTCTCTTCTGTGTCTGCCTTTCCTCTTGCTATCCTTCCTTATCTCTTTAAAAAAAAAAGCGCTTTCTGAATTTTTATTTTTTCTATGTGTCATATTGCTAGCCTATTCTTGGACTAGACTGACTTTCTGGGGTGTTCCTCAGGCCATGGTTCACAGAGGGTAGTCATATCAAACCACTGTGTCACCCACTCTGAAATTTGAACCTGGCATACAAGAGTTGACCCCAAATTACAGTTTTGTCTTGTGGGTTCCAGAGACCCTCAAGTCCTCAATCACCTAACAAGAAAGCCTGGAAAAACCCATTCTTGCCCAAAGTGGAAGGAGGCACATGTGGGAGTAGAAGGCTCCCAAAAGGAAGACACAGCCCTTCCAGCCTCCCTCAGTGAGAAGCTGCAAGCCCAGGAGAGGCTGCAAAACCCCATTAAAGATTCTGGAGGAAAAACTGAGTAGGAACTTTCTTGGGTACCTACAGAAAGCCTCAAGAGCAAAAGCACAAATCCTCTAACTGTGAAAGAAGCACTTGTCCCTGGTCCCTCCATTGAACCCCCTTGGGGAAGTTTTTAAAAACTACTTAAAAAGTCCTGGCTGTTAGAAAAATGAGTGTCTGTACAAACCTCACTAACCGATACGTTTTGCTCCTGTATTTTAAGCCGCTCATCTCTGAAGTGGCCCCATGCCTTCTCATTTCCTGGAGATGCCAGCCAGTCTCTGCTAAACCCCCTCGGGGTAAGATGAAGCCTACAAACATCCTCTTAGGTTTCTAGGCTTAGGAAATCCTATCCCAGAACTAGGGCCCTCCGATGTCATCCCACTTACATTATTGAGGCTGAAGGGCCTTCACAGGTGAGGCTCAGGTCATGAAGTGAACTCTCCACTCTCTCACCTTCACATTTGAGTCTTGCAATTGGAAATAGATCAAAATGGAATAGCGCCTTCTCAGATTAAGCCTAGACTGTGGAGCATGGCCAATGGGGTGAAGAATTACTGTATTTTAAATGAAGAGTCTTAAGTTAGCAGATGGCAGCGAGTAGATGCTGCAGTTTAAATATGTGTAACTGTAAGCAGTTCTGTTTCAGTCCGAGAGAAACTGTCAGAAAAAAAGGATGTCTCCTTCCTTCCTTTCCCCTTATTTTCCCCCTTCTTTCTTTCTTCCTTCCCTCCCTCTCTTTTATTCTTTTTTCTAACAAAGTTTTAAAATCTGAAGGAGAAGTTTGGTTTTGGGTTGGCAAAGACAAGCCGCAAGTTGAAGAATTGACAGTCAGCGCTTGGGTCTGAGGTGTGGTTCTAACTGTGCGGGTGCTGGGGATGTAGACGGTACCAGCAGAGTGTGGGCCGGAGGTGGGGCCCACTCTTTCTTTTGGCCAACGGCTCTTTTAAAAAAAAATTACATTCCCCCCAAAACATTTATTCCCAGATCAGAGTTTTTGAATTAGATACCATTTAAAACTTTAAAAAGGTATGAATGATATTGATAACTGAAACCAGATAATGTATCTGTTTACCTTAAATTCAAAGAATGCAGTCTTGTGATTCTCTTGGAGTCATAAATGTGGCTCCTACAGAAGGCAAAGTCAGGAATTTAGGGCATGGCTTATTTGATTCTGGGGCAGAATTTGGGTATCTCCCCTAACATTAACTAGTTGTGTCCCATGAGGCAGTGTGCTATGATTTCTAAACACCAATAGCTTTTATGAACGGGTTCTATGAGAACCCACATGATCTGGAAATTTTATGAATTTGTAAAATTTTCTTCTTGAACTTTCTGAGAATGGTTTAAAGGTGAAATAATCTGATAACATTTCATCAGTTATTAAAAGGTTGTGATATGGGACGCCTGGGTGGCTCAGTTGGTTAAGCAGCTGCCTTCGGCTCGGGTCATGATCCCAGGGTACTGGGATCGAGTCCCATATCGGGCTCCTTGCTCGGCAGGGAGCCTGCTTCACCCTCTGTCTCTGCCTGCTTGTGTTCTCTCTCTCTCTCTGACAAATAAATAAAATCTTTAAAAAAAAAAAAGGTTGTGATATAATTTGATATATCTGGTAATATATTTTTATTTTTTAAGTATTTATTTGAGAGAGAGAGAAAGTGGGGGGAGGGGCAGAGGGAGAGGGAGGGAGAGAGTCCTAAGTGGATGCCACGTTGAGCACAGAGCCAGGCACAGGGCTGGATCTCCCAACCCTGAGATGGTGACCTGAGCCTAAACCAAGAGTCAGACTGCTTAACTGACTGTGCCACCCGGGCATCGCTGGCTATGTATTTTTAATTGAAACCGATTGAAGTATATCTGGTTGCATTTTATGACATTCTTATTTGGCTTTGCCAAGTTTGAATTTTGCATAGAGTGAAGGTAATTGGTAATTGTGTTTTCCAAAACCTTCAGAGAATTTGGAGTTTTACTCTCTGTTGATCCATTATTAAAATAAGGGCAATAATAACATATATGAAGTAAAGTCTGAATTTTGACCCATGAGTCAATAGGGATTTCAGTTAAACTCTTAAGATATTGCATTTATAGGTACTGTTCTTGGATAATCTTAAAGAATTTGATCCCCTTGTGAGAAAATTAAAAGCTTTGACTGGACTTAAGATACGGCTAATTGATTTTGATTCTTCACTGCCAACCTTGAGGTGACAGACAGTACATAACACGGTGTATTAGGCTGGTAAGGGAATGCTGAACATTATAAAGGAAAGGTGGGTTTATAGTTCATAACAGGAGCAAGATATGTTAAAATAGCTTAGAAGAGGGGCGCCTGGGTGGCTCAGTCGTTAAGCGTCTGCCTTCGGCTCAGGTCATGATCCCAGGGTCCTGGGATCGAGCCCTGCATTGGGCTCCCTGCTCGGCAGAAAGCCTGATTTTCCCGCTGCCGCTCCCTCTGCTTGTGTTCCCTCTCTCGCTGTGTTTCTCTCTGTCAAATAAATAAAATCTTAAAAAAAATAAAAAATAAAAAGCTTAGAAGATCAGAACAGGATTTTACAAAAAAAGAAAAAAAACAACAGAATGTGTGAAAGTAATATAGATTGGATAGGTTGGTTAACAGCAGGCAGAATTGGTTCTTTCAGATAGGTTCTATCATACCTATGGGCTAAGCCACTGTAGATGGGCAGATAATGGTGAAATGCAACCATTGTGCAGAATTTTGGCCACTATACTGTTGGAGGTCTCTCCATCATCTTGTGTCAGAGAGGAACTTCTTTCTCCTAGTGGCTGCCAGTCTCCAGCTCCTAAGAGCTTTAGTCGGTCAGCTGCGGTAACGGTTAGGGCTCTCAGACTGAAAAAGAAGGAAAGGACTTGAACCAAAACTCTATGCCGGATAAGGGCTCACAGACCCAAAGAGAGTGAGAGATTATAAGTGACTCTAGAGCAGAGACTTTTCCTTTGTTTTGCAAATCCTTAGTGGGATGCAGACTAAAAAGAAACAAAAAATAAGCATTAGAAAACCTGAACTTTTTAGGTAATTAGATAGTTTGGATTAATGTTGTAAAGCTATTTTAGAATTATTTCCTTTTCAGACAAAGAAAATAGGAAATTATTTTGTTGGGAATCTAGATTTTTTTTTAGCATAGAAGAAAAGGAAGTACCCTTGTAGAATCAAGGATCTGAGTAGTACTGTTAGTACTCAACTGGAAACTTCCATATGAACTTATGCTTTTAAAAGAACAAAAATAGTAAACTGAAAACATGTGTTTTGTCCCATCGTGTGTTGAAGTGGCCAGGGAGATGTGTCCCTCCCGGCAGCACATCTCGGCACACTCATTCTGGCCTGTAGTTCTCTTTTCTCACTGAAAGCACCTTGGGAGAAATGTCAGATACTTTGAGCTGAAAGTTCAAAATGAACGTGAACAACGAAACAAGATCAGGAAGCAGGAGAGTTTACACAGATTAATGGAATCAAAAAGACATAGGAGCCAATCTAGAAGGGGCTCCTGCCGACGAAGTTGAGACAATTTGAACGTCAGAAATAAGAGTATTGGCTGAGGTCCGTTGACAGTAAACCTGAAGTCATAGGTCTAAAATGGAATGTAGGGGCGCCTGGGTGGCTCAGTGGGTTAAAGCCTCTGCCTTCTGCTCAGGTCACGATCTCGGGGTCCTGGGAATGAGCCCCACATCTGGCTCTCTGCTCAGCAGGGAGCCTGCTTCCTCCTCTCTCTCTCTCTGCCTGCCTCTCTACCTACTTGCGATCTCTCTCTGTCAAATAAATAAATAAAATCTTAAAAAAAAAAAGATTTTTAAAAAAATGGAATGCAGAATGCATCTAAATCATGTAGACTAAGAGAAGGTTAAAAAAAAAAGTGTGTTTTGTTGGATTACCATCTTCTCGATTGCATAGATGTAGAAAGCAGAAGCTAGTAAACACAAATATCTCAGTCAGAAGGAATTTTTCTGTTTCAAGGGAACAGAAGTGAATTGACCCTGAGTGAGACAGGGCCACATAAAAATATCAAAATCCAATGGAAGTAAATATCTTGATGATACTCCTGTACTAAGAAGACCCATAAAGTTGAGGCTTAAGAGTTAAGGTTTAATGGATCCTGGCCTTCCAAACTTCCTGAGTCTGGCTTGTGTTTGCCTCTTCTGGCCAGCTCGTGGCACCCTCTGGGGACAAGGCAGGAAATAGGCATTATGTAATTCTGGTGACTCCATACAACAGCTAACTGCTCTGATATTTGCAATGTAAAAATGAGAGGTAAAATTTGTGCTAATTAAAATTAAAAAAAATTTTTTTTTTACTTAGGACACATTAAACAGCAAATAAAAACCACCCTGACAAGCACAGAAAAAGTTCACAGAAGTAAGGGAAAAGCTTTTTATGTGCCTTTAATGACATTTTTTCTGCTTCATGCACAAGGGGCCCCACAAATTATGTGATTGACCCCGTTTGTAATCAGTGTGCACAGCCAATGAAGGAGACAGAGGAGGTGGGAATTACTCCTGAGTTCTGGGCCTGAGAAACTGGGAGAATGACAGACTGAGAAGGCATAGTGGCTTGTGCTCGGGGCAAGGATAATGAGTTTGTTCTGGAACGTATGAGGTTTGGGGTGCCACATGTCCAGAAGTCAGTGGCAGCTGCAGCCCCACAGCACGAGGGGCTGGCTGTGTGGAGGGAGGACAGGAGGTGTGAACAGAGAATTGAGGTCAGTCAGTTTGTTTGTCTCTTCATTGCAGTTTCCTGCAACTTGAGGGAGCTGAACTGCAAGGTGGCAGGGGCAGGGCGGGGGTGGGGGGTTGGAGGCCTTAATCATCAGCATCCTGTGCTGTATGGAGAAGAGGCCATTGGGTTTGGCAGGAGGCCTGTGTCAAATGGGGGGGGAGGTTAGAGGGTTCCATGGCCCAGAGATTTGAAGGGAACTGGAAGGAGTGGAGGAGGCAGCCTACTCCTTCCAAAAGCATGGGTCTAGGAGAAAAGAATCAAGAAGAGACAGTCAGGAGTGGCTGGTGTAGCAGATGCCAGCATGCCAAGGTCGCTTGGGGACTCTGGACAAGGACACATGTGTGATCCTCAGACTACTTGAAGAAGGATCTCCTGTGGCAAGTTGTGGGGTAGGGTGGTGATCTGCTGTTCAGAAAAACGAACAAACAACAACAAAAGACTCTTTTTAAAATACTTTATTTATATATTTAAAAAAAAGATTTTATTTATTTGTTTGACAGAGAGAGAGTATAAGCAGGGGGAGTGGCAGGCAGAGGGAGAGGGAGAAGCAGGCTCCCCACTGAGCAAGGAGCCTGATTCGGGGCTCCATCCCAGCACCCTGGGATCATGACCTGATCCAAAGGCAGCCACGACAACAACAAAAGAGAAGGAGAACAAAACACTGCAATTACTCAGAAGGAGGCTCGGATTCAGAACACTGAGCGGGAGCCTGCTCCTGTTTAGAGATATATTTTTGTCCTAATGTAGCTGCTTCCTTGCTATGACCTGGACACGAGGTTGAGGATGGGCTGGAGTGCCACAGGCCTGGAGTGCCCAGCCACCCGAGGCTGATGGGGTTGGAATGAGCATGTGAGGCCTTGCAGGTCAGGGGAGCTCAGGGGAGCCGGTACTTGGGGTTCATGACATCTGCCTTATTGGAAGCCTTAACAAATGCTACCCCGAAGGCAGAGTTGGAGGCATCTGGGCTGCTTTGTTAGGGCGGGTTGGTGCTGGACAGTCGAGGTACCCTTCCACAAGAGATACCTGCAATCCTTGAATGTGGGTAACCCCCGGGCCCCATCAGGCAGGCCAGTGGGGTCTGATCGTTGCAAGTTAAAGGCTGCTGCCTCTGAAAGCTGTTTCGGGGTGGGATCCGTCCACGCAGGAGGCTGTGCAGGTGGTTTGGGTCCTGGCCGGGCTCTACCGGCCTGGAGGGCCCCAGCTGCACCGGGTGAGCTGAAGGGGTGTGTACTGCGCAGGCGTTAGTCGCGCAGGTCAGGGTTGCTGGCGCCGGAGACACAGCAGCTGTAGGAAGAGGCTGGGTTCCCCGTGGCGGCTCCTGGGGTTACCTGGTATCTGCTGAATTCCAAGCCCTCGCTACAGAAATGCACATATTCCTCCCGAAAGAGAAGCTGGAGGAGTCTGGACTGCCTGGCCGGGATGAAGCCTGGTGGGCTGCCCAGCTACCATTTCCTAAGAGACATCTGGGAGCTTTGAGGACCGGTAAGCTGGGGACCCTAACAGGCAGCTGTCCAAATGAGGACTGACTATTGCCCCCCTCTGAGCAGCTGCCTCAGAGAAATTTGGGGGTTGGGCTCCCTTCACCCAGGAGTCTGTGCAGGTGGTTTGGGATCGACCTGAGCCCACAGGCCTTGGAGGGCCCAGGTTGCCCTGGGCAGGCTGACAGGGTGTGTGCTGCACATGTATGAGCCCGGCATGTCAGGGGAGCCAGGGACTCGGTCCAGGGAACGTGCCTTGAGATGCCCTACAAAGTTGCTGGGAGCTGTGGGGGGTTCAAGGCTCCCAGCTCCCACCTACACAAATGTGCATATTCCCCTGGGGGCAGAGCTGGAGGAGTCCGGGCTGCCTTGCAGGGGTGGGGCTGCGGGGGAAGGAGCCTCCAATAAGAGACACCTGGGCTCCTTGACTGAGGGAGGAGCCCAGGACACCGTGAGGCAGCTGGTCCAAGCAGGGACTGGCAGTCCCCACTTTGAAATGGCCTGTCAGAAATATCTTCAGGGTTTGGGCTCTCTACACCCTGAGGGCATTCAGTTGGTGGGGTCCTGCCAGAGTCCCATGGGCCTGGGGGTGCCCCCTGCAGTCCAAAGCCTGCTGACAAGGTGCGCTGTGTGAGCTGGAACCTTGCATGCGGGCACAGCACAGGGGAGTCAGGGCCCCGAAACGGAAAAATGTCAGGTGAGGCCTGCTTACAGGAAAGGACTTCAGGGACTCCCTAGCATTGCCTAATTCCATGCTTTCACCTGCACAAATGTGCCTATTTCCCAGGGGAATGGAGCTGAAGGCTTGTGGGCTGCTTTGCCAGGGTGGGGCCCCACATGGGCTGATTGGGAACCTTTCAATGACAAACACCTGGGAGCCTTGCTTTCTGGAGAAGCCCTAAACACATTCCAAGTGGGGATTGACTGTTGCTGGTATAAAGCTACTATCGAGTAAAGATTTTCGGGGAGCGGGCACTCTCTACACCCAAGGCTCTGCAGGCAACATGGGTGGCTCAGGAACTACATTTTCTTGGTATAGAAACAGCCCATACAGCCACGCCCCTCAGGCCTCAGCAGCCCTACATCACCTCCCTCTTTGGGACTGGTCTGAACCCAAAAGGCCTGGAGGCCCCAGCAGCCAAAGGCTGCCTGGCCCAGTGCAGGCTGTGCATATGCCACAGTGCAGGTCAGAGGAGTGAAGGACCTGCAACCAGGCAACTGTAAGGAGAGGCTGGGTCACAGAAGCGGTCTACTGGGGTTACTTGGCATCTGCCTAATGCCAACCCTAAAATCACACAAATGCCCATATTCTCCCTCACGGCGGAGCTGAAGGCATCCAGATGGCCTTTCCAGGGTGAACCTGTACTGGACTGCTGGACAACCCTCCAATAAGAGATACCTGGGAGCTTTGATTGCAGGCAAACCCTGGGACCTCATCAGACAAGTCCAAATGGGGTCCTTGAGGGTCCTCTTGTTCTGCCTCTGTGGGTTTGGGGGTTTGCTCTCTCCTTCCATGGTACAACCTTCCTTCACTCCCCATTGCCTAGACTGAGGTCTATGTTCTTGTCCCTCCCAGAAAGGTGGACAGCACTCTGTGGGAGCTGATGTGGGATGGAACAGCTTAACACCCTGGAGAACTCCGCTACCAGAGGCAGTGGGAGCAGACGGACCAATAGTGCTGCTTCTGGCTTCAGACCCCCTGGGTTTGAATTATGACTCTATCACTTAATAGCTGTGTGATCTTTGGCAAATTACTTACTGTCTCTGAGCTTCAGTTACTCATCTGAAAAATGGAGTGACATTACTTCCCACATTAGGATGGGTAGATGAGTAAATGGGAAAATGTATGTGAAGTTTTTAGTGCAGTGTCTGGTGCACAGTTGGTATGCAGTAGGTTCTAGTCAGCCAAACTTCTTGCTGACTGGTCAGTTGCTCAGCGCTCGGGGGTGGTGACGTATGGCTGCTGAGGCCTGAGGGGTGTGGCTGTATGGGCTGTTACTATATGCTAAGCTAATGTAATTCCTGAGCCATCTGTGTTGCCTCTCTGGGTCTGGACTCTCCATCTGCCCCCGTGGGAGAACTCAAGTCCCTCTTCTTGTTCTTTTTACCCTAACTGATTGTTGGTTTGGGTTTGGGCTGATCATCCAGGCTGCGCTGAAGATGCTGCCCCGGGCAAGAATAAGAGCCTGGTGAGAGCAGCACACTGGTGGCCCAGGGCCTCTGAGCCTGTTGGAGTAGCAGGCTGACCTATGTGATATCAGCATCTGCACCTCAGATTTTATCAGAAAGTCCTGAATCACTTCTGAAGTTCCTTATTGGGAGAGAGAGGACTTGGGGAAGCTTCTGGCACTGGAGCTCTCCAGAATGTGGGATGCTCTGTCCTACAGCAGCTCTCATGGAGAGGGGTCACCTCTTCTGGGCAGGCAGGACAAGAGAGGGAGGGATTTCTGCCAAAGCCGGTAAGAAGCAAGCAAGTTCTTCCCATCACTAAGGGAAGATGTAGTTACCTATAGAGATGGGCTTGCAAAACTGACTTGGGGCTGGGGCATATATCCTGCTTGTCTAGCTCAGTGGTGTCTGAGGCACGACTGGAAGACGATCAAGATGATGCAGTGAGTACACATCAAACCCTCTCTGTAACCTCCTCCAAACACAGAGGAATGGTAGATTCCACAATCTTTGTGGAACAATAGTGAAGACTAAACCTATAGAGTAAGCTGATGAAGGGTAGGCCAAGATATATATATATGTTGGGCTTCAAAGCTTATGTGGGAATGGAAATGAGTATACCCCAAGCTTGGCAGGAGAATGGACCCGTGTTCACTGCATGAAGCTGGGGTTGGGCTAGTTGTCTTGTCCATTTAGTGAATGGGGACAGAAAACACTCCAGAAGTGTGCTGCTTGCCCAGGTGCAGGAAGAAAATTAGGCATCTTTGTCTGGGCTGGTCCTGCACAGGGGTACAGAATCAGGAATTTTGTTGGCTTAGAGGAAACACTTGAAACTCCATAAGACCTATTCCTGAGTATGTAAACTAGGAGGAATAGGCTAAGGCAGCTACAAAAGTATCTATCAGAGAAGGACTTGTTCATGGATAACTCCCATGCAGAATGAGCTATAAAAGAAAAATGACAAAGGACATATTTCAGACTCAGCAACCAGAAAAATTCATAAGACAAGGGATGGAAATAATGGATACTGTGAAAATCTATTGACTTATGGGGTGTCTCCATCCTCCCTTAAAATTTACCTGGCAGTTTTTTTTTTCTTTTCAGTTGATGACTTCTTGGGTCACTCTTAGGTGATAGAAAGCTCTATAGTCACTTTAACTCAGTCACTTTAATTCAAGTCATAGTTAAAACTGCCTATTCCCAGATAGTAATAAAAACATTGAACTCTTATGAGAGAGAAAGCTTCTTTTGTCTTTAGCAGGTTGGCTTCCTTACTTCTGGGAAGTATGTGGTCTGTTTCCATCTCTTTTTTACCTCCTCCTCCTTCACCTGTTGCCATCGTGGGCCCATTTGAGATTGGATTTCAAGGATAGAGCAGAAAGGGAGCTCAGGAAGGGATCTACTTGATTGGAACAGTTGAAAGCTCAGTTCGGGATCCCTGGGACTGGCTGAGATTTAAAGCTGATTTCTTTCTCCTATGGACACTTTCATGAGCTCTTTATAAGCTCTTCTGTTGAAATTCTCAGACTGTAAGTCCATGATATAGGCAATGAATTTAATTCTTCCAGCTCTTGATGGTTACTTTTATGGGTCAACTTGACTGGGACATGGGAATGCCCAGATATTTGGGTAAACATCATTCTGGTTGTGTCAGTGAGGGTTTTCTAAATGAGATTAACATTTGAATTGGTAGACTGAGTAAAGTGGATTGCCCTCTTCAAATGGTTCATGAAGCAGGCTCTAATCTAGTGAAGTCCTAAACAGAATAAGAAGACTGAGAGTTCTCTTTCTGCTTGACTGTTTTCAAGCTAGGATATCAGCCTTCTGCCATCAGACTCAGACTGGAACTTACACCATTGCTCTCCTGGGTCTCTAGTTTGCCAAGTATAGATCCTGGGACTTCTTAGTTTCCATAATCACATGAGCCAATTGCTTATTATCTATCAATCCGTCCATCTCTAACTCCCAGATTAATACAAATTTTGGTACTGAGAGTGGTTCTAGAAGAACAGAATTTTAAGGATGAATTTTCTGAATTGGTTTGGGGGTTTCTGGAATTGGTTCTCTAATCTAATTAAATTTAAATGTGCTAATGACTCTTATTTCTTATAGTAAAGAGGACACTGATAATCCATGGCATGATTTGGCAATAGAGGTGTGCAAAATATCATAATTGGATATTCTTAATCAACCACTAATAAGCAAGGAATTGAGTAAGTGTGTGTTTAATATTTTCTAACATATTTGAAAAATAACAAATCTAATGAGGTTGGCTGGTTACCTCTAATGTTGCCGGACAAAGTGTCAAAAGAAAAGGATGAGCTCAGGGATTTGAATTCCCAGCTCAAATGCCACATAAATCACCTGAAAGCTTCTATGTGTGCCCTGAAGGAGGTTCTTATCTACTATAGCTGAAGAGTTGAAATTGCTGAAAATCAAGTGCAGAATCTTACCCTGCAATTGGCTGAATTATCATGTAAATTGAACACCTAGCCTTGCAGGGTATTAAAGTAAGGGCATAGATTGGGAAAGAATGGGATCCTGTAGGTTGAATTGGAGGTGTGGAGGAAGTTTCTGGTAAAGCTGGGGACCTTGAGCCCCCAAATGTTGATGAATCTTTTTTGACCGTGGAAGAAGCCTCCCTACTCCCAGTAGAAGCTGCCTTCCCAACCCCAGTGGTAGTGATTCCCTACCGAGAGAATTAACTCTGCATTAGCTGAGGAAGCTGTAATTTTCTCCTCCTCCCACCCCCACCAGGCAGTTGCCATACAAGACAAAGGTGAGTTTCCTTAGGTCCCACAGCCACCTCCCATCTTTGCTTTTAGACCTATAACTAGACTCGAATCCCAGTAGTCCCTAAAGGTGAGGTACCAAGTGTTACCCATGAAGAGATACCACCATTACACTACAGTTGTAGGGCATATTGAGAGATCTTTTCCAAGGTGGAAAGATAAAATTGTTGCATCTGGTCTCTCTTACAACAAAAAATGTGGCATAATACCTAGTGGGCGTCTTTGGATTTTGCAGGCAACACATTCCTCATTTGGGTGGGTCACTCTAGCCCATTTACAGGGGCCCAAAAAGCTGCTAGTCATGAGTGGGCCCCAGACTAGAGACAGCTCTGCATCAGGTCCAGGTTGCTGGGCAAACTGCTCCACTGTTTGGGCCATCTGCTTCTGCACATCCAGTGGGGCTTAAACCATCAGTGGCAGGTAGAGATGTTTAAAACTTCTGATCTGCCCCCGTAGGTGAATTATAGTACAGGTCCTTAGGATTTTGGAGCAAAGTTCTGGCATCTTTAGTAGATAACTACAGTCCTTTTGAGAAACAGCTCTTGACCTGCTGGGCCTTAATAGAGATTAAATGCCTTTTTTTTTTTTTTTTTTTTTGAGATTAAATGCTTAGCTATAGGCAACAATATTACCACATGGCTGAGCTGCCTTTCATGAACTGGGTGTTATCTGACATACCAAGCCATAAAGTTGGACACAACAGTGCTCCATCATCAAATGGAGGTGGTGTAGATATATGTGATTGGGCCCGAGCAGGCCCAGAAGGCACAAGTAAGTTATATGAGGAAATAGCCCAAATAGCCCATGATCCCCACTCTTGCTACATTGACTTCTTCCTTTCAGCCTGCACCTTTGGCCCCATGGGGAGTTTCCTAAGATCAGATGAAGAGAAGACTTGGGCCTGGTCTATAATTATACTGGCACTCTCCAAAAGTGGACAGCTGTAGCACTATAGCTCGTCTCTGGGACATCCCTGATGGACAGTGGTGAAGGGAAACTCTCCCAGGGGGCAGAACTTTGAGCAGTGTGCCTGGTGGTTCACTTTCCTTGGAAAGGAGGAATGGCCAGATATGCAATTATATGCTGGTTCATGGGCTTTGGCCAATGGTTTGGTTGGATGGCTAGGGACTTGGATGGAACATGATTGAAAAATTGGTGACAAAAAATTTGGGGAAGAGATGTGTGGATCTATGTTTCTTACTTTTGAATGAAGATATTTGTATCCTGTTGAATGCTCACCAAATGATGACTTTAGAAGAGGAGGATTTTAATTAATTAATTAATTATTATTATTATTTCCCAAATACTTTTATTTTTTCAGTGTTCCAAGATTAATTGTTTATGCACCACACCCAGTGCTCCATGCAATACGTGCCCTGCTCAATACCCACCACCAGGCTTACCTAACCCCCTACCCCTACCCCTCCAAAACCCTCAGTTTGTTGCTCAGAGTCCACAGTCTCTCATGGCTCATCTCCCACTCCGATTTCCCCACATACACCCTTCCTTTCCTTCTCCCAATGTCCTCCATGTTTTTCTTTATGCTTCACATGTGAGACCATAAGATAATTGACTCTCTCCACTTGACTTAATTCACTCTGCATAATCTCTTCCAGTCCCGTCCATGTTGATACAAAAGTTGGCTATTCATCCTTTCTGATGGAGGCATAATATTCCATTGCATATATGGACCATATCTTCTTTATCCATTCATCCACTGAAGGGCATCTTGGTTCTTTCCACAGTTTGATGATTGTGGCCATTGCTGCTATGAACATTGGGGCACATGTGGCCCTTCTTTGTATTGCATCTACTTCTTTGGGGTAAATATCCAGTAGTGCAATTGCAGGGTCATAGGGTAGCTCTATTTTTAATTTCTTGAGGAATCTCCACACTGTTTTCCAAAGCGGCTGCACCAACTTGCATTCCCACCAACAGTGTAAGAGGGTTCCCCTTTCTCCACATCCTCTCCAGCACTTGTTGTTTACTGTCTTGTTGATTTTGGTGTAAGGTGGTATCTCAGTGTGGTTTTGATTTGAATCTCCCTGATGGCTAAAGATGATGAGCATTTTTTCAGGTGTCTCTTAGTCATTTGTATGTCAAGAAGAGGAGAATTTTAATAATCAAGTTAATAGGATGATCCAGTAGGTGGATTCCATTTAGCCTCTTTCCCCAGTCATTTCTGTCATCATTCAGTCGACTCATGTATGAGGTGGCATGGTGGCAGGGATAGAGGTTATGCATAGACTCAGTAACATGGATTTCTCTCACCAAGGCCAACCTTGCTGTAGCCACTGCTGGTGCTCAATCTTCCAGCAGAAACCAACACTGAATCCCCATATAGCACTATTCCTTGGGGTGATTAGCTTATGACCTGGTGGCAGGTTGATTACATCAGATCACTTCCATCATGGAAGGGGCAGAGCTTTTTTCTTACTGGAACAGAGTCTTATTCTGCTTATGGATTCGCCATAAGCTCTGTATACAGAGCTTCTGCCAAGACCACCACCCATGTACCTACCGAATGCCTTATCCACTATCATGGTATTCCATATTGTATTGCTGCTGCTGCTGCTGCTTCTTTTTTAAAGATTTTATTTGCTTATTTATTTGAGGCAGAGAGTGAGAGAGAGAGAGGAGGATCAGAGGAGAGAGAGAGAGAGAGAGAGAGAGAGAGAGAATCTCAAGCAGACTCTGTGCTGAGTGAGGAGCCTGACTCAGGAATCCATCTCACTTCCCTGAGATCATGACCTGGGCTGAAATTAAGAGTCAGACACTTAACAGACTGAGTCACCCAGGTGCCCCCAGAATTGCTTCTGATCAAGGAACTTTATAGCAAAAGAAGTGCTGCAATGAATCCATGCTTATGTGGAATTCATTGATCATGTTCTGCACCATCTCAGAACACATGGCTTGATGGAACTATGGAATGGTCTTTTGAAGACTCAATTATGATACCAGCTAGATGGCAATACCTTTGCAGGACTAGGGCAAGGCTATTCATAAGACTATTTATGCTTTGAATCAGGCTCCGATATAACATATATAACCCTTTTTCCCAAGCCAAGATTCATGGGCCCAAGAATCAAGAGGTGGAAATGGGAATGGCACAACTCATTATTACCTCTAGTGACCCACTAGCAAAATTTTTGGGCTTCCTGTTCTCATGACCTTATGCTCTTTTGGCCTAGAGGTCTTAGTTACAGAGGGAGGAAAGCCTCCACCAGAGACACAATTCCATTGAACTGGAAGTTAAGACTACTGTGTGGCTACTTTATAGTCCTCATATCTCTGAATCAATAGAGAAAGGAGTGACTGTTCTGGCTGGGGTGATTGATCTTGACCACCCAGGGAAACTAGACTTCTACTCCACAGTGAAGGTAACAAAGTATATGGAATACAGGAGATCCCTTAGGGTGACTCCTACTATTACCATGTGCTGTGATGAAGCTCAGTGGAAAATCACAACAGTCCAACCCAGGCAGGACCACTAATGGCCCAGACCTTTCAGAATGAGGGTTTCAGTCACCTCAGCAGGTAAAGAACCAGCTGAGGTGCTTGTTGAAGGCAAAGGAGACAGGTAGCGGAAGAAGATGGTTATAAATACCACATGACTAGATACAGAAATGAGTAGTCTGTCACAATTATTCCTCCTTATTGTTATGAATATGTTTATAGGTCTTTGTGAATTTATAAAACAAATACCTTTGTTTTCTTCCCTCTCTTATTCCATTATCATGCAACTTAAGATATATCGACTTTATATCATAATATTTAAGCATTGTTAACTTTACCTCGTAGTATTTAAGTTACGGGATATCAGCGGTAAACAGTACTCAAGGACTTTATCTCCTCTTCTGGGGAAAGAGTTAGTACAATTTTAATTGTATGCAGGATAGTTATATCATGTTGGGTCACATTATGACTTTGTTAATTATCTTATTTGGAGATAAAGCATGTTTTTTTTTTTTTTAAACATTTTATTTATTTATTTGACTGGGAGAGAGAGATCACAGGTAGGCAGAGAGGCAGGCAGAGAGAGAGGGGGAAGCAGTTTCCCCGCTGAGCAGAAAGCCCGATGCGGGGCTCGATCCCAGGACCCTGAGATCCTGACCTGAGCCGAAGGCAGAGGCTTTAACCCACTGAGCCACCCAGGCGCCCCAATAAAGCGTGTTTTAAGGAGACGCGTATGAATGCCAAATTGACAGGGAGTGGGCTTGTGATCATTAATTTTGTGTCAACATGATTGGGCCATGGGGTACCCAGATATTTGGATAAACATTATTCTGGGTGTGTTTGTGAAGGTGTTTCATCTCCATCTAGAGAAGGCAGATTGCCCTCTCCAGAGTATGTGAGCCTCATCTAATCCACTGAAGGCCTGAATAGAATAAGGGGGCACCTGGGTGGCTCAGTTGGTTAAGCCACTACCCTCGGCTCAGGTCATGATCCTGGAGTCCCGGGATCGAGTCCCACATCAGGCTCCCAGCCCAAAGGGGAGTCTGCTTCTCCCTCTGACCTTTTCCCCTCTCATGCTCTTTCTCTCTCTCTCTCAAGTAAATAAACAAAATCTTTTAAAAAAATGACCTCTTTTTTAAAAAAAAGAAGGCTAAGTAAGGAAGAATTCTGTCTTCACTGGTCTTCAAGTGGTGATCTCAGTCTCTTCCTGCCTTCAGACTGGGATTCAGACTGCAACTTACATCACTGCTCTCCTGCCAACAGCGGATCTTGGGACTTTTCATCCTCCATAATCATGTGAATGGATTTCCTTATCTATCTATCTATCTCTCTGTCTACTTACCTATCAATCAATCATTCTAGCTCTGTTTCTCTGGAGAACCCAAACTAGTACCTAGCTGCACTTTCCTCCTTAGCATCTAGTCTTCCCAGATGTTGCTATTACTCTGCATTCCCAGGCCCTTTGGTGTCCAGAGTGAGCCAGGCACCTACTTACTTTGTTCCCTAACAGCAGGGAGCACATTTCAGGCTCTCTGCATGGGACCCTAAAGTTGTTTAGAAGAGTTTAGAGATAAATTGCCCTCACTTCACCTTTCCCCAGCAGTGAAACTCAGAGCACTCCAACAGCTCTCCAGAGACATCCTCCTCACAAATCCTTTGAAATGTCCAACAATTCAACCCTTTTTATAGCCTCTCAATGGTTGACAGTTATAATACTTGGATATTACTTTTAAATTTAACATCATGTTACATATTGAAGAGGAAAAGAGGGAATAGCATCTTTACTATGAGACCTAGAGATTATTAAATAGGAACAGGGGGTTAGATATCACATATCAGGTTGTTATAGAACTCTTGAGATAAAGTTTGGGGACTCAGGAGCTGAGGAGTCAGTGATAAACCTTCATTTGGAGAGTTGGGGAACAGACACCTTCCCTTTAAAATGTGATATGAGATAGGCCTCTAAATCTAAGGGCCGAGGTAAGGAAAGAAAACTTATTCATTGACTAAGTTTAAATATAAAATGCCTGGATTCATCCTGGACAGACCATGATTCTATTTTCTGCCATTGGGAGGAAAGGAAACTCCAAATAAGGTAAAATTGAATTATGTAACAAAAATAAAAAAAAGTCATATGTATACTGTATGTACACACACACACACACACACACACACACACACACGTAACATACTTGTGTATGACTTGTTATATATATTGTTACATACATATTGTTATATATATGTATATGGCCTTATTAGGTTCTGTTCTTTTTTCTTTTATTTATTTATTTTTAAAAGATTTTATTTACTTATTTGACACAGAGAGAGAGAAAGAGCCCAAGCAGGGGGAGCTGCAGTGAGAGAGGGAGAAGCAGGCTCCTTGCAGAGCTCAGAGCTCCGAAGTGGGGCTCCATCCCAGGACTGTGGAATTATGACCCCCCTGAAAGGCAGACGCTTAACGGACTGAACCACCCAGGCGCCCCTCTTTTTAAAATTCCAGACACTGCTGCAATGACTATCTTTGCACATTTGTGTGAGTGTATGTAGGACAGATTCCCAAGTAGGAGGGATATGCAATGTAAAGTTGGATTCCACTTACGTGCTTGATTCCATTCCTCCATTTCTCTTTCACGATGACCTGGCTTTATCCTGAGATGGGATATGAGAGTTATGGCTTCAATTTCTCCCTCCCCTTGCCAAGTTAAGATATTTAAACATGACGTGTGGGTTTGTCTATCACCAAAGAGGTGTTGAAAGTGAGTATTTGTTTCTCATTCAGTCCTCTTCCTGGATATTAGTATCTAGACCAGCGGCATTGTTCTGCTTTCCAAGAGGCTTCCCGAGCAACCTGCCAGAGCGCCTGTCGTTCCCAGAGAGGCCACTAGGTGTCAATGTAGGTCTTGGTTGCCGCCAATTCTCGGCTGCTGTTAATTTCGTTCTGTCTCAGTGGAGCCTCAGCGTCCTCACCCGCAAAATAACAAATGTCGGTGGAGCAGGGCACTTTCCTCGGGAAGGACTCCAGGGAGCTCAGGAGTTTGCATGCGAAGCCGAGGGAGTGAGGGGCTCTGATAATGATATTCAGCGCCTAACGGAGTTGCTCACAGGCAGAGCCGGGGTCTCTCCCAGCTTTGATATATGAGATTATTATGGAGAGGTAATGCAGACCCGAGTGGTGCTGTGCGCTGGATTGCGATGTGGATTCCTGTGTGAATTGTGAGGCCTGGCGCAGCAGAGATGGTCGCTTCACGGCGGGCTGGGGAGAGAGAGGTGCCTTGGGGTCTGCCAGGGACCTAAGACTGCCATGGAGGGCCAGAAATTCTCTCAGTTCATTCTCAGCAGCTAGGGACTGGGCCTCTCCCCCAGGTGCAAGGGAGCATTTCACCTCAGTCCTGAGGCAAGTCAGTGGGGCAGAGGGACTGCCAAGTGGTTGCTCCCCTGGACTCCAGAATTTTGACTGAATCAGTATTTAAGTTACGTAGGGTAGCTCTTCAATCTAGGACTTTATGCAGCGATTAAGAGTAAATGGAGGAGTGGGCTGGCATTCTGGAATGTGGTCTCAGTAGAGGTTCTCTGCAGTTGACCTCTAAGGACAGAGGGTGCAGGGCTGGTAGGAAGCTCTTGAGGGAACTGGTAGATCCCCCTCTCCCACCCCAAGGGTTACCAATAAAATAGCCTTACTTCTCTCTTCCAGCATGTGCCAAGCCTCTTTCATGGTCCACTCTATTTAGACTGAAATGTTGATTTTTGTTTTGTTTTGTTTTAAGATTCTTATGTTCGAGTCTGATTACCATCCTGAAATAACAATTCTATCCTCTTGCTTTAATGTTTCTACCTACCCTGTGAATCCATCTTCCTTCTGAGCTCTGCAGACCTAGGGGTCTCCAGCAGAGGCATGCCCTCAAAAGTCCATACACCCTGTTACTCCAGGGCATTGATTACTATATACCTTATATCCCTATGGGGCCTCAGCATCCTCCTCCCAAATATAAAATATTATATTACATAAAGCCTTAATTTGCATAAAAAGAAGGGTACCCCCCAAGGGCCCCAAGGTGACTTGCTCTCCTTATCCAATGGACTAAGGGGCAGCTGGTATAATTTGTTCAATTTTGAACTCACTTTCAACCTAGTTACTTTTATTGTTGACAGAAAGCTCCTTTGTATCTGTAGATACTCAAAGTAAATCTGTAAATATTGACTCGTTGTTGATTTTTATGGATAAGCACATAGGCAATTATCCTAGTTTCAAATGAGTGAATGCAGGGTTCTTGCTTCAGGATGGTGTGGAATGAATTGTTGTAGCCTCACAGGAGGGGTGAGTGGAGGGGCTGCTCACTCCCATTCTCTCATTCTTTTGCTCTCTCTCATTCCTTGGCCTCTCCCCCTGAATGAGCAATCAGCCCATTTCTGGTATCTGGATGTTGGGTACCTTGCCCTGCTTAGTGTTCTTTCTGCTACAAAAGGGACATTTTAAATTACATTGGGTAGAGTCTTCCTCTTGGGTCCAGGACAAAACACAGGTACCACGGCACTTTCTATGTAGCAGACAGCATCAAATATGTCTCTAGGTGCTAGCAGTTGAGGGTAAGGAAGAGGGTGTAGGGGAGGGTTGGGGTAGGGATATTGGCAAGCAGTCAGTTGGGTCATGGTATCACCAAAGAGGTGAGGGGGTTAGAGTGTGCTGGGAATACATGAGTTCGAGGCTAGAGAGAATTCTGGTGGTCTGGATCAAGCTCTGGAAAATATCTAGGCCTCTTTCCTAGCATTCAGTCCTGTCTAGGACTTGTAAACTGATGTCCATTTGGAGAGTCTGAATTCCAGAAGGGCAGTGCTGGCCATTAGGGCAAAAGCATACGTCAGCCGGGAGAGAGGTACACAGAAATGGTGAAAGAAATCCTGGAGGATCTGTGTGGAGCATTGAGAGTGTCCCTTCCACGTGTCCTCCCTCAGCCCTTGTGCATGTTGTTTGAAACTGGAGCCATCGGTGTCCACCTCTTGGGCAAGTGATGAACAAAACTCTCAGCCAGACTACACTGAGAATTTACTTTCTCTTTGGAGGCCCCACTCTCTAATCTCTACTCATGTCCTCAGACCTCACCTTTCGGAGCTTCTATGCCTCATGGAAGATCCCTTCCTCTTATTATCAACTTCAGTCTGGGATTTGGGCTTTTCTTGGGGATGATGTCTCAGCTAGAGCTTCAGTGGGATCCCCAGCTAGCACCTCAGCTGCTCCCTGCTGAGGAAGGAAGCCCAGAGATGTATACATAGGACACTCTGTAGTGATGGTGAACCTGGTCCTTCAGCATTGGACACATACAGCCAGCATGGAGGATGTCAGTGGGCATTTAGTCCACTCTGGGCCTCTCATAGACAGGGACATGGAGACCCAGAGACATGGTTACTCTTAATTCACTGGGGCTTCTTCAGCCCCATGGGCTCCTGGCCCTGGCTGCTTTGGGTGGTTTCATCACTATTATCATTCAAGTGTCTGCCTTCCTGGGCCCAGGAAATGAGGAAATGTGCTATTGTCTTATCACTGCCTGAACATCCTCAAACAGTTTCCCACAACTCTGAACCCACCCCCCCATGCCCCAGCAGGTCAGGGTCTTCAGAGGAGGGTCAGGAGTTCCCTAACAATGCAGCTGGGATTCACTCTGCTGCACAGTTGTCTTCTATTGGAACAAACATCAGGTTGAACTGCCTCAGTTTCCTTGGACTGATCAGTTCTTGGATATTAAAGAAGAAATAGCCCAGATTCACACTGGGCCCCCACATCTCCTCCATTCTCTCAGCTAAGGGTACATTACCAGGGGCACCTGGGTGGCTCAGTTGGTTTAAGCAGCCAACTCTTGGTTTCAGCGCAGGTCATGATCCTGGGGTCCTAGGATTGAGACTCACATGGGGTTCTGTGTTCAGTGGGGAGTGTGCTTGAGAATTCCCTCCCTCTGCCCCTCCCCCACTCGCTCACACACACACGTGCACATGCTCACTCTCTGTCTCTCAAATAAAGCTTAAAAAAAATAAAGTACATTATGAAATCCTCTTGTTTTGGCAGTGGAGGAGGAAATTACTCTGTACATTTTAAAATAGTAATGAGCAGGTAGAATCATGACAGGTAGCATTTAATAATTTCCTTCAACTCGGCCATAATGCCCTCAAGTACCTGCTGAAGCACGCTAAACTATGGAAAAGTCCATTCTGAAAACCACACAAATTTGATTAATTCATGTTTGATGTTCCAGTTTTATTCATTGGGGATAATATGTGGTATGGGTTGAATCTGTAGCAAAAAAAATTTTTTTCTTTTTTAAAAATAACAAATGACATCCTGTGGTCTCTTTTCCTCATTTATTTATTTATTTTTACCACAAGTACAATGCACACCAATAAAAAAGATGTATGTCGCATGTATCCGTGATAATAGCCATGGCAAAGGCAGTCTGAGGCATATTAACAAGAGACTTATCTATGGAGTAGCACCTTATGTAAGATGCATTTTCCTCTAGAGCCAAGCAGCAAAGAATCCACCTACACGAGCAGATAAGTGGCCCCTGGGCCCACGTGCAGCCCAGCGCCAGGCCCACGGCAGGGGGAGTTTTCTCACCTACATAATTGACACAAGGGTACGATTTCTTCCATTTAGCACAACAGAAGCTAACATGTAAATTGGCACTCGATGCTCTGCAGTCTGGCTATACTAATGTCACCTATGGAGTCCAAGATAATGTCAGTGACATCTTTCTTTTCTCTAGGGAAGAAGTGTGCTTTCTGCCAACGTCCATCTGACAAGCATGGATAAACGGTTGCATGGCAAGTGGAGACAGTATATTTCAGGTTTTCTTGAACTGAGTCATTCAAGAGGTTTTTTATAATCACCCTCCCACTCCACTAAAGAAAGATATAGGGCTAAATAATGATTGAAGCTGATGTGATAACCTTAAGTCCTTTCTTTCCTGGTGGCCAGGGGCTCAATGAACTGTGGTAAACAAATGGATCATCCAGGAAAACCAGCGACTTTCATCCATGCAACTCTGTGGGCCCTAGGGGTGTGGCATGGTTAGTGACGTCACACTGTTCATCTCCAGTCTCCCTGTCTAATCAGAGCCGCCTCTTCAGCCCCATGTCCTATATCACGTTCAGCAGACCAGCAGCACCAGCCTGTGGATTGGCTCTTCGTTCTAACATGCATCCCATCCCTCAATGAGTGTTGATGGGACCTGGGCATAGGAGGGACCTGCTGTCTCCCCCTCCCACTTCAGTTCTCCACTTCCTGGCCTTCCCCGGCTTCTCCGTCTTTTCTACACTTGCTGTCTCTAGCAGCCCTGCATCGCTCACTTTCCAGATCCCTCATGAAACCATCCTGCCTTGTCTCCAACCCAACTATCTCCACTGTTTGCTTTCTTGTTCCTTATCCAGGCCCCAGGCCTTTTCATAAGAGTCAAGGAGGTTAAGTCAACATCTCACCTTAGCTGGATATGCTAAGGCCCATATGGAACTTTTCTTCCTCTTGGGACCCCTTCATGAGCATTTCCATGGAGCTGCCTTTGAGCCTGGACATCCCAAGGCTTGGTCTGTTTCTGCTTCCCCATGACTCAAAGGGGTCTTTGCCTCCAACTTTCATACCTCAGTGACTCTGTCTTTCCTTGTCTTCCTTTGGCCTGATTCTCCCTCAGCTTATATTCCTTTCTTCATTTTCATTGCTGGATTTTTCTGAGTGAGCAGCATTTCTGCCTCCTTTTCTCTACCGCTTGCACACCTCTAGTCTCTTCACATTTAATTTCCTCTCCTGCCACTTTGTGAAGACCTGTATTTTGAAGGATAGAGATGAAGCTATGTCTAGATTCAGGGGCTTTTCCTCAGACTAGTGGCAGCGTTTGTCCTCTGTGACCATCATATCCTTCATCTGGTAGACAGAATAATGACAATAATGATCTTCCTAATCTCTGGAACCTGTGAATATGTTAGTTTACATGGCAAAAAGGACTTTGTAGATGTGATTACGTTAAGGATCTGGAGATGGGGAGATAATCCTGGGTTATCTGGGTGGTCCCAATGTAACCACAAGGCTTCTTATAAGGAAAAGAGGGAGCCGTGAGAGTCCGGTTTAGGGAAGGGACTGAAATGATGGAAAAAGAGGCCAGAGTAATGCCAGGTCATGGGCCAAGGAATGCTGGCAGCCTCCAGAAGCTAGAAATGGCAAGGGATGAAGTTGTCTGTAGAGCCTTCAAAAGGAACACAGCTCTGCCAATATCTTAATTTTAGCCCCATGAGACTCCTTTCAGACTTTTGACCTCTAGGACTGTGAGAGAATAAATTTGCATTGTTTTAAGCCGCTAAGTTTGTGGTAATTTGTTATAGCAGTAATAAAAACCCAATGTACCTCTCAAGACTCTCTTCTTCCTATATGGAAACATCTTCTTCTGCTGGTTCTTTTGAGTCTATCCCCTCCAAAATGGTAGAGCTGTGAGCCTCAACCATCTTCTCTCACTGTGCATTTAGCATTTTCACAATGAATATTTGAAGAATTAGTCTCTGTTTAATGATACCACTGTATTTGGCACATTTGAGGATAATTGTCTCACTAACACACTCTTAGAGAATCTTCCTCCACCCATAGTCCCTGCTACATAGATAGCAGGCCATCTGGCCCTGCCCCAGTCATAGCTGATTGACACAGGGATGTGCACCTCATCTAAGGGGAGCTCATTGCTAAGCTTGCCTGGAACACAAAAGGTAAGTTGGGCTGTTCAGATGCCACTCAGGTGAATCTAAGTGATACCAAGGAAGTTTTCAGTTCATGGTAGTCACTGGAAACAGAAAGACTGTGGCAGAGTTGTGTCTGGGGTGGCAATTAAAAGGCTAGATGAAGTTTGGGAAAAAGAGCAACTTAGAGGTAGCTGATTAGAGGACAGGAAGGGAATGGAGGTAGAGAGGTTGAGGAGCCACTAATGGGAAAGGAGGTGAGAATGTGTCTTGGAGTGGCCTTGGTTTCTCCTTCCCTTTTCTGCATTTCTCTGAGATGCTTTGTATCCTCATAAAAATCCTTTTCTTGAGCTAGTTTAAATGGACTTCTGTTCCTTGCAACTAGAATGATTTGCATTTATCTAGTTGCTCAAGCCAGAAAGCTGGGGGTCTGCTTTGACTCTCCTTGCCTTTTCTTTATCTCTCCCTCCCTCCTTCCCTCTCTCTCTCTCTCCTTCCTTCCTTCCTTCCTTCCTCCCTCCCTCCCTCCCTCCCTCCCTCCCTCCCTCCCTTCCTTCCTTCCTTCCTTCCCTCTCTCCCTCCCTCCCTCCCTTCTTTTCTTCCCTCTCTCTCTCTTTCTCTTTTGGATTTATTTGTTGAGAGAATGAGAGAAAGAGAGCCTGAGCAAGCATGGGGAGGGGCAGAGGGAGAGAGAATACCGAAGTAGGCTCCCTGCTGAGGGATACCAATATTTAAGGACTGGAAGAAGAATCTTCAAAGAAGGATGAAAGGAGCAGTCAGAGAAGTAGGAGGAAAACTAGAAATGCATCCTGAAACATCCCTGAAGTGAAGTGGTTAGAAGCCTTAAATGTCATCAGACCTTAAACCAAATTACTTTTGTTTCGATGTCAGGAGCGCTCTGGATGATGAGAAAGCAAATAGCTTTTTGTAAATCTAGTAACTCAAGACTGGGTGCTTAAAGAAGAGCATTTGGGTACAGGAATACATAAGCCATCCTCTGGTGGAAGCCAAGGAAACTAATTTGTTAACATCAACTAGAAAATACATATAAAGACAGGAAATGAATGATGAAGGATTTCAACTAGGTCTGACCTTGAGCTCCTCAAGGTCAAGGCGTGTGTCTTCACCAACTTATTTGTAGTGCCACTTGAGCTCCTGGCATTCATTCCTTCATTATTCCCACAAATTGTACATTTAGGTGTGAGGAACGTAGTAGGAATTCAGTTGGGCAAATTCAGCTGTTTTTACATCATGTTCTGAAAATTGTGCATTTTAAAAAACTCCAGATTTTCCTGGCTGACAAGTTTAGCTCCAGAATGCATGAGAGGAAGAGTAAAGAGTTTAGAAGTAAAGATAGTTTCAAATTGCCAATGAAGGAATCCAGATTTTGAGCAAGTATTGAATTTTGTGATAATGAAAATAGTTCATGAAACATATTGTTGTTGGACGGATCCATACAACTAAGCTTTTAGTACAGAGATACCCCTCACTAAAAATTTTAAAGATAAAGTCCTCTCTGACATTAGGTGGGATGTGTCCCTGAATGAAGGGGGTGCCCTGAATTTTCCAGGTCACAGTGGTCCAGACGGATTCCATTGTTTCACCAAATGAGATTCAACATTGGACCCCAGACCTTCGATGGTGGAATATGAACTCCCTCCTTCAGTGACTCACTTTGGAAAAAAGAGAAGAGGAACAATAATAAAATGTGCTCTTGTGAAGATTCTGGGAACATAAGGACAGAAACCTTGTGGGCAGCACATTTAGGTTGGATTGAAAACACACCAGAATGATTCTGTGTCCATAGGAAGCCCTCCAGGGTGGCCACAGCCTGGCTTTGTGAGAGCTTATTAGGATGCAACACAGTCCTGCAGTCTTGTTCCTGGAGCTTGTCTCACCTCTGTCCTTTCAACTCTGCCTAGGCCCATTCCTAAGTGTGAAAGTTCCGATTGTTATCTTGGTTACAGAATCCCATTCCTTGTCTGTTTTCTTTTGCCCTTATCCTCACATTTCTTTGAATGTCCTTTCATGGGACGCCTTGATCTGCTCCCAAAGAAATGCAATTATCAGAAATCAACCTCTCTCACCCATTTCTGCCCTAAGCAGCTTTTGCCCACTGGTGAATTTCACATTGTACTGAGAAAGTCAGCAACTAATACTAATAACAATAAAATATGTTTGTATTTTTTAGATGACTTTTTCCACTGGGGACTCCCTGGTGAGAGTCAGGCGTTGAGCAGAGTGAGTGTGTATATGAGCTGGAAATAGAGAGCAAGAAAGAGACCTGGCCGGCTGAAGCCTTTCCTTGACAGCTAATTTCCATTTTTTGGTATCAAGGGGTCTGTGCCAGTAATTGGCATGCAGATTGTGTCTGATGGGCCTGTTATACAGAATAAAGGAATCTGCTAGTTAGAATAAGCCAACCCCAGGCTGATGGATGGGGCATAAGGAGGTCATTGCAAAAGAGAAATTGTGTTTGTGTGTGTGTGCGTGTGTGTGTGTGTGTGTGTGTGTCCCTGTGTGTGCGTGTGTTTCACAAGAATTTCTACCCCCTCCCTTCTCCCTCTTTATCCAGCAAACTCTAATCTTTCATATTGCATTGAGACAAATGTTGCTCCATTTCTGTGCCTCTCTCTGTTTTTCCCTTGAAGGGATATTTGATGGAACCCACTCCAGGTTTTAATAAAACGTGGGGGCAAAGGAGAAATTAAAGCAGTGTCATGGTTTGTTAGCAGCCTAGGATCTTCCAGGATGGGCCCAGGCTACAAATTATACTCTGGAATTAATTGGCAGAAGGTAGTTCTCCTGTCCATCATTCTTAATCCAAAGACGTGGTGGAAGCAGCTATGGGCTATCAACAGGAAAATGTGGGCTGCTATCCATTTCCCTTTTGCTTTGTCTAAGTCGTTAGTCTGATTAGGCAGCTGTTTTCTTGACCCTTACCCCATGCCTTGGTTAGGCAGGAGTTGTGCTATTTGCTCTGAACTTTTAGCTTAGCCAGGCAATTCTAGGCACCCTCCTAAGCTGGGTGCCTCCAGTTCAGGGACCCACTGGGAATTTAATGGGGTCCAGAGCTGGGCTTCCCATAGCCTTGGGAAGCTGAAGAGAATTTAGTGTCCTTTTCAAAAGTTCTTATGTTTTCCAAACACCATAGAGTTAACTCTTATTAATATGATCTATGTATGTTAAATAGACTACCATGTTTAGGGTAAGATTTAGAGAAACACAAAAAAAAAATAGGAAGAGTTAACTTGGTTCTGTTTACCCATCCCTGGTTCCTCGCCCCCAGATCGGAATAGATGATATTGACTCTTGCTTGCTTTGTCTGGCATGTATCAGAACATTGGTCTATAGCATTTAGACAGCTTGGGAAGTTTCGTGCTGTCAGCCAGGGCTTAGCTTTCCCTAAGAGCTCAGATTTTCTCTTTGTCTAAGAGAGAAAATAACTCTATGCTCCGTAGGCCCGAGTTCGTCTTCCCTAGCACGAAAGAGAAGCACTCCTCTATGTAGACCTCAGAAATCCTTGGGATGGACCTTTCCCAATTAGAAAGGAGTAATTTTCTAATGTCTGGCTCCCTTCTGTCTGAGTATAAAACTTAAGTTTATCACATTTGTTGAATGAATTTTTAAACTCCTATTTATAGTATTTGTGGTTTTCCTTACAGTGTTTGGGTCTTGTCTCTGGCAGTGCTTTTGACAATAAGGTGTGTGAGGCTTTTAAAAGGACTTTTCTCAAAAAATTAAATAAAGACTTTTCTTTAGAAAACACATCCAAACAGGACCCTGTAATATTTTAAAAAAGAAACAGATGAGTCCTTTATAGGAAATTCTTTGCTCTCTTATTTTTTATTAGATAAATTCAGTCGTGTCACTGAGCAGACATCAGCAAGGGTTCTAAAATTCTTCCTTTGTCTGCTGAGCTGATTCAGAATGGTGCCGTGGGGCTCTCTCTTTGGGCCATGTCTTCCCTGGAGGCTGTCTTAGCAGGCGAATGCCCAAGAAACACTTCAGAGAGTCAAAGGCATTTCTGACCCAGTCCTACCCTTCTGCTTGGCTCTGCAAACAGATTTTCTCCCCCTTTGGTAATCTCACTAACCCCTAAAGCCGGGGCCAGTGTCACTTAATTCTTTGTCGCTTCCAACAGCATGGGGCAAAGTGCTCTGTCCAACAGGGGTGCTGGAGAGAAAGTAGAATGAGAAGGGAAGTAGAGGAAGAACAGTGGTTAGAAGCTAAGGAGCAGGAAGGAGAAGCAGGTAAAAATGAAGGCAAAGGAAAGGAGAAGGGAGAAAGAGGGGAGACAGGAGCAGAGAGGGGAGGCAGCTGGGTAGCCACCTCGCAGACCCCTTTCTCTCCATTGAGGCTGTCTGCCTCTCTGCCGCCTACCAGAGGACCCGCTGCTCCAGCACATTGCTGCTGTGCCACCTATGGACCTGCAGGTCAAACAGGAGGCCGTAAATGCCAGTATTTCTTCTAACTCTGTGTAGCCCCCTGCTTAATGCCACCCACCCCCTCGCTGAGGAGAGACCTCCCTGGCCTACTTCTGCCGAGTGTACCAGAGTGGCTTCTGTTGACTGCTGAGGTAGATAGCATTCTCTGTCTCTCCCTCAGACACATCAGCATCTAGGAGTTCTTGCTTTGTAACTGGAAGAGCATGGGGGTTTTTTGGTGGCAGAGATGTAAAGAGGAATAGGAAGAGACTGGATGGGTGGCCTGGTGTCTGCTCAAAGTTCAGCTCAGTGGATTGGGCATGAGGCCCTGTGGGCTGAGAGTGGGGGACCCTGGAAGACACAGAGGTCCTGGCTGGCGCCCGGTTCCTCCAGGTTGCCCAGGTCTGGTGGGGGTGGTGTGGGAATGGAGGTGTTCTAGGAGTTGATGAGCCACCTGTTGAGACCCTGGGTGCTGACAAAGCTGCTTTGCTTTTTATGCTAAGCGAAATAAGTCAGAGAAAGACAATTACCATACGATCTCACTGATATATGGAATTTAAGAAACAAAACAGAGGCTCATAGGGGTGGAGAGGAAAAAATAAAACAAGAGGAAACCAGAGAGGGAGACAGACCATAAGGGAGTCTTAATCATAGGAAACAAACTGAGGGTTGCTGGAGGAGAGGGGGATGAAGGGATGGGCTAACTGGGTGATGGACACTAAAGAGGGCATGTGATATAATGGGCACTGGGTATTATTAAGTACTGGTTATTATTAAATACTGATGATTCACAGACCTGTACCTGTGAAACCAATAATACATTATATGTTAATGTTTAGGGTTTGGGTGGGTCTTGTTTTATGCTCTGTTGATTTTTTGTGTGTTCTTTTTCATTGTCCTGCCTGCCACAACTTTTGGCAACTCTAGAGAGCACCAAGGCTAGGCAATGAAAATTAGGGAAGCCCTTGTGCAAGTTATAAAAAAAGTGCCTTTTCCTTGGGAGAAGAGCCCCATGTGGGGTACAGAATGCAGTGAGTGAAGCACAGGCTGAATTTGAGCTGCACTCCTTCCTTGTCCCAGTGTCTGTACGGAATGAGCTGGAAGGGGTGCTGGTCTCTTCCACTTTCTCACTTGTCGAGGGTACTAGCATTGATTGTTATATGATCACATGCCTTCTTTTCTCCTCCTCCTCCTTCTTAAAGATCCTTTTTATTTATTTGACAGAGAGATCACAAGTAGGCAGAGAGGCAGGCAGAGGAGGAGGGGAAGTAAGCTCCCTGCTGAGCAGAAAGCCCGATGTGGGGCTCAATCCCAGGACCCTGAGATCATGACCTGAGCCGAAGGCAGAGGCTTTAACCCACTGAGCAACCCAGGTGTCCTCACATGCCTCATTTTCAATATTATTTTCTTATTGCTTACTTTGAGTTTTGTTAACTTTTATTAAAAATTATCTTTGTGGGGCGCCTGGGTGGCTCAGTCGTTAAGCGTCTGCCTTCGGCCCAGGTCAGGTCCCAGGGCTCTGGGATCGAGCCCCGCATCGGGCTCTCTGCTCTGCAGGGGGCCTGCTTCTCCTGCTACCATTCCCTCTGCTTGTGTTCCCTCTCTCGCTGTGTTTCTCTCTGTCAAATAAATAAAAATTAAAAAAAAAATTATCTTTGTTTTTCTCCGTAAGTATGTGCTTTTAAAGTGTTGCTCCTTAGGGATATGAATTTGCTACTGTGATAACTACATGGGTGGTCAGGTTTTAACTGAGAAAACTAAATCACTTTGGTTATTGCAACAGAAAGAATTTAATGCAGGAAATTGTTTCAGCAGGAGGTAGAGTTGTTGAGAAGACAAGCCCAGAAATGAGCAATAGCAGGAAGCTCCTCTCACTCCCTGGTTGGAGAGACAGAGGGAGGAGGTGGTGTTACCAGGGACTGCCATCTTGCAGCTGTCAGGTCACAAGCAAGGGAGCCAAAAGCCAACAAGCCAAAGATGGGAACATGGGAAGACAGACATTCTTGGTTCCTTGATGGCATCACTAGGTTGCCAAACCAACTCTATGATCACCTTTCCCCCATTTTCTTGTTAGCAAAAAAGAAATGCCATTATTTGTTTGAATCAGTTAGATTTTCTTTTACTTATAACTGAATACATCTGATGCAATATTTATCCTAGTCTTAAATAACCTGTTGACAGTAATAACTGCATTAGATTAAGTAACTGTATTTACATTCACCCAGCCCTTTTTCTTTCTTTAAATTTTATTTATTTTTGAGAGAGAGAGAGGGAGACAACAACACGAGTGGGAGGGGCAGAGGGAGAAGGAGAGAATCTCAAGCAGACTCCATGCTTGATGTGGGGCTCACCACAAGGCCCCTGAGATCATGACCTGAGCTGAAACCAAGAGTTAGATGCTCGACTGACTGGGCCTCCCAGGTGCCCCTCGCCCAGCACTTTGAAGCTTTAGCTGGTTGGCTGAGGCAGCAGTGACTGCCAGGCCTGGTCGGTGGGCACAGAGGTCACCCCAAGCCATGGGGGCAAATTACAGGTGCTGGTCAGTGATTGGAAGTGGAGCTGGGGATGATGTACCCTAGAATTCAGCTCAGGGGTCTTCCACTGGACACCACCACTGTGTGGTTCATGCAGCAAGCCCAGCCACTGTGTTCCTGCCAGGGGTCCTAGAGGAAGTCATTTCCATTTCCTTCTGGCCAGCAGCAGGCAAGGACTTTCAATAGCCCACAAGCTCCCCTGAGCCTGAAACTCAACAATGCACTCAAAGATCTCTTCTCTTTTGGGTTCTGTGATCTCAGGGCTGAAAAAAATGAAAAATTTTTGATGAAAAAAAGAGATACCTTGAGTCAAGTACCATTTTCTGTCTCTTTACTGATGATTTTCAGTCTGGGTTGGTTTTGCTTGTTTATCTTTAGCAGCAGTGGGAAAATGTAACTTGTAGGGGTGATAGGACAAACATTTAAGGGTCCTTGAGCAGGGGTAGCTTGCTTCTCCTTCTGCCTTCCCACTGCTTTTGCTTGCTTTTTCTCTCTCAAGTAAATAAATAAAATATTAAAAAAGTTCTTGAACAGTGGGTCCATTTTGCCCACCTGGAACATTCAGTTTTGTGGCACATAAACTAGGCTTGAATACTCCACACACTGTTGGAAATTGGTCTCATAATAACCAGAGTAAACCCTTTTTGGTGGATTTCGTTTTTTCTTTCACCTTTTGTTTTATAAAGCTTTTTATATTTTGTCTTACAGCCATTATGCAACCACTTTTACATCTTGTTATTACAGGGCACAAAAATTCTGAAGCTGATATAATTCATCATCATTATCATAGCAAAATGTATCAGAGGGCTTGCTATATGCCAGGCACTGAGCTGAGCTAAGCACTTTCTAAAAACTAACTCATTTTAGTATGTGTCTGGACCAGTATGTGTGCTGGTATGCATACTGGTCCACACACATTCCTCATAACAACTGTAGAAGGTAAATATTAGGGATTGGGTTGTGTCCCCAGTTCTAATCCTAGTACTTCAGAATGCGACCTTATTTGGAGGTAGGGTCTTTCCGGAGATAAACAAGTTAAGGTAAAGTCACTTGGATGGGCCTTAATCCCGTATGACTGGTTTCCTGATGAAAAGGGAAAATTTTGACATGTAGATATGCATTCAGGGAAGATGAGGTGAAGACAGAGGAGAAAATGGCCATCTATTAGCCAAGGAGAGAGGCCTCGGAAAGAACCAACCCTGCTGACACGTTGGTATCTGAGTTCCAGCCACGGGAACTAGGAGACAGTAAGTTGCTATTGTTTGAGCTACTCAGTTTGTGGTTATGTTGTTCTGGAAGCCCTAATAAATGAGCACAGTAAATATACTCTTATTATCTAATGATGCTACCACATATCATTTTCAGATGAGGGAGCTGAGGCACAGAGAGGATGAAAAGCTTACTTAGGTTTACAAAACTAAGTGGGGGATTGTCTGCCAAGCACTTTGGAAGGATGTGGGGCTGGGCCTGGCTTTCCAGGCACCCGATTATACCAAAAGGAGTCAAATGGAATGAGGATCTTCAGTCCTAGGGGTCTGGCTGTCACTTACCCCAGGAGTCTCCTCTTTCCCTAGTCTTTCATTAGTGGGTCAGTGGACTTTGTGTGGAGGTGGATCTGATATTTGCTTAATGGAGAATTGAGGGTGCGTTTCTGGACATTTAGAAGGGCCCAAGACCCAGCTGTTTGCTGGCCTGTTTGAAGGGTGTGGGCTCTGCTGGCTGTAGAGACGTTCAGATGCTGCCAGTTACTTCTGCTTGTAACCCCGGAGTGGGGGAGCTAGACACAAGCGTGCAGGTGTGTATATATACCCCCACTTCCTGTATGCACACATACTGGTCCACACACATTCCTCAGTTACATCCGCATTGGCAAACAGAAACACACACATGTGTGGACACACATACAAATACAGGCAAACACACTTGTCCCCGAGAATATGCATTTGCTCACTCTAGCAGCACATCTCTGTGCTTACATACTTCCATACCAGCGTGGCTGTTCTCACGCTCCCCGTGAATATGCACATGCTTGTGCATATACACACAAACCTGAGAACACACACAGCTGCGTGGGGCCAGAATGTTGGACTTGCATCTCTTCAGAGTGTGTGACAGGCTAGTGATGTGTTTTCGCTTGCCCAGAAGCAGATCCAGAGATGAAAGGGATCGTGCCTGTGACTTGTGAAGGAAGTGCTCCCAGGGAAGACCTGTAAGGGAGTAGGACAGGCAGGACTGGGAAGAGGAGGAAGCTGTGGATGTAGGGAGATTTCTTTCAAGGAGCAGAAGGATGACCCAGCGATATAGGGAGGCACAGAGCCTGTGGGTTTATGGGTCCTAGCCCCAAAAAGGCCACCTGAGCAGGGACTGGAACAAGTAGCTCAGAGAGAGTGGCCCACTGAGCAGAGGCTGTTTGCCCCCCAGCGATCTTCATGCCTCCTTGGCCAGGATGTGAGGAAGACCAAGGGGCAGCCTTGGAATTAGCTGTAGTTCTGTGCACCTAGAGGGAGAGGTGGATTGCAAGGAAGGCAGACAAGCTGAGGTTCCAGGCACAGAGCAATATCCCTCTGCTGCAGGTGGTCCTAGGGTCTCCTAGGGTCTCCTCACACTTAGCTCCATCCACTCAGCTTCTAGGTGGATGCTACAGAGAACTGGTTCTGCTGGTGTATCCAGTGGGGGGGGTGTCGTTTCTCTTGTTCATTCCTTTTGGCCAACTGAACTTTAGCTTCTATGTACAGAATGGCAGACCCCTCCTCCGTCCAAGGTCAGGGACACAGGGAGGAACCTAACTAGTGGGTATCACTTTCTCCATTTTGAAAATGAAGAAACTAAGTCAGAAGAGGTAAAGTGAGTTGGCCAAAAATCGCACAGGGGTACAGTGGTGGAATTGGGGAATTCAAACCTGTGCACAGACCTGTGCTCCTAATGGCTGGATTGTTCCAGGGCCAGGGGCCTCCGGGATAGAGGCAGAGGTGATAGCAGAGGCAGCCCCAGGTGTGGGGTCCCAACTGGCTAGGCTGGGAGCAGTTGCCAAGCTCAGGCCAGGGCTGCTTTCCTCACTGTGAGAAGACCATCAGGCCCAATCTTTCTCCTGGCATGAACTGGCCTGGCAATCTACTGGAAAAAAAAAAACGCACTGGAGATAGATAAAAAAGGAAATATCTCTCATGAACAAGCAATAATTTTCAGAGGCTGGACAGTTTAAATTCATATTTTAAAATAATTTATTTGCAAGGGCACAGTCCTGCTAAAATATAAACCAAATTTTCATTAGCGAACAGAATGCTTAATATCCGAAGCCCTGACTAGTTCAGGGCAGAAAAAGGGGTAAGAAATTGCTTTATCTCTGTCTGCATGACTAAAAAGGTCACCCTAGAAAGAAGAAAGGGAAGACCTGTCCAAGGACAAATTCCAGCTTAAACTTTAGGATGCAAAATCCACTTGGTTACCAAAATGACAGTTCCCCAGCTTCAAAAATGAAGCCTCACCTGTAACTGTGAGAAGAAGCTATTGGCAGCTTTAAAATACTAATTTTCTCTGCTACAGGCTCTTTACTTGAGAGTTTGTGTCCAACTTTCAAGCAAGATTCGTGGGGTCCTTAATAAATATTTGGCAATTTGGTTAAACAACAGCACTTAAAAAATATTTACTTATTTTTTTCCCAAATATGTTTTTTTTTTTTTAATTAATTTTTATTAACATATAATGTATTATTTGCCCCGGGGTACATGTCTGTGAATCATCAGGCTTACACATTTCAGAGCACTTAACAGCACATACCCTCCCCAATGTCCACAGCCCAGCCACCC
>CM053603.1:77158411-77195825 GCA_028646535.1 Procyon lotor
CATTTGTATCTTTAGGGTAAATACCCAGTAGTGCGATTGCTGGGTCGTAGGGTAACTCTATTTTCAACTTTCTGAGGAACCTCCATACTGTTTTCCAGAGTGGCTGTACCAGCTTGAATTTCCACTAACAGTGTAGGAGGGTTCCCCTTTCTCTGCATCCTTGCCAACATCTGTCGTTTCCTGACTTGTTAATTTTAGCCACTCTGACTGGTGTGAGGTGGTATCTCACTGTGGTTTTGATTTGTATTTCCCTGATGGTGAGTGATGTGGAGCAATTTTTCATGTGTCTGTTGGCCATTTGGATGTCCTCTTTGCAGAAATGTCTGTTCATGGGGTGCCTGAGTGGCTCAGTGGGTTAAGCCTCTGCTTTTGGCTCAGGTCATGATCTCAGGGTCCTGGGATCGAGCCCCGCATTGGGCTTTCTACTCAGCAGGGAGCCTGCTTCCCCCTCTCTCTGCCTGCCTCTCTGCTTACTTGTGATCTCTCTCTCTCTGTCAAATAAATAAATAAAATCTTAAAAAAAAAATGTCTGTTCATATCTTCTGCCCATTACTTGATCAGATTATTTGTTCTTGGGGTGTTGAATTTGAGAAGTTCTTTATAGATTTTGGATATTAGCCCTTTATCTCATATGTCATTTGTGAATATCTTCTCCCATTCTGTCAGTTGTCTTTTGGTTTTGTTGACTGTTTCCTTTGCTGTGCAAAAGCTTTTGATCTTGATGAAGTCCCAGTAGTCCCATTTTTGCCCTTGCTTCCCTTAGTTTAAGACCAAATAGCATTGTGTTATCTCATATAACTGAAAAATCCAGGGGTAGTTAGTGTGAGGCATGCTGGCTTCAGGGCCTTGGACATGTCTTCAGGGCTGTCTTCCCACGTCTCTACACTCTCCTTCTCTGTGTGGTCTTCAGGCAGTGTCC
The DNA here is from genome assembly GCA_028646535.1 of Procyon lotor. Lineage (NCBI taxonomy): Eukaryota > Metazoa > Chordata > Mammalia > Carnivora > Procyonidae > Procyon > Procyon lotor. Next base: position 77,159,331 of record CM053603.1, read on the forward strand.
TCTCCAGGTTTATATCCTATGGACATAAGGTGTCTTCTTGGTTGTTTTGGAAAAAATTCTGGGAATGAAGGTTAGGCCAACTGTCCTTGAACAAATCCCCATGGCTGTCAATACCTAGTGCATTGGTGGGACTGGCTCTGTTCAACTTCAAGGATAAAATTGAGGGTAGATGCCAGACAGGCAAATTTAGCAGTCTGTCATTGTGTCCTCATGTGTCTGTGCTTGTGCATTTAAACACCTTCATTAGTTCTAGCCACTAGAAGATGAGGAGCCTAGATAAGAAGGAAAAAAACAAAACACAGCCATTATCTGGATACGAATGCATCTTTCAATTTTAGTCAGAATTAGTTCAGAAGCCAATATACATTTAATCTATTTTTATTACTTTTTTTTCTTTCAAAATAGCTTTGGAATTTGATGTAGTTGGTGGCACCATGATTAGAGGGTCATAGGAAATGAAGTTCGTGATGAGCCTAGATGGAAACCAGCAGTGTGAAACACAAGGGTAGTTTCTGGAGTTGAAAGGGTTGAATCTGGTTCTCTCATTTACTGGCTTAAGTCATTTAGTCCCTCTGGGCTTCAGAATCTGTAGTTGGGGATGGTGATAGACATCCTGTAGTGCTGTTGGCAAGGGGTAAGTGCAAAATAAAATATCTGGCACATGGGAGGTGCTGACTAATGGTAGCTGTTGTTATCAGGAGCCTGCTTCGGGGCTATGTGGCTCAGCTTTCCAAGATCCTCCTGCCTTCAGGCAACACACACCTAATCATTTCAGACTCCCCGTTGGCCTGCTCTGCCTGGGTCTACACCCAGCCAACTCCAGGTAAAGAAAAACCCTGCTTGAAATCCGTTGTTGAGGAACACTTTGAAAATTATAGGTTGAATTCAGCTGATAGCAAGTTAGCCATGGGCCAAAATAGCCTGATTATGATCAGAGAGAACTTACGTTAAAATTCAGTCTTTTTATTTTCCAAATTAGTTTGTGCACGTGGTTATTGACTCCTGTTATAAATAACATTCTAAAACCTTGTGCCGGCAGTTTGTAAAGCAGCCCTAGAACGAGTGTTTGTGTATGTGGGCATAAGCATTTGTGTGCACGTGTGTTTCATGTGAATGAGAGGAATAGTAGTGTTGCTGATGGGACCATGCATCTGGGAACAGAGGCTGATGAAGTCCCTGGCAGGTGGTAGGATCCTTGCCGAAGCCGTGACTGGTTCCTGGGGGACTGACGGGCTTGCTTGACTCTCACTCGAGGCTGTTCTTGCTGTGGCTCTCTGCAGTAGAATAGGCCCAGAGAAAATGTCTCAATGGAGAAATCAAAAGCTAGTTTTGAATTAGCACCTTGCAGCAGCCAGAGCGATAAGAGGCAGTCGGTGGGAACCTGGCTCCGTGGCTCATGCGCTAAGTTCTGCTCCAGAGCGACGTCATCTGCGCATTAATGCCTCAGCATTACGTTTATTGCAACATCATTTATATTATCTACTTGCTAAGCAGGGAGAGCCCCAGGATGGACACATCAGAGTTTTCAGAGCAACCTGCTGAGGGTGTCAGAGAAGGGAATACAGAGCAGTTATGGCCTCTGAAAGTCAGGGTCTCTGAAGGTCTCCACAGGAAGAGTGCTCTGCGGGACAGGTCTTCTGGGGTGGGGAGGAGCCCTCTGAGGGCAACTGCAAACAGACAGCCTCTGCTGGAGGAGTGCTTATCAGAATGGGGCCCCACATGCGGCATGGCCCCAGGGGCCTGGGGATGGAGGGAGTCACAGGGGCACCACCTGGAGGGCGGGCAGAGGCGCCCGGGAACGGGCTAGGTACTCCCCTTCTCTGAGCAGCAGCAGCACAATGTTTTTCTTCTTCTTGGGCCAGCTGTACATGTGAGTGTCCTGAAGCCCAGTGGGCATATGCTCCTTTTTAGCATTTGAGAAGAGCACAGGAATGCATCTGAAGTTCCTGCTTCCTTGTTTTATGAGCTCAGTCTGTATCATTCGATGGATGTACTTAGTATGTAAGCCATGCTCATCCTCGTCCCCAGCTGCGACTCAGCATCTTCCACATCTTGTTTGTATTTGGGGCCAATTGCTACAATTATCACCACTGTCTTCTCTCTAAGGTAGCGTTCTATCCACTTAATGATATCAGTGCCTTGGATTCTGTCCTCAGATATGTCAATTGCAGTTTGGAAGCCATTTGCCAAAAAAAAGTTCACGAATTTCACCTCCTCCATAGCTGTGTCCGTAGAATAAGTAATAAAGACTTTCCACAATTCTTCTGGCAAACTGCTTGTTTTCAGGGTTCCTCTGGCTGAAAGATTACTAGGGGAGGTCTAGGAACAGCAGCTGGGCATGGAGCCTGGGGACCTGGTGGTCTCAGTTCTGCAGGACTCTCTAAGACTCCTCAGCAACTCCAGCTGGATTAGGTGGCTGGTTATACAGTTGGTCCCTCGGGAGCCCTGGGGAGGCATGGTCTCTGTGCAGGCCTCTCATCTCAATTCTAGGTGCTGGGGCAGTTCAGGACAACCTTCTGCAGCAGGTGCGGGCCCCTCATGCTGGCTCCAGGTAGGAGCTGCCCCTGCACAGCCGGCTGGACCACGTGCTGATAGGCTGCTCGAGGGTGGTTGTAGCCACATGGCACCTGGTGATAGGGACCTCCAGGACAATGGTAATGACAGTACCACTGAGCATGTGGGGGAGGGTTGGTAGGTGGCATCTGTGCACATGCTGGGTACTTCGAAGTTTAAACTGAGGAACTCCCTGGACTTGAGAGGTCTGGGGAGGTGCTGGGGGAAACACACGGAGGTGAGGGGCAGGGGATGCCCAGGATGTCCTGTGGCTGGGAATCCTACACCACGTCTATTGAAGACAGATCTGGAGCTGCTTCGTTTCTGTGGGGCTGGGCTGCTGCACCTTCTCTTGGCTACTGCCTGAGGAGTCTGCGCAGACATTAGGCAAACCTTGGTCTGATTTATCTGAGTCATGACTAGTGAAAGGGGAAGCAGCTAAAAGCTGAGATCCTAGCCATTGATTCTGTTTTTCCATAAAAAAAACTACTGCTCCAGAAGAGGGCTCCAATCACAGACTCGGGCTCATGCTTGCTGGCTGCAGAGGAGCCCGAGGGAAAATCTTTGCTCAGTTCTGGGTGTCTTCAGAAGCTGTCTTCATCTTCCTCCAGGATTTTAATGTGCAGGCAGGTGATTTGCTGGGTCGCCTGGCCGTAGGCAAGTTTCAGGGGTGGGTGAGCCTGAGAAAAGTCTCCTGAGGAATAGTGAGGGGATTTGGACGCTGACAAGGTGTTGGGTGCCATGTTCCTTAGATTTGGAGCAGGTTTTGGAGCAGGTGGTTCTGACTCCTCTCCCAGGGAATAGTCTGGGATGGGTTAGCTGACTTGGGTATGGTTCTGATTCATCAAGCTCCGCAGCAATGCTTCGGTTCATTCTAGTTTCTTCACACCACCAAGGACAGACAGACTGGCCCTCTATCAGCTCTTTTCACCTTCAGACTTGTAGTGATGTAACATAAATGCACTTTTGCGTTTTCTTTAGCTGCAAATCTTTGTCAGTATTGTTAGGAAAAATACCCTATAAAATATAACCAGTATAATTTCTTTGCAGTTTCTCCCTTAATATGTGCCTTGCCATCTTATTAGAGGTAGAAATTTAATTTACATCCAGTAAATCTAATCAAAATTTCTAATTCCCCACAACATTTGTCTTCTCTATTGAAATCAGCACACTCATCCATCTGGATATTTGCAGAACAACTAGCTTTTCCTTTTCTATGGAATTTCATGCTTTCTATTTTTTTCCCTTAAAGCAAACTTAATGAACAATTTAAGGACAAATGAAAAATTCAGATATTTGTCCTTCAGTTTCAAAGACACATGAGAGACTTGATGTTTTGTTTTTTATTGAGGTATACCATGTTACATAGACTTACCGAAGGTATATATCACACTGTTAAAACATCTCCAAGGATTCAGCATTTAGAACATTTCAAACTTTTGGCCAAGATCAACTAGAATAGCATGTGTATGATCTTTCTTCTTTCATCCACCCTATCTAGTACAATACCACAGAATCTCTTTCTGTATAGGGGCACATGGTCTTGATTATTGTTGCTATATAATAGTCTTGAAAGTGGGTAGACTGATTCCTCCCAATTTCTCCTTTTTTCAAAAATAGTTTTAATTATTCTAGTTCTTTTGCCTTTCTATGTGAATTTTATAATATGGTTTTTATCTGCAAAAAACTTTGGTGGGATTTTAGTAGGAATTGCATTAAACTATATATCAATCTAGGGAGAGTTGATATCTTTACATGCTGTATTTTTCAATCCATAGAAAATGGTATGCCTCTCCATTTATTTGTATTTCTTGATTTCTTTTATTAGCATTGTGTATTTTTAAGTATACAAGTCTTATATGTTTCATTAGATTTACACCTAAGCATTTAATTTTTCTAAGAGATTTTAAATGGTATTGTATTTTTAAATTTGGTGTCCATGTGTTCATTGTTAGTATATAGGATCACAAATGAGATTTTTCTGTTTATCTGATATCCTGTGACCTTGTTAAATTCACCTATTAGTTCTTAGAGGTTTCTTCCATTCTTCCTTTCTCTTTCTTCCTCCCTCCCTCCCTTCATTCCTTCGTTCCTTCCTCTTTCTTTTTTTCTTGGGTTTTTCTGTGTAAGTAATCATGTAATCTGCAAACAGGGATAGTTTTATTTCTTCCTTTCTGATAGATATGCCTTATCCTGCCTTATTGCACTGATTAGAACCTACAGCATTATGTTGAGTTAGAGTGATGAGAGCAGACATCCTCATCTCATTACTGATCTTAAGGGAAACCCATTCAGTTTTTTCCCAGTAAATATGTTAGCTGTAGTTTTTTTTGTTTGTTTGTTTTTGTTTTTAATATGATCTTTATCAGTGTGAGGATATTTTCCTCTATTCTTAGTTTTCTGAGATTTTTATTTTTAATTTTTTTCCCCAAATACATTTATTTTATTTTTTCAGTGTTACAAGATTAATTGTTCATGCACCACACTCAGTGCTCCATGCAATACGTGCCCTCCTCAATACCCACCACCAGGCTCGCCCAACCCCCCTCCAAAACCCTCAGTTTCTTGCTCAGAGTCTACAGTCTCTCATGGTTCATCTCCCTTTCCGATTTCACCCTATTCACCCTTCCTGTCCTCACAATGCCCTTCATGTTTTTCCTTATGTTCCACACGTAAGCGAGACCATAAGATAATTGACTCTCTCTGCCTGACTTATTTCATTCCACATAATCTCTTCCAGTACCGTCCAGGTTGATAAAAAAGTTGGATATTCGTCCTTTCTGATGGAGGCATAATCTTCCATTGTATATATGTACCATATCTTCTTTATCCATTCATCTGTTGAAGGGCACCTTGCTTCTTTCCACAGTTTGGCAATTGTGGCCATTGCTGCTACGAACGTTGGGGTATATGTGGCCCTTCTTTGTAAATACCCAGTAGTGCAATCTACTTCTACTTCTTTGGGGTAAATACCCAGTAGTGCAATTGCAGGGTCATAGGGTAGCTCTATTTTTAATTTATTTAGGGATCTCCACACTGTTTTCCAAAGTGACTGCACCAACTTGCATTCCCACCAACAGTGGAAGAGGATTCCCTTTTCTCCACATCCTCTCCAACATTTGTTGTTTACTGTCTTGTTGATTTTGGCCATCCTAACTGGTATAAGGTGGTATCCCAGTGTGGTTTTGATTTGAATCTCCCTGATGGCTAAAGATGATGAGCATTTTTCCATGTGTCTGTTAGCCATTTGTATGTCTTTGGAGAAGTGTCTTTCATGTCTTCTCCCCATTTTTGGACGTAATTATCTGTTTTGTGAGTGTTGAGTTTGAAGAGTTCTTTGTAGATCTTAGATATCAGAGCTTTGTCTGTAGTGTCATTTGTGAATATCTTCTCCCATTCTGTGGGTTGCCTGTTTGTTTTGTGGACTGTTTCCTTCGCTATGCAGAAGCTTTTTATCTTGATGAAGTCCCAAAAGTTCATTTTCACTTTTGTTTTCTTTGCCTTTGGAGACATGTCCTGATAGAAGTTGCTGTGGCTGATGTCGAAGAGGTTACTGCCTATGTTCTTCTCTAGGGTTTTGATAGATGCCTGCTTCACATTGAGGTCTTTTATCCATTTTGAGTTTATCTTCGTGTGTGGTGTAAGAGAATGGTCAGGTTTCATTCTTTTATATATAGCTGTCCAATTTTCCCAGCACCATTGATTGACGAGACTGTCTTTTTTCCACTGGATATTTTTTCCTGTTTGGTTGAAGATTGTTTGACCATAGAGTTGCGGGTCCATATCTGGGCTCTCTATTCTGTTCCACTGGTCTATGTGTCTGTTTTTGTGCCAGTACCATGCTGTCTTGGTGATCACAGCTTTGTAGTAAAGCTTGAAGTCAGGCAATGTGATGCCCCTAGCTTTGCTTTTCTTTTTCAACATTTCCTTAGCAATTCGGGGTCTCTTCTAATAGAGCTACCCTATTACCCTGCAATTGCACTACTGGATATTGACCCCCAAAGAAGTAGATGCAGTACAAAGAAGGACCACATGTACCCCAATGTTCATAGCAGCAATGGCCACAATCGCCAAACTGTAGAAAGAAGCAAGATGCCCTTCAACAGATGAATGGATAAAGAAGATATGGTGCATATATACAATGGAGTATTATGCCTCCATCAGAAAGGATGAATATCCAACTTTTGTATCAACATGGACGGGGCTGGAAGAGATTATGTGGAGTGAAATAAGTCAGCAGAGAGAGCCAATTATCTTATGTCTCGCTTACGTGTGGAACATAAGGAAAAACATGGAGGGCATTGTGAGAAGGAAGAGAAGGGGAAATGAGGTGAAATCAGAGAGGGAGATGAACCATGAGAGACTGTGGACTCTGAGCAACAAACTTAGGGTTTTGGAGGGGAGGCGTAGGGGGTTGGGCGAGCCTGGTGGCGGGTATTGAGGAGGGCACGTATTGCATGGAGCACCGGGTGTGGTGCATGAACAATTAATCTTATAACACTGAAAAAAATGAAACAAATATATTTAGGAAAAAAAATCATGAATGGGTATTGGATTTTGTCTAATGCTATTTCTGCACAGATTGATCATATAATTTGCCTTCTTTAACCTGCTAATGTGGTGGATTACATTGATTTTTGAATATTGAACCAGCTTTGCATCCCTGGAAAAAAATCCCACTTAATCATGGTGTATCATTCTTTTAACAGACTGTTGAATTTTATTTGCTAATAGAATGTTAGAGGATTTTGCATCTGTTCTCATAAAGGATATAGGTTGGTAGTTTTATTTTTTTGGATTGTTTTTGTCTGGATTTGGCATTAGTGTAATACTAGCTTCATTAAATGAATTAGAAAGTATATCCTCCTACTTTCTAGAAGAGATTGTGTACATTCATATTAATTCTTCCTTAAACATTTGGTAGGATTCTCCAGTGAAATCCTCTGGGCCTGGATGTTTCTTTTTTTTTTTTTTTTTAGTTTTTAAATTACAAATTCAATTTTCTCAACAATTACAAGGGTATTCCAATTATTTTTTTTTATTGTGTTATGTTAGTCGCTGTACAGTATGTCATTAGTTTTTGATGTAGTGTTCCATGATTCATTGTTTGTGTATAACACTCAGTGCTCCATATAATACGTGCCCTCCTTAATACCCATTGCCAGGTTTACCCATCCCCTCCAGCCCCCTCCCCTCTAAAACCCTCAGTTTGTTTCCCAGAGTGCATAGTCTCTCATGGTTCATCTCCCACTCTGATTTCTCCCCCTTCATTTTCCTCTTCTCCTAATGTTCTCCATGCTCTTCCTTATGTTCCACAAATAAGTGAAACCATATAATAATTGTCTTTCTCTGCTTGACTTATTTCACTTAGCATAATCTCCTCCAGTCCCATCCATGTTGATGCAAATATTGAGTATTCATCCTTTCTGATGGCTGAGTAATATTCCACTGTGTATATGGACCATATCTTCTTTATCTATTCGTCTGTTGAAGGGCATCTTGGCTCTTTCCACATTTTGGCTATTGTGGACATTGCTGCTGTGAACATTGGGGTGCATATAGCCCTTCTTTTCACTACATCTGTATCTTTGGGGTGAATATCCAGTAGTGCAATTGCTGGGTCATAGGGTAGTGCTATTTTTAATTTTTTTTTTTAAAGATTTTATTTATTTGACAGAGAGGAGAGAGATCACAAGTAGGCAGAGACGCAGGCCAGGTGGGGGGGAAGCAGGCTCCCCGCCGAGCAGAGAGCCCAATGCGGGGTTCGATCCCAGGACCCTGAGATCATGACCCGAGCTGAAGGCAGAGGTCTTAACCCACTGAGCCACCCAGGTGCCCCTATTTTGAATTTTTTGAGGAAACTCCACACTGTTTTCCAAAGTGACTGCACCAATTTGCATTCCCACCAACAACGTAAGAGGGTTCCCCTTTCTCCACAACTTCTCCAACATTTGTTGTGTCTTGCCTTGTAAATTTTTGCCATTCTAACTGGTGTAAAGTGGTATCTCAATGTAGTTTTGATTTGAATCTCCCTGATGGCTATGATGATGAATACTTTTTCATGTGTCTGTTAGGCATTTGTATGTCTTCTTTGGAGAAGTGTCTGATCATGTCTTCTGCCCATTTTTGGATGTGATTATCTGTTTTGTGAGTGTTGAGTTTGAGAAGTTCTTTATAGATCTTTGATATCAGCCCTTTGTCTCTAGTGTCATTTGCAAATACCTTCTCCCATTCTGTGGGTTGCCTGTTTGTTTTGTTGACTGTTTCCTTCGCTGTGCAGAAGCTTTTTATTTTGATGAAGCCCCCAAAGTTCATTTTTGCTTTTGTTTTTGTTTTTTTTTATTTTTAAAAAGATCTTATTTATTTATTTATTTATTTGACAGAGAGAGAGAGAGAGAGAGAGAGAGAGAGAGATCACAAGTAGGCAGAGAGGCAGGCAGAGAGAGAGGGGGAGAGGGGGAAGCAGGCTCCCCACTGAGCAGAGAGCCCTATGTGGGGCTCCATCCCAGGACCCTGAAATCATGACCTGAGCTGAAGGCAAAGGCTTTAACCCACTGAGCCACCCAGATGCCCCCATTTTTGCTTTTGTTTCCCTTGCATTTGGAGATGTGTCTTGAAAGAAGTTGCTGTGGCTGATGTCAAAGAGGTTACTGCCTATGTTCTCCTCTAGGCTTTTGATGATTCCTGTCTCACACTGAGGTCTTTCATCTATTTAGTTTATCTTTGTGTATGGTATAAGAGAATTGTACAGTTTCATTCTATATATAGCTCTCCAGTTTTCCCAGAACCATTTATTGAAGAGACTGTCTTTCTTCCATTAGATACTTTTTTCTGTTTTGTTGAAGATTAGTTTGCCATAGAGTTGAGAGTCCATATCTGGGCTCTCTATTCTGTTCCATTGGTCTGTGTCTGTTTTTATGCCAGTACCATGCTGTCTTGGTGATCACGGCTTTGTAATATAGCTTGAAATCAGGTAAGTGATGCCCCCAGCTTTGTTTTTCTTTTCCAACATTTCCTTGGCAATTCAGGGTCTTTTCTGCTTCCATACAAATTTTAGGATTGTTTGTGCCAGCATTTCAAAAAGTGCCATTGGTATTTTGATTGGGATGGCATTGAAAGTACAGATTGCTTTGGACAACATAATCATTTTAACAATGTTTATTCTTCCAATCCATGAGCATGGAATGTTTTCCCATCTTTTGTGTCTTCTTCAATTTCTTTCATGAGTGTTTTGTAATTCCTAGAGTATAGATCCTTTACCTCTTTGGTTAGGTTTATTCCCAGGTATCTTATGGTTTTTGGTGCTACAGTAAATGGAATCGATTCTCTAATTTCTCTTTCTACAGTTCCATTGTTAGTGTATAAGAAAACTGCTTTCTATGCATTGATTTTTCTATCCTGCCACATTACTGAATTGCTATATGTATTCTAGTAATTTGGGGATGGGGACTTTTGGCTTTTCCATATAGGGTATCGTGTCATCTGTGAAGAGAGAGTTTGACTTCTTCTTTGCCAAATTGAATACCTTTTATTTCTTTTTGTTGTCTGATTGCTGTTGCTAGGACTTCTAGTACTATGTTGAATAATACCAACCAGAGTGGGCATCCTTGTTGTGTTTCTGATCTCAATGGGAAGGCTCTCAGCTTTTCCCCACTGAGAATGATATTTGCTGTGGGTCTTTTCATAGATGGATTTTATGAAGTTGAGGAATGTTCCCTCTATCCCTAAGCTCTGAAGAGTTTTAATCAAGAAAGGATGCTGTATTTTGTCAGATGCTTTTTCTGCATCAAGTGAGAGGATCATCTGGTTCTTATCTCTTCCCTTAGTTCTTTTTTATTGAATTTTGGTACTTTGTGTTTCTTGAGAAAGTAGGCCATTTCATCTATTGTTATGTATGTGTGTGGAGTAGTATGTGGTGGTCTTTTACTTTTCTTTTGATGTTTGTATGGTCTATAGTGATGGCCCCTATTTAATTCCTGATATTGGTAACTTGTGTATTTTTTTTTTCTTCTCAGTCTTGTTAGAAGTTTATCAATTTTATCAATCTATTCAAAGAAACAGCTGTTTGTGTCATTGATTTTTCTTTAATGTCTTGCTGATATCAGTGTCATGTACATCTGCGTTTATCTTTATTATGTCATTCCTTCCACTTGCTTTGGGATTATTTTGCTTTTCTTGCTTTGGTTCTTGAGTTAGGAGCCTAGATTACTGATTTTAGACTGTTACTCTTAGTGCTATAAAATTTCCTCTAAACACTGTTCTAGCTGTGCCCCACACATTTTGATAATTTGTGTTTTTATTTTCATTCAGTTCATTTAATTTTTTATTTCCTTGAAATTTCATCTTTGATGTAAGGATTATTTTGAAGTATGTTATTTAGTTTCCAAGTATTTAAAGATTTTTCCTTTTCCTTTATCTTTCTATTATTGAACTTCCATTTGATTCCATTGTGGTTGTAGAGTACACTCTTAAGATATTAATTCTTTAAAATTTTTGAGATTTATTTTATAGCCCACAACATGCTCTGTCTTGGTATATGTTCCATGAGCCCTTGAAAAACATGTGTATTCTGCCATTATTGGGTGGAGTGTTCCATAAATATTGAGTATATCTTGTTGGTTGAATGTGTTGTTCAGTTTTTTGGTATCTTATTTTCTGTCTAGTTCTATAAATTGCTGAGAGAGGGGTGTTGAAGTCTCCAACTATAATTGAGGATTTGTCTCTTTCTATTTTTAGTTTTTGTCTTACATGTCTTGCAGTGCTCCTGTTTTGTGGATACAAGTTTAGAATTGCTGTCTTCTCAGTGAATTGGCTCTTTTATCCTTATATAATGTCCTTCCCCATTTCTGATAATTTTCTTTGCCCTGAAATCTACTCCTGCTTTCCTTGGTTACTGTTCATATATAGTTTTCTATTATTTTACTTGCAACCTGCCATTATCATTACGTTTGCAAGGAGTTTCTTGTAGATAGCACATAGTAGGGTCAGATTTTTAAATTCACTCTGCCAATCTTAGTCTTTTAATTAATATATTAAAATCATTTACATTTAATGTAATGATTGATATGTAAATATTGGTATGTTAATATGTCAATAAACCTGGCTTTTTATTTTTTGTTTCCTCTTTATTCTGTTTTCTTTTTATACTTTCCTGTGTGTTGCTTGAACATTTTTTTAGAATTCCATTTTGATTTATGTATGATGCTTTTGAGTGTATCTTTTTGTATAGTTTTTTTAGTGGTTGCTCTAGATATTACATTATATATACACATAACATATTGCAGTCTATTGATATTATTTTACCTGTTTGAAGGGAGTATAGAAACCTTACTTCTTTTTATGTCCCTTTACTCTCTCCCACTTATAATGCAGTTGTCTTAAGTATTTCCTCTATATTGGAGGAATCTATATGAGAACCACATGATTCTATAATTTTTGGTTAACTATCAATTACAAATTAGACCACTGTAGTGGAGAAGTTTATTTTATTTTCCCATAATTTGGCTGCTATGTTGTTTCTTCTTTCTTGATGTTGTAAGGTACCTTCTTTTATCAATTTCTTTCTCTTTGGAGAATTTTCTTTAGCCTTTTTTTATTTTAAAAGGAGAGAGAGGTCTGTTGATGGGGTTCCTGGGTGGCTCAGTCAGTTAAGCATTGGACTCTTGATTTCAGTTCAGGTCATGATCTCGGGTTTGTGAGATAGAGCCCCACATTGGGCTCTGAGCTCACTGGGGAATCTGCTTGAGATTCTCTTCTCCTTCCTCTTCTGTCCCTTCCCCTGCTTGTGCTCTCTCCTTCTCTCTCAAAATAAATAAATCTTTTTTTTTTTTTCCTTTAAGGAGAGGTCTGTGGTGACAAATTCTTATTTTCTTTCTCAAACCTCCTGCCTCATTTCCCTTCCTCCTTGGTTGGTCAGTGACCTCACTGCATCCTTCAAGAATACTCTTGTTTCTCCAGAGCCAAATATTCAAGTCTCTCTGGTCCTGTACTGACATTCTCTGTCTTTTATGACAGTGAAAGAAGTATCCTTCAATGTGTATTAGAATCCTTTCCCCCCTCATCTTCCTCAGGTCTCTCTTTCTGCAACACTTCTTTTTTCCCTTCCTATATCTTCAGTCTGTCCCATACTGCTGGATCATTCCTGAAGGCCTACAAGCACATGCTCAAATAACTTCCGTCTTGAAAAGAAATAGAGTAAACCGAACACCACACCTGCCTTGATACCAATTTCCTCTGTAGTCACAACCCCATCTGTGCTCCTTTTCTGAGCAAAACTTCTTGAGTTGTCTACTCCTGCTGTCTCCATTTTTTTTATTTCCCACTAAAAAGGAGAATCACAGACCAATATCCTTTATTAACATGGATGCTCTCAACAAGACTAGCAAATCAAGTCCAACAGTACATTAAAAGAATTATTCACCACAATCAAGTGGGATTTATTCCTGGGCTATAGGGGTGGTTTAATATATTCACAAATCAATCATTGTGATATACCACATTAATAAAGGATAAGAACCATATGGTCTTCTCAATAGGGGCAGAAAAAGCACTTGACAAAATACAACATCCATTCTTTTTTAAAAAATATTTTATTTATTTATTTGACAGAGAGATCACAAGTAGGCAGAGGGGCAGGCAGAGAGAAAGGGGGAAGCTGGCTCACTCCCAAGCAGAGAGCCCAGTGCAGGGCTCAATCCCAGGACCCTGAGATCATGACCCAAGCTGAAGGCAGAGGCTTTAACCCACTGAGTCACCCAGGCGCCCCCACAGCATCCATTCTTGATAAAAACCCTTAACAAAGTAGGGATAGATGGAACATACCTCAACATCATAAAGACCATATATGAAAGCTCCACAGCTAATGTCATCCTCAATGAGGAAAATTTGAGAGCTTTTTCTCTATGGTCAAGAAAAAGGTACGGCTGTCCATTTTCACTATAACTATTTAACATCGCACTAGAAGTCTTAGCAATCGGACAACAAAAAGAAACAAAAGGCATCCAAATCAGCAAAGAAGAAGTCAAACTTTCACTATTTGCAGATGCCATGATACTCTATAGAAAACTCAAAAGATTCTAGAACTAATACCTGAATTTAGCAAAGTTGCAGCATATAAAATCAATGTATAGAAATCTGTTACATTTTTATACACCAATAATGAAGCAACAGAAAAAGAAAAAAAAAAAAAGAAATGAAGGGATCAATCCCATTTGCAATTACACCAAAAACCTAAGAATAAACCTAACAAAAGAGTTGTAAAAGAGATGTACTCTGAAAATTTTAGAACACTTGAGAAAGAGATAGGAGAGGACACGAAGAAATGGAAAAGTATTCCACGCACATGGACTGGAAGAACAAACGCTGTTAAAATCTCTATACTTAAAAAAAAAACCTTTATATTTCCCAAAGCAATCTATGCATTTAATGCAATCCTTATCAAAATCCTTATCAAAATGCAATCCTTATCAAAATTCTTATCAAAATACTAGCAGCATTTTTCACAGAGCTAGAACAAGCAATCCTAAAATTTGTATGAAACCACAGAAGACCCTGGATAGCTAAAGCAATCTTGAAAAAGAAAAGCAAATCTGGAGGCATCATGATTTCAGACTTCAAGCTCTATCACAATGCTGTAGTCATCAAGGTAGTATGGTACTAGCACAAAGACACATAGATCAGAGGAACAGAAGAGAAAACCCAGAAAATGACCCATAACTATATGGTCAATTGATCTTTGACAAAGCAGGAAAGAATATCCAATGGAAAAAGCCAGTCTTTTTAACAAAGGGTGTTGAGAAAACTGGATAGCAACATGCAGAAGAATGAACCATCTGCATATATCAGACACACAAAAAATTCAAAATGGATGAAAGACCTAAATGTGAGACAGGAAACCATCAAAATCCTAGAGGACAACATAGGCAGCAACCTCTTTGATCCTGGCCATAACAAGTTCTTACTAGACATATCAGCACAGGCAAGGTAAACAAAAGCAAAAATGAATTCTTGGTACTTCATCAAGATAAAAAGCTTCTGCACAGCAAAGGAAACAATAAAAAAACAAAAGGCAGCTTATGGAATGGGAAAAGATATTTGCAAACAACATATCTGATAGAGGGTCAGCATCCAAAATCTGCAAAGAACTTATCAAACTCAATACCCAAAAAGAATCCAGTTGAGAAATGGGTAGGAGACATAGACACTTTTCCAAAGAAGATATCCAGATAACTAACACATGAAAAGATGCTCAACATCACTTATCATCAGAAAAATATAAAAATGTAAAATATAAATCAAAACCACAAATGAGATACCACCTCACAGCTATCAGAATGGCTAAAATTAACAACACAAGAAACAACAGGTGTTAATGAGGATGTGGAGAAGGGGGAACCCTCTTGCACTGTTGGTGGGAATGTAAATTGGTGCAGTCACTCTGGAAAACAGTGTGGAAGTTCTTCTAAAAGTTAAAAATAGAACTACCCTATGATCTAGCAATTGCACTACTAGGTATTTACCCAGAGGATACAAGAATACAGATTTGAAGAGGTATGTGCATACCAATGTTTATAGATGCATTATCAACAATAGCCAAACTAAAGTGCCCTCCTTAATACTCATCCCCCATCTTAGCCTCCCCTACCCACCTCCCTCCATTAACACTGTTTATTCTCTACCTTTAACAATATCTTATGGTGGGGTGCCTGAGTGACTTAATCAGTTGAGCGTCCAACTCTGGGTTTTGGCTGGCTCTGTGACCTCAGGGTTATGAGATTGAGCCCCACTACAGTCTCTGCCTTCAGCAGTCTGCTTGTCTTTCACTCTCACCCCTCTGTCCTTCCACTTCCTCACTCTCTCTCTCTTTCTCAGATAAATAAATAAATATTTATTTTTTAAAAAGACTGTCTTATGATTTGTTTTCCTCTCTCTCTTTTGTCCCCTTCCCATATATTCATCTGTTTTGTTTCTTAAATTCCACA
The DNA here is from genome assembly GCA_028646535.1 of Procyon lotor. Taxonomy (NCBI): domain Eukaryota; kingdom Metazoa; phylum Chordata; class Mammalia; order Carnivora; family Procyonidae; genus Procyon; species Procyon lotor. The sequence goes on from CM053603.1 coordinate 77,174,864, forward strand.
CATGAGTGAAATCATACTGTATTTGTCTTTCTCTGATTGACTTATTTCACTTAGCATAATTCACTCTAGCTCCATCAACATCATTGCACTTGTTATGATGAGCACTGGAGGTTGTATATAAGTGATGTATCACTGAATTCTATTTCTGAAATCGATATTGCACTGTATGTGAACTAACTAGAATTTAAGTAAAAATTTAAAAAAGTGGTTGAAATGGTAAAAATTTATTGGGATGTGATTAACATATAACATTGTGCAAGTTTAAAGTAAACTGTGTACCATGTGATGATTTGATACATATATACATTGCAAAATGATTGCTGCAATAAGGTTAGTTAAAGCATCCATCAGCTTACAAAATTACAATTTTTTATTTTGTGGTGAGAACATTGAAAATCTTCTCTTTTAGCAACTTTCAAGTATATAACACTGAATTGTCAACTATAGCCACTATGCTGAATTTAAGATAGCCAGAACTTTGGGGCACCTGGGTGGCTCAACCTGTTAAGTATCTGTCTTCAGCTCAGGCCATAATCCCAAAGTACTAGGACTGAACCCCATGTCAGGCTCCCTGCTCAATGAGGAGTCTGCTTTTCCCTCTCCGTTTGCCCCCTGAACCTTTTCTCCGTCTCACTCTCTCTCAAATAAATACATAATTAATTAATTATAAAAATAATCATTTATTTTTTATTAACATATAATGTATTATTTGCTTAAGGGGTATAAGTCTGTGATTTATCAGTCTTACACAATTCATAGCACTCACTATAGCACATACCCTCTCAAATGTCCATAACCCGACTACCCTATCCTTCCCCTCCCACCCCCGGCAACGCTCAGTTTGTTTCCTGAGATTAAGAGTTAAGAGTCTCTTAGGGTTTGTCTCCCTCCCCAGTCCCATCTTGTTTCATTTTTTTTCCCTCTCTACCTCCCTTGATACCCCGCGTTGCCTCTCAAATTCCTATCAGAGAGATCATATGATAATTGTCTTTCTCTGATTGACTTATTTCGCTTAGCACAATACCCTCTAGTTCCATCCACATCGTTGCAAATGGCAAGATTTTGTTTTTTTGATGGCTGCTAAGTATTCCATTGTATATATATACCACATCTTTATCCATTCATCTTTGATGGACATCTAGGTTCTTTCCATAGTTTGGCTATTGTGGACATTGCTGCTATAAACATTAGGGTGCACTTACCCCTTTGGATCACTACATTTGTATCTTTAGGGTAAATACTCAGTAGTGTGATTGCTGGGCAAGGGTAGCTCTATTTTCAACTTTTTGAGGAACCTCCATACTGTTTTCCAGAGTGGCTGTACCAGCTTGCATTCCCACCAACAGTGTAGGAGGGTTCCCCTTTCTCCATATCCTCACCAACATCTGTCATTTTTTGACTTGTTAATTTTAGCCGTTCTGACAGGTATGAGATGGTATCTCATTGTGGTTTTGATTTGTATTTACCTGACGATGAGGGATGCTGAGTATCTTTTCATGTGTCTATTAACCATCTGGATGTCTTCTTTGGAAAAGTGTCTTCTGCCCATATCTTAACTAGATTACTTGTTTTTTTGAGTGTTGAGTTTGATAAGGTCTTATAGATTTTTGGATACTAACCCTTTTTCAGATATGTCATTTGCAAATATCTTCTCCCATTTTGTAGGCTGCATTTTAGTTTTGTTGATGGTTTCCTTCACTGTGAAGAGGCTTTTTATCTTGACGAAGTCCCAATAGTTCATTTTTTGCTTTTGTTTCCCTTACCTTCAGAGACGTGTCTAGTAAGAAGTTGCTATGGCCAAGATTAAAAAGATTTCTGCCTGTGTTTTCCTCTAGATTTTGATGGATTTCTGTCTCACATTGCGGTCTTTCATCCAGTTTGAGTTTATTTTTGTGTGTGGTGTAAGGAAATGGTCTGGTTTCATTCTTCTGCATGTGGCTGTCCAATTTTCCCAATACCATTTGTTGAAGAGACTGTCTTTTTTCCATTGGACATTCTTTCCTGCTTTGTTGAAGATTAGTTAACCATAGAGTTGGGAGTCCATTTCTGGGCTCTGTATTCTATTCCATTGATCTATGTGTCCGTTTTTGTGCCAGTACCACACTGTCTTGATGATTACAGCTTTTTTTTTTTTTTAACATTTACAACTTTTAAAAAAAATATTACTTTATTTTTTCAGTGTTCCAAGATTCATTGTTCATGTGCCACACCCAGTGCTCCATGCAGTATGTATCCTCCTCAATACTCAGCACCAGACTCACCCAACTCCCCACCTCCCTCTGCTCCAAAACCCTCAGTTTGTTTCTCAGAGTCCACAGTCTCTCATGTTTCATTTCTTCCTCTGATTTCTTTGTAATAGAGCTTGAAATCTGGAATTGTGATGCTGCCAACTTTGGTTTTCTTTTACAACATTCCTCTGGTTATTTGGGGTCTTTTCTGGTTTGATACAAATTTTAAGATTATTTGTTCCATTTCTTTGAAAAAAATTGATGATATTTTGATTGCGTTAAATGTGTAGATTGCTTTAGGTAGTGTAGATAGTTTCACAATATTTATTCTTCCAATCCATGAGCATGAAGCGTTTTTCCATTTCTTTGTGTTGTCCTCAATTTCTTCCATGAGTACTTAATAGTTTTCTGAGTACAGATTCTTTGTCTCTTTGGTTAGGTTTATTCCTAGGTATCTTACGGTTTTGGGTGCAATTGCAAATGGGATCGACTCCTTAATTTCTCTTTCTTCTGTTTTGCTATTGGTGTATAGAAATGCAACTGATTTCTGTGCATTGATTTTATATCCTGACACTTGACTGAATTCCTGTATGAGTTCTAGCAGTCTTGGAGTGGAGTCTTCTGGGTTTTTGACATAAAGTATCATATCATCTGCAAAGAGTGGGAGTTTGACTTCTTCTTTGCCAATTTGGATGCTTTTTATTTCTTTTGTTGTCTGATTGCTGAGACTAGAACTTCTAGTACCATGTTAAATAGCAGTGGTGATAGTGGACAGCCCTGCCATGTTCCCGACCTTAGGGGAAAAGCTCTCGGTTTTCCCCCATTGAGAATGATATTTGCTGTGGGCTTTTCATAGATGGCTTTTATGATATTGAGGTATGTACCCTCTATCCCTACACTGTGAAGAGTTTTGATCAAGAAAGGACGCTGTAGTTTGTCAAATGCTTTATCAGCATCTATTGAGATTATCACGTCGTTCTTGTTCTTTCTTTTATTAATGTATTGTATCACATTGGTTGGTTTGTGGATGTTGAGCCAGCCTTTCAGCCCAGGAATAAATCCCACTTGGTTGTGGTGAATAAACCTTTTAATGTACTGTTGAATCCTATTGGCTAGTATCTGGGTGAGAATTTTTGCATCTGTGTTCATCAAGGATATTGGTCTGTAATTCTCCTTTTTGATGGGGTCTTTGGTTTTGGGATCAAGTTAATGCTGGCCTCATAAAATGAATATGGAAGTTTTCCTTCCATTTCTATTTTTTGGAACAGTTTCAGGAGAATAGGTATTAGTTCTTCTTTAAATGTTTGGTAGAATTCCCCTGGGAAGCTATATGGCCCTGGTCTTTTGTTTGTTGGGAGACTTTTGATGATTGTTTCAACCTCCTTACTGGTTATGGGTCTGTTCAGGTTTCTATTTCTTCTTGATTCAGTTTTGGTAGTTTATATGTTCCTAGGAATGCATCCATTTCTTCCAGATTGTCAAATTTGCTGGTGTATATGTCTTCATAATATGTTCTTATAATTGTTTGTATTTCTTTGGTGTAGTTGTGATCTCTCCTCTTTCATTCATTTGGATCCTTTTATTAATTTGGGTCCTTTCTCTTTTCTTTTTGAGAAGTCTGGCCAGGGGTTTATCAATCTTATTAATTCTTTCAAAGAACCAGCTCCTAGTTTCATTGATCTGTTCTGCTGTTCTTTTGGTTTCTATTTCTTTGTTCCTTTCTTTCTGCTTAGAGGACACCTTTCAATATTTCCTGTAGGGTTGGTTTGGTTTTTTGCAAATTCTCTTAGTTTTTGTTTGTCCTGGAAGCTTTTTATCTCCCTTCTATTTTCAATGACAGCCTAGCTGGATATAGTATTCTTGGCTGCATATTTTTCTCATTTAGTGCTCTGAATATATCATGCCAGTCCTTTTTGGCCTGCCAGGTCTCTGTGGATAGGTCTGCTGCCAATTTAATATTTCTACCATTTTATGTTACAAACCTCTTGTCCCGAGTTGCTTTCAGGATTTTCTCTTTGTCACTTAGACTTGTAAGTTTTACTATTAGATGTCAGAGTGTTGACCTATTTTTATTGATTTTTGGGGTGAGGGGTGGTTCTGTGCCTCCTGGATTTTGATGCTTGTTCCCTTCGCCAGATTAGGGAAATTCTCTGCTGTAATTTGCTCCAATATACCTTCTGTCCCCCTCTCTCTTTCTTCTTCTGGGATCCCAATTATTTTAATATTGTTTCATCTTATGGTATCACTTACTCTTGAATTATCCCCTTGTGGTTCAGTAGTTTTATTTCTCTTTTTCTCGTTCAGAAAGGGATTTTATTTCTCCAGAAAGGGATTCTCTTATATCTCCCATGCTTCTTTCAAGCCCACCTAGCACCTTGATAATTGTCATTCTGAACTTTACATCTGACATCTTACTAATGTATTGATTAGGTCCCTAGCCATTGGTATTGCCTCTTGGTCTTTTTTTTTTGAGGTGAGTTTTTCCACCTTGTCATTTTATCCAAATAAGAATAGATGAATGGGAGAACAAAACATTAAAAGGGTAGCAACGACTCCAGAAAAATATACAGTAACCAAATTGGAGGAGACCCAAAACTGGGAGAAAAAAGGAGGAAAAAAATATGTTACACTGGTGAATAGAACAGAGCCACTCACTTGGTATTGAGTGTATTTTGGTCTGTTAGAAGAAATTGCCTCCCAAAATTTTAAAGAAAGAAAAACTTATATGTATATATACACAAAAATAAGAGTAAACACAATGAAGGGATGGAATATGACTGTAAAGATGAAAATTAAAAAAGATTCTAAAAAAAGAATTGATAAGAAGTTGGTTAAAAAGAAAAGGAAAGAATGTGATCAGTCTGGAGACTAGAACAAAGCCATGTGCTAGATTTAGGGTGTATTTTGATCTGTTAGAAGAAACTGTATCCCAAAATTTTTTTTAAAATTTTTATTAACATATAATGTATTATTTGCCCCAGGGTACATGTCTGTGAATCGTCAGGCTTACACATTTCACAGCACTTAACAGCACATACCCTCCCCAATGTCCACAACCCAGCCACCCTATCCCTACCCCCTACCTCCCAGCCACCCTTAGTTCGTTTTGTGAGTCTAGGAGTCTCTTATGGTTTGTCTCCCTCCCCATCTCTTCCTGTTTCATTTCTCTCCCCTACCCCCCCAAACTCCCACCTTGCCTCTCAAACTCTTCATATCAGAGAGATCATGTGATAATTGTCTTTCTCTGACTGACTTATTTTGCTTAGCATAATACACTCCAGTTCCATCCATGTTGTTGCAAATGGCCAGATTTCGTTTCTCTTGATGGCTGCATAGTATTCCATTATATATATATACCACATCTTCTTTATCCATTCATCTGTTGATGGGCATCTAGGGTCTTTCCATAGTTTGGCTTTTGTGGACATTGCTGCTATAAACATTTGGGTGCACGTGCTCCTTCGGATCACATTTGTATCTCTAGGGTAAACACCCAGTAGTGCGATTGCTGGATCGTAGGGTAGCTCTATTTTCAACTTTTTGAGGAACCTCCATACTGTTTTCCAGAGTGGCTGTACCAGCTTGCATCCCATGTATCCCAAAATTTTAAAGAAAGTAAAATCTATATGTATATGAAAAATAAGGCTAAGTACAATGAAGGGATAGACTATGACTATCACAATGAAAATTAAAACAAATTTTTAGAAAGTATTGATTAAATAGTTAAAAAAAACTTTAAAATAGGAAAGAGGAAAATAAAAAAAAATAGAATTCCAAAAAAAATTAAAAAAATTTAAATTTGAAAGACTGAAGAATCATGGGGAAAAAGCCATGAATTCCATATGCTGTATTCCTGTATTTCCGAGGTTTTGCAGTTCTCATTGATTGATGAACTTGGTCTTGACTGGATGTTCTTGTTGTTCTTATGCGGAGGGGACTGTTGCATTGATTCTCAAATGTCTTTGCCCAAGGTGGAATTGCACCACCCTTGCCACGGGTGAGGCTAAGTATTCTGCTCAGGTTCGCTCTTGGGAGCTTTTGTTCCCTAAACGCTTTCCCTATGGCTTTGGGCTTTGGAGGGCGAGAATGAAAATGGCAGCCTCCCAGTCTCTGGCCAGATGAGCTGAGAGCTCGGCGCCACACTCCTCGGTGCTCCCTTAGAGAAAAGCAGCCAATCCCTCCTGTCTCCCTGGTCTCTGGCTGCACTCTGTGCTCACCCAGTCTGTGACTGAGCATTTCTATCTCTGGCCCTTGGCTCCATTTGGAGTCTCCAGACCCAGCAGATTCCTGCAGCGCACTCCAGCATCACTCCTCCCGGAGGAGGAAGGTGAGTCTTCCCAGATCTGCTGCTTGTTGGGTCCCTGCCAGAAGAGAAGGGCCTGACTGTGCCTTAGATCACAGTTTAAGGTAAGCCTGAGCTGAGAGGTCCTCCTTGGTCTCTGTTTGTAGCCAGGTTCCCTGGTCTGATACCACACTTAGTTACCTCCGGTCTTTTTGTGTCCCCGTGGGTCCTGAGACCATACTGTCCCTGCCAGGGCTCCACCGCCCACTTAGCCTCTGGAGCTTTGTCCCTTAGTGGAGCTGACTGCTAAAAGTTCCAATTTTGTGCTCTGCTGCTTTACTGCTTGCCAGGAGCCGGCTCCTCTCCTTGAGGTCTATCTTACCATCACCTCAGATTCACTTCTCTGCAAGTCCTACCTTCCAGAAAATGGTCGCTTTTCTGTTCCTAAAATTGCTGCTCTTCTCTTTGATCTCCTATTGAGTATGTAGGTGTTCAGAATGGTTTGATAACTATCTAGCTGAACTCCTGGGACCCAGTGATAGTAGGTCTCCTACTCCTCTGCCATCTTGTTCCTACTCCTCACCCCCCCCTCAAAAAAAAAGATAGCCAGACTTATTCATCTTAGACTTGGAGGCGTGTACACTCTACCAACAACTTCCTATCTCCTCTACTCTACAGCCCTGGTAAATACCATTCTACTCTGTTTCTATGAGTTTGGGTTTTTTTTTTTTTTTTTCTGCCAAGCAAGGAACCTGATGTGGGACTCAATCCCAGGATCCTGGGATCATGATCTAAGCCAAAGGCAGCCACTCAACCAACTGAGCCACCCAGGCGTCCCACTATGAGTTTGGGTTTTTGAAATTTCTGTGTATAAGTGATATCCTATAGTATTTGTTATTCTCTGTCTGTCTTATTTCATTTAGCATAATGCTTTCATAATATTTCATTTAGCAAAATGCTTTCCATGTTGTCACAAATGGAAAGATTTCTTATTTTTTTATGGCTGAATAATATTTCATTGTATATTGTATGTATGTGTGATTGTTTTATCCATTCTTCCATCAATGGACACTTAAGTTCCTTCCATATCTTGGCTATTGTTAATGATGCTACAATAAAAATACAAGTGCAGACACCTCTTTAAGATAGTTACTTCATTTTCTTGGGATATATACTCAAAAGTGGGATTATGGGATCATATGTTCTATTTTCATTTTTTTCCAGGAACTTTCATGCTTTTTCCATAGTGCCTGTACCAATTTATAATCCCACCAACAAGGGTTCCTTTGTCTCCACATCCTTGCCAACACTTGTTATCTGGTCTTTTTGATAATTGCCATTCTAACAGAGGTGAAGTGACATCTCATTTGGTTTTGATTTCTATTTACCTGATGATAAGTGATATTGAACATATTTTTATACACCTATTGGCTATCTGTATCTTCTTTGGAAAAATGTCTATTCAGATCTTCTGTCCATTTTAAAATCAGATTACTTAAAAAATATTATTATTTTTGCAATTGAGTTGTATGTGTTCCTCACATATTTTGGATATTAGCCCCTTATCAGTTATATGATTTACAAATATTCTTTCCATTTCATAGATAACCTTTTTATTTTGTTGATTGTTCCTTTTTTTTTTTTTAAGAAACTTTTTAGTTTGATGTAGTTCCACTTATTTATTTTTCCTCTTGCTTCCTGTGTTTTTGGTATTATATCCAAAAAGTCATTGCTAAAACCAATGTCAAGAAGCTTTTTTCCCTATGTTTTCTCCTACAGGTTTTATGGCTTCAGGTCTTATGTTTAAGTCCTTAATCCATTTTGAGTTATTTTTTGTAAGTGATATAAGATAGGGGTCTAATTTCATTCTTCTATATATGATTATCCAGTTTTCCCATTATCACTTGTTGAGAAGACTATTCTCTTTTCATTGAGTAGTCTTGGCTTTCTTGTCAAATATTCATTGGTTGTATGTGCATGAGTTTACTTCTTGGCTATCATTTCTATTTCATTGGTTTGTGTGTCAGTTTTTATGCCATTGCCATATTATTTTAATTACTGTAGCTTTGCAGTGTAGTTTAAAATCAGGAAGTGTCATGTTTCGAGCTTTGTTCTTTCTCAAGGTTGCTTTGGCTATTTGAGTTTTTTTGTGGTTCCATATAAATTTTCAATTTTTTTTTCCTATTTCTGTGAAAAATACCATTGGAATTTTGTAGAGATTGTATTGAATCTATAAATGGCTCTTTAACAATATTAATTCTACAAATAGTATATATTTACATTTATTTATATCTTCTCTAATTTCTTTTATCAAAATTTTAGAGTTTCCCATGGACAGATGTTTTATCTCCTTGGTTACATTTATTCTTAAGTATTTTAATCTTCTTGATGCTATTGTAAATAGGATTAACTTGATTATTATTTCATATATTCTGTTAGTGTGTAGAAATGCAACTGATATTTCAATGTTGATTTTTGTTTCCTGCAACTTTATTGAAATCATTAATGAGTTTTAATAGTTCTTTTGTAGAGTCTTTAGGGTTTTCTCTCTGTATATATATCTCATATCATCTGCAAACAAAGACAGTTTTACTCCTCTGATCTGGGTGCTTGCAAAGGCACTTTTGTCTGTGGATGGTTGCCAAGTTATTATTGAGGTGGGATACGAGTGAGGGATGTCTAATTTGGCCATATTGCTGATGTCACTCCTCCTCCTTTTCTTCTTTTCTTAGTGCATCCACTATGATGAACTTGTTATGTGTCTTCTCCACATTTTTATACATTTATTTCCCATATTTGTATACAGCATCTGGCATGTCTATGTCTAGTATTGCTTTGTATGTTTTATTTTTTAATAATTATTATTTTTTTGCTTTGCATGTTTTAAACATTTACATATTGATAGAGATCAAATTCATTTAATTATTGAATATTGGCCAGATATGCTTCATTTTATTTCTTCATTGATCAATAGTTCACTGCCTTTAATATTTGATTGTATGAAGACTGCCACTATGTGCAGCCTTAGACATGTCTTTTTGTATAATAGTTGAGAATTTCTCTGTCAGATTCCAGGAATGAATGCAAGTGCTGGACCATTTGGTAATACCTGAATTACCTGAGGTAGTTTTACCTGAAATTGTCAAACTGTTACCTAAAATGGCAATACATTCCTACTAGCACTATGAGTGTTCTGGTTTTCCTATGCTCTCTGACACTTGATATTTATTATTTAACTTAAAAAATATTTGGCAGTCTACTGATTATGCAGAGTGAAATAAGTCAAGCGGAGAGAGTCAATTATCTTATGGTCTCACTTACGTGTGGAGCATAAGGAAAAACATGGAGGACATTCTGAGAAGGAAAGGAAGGGTGAATGGGGGGAAATCAGAGGGGGAGATGAACCGCGAGAGACTGTGGACTCTGAGCAACAAACTGATGGTTTTGGAGGGGAGCAAGGTGGAGGGTTGGCGAGCCTGGTGGTGGGTATTGAGGAGGGCACGTATTGCATGGAGCAGTGGGTGTGGTGCATGAACAATTAATCTTGTAACACTGAAAAAATAAAAGTATTTGGGGAAAAAATATTTGGCAGTCTAAAAGATATGAAACAAGTGATCTTTCACAAAACATTAAAAGGATTATGTTACATTATGCCATCCCTATCCCCAACCCATTAGGAGTCATTACATATAGAATAAAATCTAAACTTAAAGAAAATGACCAGCCTATTAAAGCTCTACATAGCTTGGCTCCTACTCAAATCTCCACCATCACCTAATACCATTCTCTGTTTTACTTCAGATGCTGGGTCATACTGGGCCCTTTTCTGTTTTCTTCCTCCCCCCCCCTCCCTCCCTCTTTCTTTCTTTCTTTCTTTCTTTCTTTCTTTCTTTCTTTCTTTCTTTCTTTCTTTCTTTCTTTCTTTCTTTCTTTCTTTCTTTCTTTTCAGTGATAGTGAGAAAGAGAGGGAAGGAGAGAGGTACAAGCAGTGGGAAGGACAGAGGGAGAGAGAGAAGCAGGCTCCCACCTGAGAAGGGAGCCCAACGCAGGGCATAATCTCATGACCCTGAGATCATGATTTGAGCTGAAGGCAGATGCTTAATTGTCTGAGACACCTAGGTGCCCCTCTTTTCTGTTTCTTAAGCCAGCCATGGTTTGACTTGCTTTTAAGTCTTTTCATTTGCAGTTCTGTCTCCCTGAGCTTTTCCCTTCCCAGCTTGATCATCAGCTTATCCATGCGGCATCAGGGGACAAATATTAGTTACTTCCTTACAGTGGCCTTCCTAGACCATCCTGTGTAAGGTAGCAATTCCATACTCTCCTTCCGCCATTTATTTTCTGTCACATTGCTCCCTTTCACTTACCACAATCTGTTTATATTGACTTGTTTATTGTGTACAGGCAATATAGCTTCTTCCCTCTCATCTTCCAAATCTCCAGTAAAATGTCTTTTGAGTTCCACGCTTACTTGGGATTATGCAAGAAAAGAGATTTGGGGAAATGAAGTTCTAGTTCAGGTAGGTTGATACAACACAAATGAAGCACAAATCCAGCATTCTTCTTGTGGGTTGAGAAAGGAGCAGATATTTATTAGATACCTTTTATGGGTCAGGGACCATGCTAGGTAATTTATACATATTTTCACTTAATTCTCAGAACAGTTCTGTGAAGTAGATGGTACTATTCTTATTTTATAGAAGATTGTGTTTCTGAGGTTAAATAGCTTGCTGTATGTCATATACTTACTAAATAATAATCATTGGTATTTTTAAATCCAAGTCTTTCCAGTTCCCAAATCCATTCATTTCAATGATATAGTCCCAGTTTTTTAATTCTTGGATAATTTTATTGCTATTTACAAAATTTTGGTAGATTTATTTTGTCTTAAGAAAGTAACACTGTCAGTGTCCATTAGCTTTTTACCTGTAAAAGTGTCCAGTGAGGAGATGATGGCTTGAATTGGCCACTGAAGCCAAAATGACCATTTGAGGCAGAGGTATCAATTATTTAATTTTAATTTTTGTTCTCTGCAAATTATTTTAACTTATCATTCACTCTTTAAATTCAGTACAATTATCACCTCTTTTATTTTCCAGTTTTATTTAGATAGAATTGACATATAGAACTGTATCAGTTTCAAGCATACAGCATAGTGACTTGACTTACAAATATTGTGAAAAGATTACCACAGTAAGTTTAGTTAACATTGGGTCTTAGTCATGAATGGGCATAGGAATTGCACATAGAATGTGTCGTCCTTACAAGAGATTCCCAAGCTTGTCTGAGGGTTAGAATCACCTGAAGTGCTTGTAAAAAGTACAGATTTCTATAGGAGATTTGAGCCATCACGTTTACAGAGGGAGTTGGGAAACTGCTTTTAAACAAATACCTTAAGTAGTTTGTATCATAAGGCAAAATTGGAAAAACTGCCTTAATTTCCACTTCAAGAACTTTTGATGGAATGGCAGGTAACCTGATTTTAGAAAAAGAAGTTTCCTGGAGTTTTAGGAAGAATGGAAGGATTGCAAGGTATGCTTTGCAGATGTAACTAAATTTCATGACCAAATGTTATTTATACAACTGAATGTACATGGAAAAATGTGAGTACTTATATAGTCAGGCTTGACACAGGAAAAATAAAATCTCGGGCATTTCAAGAGAGAAAATTTATCTCGGAATTGGTAATAAGGATGTTGGAACAGCTTGAAAAACAAAACAGGGGAATTACTCAAAGAGTTATGGCTGGAGGATAAAAGGGGATATAGGGTGATCTGGAACCTGGAGACTACTGAGGCTCCTGCTTTGAAGTTGATCCCCAGGCTTAGCTACTCTGAGGCTTAGTCACTGCTAGGGTAGACTGCTAAAAGTGGTGGTATGGAAAGGGAAGAGGTATGGAGGGAAGGGGAGAGAGAGAGAGAGAGAGAGAGAGAGAATAAACACAGGCTTCTTTTTTCTTCTTGCTCTTCATTCTTTTCCAGTGCTTCCCATTGACTGAACTTGACTGGAATTTAGCTGGGAAATGAGGGTGGGAATTGTAGTCTGCAGATGTTTAGTCCTCTGTATTATGAAGCAGAACATAAATGGTGGGAATGGAGCCGAGGGCCAACAGGTAAAAAAATAATCAGCTGGAGGGTCCAGTCAAAACAAGGTCATAGCCTGAGGCAGTATGTAGGTAGGAGGAAAAAAAAACCCAAGTCACCCTTCAAAGTAGGGGACCTCTAACAGTTTAGGCCTGTAACACTTGGATCCATTTCACTTAGAAGTATTGGTCAACTTCATTTACGATATAGTTTATAACTTAATCAATGGAAAGAGACTCTGTTATCATTGTCTAAGTCGGAAGATGAAACTCCAGCCCTCAGGATGAGTCAACAACCTTATTTTGAAAAACTTACATTTTTAAAAAAAGATTTATTTATTAGAGCGAGAGAAAGAGAGAGAGAGAGTAATGCATGAGTGGGGGGGAGTCTGAGAGAGAGAATCTTCAAGCAGAGCCCCTGCTGAGTATGGTGCCTGACACAGGGCTCGATCCCATGACTCATGAGATCACAGACTTGAGCCAAAACCAAGAGTTGGACACTTACTGACTGAGCCACTTAGGCTCCCCAAAACTTACAAATGTTTAAAAAACTTGGACTTGATTGCCAAATATAAAAATTATTTTTCTCATAAAAATAAAAAAATTCCACCTTCTCTTGAAAAGTCAGAATATTTGGAAAATTTGGAATCTAATCCCAACATGGCAACAGTCAGCTGGAAGGAGTATAGTGGGAATGCAATTGAGGCAGAGTATATGTTTTACATATGTGTCTTCCACACATGTATTATGTGCCTGGTCTCTATGGGCATTTGAGTTTACCATTGCTGGTCTCAATATACCATTATATTTTTAGTTTATAAGTTTACAAAGTTTAATTTATAAGTTCATAAAAAATGTGAGAACAGAGGTTTATTTGTGCCTGAGGCAATTTACTACTATTTATGTGCCCAAGTGAGAAGTAATACTGACAATGATGATTATGATAATGGTGAACAAACTACCAACCAGCAGGTGGAAGTATCCAGAGGTGAACAGTGATCATCTGGGAAGATATTAAAACTCACTCAATATCACTAATCATCAGGGAAATGCAAATTAAAGCCATAATGAGATATCACTTCACATTAGTCAGAATGGCTAGTATCCAAAAGACAGGAAATAACAAGCCTAGGGGCACCTGGGTGGCTCAGTTGGTTAAGCATCCAACTCTTGGTTTTGGCTCAGGTTGTGATCTCAGGGTGATGAGATTGAGCCCTGTCTTAGGCTCTGTGCTCAGCATGGAGTCTGCTTGAGATTCTCTCCCCCTTCCTCTCCCTCTCCCCTGGCTCCTCCTCCTGCCCACTCTCTCTCTCTCTCTTAACTAACTAACTAACTAAAATCTTCAAAAGAAAAACAAAACAAACAAGTGTTGGTAAAGGTGTGGAGAAAAGGGAACCATCATGCACCATTGGTGGGAATGCAAACTGGTGTAGAAATGTGGAAAACAGTATAGAAGTTCTTCAAAAAATTGAAAATAGAACTTCCAATATGATCTAGTAATTCCACTTCAGGGTACTTACTTAAAGATAAGGAAAGCACCAATTCAGAAAGATGTGTACTCTTATGTTTACTGCATCATTATTTACAATAGCCAAGATATGGAAGCAAACCATGTTCCTCAATAGTTGAATAGATAAAGAAGATGTGTATATACACACACACACACATAGATAAATATACACACACAACTTATATATATACACATATATAGATAAATATATACACACATGTATACACATAGATAAATATACGAACACATATGTATATATATGTACACACACACACACACACACACACACACATATATACTGAAATATTACTCAGTCATATAAAGAATGAAATCTTGTCATTCACCACAATGTGGATTGACCTAGGGGGTGTTATGTTAAATAAAATAAGCCAGAACAGAGAAAGACATATGATTTCAGTTATATGTGGAATCTAAACAAAATTATTAACAACCAAGAGAAAAAAAAAAAGGAGAAAAAATTCATAAATATAAAGAACAAGCTAGTGGTTGTCCAAGGAGAGGGGGTTGGGAGAATGGGGGAAATGGGTGAAGGGGATTAAGAAGTACAAACTTCCAGTTATAAAATAAGCCACAGTGATGTGTATAGCATAGGGAATATAGTCAATAATATTGTAATACTCTGGGGAGCCTGGGTGGCTCAGTGGGTTAAAGCCTCTGCCTTCGGCTCAGGTCATGATCTCAGGGTCCTGGGATTGAGCCCCACATCAGGCTCTCTGCTCAGCGGGGAGCCTGCTTCCCCCTCTCTCTCTACCTGCCTCTCTGCCTACCTGTGATCTCTGTCAAATAAGTAAATAAAATCTTTTAAAAAATAATATTGTAATACCCTTATGGTGAGCATTTCATAATGTATATAATTTTGTACATCTGAAACTAATGTAATATGTCAACTACACTTCAGTTAAAAAGAATCCTCTCTAGCCCTGAAAAATTAGCTCTTGCCTGTAAACAAAATGTCACATTAGTGTAGCTTTTGTTTATTTCTAAAAAATTGGGGTCTAATATTCAACTCCTGGATATTTAGTTTCTTGGTGTCTGCACATCTTTATAGGGAAGAGAAGGATCACAGATATGTGTAATCCTCTATCCTATTTCTTCAGTAAATAAGTAACTATAGAAACACTTAGCAATAGCATGGTGGCCATCCTGAATTCTAAGAAACTTCAAAAATCAACTTGCAGCTAGGCAGGAGTTTTGATTAGAAACTGTTTCAAAGATGCTTTCCTTCACATCAGCATAAAGTTATTATCTGGGTTTGCTACTAAGATTTAAAGAACTGTTTGAGCATAATTCTATAAAGTATTTTTTTCCCAGCTGACCCTGGGTCAGTATCTTGCCTTTACATTTGCATGTCAGTATTATAAGGGAGCTGAAAAGATCATTCTTTGTATCATTTATGTAAAAATGGGCATAAAGCTTGGAATTTCAAAGCTGTATGACGTACCGAAACTAGGAGAGATGGACGATTACAGACCTTCCTTGACATAGGCGGTGGACTCCAGGGACTGTCCCCACCTGCATCCCCACTTGCTGGCACCTCTGTTGCGATGATGAAATGCTTGGAAATTTCAGTCTGTGTTGGGAATCTGAGGTGGATAAAGAGAAAAGGGGCTCCTAGGTAAAATCAGCCTTCCTAAATGTCTTCCTTATCATTATCTGAAAAAAAAATAATGGAAGAGAAAAAGCATCTTATTAGAATACATTTATATCAGGAAAAACATAAAACATTTACTTTTTATGAAGTTAATGAGAACAATTATTTGGTTTTCATGAACACATACATATGAAATCAGGTTCTGGGTGATTAGTGTGGCTTTACAAACTCGAAAAATGGTTCATTTCTGAATTTTGTTTTGGCTGCAAATATTGAGAAAATTCCAACCCACACAAATAAGTAGTTGCAAGTGGTAGAAGATCTTAGCAGCTTTTACAACTTAGAATGTGTTTCAATTAAACAGAGGTGAGAGGTGATTATTCTGAATTTTGCACACAAATAAATTGACAGAGTAGCATGAGTCTATGTTTCAGTGACCTTCCAAATGTGTTAAAATTTGAGTTATTTAAAAGCTAGACTTCACATTATTTTTTTAACCACAGTCATATCTAACTTCGCATAGTTAAAACATTAAATAGTACAAAATGCTTATAATAAAATAGTTTCTCTAGCCCTCCTCACCCTCATTCCTTCTCACCAAATATAGCTACTTTCAACCACTTGAGCTGTTTCTTTGAGGGTTTACCTCCACATCACTCAATAATCTTGTTCAATTCTTTCTTGAATAACCTGTTTGGAATATTATCTATTATCTTTCCTATGCAGTGAATGAGGAATTTATGTCTCTATTTTCTCCTGTCTCTTATGTTTTTGCCACCCCTCACTCTCTCAATAGTACAAACTTTGGTTTAGTAAGTGTTAACATTGTGCGTCAACTATACTTTAGTAATTGAAAAAAAGAACTTAGTGTTTACACCGTAAGGATAATGTAAATACTTTTTGCTACTGACTAGTCAATATGATCATTTCTACTACAACTTTATATCTCCTTGAGTTGATAGCTGCTTTATTTTTTTCCTTTATTTAGTTTACTATGTGACTGTTATGGACTGAATTATTGCCCCCTCCCTAAATCTATATGTCAAAGCCCTAACCCTCAGGACCATAGAATGTGACTGTATTTGGGGATAGGGCCTTTAGAGAGATGATTAAGTAAAAATGAGGTCATTAAGGTGGGCTCTAATCCAATATAACTGGTGTCTTTATAAAAAGAAATGAGGACACAGACACAGAGGGAAGTCCATGTGAGGACCCAGTGAAAAGGCAGCCATCTGTAAGCCAAGTAGAGGCCCTAGAAGAAACCAAACCTACCAACACCTTGATCTCAAACTTCTAGCCTCCAGAACTGAGAGAAAATAAATTTCTGTAGTTTTAAGCCATCCAGATGTTCCCATGGACTTAATAATTTTTTCCCAAACCCTTAAGAGTTCCAAACATTCTACCAATTCCTCTTCTCCTCCCCTCTTCTCCCACAGCCACCTTTCAGGGATGCCACAAGCTAACATAGAACTTGAGTCCTCAGCTCTCCTAGGAATACCTGACTTGGAGAGTCAAGCATGCACTAGATCTCAGCCGGGCTGATCTTCCAGGGGGAGCACCTGTGGATGGACCCAACCTGCACAACTGTGCTCAGTGCCTCCCATAAGTCTTCCTATTCTAGTCTCTACTCTTGTTTTTCAGTCCCTAGCTGGAATCCTTAGGCGCCCCTTCACCACTCTTCTTGTCTGCATCACTTGTTTCCTGGATCCTACGTCATCCTCTTCTTGGTTTACTCCCTCCTTTTGCCAAAGCAAAATTTCTAGTAATTGTCTAAGAACAATATATGGGAAGACAAATCTTGAACCCTTAAATATTTGAAAATGTCTTTATTGTACCTTCTCACTCAATCAATAGTTTGGTCAAGTAGAAATAATTTGAGATAAGGAATAATTTTTCCCCCAGAACTTTTGAAGTTATTAGTCTACCATATCCTGTCACCTAATGTTGGAAGCTTCAGGGCATTTCTGATGATCTGATTACCTGAATTGATATAGACGAGGAGTCATTTTGAGGTCCAAAGAGAAACTCACTTAAAAAAAACAGTAGCTGGCCATTGTGCATATAAAATTATGAAGGAATAATGTGATTTTACACTGTGCAATAATACGCATAAAAGCGCTTAAACTCTGCAATGTTAGATATGAAAAATGTTCTTATCACAATTTTGACTTCAACTGGAGGGAGTTAGATAATACAGAAGAGAAAGAGCCTTCTGCTGATGTAGAATTCAGTTTATTTTAGGCTTGATTCAAATTTGGGACAATCATTTTTTAAAAAAGATTTATGTGAGAGAGAGAGAGTTGGGGGAGGCAGAAAGAGAATCCTCAAGCAGACTCCCCACTGAGTGCAGAGCCTGATATGGGGCTCAGTCTCATGGTGCATGAGACCAGGCCCTGAGCTGAAATCAAGAATCAGATGCTCAACAGACTGAGCCACCCAGGCACCCCTGGGACAGTCATTTTAAGGAAGCATAGAGAAATGGCTTTCTTTGCATGATATCTAAGGAGGCTTCACACTGAAATGGGCCCTAATATTACTGCGGGGGTAAATATAAAAATATTACTGCATGTTCCGTGGCTGCAAGGAAGTTGTACGATCCAGAATTCATCCAACAACTGTCCACTGGCCACTGTCATGTGGCAGGTCCTGGGCTGGGTTCTGGGGATGGAGTAGTGAGCCACACAGACCTGGCCTCTGCCCTGTTGTGTCTGCTCTGAGTGGGGGAGATAGACATTTACAAATTAGAATACACTAAGCAGTTATTTAACGTGAGATGAGTTTTATAACAGATGGAGTGCAAGGGGCAATAAGTTCTAGGGGAGGCCGTCAGACCCTAATCCAGGGAGCGTGTGAGTCAGGCCACTAGGGAGGTGAGGTTCAGATAGGAGTAAAGAATGGGTGAGATGAGCCTTCTGGAAGTGCCCAGAAGGGAAGAGAGCTCCATAGTAGTGTCTGCTGGGCATGGGAGAAAAGTGGTATTTTAGGGACCTAAATGGTTTCCATGTGGCTATACCATATGGGTCAAGAGATGGTGGGACAAATCTGAGGACTTCCCCAGAGTTTCAACCACGGAGAGATTGGGTCTTGATCCTGATAGCAACAGGAAATCATTGCAAATTTGTGAAGGGGAAATGACATGATCGGATTTGCTTTTTAAAAAGAATACTTTGAATGGATAGAGGAAAGAGTGGAAGCGAGCAACCAGCTTATAGTCATCCAGGGGAGAGATGAGGTAGCCTGAATATGAGTTGGTGGGCTCAGAAGGAAGTGGGAAGATTCTGGAGGTACAGGAAGACAAAACTGACCTAAGTGCCATTTTGTTCTCCTGAAAGAGAGTGTTTTCTACAGGGAGTGAGTGGCCGAGGCTTGCAGAAGGAGATAGGACAGGGATGATGGGACAGAGACCAGGCAGAGGCAGTCACCGGAGTCACACAGTGCCTGTAGGTCAAAGCTCCTAGAAGTCTCCACTCAGGTGAACAGAAAGACCATGGAGTTGTGTATCAAAGGCCCAGAGCTGAACAAGTTTCTGATGTGTGGTTACACAGCAGTGGGCTGGGGGACAGAGTGTCAGGAGCTCAGGTGTTTGGCAAGAAATCAGTTACAGGCCACTTAGAAGCATGAGGTAGCCTTAGTGCTGGTTCATGATTCTGACTTAGCAGGGTTCTCTGAGCTCTCTGTGAAGGGAGGAGTGTCCCATAGACTGCTGGCCTCCTACCAAGGACAGGCAACAGCAGGTGAGTAAAGACTCTCAGCAGTTTTTCCAGTTCTGCCCTCAGGATGCAGAGGTTGGTCACATACGGCTCCTCAGAGGTGAGTCCGGGACGCCAGTATGACAAAGAGCAGTGTGTCCCAAAGTGTAGTTCTGTATATACTATTTAAGAAGGGGACATAGTATGTTCCATTGCCCAAATGTATTTGTTCACAGAGCCCTTTTCTCACAGAACATCTTACAGAATGGGAGGTAAGTTCTGTAGAACTCACTTTGGGAAATGTGCCTCAATTGGTTAATAATCATTATGGAGCTATTTATGAATTATGAAGCAACCATGAGATAAGGTGCAACCAACTCCATCCTGGGAGGTCAGAGAAGATGGCTTTTAAGTGTGTTGGAGTCTGCTGGGTGGATAAGCAGCGGCTGGTGAAAGTTTGGGAAGGGGTGAAGTGTGCTCCAAGTGCTGTGATTGGCTCAGAGACATGAGCACACTCACACGTCACACAGGATTTGTGTCACTGGGATGAGAACCACTGCTGTGAATGAAAAGGCTTTGGACCTGTGGAACCAAATGTCTGAGACAGGAATGAGTGAAAAATATGGAAGCGTGAAGCTAAGAGTGAACAACATGGAATTCTCCTATCCTTTGCACAGCAGGAGGGAAAGGAGCGTTTCCTAAGATGGAAAGAGTATCCCTTGGGTCTATTTGGACTTGAGGTTTTGTCCTTGACTAGTTGGATGAATGGTTTGTTGGCATTCTGTACAAACAGATTAAAGTGAATTTGTTTATGGCTTTTCAGCCTTAAAATGGCAAAGTTCCTTGTTGGGGATTTACTCTTCCTTAAAATGAGGCAGCATGCTGTTATAATAATAAAGTGACCATAAGAGGGCGCCAAAGACAAAAGTATGTTGCTGTTTTTCTGGAGGAATGAATTCAACAGAACACCACCTGAAAATAGGGCATTTTTAGGAGAGGGATCTGAAGAGGGCAAGGAAAGGAAGAAAGGAGAAACTCACTGACAGAGGGTTACAGATTCATTTATGATCTTGGTAGCAAAGTATGAAATAGAAAACAAAACAAAATCTACCCACTATTTGGCTAGAGTCTGCTTTAAAAGACTTAAGAAAGGGACTTAATTTTTTTTCCCCCCAGAATACAATTTGTGTTTTGCCTCCAGACTCTGAAGGCATTTGTGGGTGAATAGGCTTCTTCTCTTTGAAGACAATGTCTGTCTTGCTCCAGGCACTATGTGAAGATAAGTCCTCCAGTTGGTGGGTCAGGAAGGGCTGAAAGAGAGGAACAGGATATTTCTTCCTGCAGTGTCGTCCTGGGTTGCTTCTCAGGGAAAGATGAAATTCTGTTTCAATATATTAAGATTGTCAAGGAGCCACTTAAACGGTCATACTTGTCTTTTGTCTTTCGAATTAGTGAGGCACATCTAGGGCTTCTCTGCTTTTATTTCTGTGGTGCCAACATGTATGAGCAATGCCCTTGAGTTGAAAGCTTTAACAGAATCATAGGATTTTTTTTTTTTTTTT
>CM053603.1:77212400-77250475 GCA_028646535.1 Procyon lotor
TCTCTAGTCCTGGCTGCTCCACCCAGTGTTAGACCTCCTCTACTGGGACGGCGCACCTGCTCTTGCCCTGGGTTTTGCAGTTCAAAGTGGAGAGCGGGTGGATGCAGGCATGAGAGAAGAAAAATGGAGGCATGCACAAATGCTAGAACATCAAACCACAAGGCTTCTTTTCAGGGCAAGGAAAGGCTGCAGTGAAGTAAAAATGATGAAGAGGTGTTTTTAGCAACAACTGGTGACCCTGATGATTATTTCAAAGTCAGTTATTTTAAATAGTTTAAGGTGTTAACCTTGGCCCAGACTGGCTGCCTTTAGCCCCTGAGGCTGAAGGTGTCCAAAGTGAATCATACAGAAGGCCATTTAGGCTGAGCCTCTTGGCATTCTGAATTGGATGCCATTTTTAATTTTTATTTTCTCATGGTTGCTGTGTGTGTGTTTGTGTTTGCAAAAGCAGTTTAGGCCCTGGAATTGCAAGCTGTTAGGACCGGGGCTGCTTTTCTATCTCCTATCTTTGTTCCTCACCTCATTTTGAAGGATTGTTACACATTTGTAAGTACAATGGGATTATTTATTCATTGTGTCTGTCCACTCTTTTCTGTGCCACAAAAGGAGAAATCGCCCGCACGGCGACTTAAGAGCTTTCTGACCGCTCCAAAGTCATGACATTTCCTTTGCTTTTTGATGGCTGGCTCTGAAAAGCAGGGGAAGCTGGGTGACAGACTGTTGGCTCCGGGAGGGAGATGACTTGTCGTTGTTGTGAAAAAGCATAGTTAGTCACTTTTAAAAAGCAAATTGCGGACTTAATAGAACCACACAGTCTTCTTTGGAGATTGCTACAAGGTGGATTGTCTTGATAAAACATTTGAAGCCAGAAATCCATCAAGCGTCAGTGAATATAAGCACTGACCTGAACCCAAGCACACAACATTCTCACCAAACTTCAAAGTTATTTTTTTTTAATAGAGCGAGGATAACTGTCCAGTGCCTTTCATTTTGTCTTCTTTGCAATTCTTCCAGTTCCAAATCAAATGAAAGAGTATGACGATGAACTATTTCGAGTATATCTGAGACCATACGCACTGGTATCTGTAGGCTCAGCTTTTTGGCTTTCTGTAGAAGCTGTGAACATGCACTTGAAGCTGAGTATTTAGCAGACACTTTCATGGCCAAGGGCAAATCTCTATGTTAAACAGAACATATTCCTCCTTTGCATTACCCTCTCCCAAGCCCCTTGATCACTATGATGTTTCCTATCCCTTCTCAGGTGATCCTGAAAGAGCAACCTCAAGTCATGTTGCTTTCCTCCTATTTACTTACCTGTCTTTGAGGTAGCTGCCACCAGGTGAGGGTAAAATCTTTAAGCATGGTAGCACTTGGCCAGATGTAGATGAAAGCAAGCAAGGGAGAGTCTATGGCTACTGATACTTTTTCCATCAAAGTAACAGCTGTACCGAGTAATACTATGAATGGCTGATTGTGTTTTAAATTGCCAAGCCCTCTCCCAAACCATCGTTATAGAGTCTCAGTTTTCTGCTAAAGGGAGTGAGGCGCCCTTCCTACTCGTGGGTTGTTGATAAGGCACCATTCAGTGGGCTGTGTTGAGAAAACAACAACAAAAGCTGAGATTTAAAGAGAGATTTTATTTGAAAAATGAAAAATGCAGAACAGTTGTGTTCTGTGGTGAGCAAGGTACTGAACCAGACGAAGAGAAGACTTAGGTTAGGAGGGGCAATGGGAATGGGCCCATGTCCTCCGGCCCCTGTTTGCTGGCCCTTCAGCTTAGGCCCTTGGAAAGGCTGTAATTGTAGCACTTGTCTTTCTTTTTAATCTCTCCTCCTTTCCTTTCTAGAAAAGAAAAACACAGAAAAAATAGGAAGATTAACGTAAAATCAATACTTGGATACTCACTACCCAGAATTAACTAATATTAACACATAGATATTTTTGCTTTAGGTTTTAAAAAACATTTAAAGGCAATGATGGTACTTTAGAGTTAAAATTGAAGTCTCTTTTATTTTTCCTCCTGAGTGCCATTCACATTCCCCAGAAAAATGAACTTTATGACCTTGGTTCTCCCCAACCCCCCAACAAAAGCCTACTGTGTTTCTAATACCATGAATTATTATTATTTTTAAAGATTTTACCTATTTATTTGTGAGAGAGTGTGCAGGAGAGGGAGCACAAGCATGGGGAGGTGTGGGGGGAGAAGGAGAAGCAGACTCCCTGCTGAGCGGAGGAGTCTGACTGGTGGCTTGATCCCAGGACCTTGCAGTCATGACCGGAGTTGAAGGCAAACGATTAACTGACTGAACCACCCAGGTGCCCCTACCATGAATTATTTTTTTAAAAATGCAAATGGTGTCACAATGCTCAGGTATTCTTATTGTTTTTTCACTCAATATTTTGTCTTCCAAATCTTCCCATATTGAAATATGTGTGTGCTTATTCATCTAAATTTCAGTACAGTATTTAGTTGTAAGAATATATAAAACTCTGTTCTTGATTTGTTCAAATAGATCAAGTATTCTACCAAAGTCATCTTCTTGAAGAAGTGCCCCGGACAATCTCCTCCAATTGGCACTGATTACCTTTATACCAGCAGCACATCTGTTATCCTGAGAATTTTCCTTTGCCCATCCTGTATTGGATTTCCTTTTTCCTATATCCCCTGTCTTCCTCTTGGTTTATTCCTTTGTTTTGGCAAAGCCCATGTTACAGTAGCTTCCTGAAAAGTAATTCATGGGAGAGAATTTTTTTGAGAACTTGAATATCTAAAAATGCCCTATTTTGCCCTCATATTTATAATACTTTCGTTGGATATATAGCTTTAGGTTGAAAATAATTTTCCTATAGAAAAAATTTAAAAGTATTGCTTCATTGTCTTTTACTTTTAGAATGTTGCTATTTATGCCTATGAAGCTATTCTGATAATTGCTCTTTGACACCTCTCACTATTGTATTTCCTTTTTGGGAGCTTGGAGGATCTTCTAGTGTTCTGAAATTTCCTAATGGTGTGTCATTATGTGTGTTAATCGCCATCCATTGTTCTGGGCAGTTACTAGGTCCATTTAGTCCTAAAATGCATATTCTTCAGTTCTGGGAAAATTTTTGAATTATTTCTGTAATAATTTCCTCTCAAGGTTTTATAGTTTCTCTTTTATCTTCCATCTCTTTAGTTCTCTGTTATACTTTAATGGATAATCTTTCGACTTTATCTTTTAACCTTCAAAATGAGGTTTTTCATTTTTGCTATCTTTTTAGTTTCCAAGGATCTTAAAAAAACTCCTTTTTTCCTTTAAAGAAATGGTATCTTGTTATTAGTTCATGGGTATATAGTGTCTTCTCATGTCTGTAATGATACTACTGTAATGGTTTTAAAATTTTTATTCTTCGCACATGAAGTCTGTTTCCTTCAACTTGCCTTTTTAGCTTCAGTCTTTCAATTAGGACTTCTTCAAACAGCTGGGATCCTTGGTTCCTTGGCTGTACTCTTGTATTTGATTGGGGCACTAAACCTGATTGGGACTTGCTAACCGTAGGCATCACTACAGAAAAATCAAACTGGGAAATTGTATTTAGAAACTCTCAGTGTAATATTCTTTAGATATTTTTTTTGTGGGACTTTCCCCAGAAGATCTTTTTATGTTCTTGACTGGAACATAATATGGAACATAAAAGTCTGTCTGTCAGAATTCTGGGAACTAAGTGGATGGAGAAAATAAGCCAAGAGTCTCAAACTTCAGAATTAAAATGTTTACTCTAATCCTCCTATTTTTATAAGATATCCTTTCCCTCAACTAGGCCGGTGTCCCCCAATCCATAGACTTTTAATTTTATCCTCTCCGCAAATAAACTACATGGTTAGGGATGGGTAGTTTCTCTTGCTGACAGAGCAAGGATGGGGACTTGGGGGTCTAAATGCTTTTTAAGAAGATTTTAATCAATTTTCTTATTTATAACTCATTGTTACCCTCACATCTAGTGGCACTGGTAAAGCCAGTTGATAAACTTTTTGAGATTCTAGCCAGCAAATCAGGTTACTTCTTGATGTCTTCATTGCCAGTTTAGAATTTGGCTTCTTGGGGTCTATTAAGCAAATTCCTGCTTACTTATCTGCTTTGCAGTTTACTACTTATGCTGCTGCTGTTAATCTTTTCATTCCTTTTGTTTTTGTGGTTTCATGTCTTAGAAGTCCATTGATTGTTATTTTACTGGGATTTAAGGAAGAAGCAAATACTAACATATACGTTTGACTTTCTATCTTTAATTGGAAGCCAATTTTGCTTTATTTTTCTCTACAGTTTAAATTTTTAATTTTAACAAATTTTTAATTAATTTGGAATTTATTTTTATGTGTAGTATAATGTTATTGCTTTTGTTTTCCAGATAAAAAGCCAAATTTTCCAGCATTAAAAAAAAAAAGATTTCATTTATTTATTTGTCAGAGAGAGAGAGAGAGAAAGAGAGAAAGAACAAAAACGGATAGTGGCAGGCAGAGGGAGAAGCAGGCTCCCCGCTAAGCAAGGAGCCCTAAATAAGACTCGATCCCAGGACTCTTGGATCACGACCTGTGCAGGAATCAATCAACTGAGCCACCCAGGTGCTCCCTTTCCAGCGTTTTTAACTGAATGTTTTATCCTTTCCCTCCTACCATGTGAGCCAATCTGTCATTTACTGTATTTCTGGACTTCCTATCTTGTTTATTAATCTCTATCTTTTCACTAGAACCAACTGTTTTAATTACTATAAAGTTTATGATATCTTGGTATCTGCCAGAGCCACACTACCCCTTGCTCTTTTTCAGAATTGTATTGTCTCTTCTTAGAACTTTACTTTTTCTATATGAACTTCAGAATCAATTTGCTAATTTTGCTATTTTGTTATTATTCCCAAGTAACCACTTGGTTACTGGGATTAGAATCATATTGATTTTATTGGAAAAAATTACATCTTTATTCAGTTTCTCATCCATGAACAAGGTGTATCTTATTTATCCAAGACTTCTTTTATCCTTTCATAACATTTTGTAATTGTTTCTTAAAATCCTTTGTTAGATTTATTTCTAGTCCCCTTAAAATTTTTGCAGCTATTGTGAATTGCAAATGTATGTACACCTGATTGTATTTAAAAGTTCAAAGTGGTTACTGGTTATTGTTATTGCTAGGAATGTTACTGATTTCAGTATATTAATTTTGTAGCCCGCAAAACTCTCTTGTTGCTTCTAATATTTGGTTTGTAGATTATCCTGAATTTGTACATGGAAAATAATAGTTGCAAATAGTGGCAATTTGGTATCTTTCTTTCCAAACTTTAGTTGTCTCTCCTTTGTCTTACTGAATTGCCTAGCACCTCCACAACAATGTTGAACAGCTGCAGGGAGAGCAGGTATCTTTACTGTATTTCTGACTTTAATGACAGTCTTTCTAAATTTCTATCATTATGTGTTATGTTTGCTTGAGGTTTTTGGTGGGAACATTTCTTTTATTATATTAAGAAAATTCCCTTCTATTCATAGTTCACTTCAGAGCACCTGAAAAGTCACAAATGAATGTTTAATTTTGACAAATGAGTTGTCAGCACCTACTGAGTCCCCCCTCCAACTTTACTTATTAATGGGAGTTACATCTTAATAGATTTTCTGATGTTGAACTTTATTTGCTTATTGGGATAAGCCCCAAGTGATTATAATGTCATTAAGAAAATATGCTGCTTTGTGATGTACTGAGGCCGGTTTACCATCTGTGCTGACTAAACTTAGTAAAATAGGTTTGTAGCCAGGCACCAAGGGGAAGATGTTCTTTACCCAGCAGTCCTGGAGGTTGTCATGTACATCTTTTTCAAGTATGTTGGCTTTTTAAAAATTTTTTTTTAATTTATTTGACAGAGAGCTAGAGAGAGAGCACAAGTAGGCAGAGTAGCAGGCAGAGGGAGAGGGAGGAGCAAGCTCTCTGTTGAGCAGGAAGGCTGACATGGGCTCCATCTCAGGACCTTGGGATCATGAACTGAGCTAAAGGCAGCTGCTTAGCCAACTGAGCCACCCAGGCGCCCCAGTATGTTGGCTTTAATGTACTAAAAAACAAGTATTACCATACAAAAGAGGAGAAAGATTATTCAGAGAAGATTATTTGGTTGTCTTGCAAACAAAGTTGATTCCAGAGCTGTGATTGTGCAAGGACATAGTCAGTGTTGGGTCAGAGGGTTGTTTTTGGAAACAGTCTCAAGAGAAGCTACACTTTTCTGGGATCACCTTTTTTTTTTTTTTTTTCCATTTGCAAAGTAAAATTTAAAACATTTTAAAGAACCTTCATTTTTAATCATGTGGCTTCTTGTGTTTAAGTAAAATTTTCACTTGAAATGAATACAGGCCTATCTCAGTAATTACTTTCCAAATCTTAAAGAACTTAGATAAGCTTCCTTCTTAAATTCAATTCTCTTTTGAAGAGAAACAAGTAATGACTTTCAAAGTACTTAATGTATTATAAAGGAGTGGCAATGGGACATAAATTTCCTTTAATATAGCCTCTTATTTTAGAAACACAGGTACAGATCTGATTGAAGGAAGCTCTTTTAAAGTATATCAGTTGTCTTATCTCAAAACAAGGGTATGCACTGAAAATTGGGTCATAAAAACACAAACTTTATCTCCTGTTGTTAATTCAGTACGCCAAAAACACCTGCTGGAGAAAGGGCATCCTTTCAAGTCCCATTAGTTAATTGCCATGGAAAGCTGGATTTTTGTCTTAGTTTGTCATTTTAACCCAGGGAGAACTAATTCTTATAAGCAAATAAGTTAATTCTTAGTCTCTTTTCTTATTACTCTGTAGGTAAAGTGACATGGTTGGATTTCTTGGACTTTGTTTCAGAAGAAAAGGAAGAATCTGACCTTCTGTGGGATAGACACCAGAGTAGCAAAGTGGGGACAATGGCACTTTGCTAATAGTCGGGCTTCGTTCCCAAGCCCCAATACGGATTGCCAGTTCCCATGCAGGAACTAGGCTCATAGTGACTTATAGTGACTAACTTATAGTGACCTCAAATGAAAGCCCTCTAATGACATCTTTCTGTTCGGATAAATAGTTGTTTCCATCTTGATGGGCTCATTCAGAGACAACCTTAAATCTCACGCTGAATGAAAGGGACAGGAAGTATTTGCACAGTTCATTGCAAGAGGTTCCTGTGTTCTCCTTTGGATCAAGTTAGCTTTTGCAGCTAATATTAGTGTAACCTGTGTCTGCTTTTTTGTGTTCTACTCTAGGCACATAACCCTGAATCCTTATCATTAAGAATGACTTAAAATTTTGTTGTCTTGTTAGTGTGCCAATTATTTAGCTCTTTCTCCAATGTCTGGAATTTTTTCCCTTTTCGACTGTGTATATATGTGTACACCTAGGTGTGTGTGTGAGAGAGAGAGAAAGAGAGAAGATCTTAGCATCATTTTATGGTACGATTTGGAAATGTGATATAAAGAAATATCCCATATTAGGAGCTTTGGAGTTGGGTGTTTAGGGTACTGATATAACTAAGGCAGTAATTACTGAAGACATTCTATGGCTTGTCCATTGTGGGTGCTGTACGTTAGAGCAGTTCTGTAAAATTCAGCTCAGTGCTGTGCCTTTGGAGAATAAGCCCTAATTTTCCATTTTTAATAGTATGAGTATAGTGATTGTACCTAATAGGTAATCTATGCCTTTTTTGCTATTAGTTGATTGGCTCTGTATTAAAGAGGCCCCAGTATAAATGTAAACACTCCAGCTCTCTGAATCTTAGCATAGCTCACAGGGAAAAGTTCTGCCCCATGTTTTTGTCTTGTGAGGTGAGTGGCTGGGCTGCACCGCAGGATGCTGCATGAGGATGAAATGATATTTATTATTCCGATACTGTAAGATGTGTCTACCTGCTTAAGGAGCTGCCATTGCCATTTTTTTGAGATGCTCCACAGCGGTGCCAAAACAACCATCCTTAAAGGAACAAATTCTGTCAATCTTGCAGTTTTGGGGCTTATATTATGCCTACATTATTTTTGTGAGTACTTGTTTCCCCCCACTCCTTGGTGGATTACACAATATTTAAAAAATGAAATTTACAGAGGCCTTTGCTTGTTGGAGCCACAGCCCTAGCAGCAGAGAAAGGAGAATGAGTCTACCTAGGATAGAGGAGTTGTTTTAAATTTAATTTTCTAGTGTCTAGTTGCTATGGCTAGTCTGGGTAAATGGATGAACAGTGAATAAAGAGAATGAGCAGATAAATCAATATTAATGTTTTCCTTTCTGTGCCTCAGAATCAATCATAAGACCATGGCTGGGTCCCAATTTTTGGCACCAATCAAAATGACAGCCTTGGTTGCTGGGACCATTCCTTGATGCATTTGTTTTTGGAGGGCAAAGATAAACTATGGAAAGATGGAATGCTGTATTTTTCCAACAGAGACGTTGTTTGTGTTGTTCTTGTCCTTTTTTCTTTTAAAGAGGCCAACGAGGCCCTTTAGTCCAGGGCTGTGTGCTAATGTTCCTGGAGTCACCAGTGTGCTGCTCAGAGCACAGACCAACACAGCATTTCCTTTCCCGGGAGTTTCCAAAGGCTCTTTCAATATCATCATCTCAGCTCTTCCCACAAAATGCTCTACCTGGAGACTTTATAAATCTGGCAGCAAGTAAGCGGCGAGCACTGTTAGAACTGGCTGCATTATATACAAGGCCCAGTGCAAAATGGAAACCTGGGGCTCCTTATTAAAATTATGAATTTCGGGACAGTGACCACAGAGCATTAAACCAAGTGCAGGGTGCCTTCTAAGTGAGGGTCCCTGTGAGGCTGCACAGGCCACATGCCCATGAAGTCAACTTTGAATGTCAGGGTGTTCACCTTCTCAAAAGATGCTTTAGAGATACAGCTTCTCTGAGGCAGGGACAGCCAGAACTTTTTCCATGTTCCCCTCCACCACCTTATCTTGTCTGGTGGGGCTGTGTCTCCCCGCTGGCCCCCTGGGGTTCTTACTCTCAGCCCCAGTCCCATCTCTCTCTACCTGCTCCTTTCCCCCACTGGCAGGTCCAGTTCTTCTTGCTCCTAAGCCCATGTCATTATTAGCAAAAAGGTTCAGAAGTATCTCTGTCAGTTGTTACTCTCTTCTCTTTTTCTCTCCACATCTGTTTGTTGGCTCCAGCTTCAAATGCTCAAACTTCTACCACTACCCTCTGGTCCAAGCCGCCAGAATCTCTTGCTTGTATTATTGCAGAGCAAGAGTGTCTGAGCTACTCTCTGTGCGTCAGCTCCCATCGGCTCTTCCCTTCAGTCTGTGTTCTAAGAGCAGAACGTGTCTTCCTTCTCCTCAAATCCCACTAGTGATTCCTATCTCACTCAGGATTGCCTTGCATCCTAGTCCTCTATTACACTTCCACTCTAGTCGCCTTGCTTTTTCTTGAACATACCAGGCATATTTGCACTAGGGTCTTTGGGCTTCTTGTCTCCTCCATGTGGAATGTTCTTTCTCCAGACATCCACATGGCTCCCAACCTCTGGGGCTTTAAGTGACTACTCTGCTTGGTGCTGTACACTCCCAGGACCCTGTACCTCCTAATTATGCTTTATTTTTCATTTTTGTCCTCAGCACTTGTCACCATCTGCCATGTAATATGTTTTACTCATGTGTATACCTATTACCTGAACTCCCATACTAGAAAAACTTCATGAAGGCAGGGATTTTTACCTGTTTCCTTCTGTTCCCCTAGTACTTAGGACAGTGCCTGGTACATAGCAGGTGCTTTCTTAATATTGGGAAGAGGATGAACCTCTACCAGAAATTTTTGGGTATTTTTTTGCTATATTTTAAAGATGTCTGGCCTTGGCCTACTTTCACCAGTGGGATATCACTTCCTGAACATCCATACTTGCTCCTCGTTAATTTATTCAGAAATGTGCTAGGAGCTGTGGATACAGGATGAAAAAGAGAAACTGGTCCCTGACTTCATGCTATTTACAGTGCTAGTGAGCATGAAGCAAAACAAAGAACAAATAACAAATGCTAATTCTTGAGATGATTGTGAGAAGGGTGTGGTAGATGGGAGGTGTTGGGTGTGGTGGCCTGAGAAGTCCTTTCTGGGGAGGTTGCATTTCTGAGGTGACCTGAATGATGAGAAGTCAGAATGTGAGAGACTGCTGGAAGAACTTTTCAAGCCATAGAAACCAAGTATGGCCAAGGAACAGAAAGGAGCCATTGCAGCTGGAGTGTGGAAAAAGAAGTAGCAATGAGGTCAGGGAGATGGGATGATAGGGGCAACTTGTAAGCCAGGTAAGCAGCTGGGATTTTCATCTGGGTTCTTGAGTTTAGGGTAAACAGTTAACTCTGTTCTGGCTTTCAGGCTTCAAGTGCCTCAGATATTGATGCTCATGGGTGCCCTGTCCCTTGGAGCACAGACCATGGGCTTTGGAATTAGGCAGACTAGGGTCCAAATTCAATTTTTGCCATTTACTAAGGACATGACATTGAGTTTTGTTTCCTGAGCTCCACTCATTCACCAAGTGTCTACTGTTATTTCCTGTGCAGGGTGATGTTTCAAATGTTTGTTCTGAACCTGGACATTGCCTGCTGGACAAGGGGTTAACCCTGTAGTTTCTGGATCTGAGGAGATCAGGGGAAATCTTGGAAAAGGGCTTGAGGCAGTGGCTTGTTACCAACCATGCAGATGTATTTTATTAGTGCAATGTTTTAACTGAGTATTAACAGAGACCAAGCCCAGCAAAGAGGATACAAGTTTGTAAATCATCCCTTTCTACTTGGCACTTACAGTTTGGGAGTTGGACAGAGAAATGACATACACTGTCTTACTTAATTTGTGTATAGTCTTAGTTCGGAGGCAGTGCAAAGTGTAGTATAGGCTCAAACAGCTCTCTATTTTAAAATCCAGACTGGGTCACCAATTTAGATATGTGACCTTGGACAAGTCATTTATTCTCTCTATGCCCTAGCCAGCTTTTTCTGTAAAAATGAGATAATAATTACCCGGAGATGGTACCAGCTTCCTAGGGTTGTTGTGAGAATCGAATGTGTTTATATAAACAACATAATTAGAACAGTGCCTTAGGTACATCCCACTATCCCCATGTACAGATGAGAAATCTGAGGTTTGGCAATTAATAAATCTTCTTAAAGCTCACATTGATAAGAGTGGAGAATCCAGAACTGGACCTTAGATCCTTCGTTTGAACACTGTATTCTTTCTATTCCAAACTAATAGTTCCTAAAGAGGCTACTGATGAAAATCCTATGTGGATGTCTATTTGGAATAATAATCCTTAACTCGAAACTATGTTAAGATTAAGTTTTAAAAATACTTAAAAATTTTATTGTAACAATTATAACCCCATCAAACAATAACTATAAACCCATCAAAGAAAATTGAGAGACTAGAGAAATTGAGAAAGTAGTTCAGTAGTTCTAGGCGGGTGAGATGAGGCCTGAGAAAGAGCAGGATGGCTAGAAGTGCTGCTGTGATGGGGCGGACTCTGTTACCTGGAGACAGTTGCTTTGTTTGGGAATGTCTCCAGCATTGGGGAACATCCAAGGGGAAGCTGCTCCCTAGGATCTTTAAAGAAGTTCCATTCTTGGGGCACGTGGGTGGCTCAGTGAGTTAAAGCCTCTACCTTCAGCTCAGGTCATGATCTCAGGGTCCTGGGATCGAGCCCCGCATCGGGCTCCCTGCTCAGCAGGGAGCCTGCTTCCCCCTC
The DNA here is from genome assembly GCA_028646535.1 of Procyon lotor. NCBI lineage: Eukaryota > Metazoa > Chordata > Mammalia > Carnivora > Procyonidae > Procyon > Procyon lotor. The sequence continues at coordinate 77,224,116 of CM053603.1, forward strand.
TCTCTCTGCCTGCTTCTTTGCCTACTTGTGATCTTTTTCTCTCTCTCTGTCAAATAAATAAATAAAATCTTAAAAAAAAGTTCCATTCTTAATGGTTATCACCACCTGAAGAAGAGAGGATGTCCTGGGTCACTGGTGTGAGGGCGTGTGAGTGGTAGGAGTTCAGACATCAGACCATTCTAGAGGATTCTCAACGCCCATTGTCAAATTAAGAGCTCCAGGGCCTAGTGGTATGGCTGTCAAGACATGAGTAAACTATTCCCAGACTTATTTTATAATGGATTAAAAAGCTAAAACCCAGAAACACCCCAAGCATTTGGATTCTGCAAACATACTTTGGGAAATACTTCAATAGAGCAGTAAGAATAAAATACGTTATTTTGAGAAAATGTTAGGAGATAATGAGCCAGAGGCCTGGGTTGTAAAAAAAAAAAAAAAAAGATGCTTTCTAAGATGCTGACTTAAGGACCTGTAATGGGACTAAAAAATTCACCTGAAAGCAAGGGAAATGGTAATCAAACAAGGGTACAAATGAAATGAATAGCTTCCTTACCTTGCGCACGTGTCTGTGGGCCTGTGGGGCACACTATGAATACTTTGTACCAACACTCATCTTCCTCTTATTAACTAAGGATGTCACTTTTGTGAGGACTGGTCTGTAGCATGTGTGGTGGACCTATCTTTTCTTCTCTTGGGATCCATTTCCTTTTTCTGTTTATGGTTGCCTCCTTTTCCTTTTCGGGGAATTTCACTTCCCCACTCTCAGTCCTTGTGGCTTGATTGGGGCTGACTCTTCTCTGAATCTAGGGGTGGTGCCATGACACCTAAGCATCAGATCCACAAATAGCTCAGACCACCACAATTGGTCCAGAAGAACCAATGAGAAGCAATGATACTGTTACTGGCAATGTGGGGATAAAGCATTCTCTATCCACACATATGCAGGGGCTGTTTCTGGGTTTTCTATGTTATTCCATCAATCACTTTTTTGATCCCTATGCCAACACTTCCCTATTTTCAGTACAGCAGTTTATGAGATGTCATGATATTTGATAGCACATTTCTCTAAAATTTATTCTTTAAGAGTGTCTTGGGACACTGTACTCTTCCATATAAATTTAAGCAATTCAAGGGTCCATCAACGGATGAATGGAGAGAGAAGATGAACACACACACACACACACACACACCCGTGAATATTATGTCACTGTAAAAAAGGATGAAATCTTGCCATTTGCGATAGCACGGATGGATCTAGAGAGTATAATGCTAAGTGAAATAAGTTAGAGAAAGACAAGTATCATCTCATATCACTTATCTGTGGAATCTAACAAAACAAATGAATTAACAAACAAAAAGCAGAAACAGACCCATAAATGCAGAGAACAAAGTATGGTTACCAGAGGGGTGGGGGTGAGGATAGGGAATGGGTAAAATGGGTGGAAGGTAGTGGGAGATACTTCCAGTTATAGAATGAATAAGTCACAGGAATAAAAGGTAGAGCATAAAGAAAATAGTCAATGGGACTATAATATGTTGTTTATAGTGACAAGTGCCAGCTACACTTGTGATGACCATAGCATAACATATAGAGATGTTGAATCACTATGTTATGAACCTGAAACTAATCTAACATTGTGTGTCAAATAAAAACTCAGATAAAAACTAACTAAAAAGAGTAAACATTAAGAAAAAATCCAAACCTGATTTGAATTTAGAGTGAATCCATAAATCTTTTTGGAGATAATTAAGATTTTGAGCTTTCTTAAATACAAACTTGGGGTATCTCTCTATTTTTTTCTAGCTTGTTTTAATGACTTTCAGTTAAGTTTTGTACACTTCTCCATCACATTTTTACATATATTTGATTAGACTTATATTATTTGTTGTTATAAATTATTTTTTTGAATTACATTTTCTAATTTCTTGTGGTAGTATACTGAAATACAACTGATTTTCGTATATTGATCTTAAGTCTAACCCCCTTAAGAAATTCTCCTGTTAATTCTAAAACTGAATTCTCAACCTTTTTATTATTGCCCCCACTCCCAAGGAGCCTTTTGAGATTTTTTTTTTTTTTTTGGTTTTCATAGCTCCCTCTCCCTCCACTAATCAATTTTAATACCATAGGTATACTGTATATTTGGTTGAGGTTTACTTGGCTTTATACATAAATAGAATAAAATCGTTTTTGTTTTTTGCCTGCTAAGAACACACTTACTCTCCCTACAGGTTGATATAACCTCACAGAGGATGCATGCCCTGGATAAAAGACTATTTGAGGCCTAAAGTACATGTTTTAGAAGTTCCTTACTGGAATTCTCTTGGTGGTACACCCTCAGTGTTTGTTTATCTGAAGGATAGTTTTGCTGTGTGTAACTCCAGGTTGACAGTCATCTTCTCTCAGCACTTTGAAGACATTATTCCATTAACTTCAAGGTTTCATTGTTGCAGTTGGGAAATCAGTATTGTCCATTTTCTGTCTTTTATAGGTGATTTGTTTTTCTGTCTTTGAATGCCTTTAAGATCTTCTTCTTGTCTTTGGTGGTCCTAGTTTCACCATTATGTTTCTACGGATTTATTTTTATTTATCCTGCTCAGTATATGATATGCTTCCTAATTCTGAAGGGTAATGTTTTTTATCAGTTCTAGAAAATTCTCAGCTATTTTCTCTTCAATATTTCTTTCCCCCCATTCTCTCTATTCTTTTATTCTGGTATATTCTGATTGGATGCCTGTTACTGGCTTGCCCACATCTCTTAACCTCTTATGTTTTCATCGGCTTTTTTTGTGCCGTAACTGAGATTATTTTTTCAGCTCCATGTTTCAGTTCACTGTTGTTTTTTCAGATGTGCCTAACCCAATATTTAATCTATCCATTAAATTTTAATTTCAATGATTACATTTTTAGTTCTTAAAGTAATAAAATTGGTCTTTAAAAAATCTATTAGGCCATTTTTGATACCTTTTGGTTTTACCTTTTATTTCTTCCATCATTTCATAAGAGTTGTTTCAAATTCTACATCTGAGAATATTTAAAGTACTTGGGTAACAGCTATGTTTTTGGGTTTCTGCTGATTCTTATATGTGCTTGTTTCTTTTTGTGAATTTTGAAATTTTTTATTGTGAGCTTATATTTTGTTGTCTCTAATCTGTAAGATTTCTGAGGGCCCAATATATGGATGTGTTTTTTTCATGAAGGATTTTTTTTTCTTGTATCTGCTGGGAGTCAGGGAGAATTACTGAACTGAAAACAGTTTAACCCCTATTGAATGTCCTGGAATAATGCTGGAATACAGGTTCAGCACTTCAGTGAGGGCCAAGGCTCAATTTTCCAATAGCAGATCTGAAGTTCGTAATGTGAACACTCTCAATCAGGGAAACCCTTTTGTATTTACTTACTGCCCAAGTTTCCAGCACTAGGTTCAACTGGCTGTCTTTTTTCCTTCTCATTGAGGTTTCCTTATGTTTCTACACAGTCTAGTAATGAACTAAAAAGTGTATTTGCTATAGTTTTTCCAGGATCTAGTTGTATTTTAGAATGAGAGAATTTCGACTATCTATTGTGCCATGTTTCGGAAGTTGAAGTCTGAAATGCCATATATATCTCTCATACATTACAATTTACAATGAATTTTCACATGTGATATCTATTTTTATCCTTACAACTTTTAAAATAAAAACACTCAGTTTCATCCATATTAAAGATATGTGTTTTAAGATTCTGGCTGTAAAGCAATTTTTTCAAGCTCAGAATTTTTTAAACTAAATATTGAAAAGGAAGCATTCATATCCCTTAAGATGTAGAGGTTTTATGAGCATAGTTAAAAATGATTTTGAGCTGTCTATATGAATCATTTTGTTTTCATATAGGAATCTGCAAAGGAGGTGAAACAGTCAAATGAATTAGTTGAGGTAACAGTGCAAAACTATGATTGCCAAGTATTACCTTTTACCTGACTGGAAGAAAGACAAACATGGATTTTAAGAAGTCATAGAGAATGGCAGGGATTATCTTTCTACTCTGCTTTCATCTTCTAATTTCCAAAGTCGAAGGAAAAAATGGTTGCCTTTAGCCAAAAGGGTCTTGAGAGAGACTAGAAGATATGGGGGCTTGGGTTTATGATTTCCAGACAGAGTTAGAATGGAGGGTTGTTGAGTCTGAGAGTGAAAGTTGAAGTTTACTGAGAAAAAGTACCTGTAGAAAAAAACAGCATATTTTTGAAGTTTTAAAAATCATCTCTCCTTTTTGACTTTCTTAATAGTGTCTTTGATTAGTGAATTAACAACTTTTGGTGAGGAACAATCTATTTTTTATTTTATGACAAATGCATTTTGTATCTTGTCCAAGGTTATGAAGATTTGTTTCCATTTTTTAATTTTGTAGTTTAAACTTTTACTTTTTTTTTTTTTAAAGATTTTATTTATTTGACAGAGAGAAACACAGTGAGAGAGGGAACACAAGCAGAGGGAATGGTAGTGGGAGAAGCAGGCTTCCTGCTGAGCAAGGAGCCTGATGTGGGGCTCGATCCCAGGACTCTGGGATCATGACCTGAGCCGAAGGCAGACGCTTAACGACTGAGCCACCCAGGTGCCCCTAAACTTTTACTTTTAAACTCTAATTTTAATGTATGGTGTGAGGTGGGAGTTGGGTTCATTTTTTTTCTCCCATATATTCAACTGCTCCAACATCATTTGTTGAAAAGACTTTCTTTCCCTGTTGAAGCATTTTGGCATCTTTGTCAAAATTTAATTGCCCGTGTATGTGGGACATTTTATCTTGTTCCATTGATCCATTTATCAGTATTCATTGAACCGTAACTTAAAACCTGTGCATTTTTTGTACGTAAATTATACCACAATAACAGATGATGTAATAATAAGAAATCTTATTTTATATCTGGATCATGTTGCCAAATAAAGATAGTAATTAGTGAAATAGAAAATATATGCTTGTACAACAACTATTCTATTTTTTATTTTATTTTTTTATTTTATTTTTTTTAAAGATTTTATTTATTTGACAGCGAGAAACACAGCGAGAGAGGGAACACAAGCAGAGGGAATGGTAGCGGGAGAAGCAGGCTCCCCGCCGCGCAGAGAGCCCGATGCGGGGCTGGATCCCAGGACCCTGGGATCTGACCTGGGCCGAAGGCAGACGCTTAACGACTGAGCCACCCAGGCGCCCCCAACTATTCTATTTTTATACAAAATCCGTCTACCCATCCATTTATTTAATTATTAGGAGCTCTTACCTGCTAGACACTGTGGTGGTCTCTGGGCATACAGAGAAATGATTTATGGTCTCTGTTCATGAGGAGCTCATAGTTGAGTGTGAGGAGTCAGACACGAGAAAGAAAATGTTGTAAAACCCATTGTTATGAGGATTTTGTGGTAGGCAAGTGGGGCATCATAGGAGCCAGAGAGGACCATCCAACCAGTTTAGAGTAGTTAGCTTAGGGAAAGATTTATCAAAAACTTGTGAACTGGTTCAAAATAAGTGGGAGCTGGCCTGCATAGAGGATGTACCTACCTGTGGCCATGACTCTGAGGAGGGGTGCAGGAGAGGGAGTTGGGAAATGAAAGCCTCTATGACTAATGATTTTTAAATGTTTAAAGTGGGCGGGTACACCTGGTCACTTAACTAGCTGAAAGAAGAGCACCTTAATAAAAATAAAAATTCACAATCTTTATGAGAGAAGAAGTGAGCAGGTTTGTTGGGAGAATGGCATGCAAACACATAATGCCACGGAGAACAGGGTCAGGGACTTTCTGGCATTGCGAGAGGCAAAAGTGCAGCGTAGGGCTAGGAAATGGGTGGAGGAATTGGGAAGTGGGCCCTGAAAGATTGGATAACAGCACGGATGGGGATACCGTGACCACTAAAACATTTGGTTTGTTTCATGATTAAATTTATCCCATTAATGACACCTGCCCCTACTATGGATAGAAAAATATAATGGGCTAAAAAGAAAAGCAAATAATAACTAGAGTAGTCCCCTTGATCTGCGTTTTCACTTTCTGTGGTTTCAGTTATCCACGGTCAATCACAGTCTGGAAGTGGATGGTCCTCCTTCTGACATCGCAATGCCAATCATTCCCCTCCCTTCATCTCGTGGGCATTTTGTCACCTCACATCATCACAAGAAGAGGGTGAGTACAGTACCGTAAGATATTTTGAGAGAGAGAGAGAGAGAGAGAGAGAGAGAGAGAGAGGCTCACATAGCTTTTATTACAGTACAGGCATAGCTCAGAGATATTATGGGTTTTATTCTAGACCAACACAATAAAATGAATATCACAATAAAATTCGTGAAATGAATTTTTTTGGTTTCCCAGCAGATGTGAACATTATGTCTACACTGTACTGTAGTCTACAAAGTGTACAATAGCATTATGTCTAAAAGTAATGTACACACCTTAATTAAAAGATTTGGAGAAAACTCCAGTGCAATGGACATAAACAGAAAGGAAATTTAATCAGTTATAAAACTGGAATCCCACAGGTAGGGCTGGCTTCAGGGTTGATTTATCCAATGGTTTGGGCTGCATTTCTGTGTTTTTTCTTCATTCTGCTTCCACTGCATGCCAGCATTATGCTGATACAGGAGTATGGCATTGTGTACGGATATGATAATGTCCAGAGGAAGTGTGGGAGTGTCCCTTTGGGTTGGTTTTCCAGGAAATCAAGGAAGCACTTTTCTAGAAGATTCTAGCAAGTTGATCCTCATTGGCTTATTCTTGAACCAGTCACTAGCAAGAAGGATGAGGTTTCCTTTGGATTCTTAGGCTTATTACTGGAGTTGGGGTAGCCATTTGCCTCCCCTGAGCATTAGAGGCTCTGTGGGAGAGGGGCTTTTGTTGGGGATAACATGGGGAGAGGATGCTGTGTAGGCTATCTGGCATCCACAACAGTGGGGAATTCAGAAACAAGTGACCCTTAAAAATGTAGGTATGCTGTGAGCACCAGAGAAGGGCGACCACAGCCAGTGAAGTCCTAGACATCAGAAGAGAGCTGGCATTATTAAGGAATTGGGAAATAGATAAAATACTAAAACCATGCTCCATGGACAGGGTGATCTGCTAGAAACCCAGTTAAGAGAACCAGGACTCAAGGTTGGGTACAGATCAGCCCAAGTGTGAACTGATGGTTGAGGACAGGATTGCCTCAGATAATGTTATCTTATCAGGGCTAGCTGCCTGGGCCCTGGTGGGGCAGTGGAGTATAGGAACATCACCTCAGGGACTAGCCAAGAGTAAGTAAGAGGAAGAAACTGGGCTGATTCAGCAAGGTGAGCTGTTGCCCAAAGTGAAAGACCAAGGGGTAGGACTATCCCTTTCATTGGGTTGAGTCACATGGTAAGAGGAGGAGGCCAGTTTGGGGATGGGATTGGAGTGAAGGAAAGGGTAGTTGGGGAGCAGAGAAGGGTGTCATTATTACTCACTGCAGCCTCTTTGGTTGTGTGCTGGCCCTATTTGTGTTTAAAGGAATAGTGTCCATTGATTCCTGTTGGTGGCCAAGTGGCTTCCTTTGAGGGGTGAGGAAGAAAGCAGAGGCTGGGGAACTAGTTCTGTGTTGTTGATGCATTCCTGGGTGTAGTTAGTTGCTTCTCAGTGTTCTTAATGAAGTGAAAAAAAATCTTTAAGCTGAAAATCTGTTCTGAGGTCAATGAGAAAGGTGACAGATAATATGTTACGAGCTTTTCTGTCGATTATCCATTATGTTACAAGGATTGTAAGTTGAAACACTGCAGATAAAGCGTCTCAATTAAGACTTTAATTTAGATTTAATAAGAGTTATTATATGTTAATAAAAGATCAATTAGCAGTTAAATAGCCATTGATCCAGGTACAATAAGTATGTCAGAAAGACATCAAGTTGTCATTGAAATAACTAGAGATTGCATGGGCAACATGTGAACAATTAGATTCTCAATATATTCAGGCTATAATGAATGTCAATGCATTTAATTGCCATTTAACAAGAAAGCTTAATGTAAAGTCTCATGCCTATTAACTCACATACCTGTTTACAGTTCTCCAATAGATTCATTTATTTACTGGTTCTTTAAACAGATATTTAATTAAGTACACTCCAGGTAAAGTGAGGGAAACATGGGGAATAGGCACATTCGAATACCTGCCTTCAAACAACTTAAAATCTAGTGTTGAAATAAACTTACCTATAGGGAAGAATAAAGGGACTAGGTAGATAGTACTATGTTTTGCACGCATTTTCTGATTAAGTTCCAACTATCACCAACATCAACTGAAATTTCTCACATGTTGAAAGAAACTTTCTTGAGGAGCTGCTGAGTTTAGAGGCTATTTGTTACCGAAGCATGGTGAATCTAGTGAAGAGAGGAAGGGTAGACTGAGTTAGGCCAGAGCTGTGTCTTCTGGTGTGATGTCAAAGGAGAAGCTAAAGCTTTATCATCCCGGGTATTTGGAGAGGGGTACTTGAGAAATACAGTAGCTCTCACTAGGGCAGTGAGCACTGATACATAGAAATTACTCTCAGTGTTTTTGTGCCTGGTGTCCAAGAGTCTCAGTTTCTTTGGGACCATATAAGGATCTGGGAGAGGGAGGTAGCCAACAGTATCTGATAAAAATGGTTAACACGGTGAATTTATGCTATATAAATTTTATCTCAATGAAAAAGTTATCAATTGATTGGTTAATTGTAATTGGAGTGGCACATTTTGGACTGCCTGTAAACTCAAGCTCTTCATTTAGAATTGTACTCCTGCCTCTAAGGAGGTCCCTGCAACCATGTTCCCACCTGGTAATGTGGCTCCCATGGTCATGCAAAGGCTTTTCAAATGCAGAACCTCTCTGTGAGGCTGGCAGTCTCTCCCAGGCCTGCTCTGGAAAGTGTGGCACTGGTCCCATTTTCTTTTGGGGTCCCTTCTTCTTCCAGGCTCTTTTTCCTAAGACCAGAAAGGTATTTTATTTTTATTAAAAAAAAAATTTTTTTTTATTGTCAGGCAGGCAAATGGCTCTTATATCACCACTGCATTCTACCCCATTCTTGAATTTATTTCACAAATAGTGTTGAAGTGCTCTAGGTCCTAGATCTTGGGAATCACAATTCCCTTTCCTTCCCAGAAAGCTCAGCTCTTTGTAGGGACTTCAAGATCTTTAGTTGCTCAAAAGACAATCTGCCTCTCTCTCCAGCCATTCCCTGAGTGCATACAGAGGACTGGACTTACCTCGGTGTTCCACGGTGGGTCAGGTAATTGTTCCTGGGAAGCAAAGGCATGAAAAGTATTTGTTGTACATGCTGCAACCTAGCAGACCCCAAGCCTGAACTTCTCTAAGTGTCCTATATACACCAGTCTTGGTGCTTGACTTGGGGAAGTAAAGATAAAGGGCCTATGCTCCACCTTTAAATCAACTGGAAGCTTAGATAAGGGAGCTACACCTGGAGATAGAGAGATAGATGGATGGACTGACAGACATTGAGAGTTCAACAGGGGGAGGAAACTGGAGCCAGAGGTGGCTGTGAGCATTGTCCTAGAAGTCACTGCTAGACATCTTCTGGATGTGGGAAAGAAAACTGCAGAGGTTAGATATCTGGAGACATCTATGGAGGTGACACCTGAAATTATAATTGTAAAATAAACAAGTGAATAAACAAAGTCACAATCTGCTTGAAAAGTGAAAGATTTAGACAAAATATTTTGAAGATGGGTTAAACATTGTTTCTAAACTCAATATTCTTTCTCCATCTCAATTTAAATTTAGTGAGGTGAGTTTGTATCACCAGTTAAACTTTAGCTTTGAAAACTACCTTTAAGTAATTGTGTCTTAAGAAATGACTTTCTAGGCTCTGCTGTTCCTATCCATTTACTTCTGCACCAGGAGGAGCTCTCTGTTACGTATTCACTACATGAGGGGGAATATTAACTCACTTCAGCGGGGCAAAGGTAGAATAGACAGATGTTAGACCTCAAAGAGAGCAGCCCAGGGTGGTGAGGGGAAGGGAGGGAAACCAGGCAAATAAACAAAGGGTTCTTTTAGTATTACACACAGCTCAGTGTGGAGGTAGACCAATGACAGTTTTGTTTATGTCCGTTCTTATTTTATCTGATAACCAAATAGAGTAATTATTTTAAAGTTAAGCTGCCTCCCCACTTTTGGCAAGGGGATGAAAGAGAAAATAAAGGAACTGGGGTGACGGCCACTTTGTGTGCTGCTTGTCTTCAGACCTTCCCTTCCCCTAAAGAAGTCTGGGCTGGAATGCACAGGACCTCACCGAGTAAATTAATCCTGGCCGTTGGCAGCAAAGGAAGCTCCTACCAGTGCCCTACCCTGTACAAATGATGGGCTTAAAGCAAGTAAAAAGGCGATTTGAATAGCAAGCACTTAAAAAGACTCCCTTGTTCTCCGCCTTCAGGTCTAATAGCCCTCCTCAGAGCAGACACAGAGTGTTCTAAGAGAAATGAAAATATCCCTCCTAAACACACGCAAGCACATAACAAAAGCCAAGTTAAGAAGGTTAGCGACTTAGTTGTCTCAGCAACATGTCATCAAGTTGAGATGAGCAGGAAACACAGATAACACGAGGAAGAAGGAAAACATCATAAGCTCACAAAGAGAGGAAAGCCAGGATGCTGAGAGGAGAAAAGCAAAGCCCCTTTTCTTGCTGTTTCATTAAGGGGAACTTAACTTTTAAACAGCCTCTCAAAAAAAGCTAAAATAGAATCTGCTTTTGTGTAACCTGTGTACTTGGTGTGTGTTAAGAAATTGTGTTATCAGCATTTCCTGTGCGGCACACTGCTCAAAAGCAAAATTGGCACGGATGTGCGTATAATTCCACAGGGAAACAAAATGGTGTCATGTTAAAATGGGATTTGATTTTTTATTAGAAATTAGCGGTATGGGATAAACATACAGAAACGGCCAAATGTAGATTGCTTTGCTTATCTGAGCCAAAACTCATCATCATGTTACAGCACAAAATGAGACAAATGGACATTTTAGAGGCTGATTCTTTCTCTTCTCTCATAAGATTGTATTCAGAAAATTGCTGACATTTGGTTCCTGGAAGAGGGACATTTCTGATTGTGGAAATGTGAGATCCTCACTCTCAGCCAGGGCTGTAAACTTGTTATTGAACCAAGAGTTTGGTGGTAGGAGGGAAGTTAAGGGAAGGCAGGAAAAGAGGCAGGAGAGGGCGGGGGGGAAAAACCATTCTGTTGTTATACATTGTTAACTCTAATTATTAGAAAACATGTCTTAATATTGAATCAAAATCTAACCCCTGGTAATGTCTCAAATCCTGGAGCCATGCAGAACAAGCCAGCTTTCTCTGGGCCACAGCAGTTCTTTGGATATTCGAATGATAGTATGTCTTCCCTTGATCTTTTCTTCTCTGGGTCAGGGGTTCTGAACGTGTGGCTCCTGATTTGCAAGGTCAGTATCACTTGCAAACTTGTTAGAGATGCAAATTCTCAGCCTTCCTTATCCCGCCTTATTCAGGGCATGGGTCCCTGAAATCTGTGGTTCAACGAGTCCTCTAGGTGCTTTTGATTAATGCTTAAATTTGAGAACCAGTGCTCTAAGAATCCTTCATCCATGCTATTCCTTATGTTCCACAAATAAAGGACATTAGGAGAAGGAAGAGAAAAGTGAAGGGTAGGGGAATCAGAGAGGGAGACGAACCATGAGAGACTGTGGACTCTGAGAAACAAATTGAGGGTTTTAGAGGGGAGGGGAGTGGGGGGATGGATTGGCCTGGTGATGGTATTAAGGAGAGCACGTATTGCATGGAGCACTGGGTATTATACGTAAACAGCATTTTCAAGGTTTCCTAGCTGGGGACTGGGATAGGTAACACATCCCATTGCATAAGGGTGGCCACAAGCTATTATCCTGGGCCAGATTTTCTATTTATTTGGATGAGGAAGGTAGAAAACAGCCAAGAGCCACCCTCTAGGCTTATAGATTCTTTGAACTGGTCACACAGAGGGATCTATCTTCTGAAAGAGATCATTCCTTCTTTGCTGAGAGATCTGGACCACTCTAATGATTGACCCTGTTTTCTCTCTATTTCACCTCAGTACATCAAAGTCCTTACATACATCTACTTGTCTTTCCCTCTATTTAAGTTCTCTGCCTTCAACAAATCTGCTGTCTTAATCAAGTCTTTCTTAATTCAGCTGCTCTCTGTGATTGCTATCCTATTCCTTACCTTTTTAGCACCCCCCCAAAGTTTCTAAATACATAGTCTTGTAACGTCCATATTTACTTTCTCCCCATAACTTTCACTATCTTCATCCCCTTTCAGCTCTACTAAAATTGCACTCTCCAGAGTAATCAAGGATTCCCATCCTTCATTGTAGCAGCTGGCTCTTTGTCAGACCTCACTCTCTTTGACTTCTTTACAACATTTGACTTATTTACAACAAAGGTCAAGACTTTGTCTTGACCTTTGCACTGTCTTTTTTTGCAGTATTTTCCTTTGGTTTCTGTGTATTTATAGTGTACAGCACATAGTAGACAATAAGTACTTGTGGTTGAATGAATACACTGCTAGTGTCTTCTCTTTTTATGATTATTCTGTATATGTCTCTCTTCTTAGCCCCCTTTCCACTTCTTTCCCCTATAAATGTGGATTTGATATTTGATTCTATGTGAAGTATATCTTACTTCTCAGGGTTCAGCTATTACTTAGAAAAATGTTTGGTGGAGTATGGCTTTCATAATACTGGTTGGTAGATGTAAGTGACCCTCATTCTTTCCTTTCTCGAAGACCTCTAGTATTTTGAGTATTTAGTAGCATCTACCTATGCTGGTCCCCTTCCTGGTCTAGGAGATAAATCATGATATCATGAGCCAATCACTGTGGTCTCATTCTCTTGGCCAGGGATTGGTTTATCCCTGAGCATGTGACTCAGTCTTGTCCAGTTGGAGTTTGTTCTTATGACTTTATTCCTTTCGTATTATTTTAATGTGGGCTCAGTGGACTTGGGGAGACAAATATATGTGCTTAATCTTCCATTTAAATTGAAAGCCTGGCCATGTTTTAACACACTGAGCCTATGTTATCATGTATCAGTTATCTACTGATGCGTGAAAAACCACCTCAAAATTAGCAGCTTAAAACAATAGCTGTTTTATTTGCTCACAATTTGGTGGAGCAGCAATTTGTGTAGGGCTTAGCTGGGCAGCTTTTCTGCTAGCCTCATTTGGGGTCACTCAGTCGCCTTAGTCATCTGGTAGCTCTGCTGGGAGATATCTGGTCTAAGTTGTCCTCATTCACACATGTTGGTGCTGGTTGTCAGTTGGCTAGTCTAGGGGGCTTTGACTGCTCAACGTTGTTGCATGGCCTCTCCTTCAGTAAGTTGGGTTAGGCTTCTTCATATGGCAGTTTCAGGGAAGTAATCCAATAAGGCAAGAGAAGAAGCTGCAAGGGTTTTTGAAGCCTATGTGCAGAAGTCATGTGTTATTTCTGCCACATTCTACTGGATTAGCCCAGGTCAGATCATAAGAGCAGTTCAGATTCAAGGATATGGAGGTAGATTCTGCCCCTTAATGATGGAGCTGCAAAGTCATATTGCAAAGGGTCATGCATATAGAGATGGGAGGGTTTTGTGACTAATTTTGCAATCTAGTATTTAAATGTGTAAGACTAAATGACTTTGTTGTTCTTACCTAAGTAATATATGTTAAATATAAAATATGTAAACAAAAAACCCCCCACAAAAATATTACCTCATCCTGTCAAGAGGTAACCTAGTAACTTCAGGTGAATATCATTCTAGGTAGCTCTTTATATATGAAAATGGAATGAAAAATGCAGAATACTTTTGTAAAAATTGGATATTACTCTATACTTTTAGAAAAAGAAAAAAAGCATTAAATTGAATTTTTGTTGAATCTAGCAGAAGAAAAAGAAACCAGAGAAACCAAAGGAATTATGGAACTTCAGATAATGTTTTTTCACCACACAGATATTAGATACTAAAAGTTCTCCCTAAGGTTACAAAGAAAGATTATAAAAAAAAAAATTAAGAAAGCTAGAGGTTTTTTTTCCTTTTAAAGATCCATGTTTAATTTTAGACATATTGATTGACTCTCTGCTATGAAAGATAAGGAAATTAAAACTTTTAATCTTCCTCTCACCTCATTTCCCACTCCCCTCATCTTATGAGTTTTTAGTGACATTATTTTACTAAAACGTCAGAGTATAAAGTATTTATATTCTACATTTATAATTCTTTAATTCTGTAATTATTATGGTTTAGTCTTACATCTATAATTAATGAATTTGCTGCTGCCCTTTGCCCCACCTGTCCATATATCAGTTTTTGCTTTTCTGAACTACTTTTTAAAAATTGTGATTCATTTTTGGTAAGCTGGATTTCCTTGTCAAGGTTTTTTCCAAGACAAACTAATGATACTTGCTCTCTGCGTTCCTACATCCTTGAAAGTTTCTGCTGGTTGCCTTCACACAGACCCGACTGAGTTTAGTGTCCCTGTTTCTTTCTCGTGAGGCTGTGGGCAGAGTTCCACTGTCTTTAGGTACTGAATTTTGTACTGTTCCCTCCATTTATTCTCAGTTGGCTGGATTCATTATTAGTTAGGTTTTTCAAGAAGGATTCTTAGATGCTTTATTCTCTAAGTTCTTTCATGTTGAGAATATTTGTCTGTTACTTTTACGTGTTTGGCACTTGCTCTCTTTATTAGGTGAGACACACACACACACACACACACACACACACACACACACATATATATATTAATGTATGTATTTGGAGAGTGCTAGATGCCTGCCTGCATAGTTCTTTCATAACCTTTGGATATCAGTAATACAAGAAGGTGATGTCTTATTGATAATCCCATACTGGAATTTTCTGGCACACAGTATTAGTTCTTTCTTTATAGCAAGGAATTTTTCTTGTGTTATATCTCTAACTACATTTCTATTCTGTTTTGGGGCTTTTCTTCAGAGACAATTCCTATGTTGGATGGCCTTTGTCCTTCATATCTATTATAAGTGCTTTTAAAACTCCCTATTTTTTCCCCCAAATTTTTTTTTCATGTCATTCTTCAGTTGGCAAGGCCTGGATTGTTCTTTAATGTTTTAAATTTAAAGATTTTATTTATTTGACAGAGAGAAACACAGCGAGAGAGGGAACACAAGCAGAGGGAATGATAGCGGGAGAAGCAGGCCCCCTGCCGAGCAGAGAGCCTGATGCGGGGCTCGATCCCAGGTCCCTGGGATCTGACCTGGGCCGAAGGCAGACGCTTAATGACTGAGCCACCCAGGCGCCCCTAATGTTTTAAATTTAATTATTAGTTCTTTAACTATGTGATTTTGGTCCTTACATTATTTCATTAGCTATGTAATCTCTCTTTTGGTCTCATTCTGTTTTGTAATTTTGTCTTCCTCTTTTTGATTATTGACTTTATGTTTTTATGAAGTTTCTCTATAACCCAAATCAGATGCATGAAATTTTCTTCTAAAACAAGTACTTTGTCATTAGCATGCTATATTCCTTTAGATGTGGTATATTTGCATAATTGTTCCCGCCCCCCTTTTGTATCTTGTTCATGTTAATGTGGGCAGTTCTGTTCTCTCTTCTATTTTCTGTGATTGAGTGTGAATGAATTTCCTTGGCTCCTTTCCCTCTGTAATTGAGAACAACAGTTTAAATGTTGAGCTATTGCAGTTTTACTTACTTTCCAATTTCCCCAAGGGCACAGGGTAGGAGGTGGGGTGGGAGATGGAAAAGGAGAAGTCTTTTGGAGGTATAGGCTGGCTTTGCTCTGTGGCCTGGGCTCTGGGCTGTCTTCTGGGATTTTATTAAAGGCCCTGTTCTGGGTTTATATCTCCTAGTCAGGATATGTCTGTTTTCTAGGGAGGATATCCACAAGCTTTTGACCATCTTCACAATTTAGCCTGGCACCTCGGGAGGCTATTTTACTGTTTTACTGAGATCCCAAGATTCTTCTGTGAGTGATAGGGCCCTTTTATCTCAAAAGTTTTAACCATGATGTTTACTTGGCTTAGCCCCTAGTCTTCTCTCCAGACTGGAGGCCTGTTGAAGGAAATCTCAAGATTTTGTTGACTCACCTTTTTTGCCAGTTTGGTTTCTGGTTCCTGAGGCCAATGTTAGGAACTTATAGAGACACACCATAAATGTGATTCACTTCTTGGTTACCACTTTGGAAGTTTTGCAGATGTTATGATTTTTTTTTTTTGCTAGTATCATTATTTACTAATTTTGAATTAGTTCATCAGATATGAGAGAAGGAGATTGTTTCGTTTCTTTCTGCCCCCTTTTACCCTGAGGCCCTGACATACTTTATTTTTATATAGTTATATATGTTGATTGCTTACTTTGAAATTTTGAAGTGGAATATAAGACATTTTCTTTTCAAATATACTTTTCTCTTCTAGAAAATGTATTAAGTCCTCTTTTTACTTCTTTTGTTCTGACAATTCACCAGATACAGTAAAGAATGGTGATAGCTAGGAATAGAAAACAAAAACCACAAATTAATGATGGCCATAAAAATGTCAAAGCTAAAAACATCCTACAACTTTTATTGGATCCCACAAGTGAGCCCAAAGTCAAGATTTTTACAGATGATATTGTTTAAAGATGAATAATAATCTCACTTTCAACTGAGTAAAATGAGATTCAGAGACTTTAAATCACCTTAAAGCTCAAGGTCATACAGCTAAAAAACATGAGAGTCATGCTTTAAAGGTAGGCCTGTATTGCTCGAAAGCCAAAGTTCCCTCTCAAGGCTCCTCCAAGAAGAGTACTGTACTATTTGGCTGGAGAGAATACAGAAAGTGGCTGAGATAACAGCTTCCCCAGCAAAGAGAGCACAGAGGAAACAGCTCAGTTTGTTAGTAAAAATATCTCATTTGTGATAGTTCCCCAAAGGATGGAGTCCCCTCAAAAACTTAAAGCATGGTTATTTTTTGTTTGAGTTTTCAGAGGGAGACAGAGTTATCGTGGGGAGGGACTTAGGAACCAGTTATAGATTGCATGAATCGCCTATTGCTTTGTAACAAAGTAGGTTGGGGATGAGCCAGCATCCAGTGTGAGTTCAAAATGTGACTTCACTCTTAGATCAGAAGAAGCCTCATAATTTGCTAAGCATTAATCAAGAATTAAGCTGGAAAAAATATGTGGGGAAGGTGTGGCTTCAAACTGATCCAGTGAACAGTTAAAAAGAGGAAATTGACAACAAATACTTCTCCAGATTGAAGAAAGAACCATCGAGGGACTTCCCTTCACAAACCAGATGGCAGCCTCCAGCTGGCTGCCTGAGAGATACTGAAATTGGAAGTGCTCAGTAGCCAAACAGACCTGCCTCTTTCAGGTCTGCAGGAGGCCCAGGATTCTATGGTTTGTTAATTACCTCCCAACTGAGCCTTTGTGTGGTAACATAGCTGGCAGAGTTGAAGCTACTGCAGCATTTTCTGTATTAATTTGAAATTGCCTCAAGTCATATTATTTTATGGATGTAAAGACATAGTGCTGGTTAAATCAACATTTAGTCCCTGGGAGTTTTTTTGGTATAGGATAGTGGCGACAGTGGGGTGGAGGTGGGGGAGTTTTAAAGCATCTCTTTCTCGAACTTTCAAGTACCATTGGTGGTAATGTAAACTTGCTTGGGTTTTTGGAGAGTTTGATGATGATTATCAAAATTTTAAATGTGCATGACCTTTTGCTTCAGCAGAGACCACCCCATGAAGGCCTTCTGGGCATCTCATCCATATCTCAAGAGCAAAGAGAAGTCATGACAATGCTTTAAAACAAGAAGGACTGGATGTTGGGGTTGATGATCTGATCAGATTTATAATTTGAAAAGGTACCTATTGAGAGAGAATTGCAGAAGTTTAGGTGAGAGAAGGTGGTAGCTTGGACTCAAGTGGTAATGATAGCAATGAGAGGAGCAGTGAATTTGAGTGAATTCAGGAAACAGATACACCAGGACTTAGTTAAGTGACTGGATTTGGGGAGATGATGGGGAAAGGTATGCCAAGGAAGACAGACATTTTTTTATCTGGATGGATAGTGATTCTCTTCACTGAGGTGAGATTGTTTTGGGCTGTGAAATACTATGCAGCCATTAATAAGGGTAAGGTAGACCAATCCTTCAAATTATCCAGACATAGGCAAAAGTCCATAACATGTTGAGTAGAAAAATTAGATTATAAGTAGTAGAAATAATATCTTATAATTTGTTAACATTCATGTATCAATTTTTTTCCCAAAAATGTTTATTTTATTTTTTCAGTGTTACAAGATTTATTGTTCATGCACTATACCCAGTGCTCCATGCAATACGTGCCCTCCTCAATACCCACCACCAGGCTCACCCAGCCACCAGCCCCTCCCCTCCAAAACCCTCAGTTTGTTGCTCAGAGTCCACAGTCTCTCATGGTTCATCTCCCCCTCTGATTTCCCCCCATTCACCTTTCCGTTCCTTCTCACAATGCCCTCCGTGTTTTTCTTTATGCTCAGCACGTAAGTGAGACCATAAGGTAATTGGCTCTCTCTGCTTGACTTATTTCACTCCGCATAATCTCTTCCAGTTCATGTATCAATTTTTATGTGCTTTGTGAATATAGGCACAGGCTGATAACAATGGTCATCTTTAGAGTATGCGTGGAATGATTGGGGACTTTCACCTTCTTAAGGTACTTTAGTATCATTTGATGTTTCTGTAATAAACTTGTTATAATTTGGTAATACCCCAGTAGCTGACCAGAGGGAGGTCAGAAAGACTAGGAACTGAGTATTTAAGGATCTAGAGACCTAATGGAGAAGTTCTATAGCCTGAGGGTAGAAATCAAACCACATGCTTCAGCTCGGAAGCCAGTGTATCAAGAGAAGTCAGTGAAAGGAAAAGCAGCTTTGGAACAGGCCCCGATGCTTTACGTGTGCCAAACAAACCTGAGGGTATGAATGATAATGTCCCTAGACTGTATATAGCCCAGTGCAAAGCGATATAAGCCACATTGATGCTGTGCTGTGGCCAGTCTTCAGGGAGGCAGAAGAAAGAAGGGTGACTATATATGTCTGGTACATGAAATGTTTGAAAAAGGGAATACAATCTGAGTAGGCAGAAGTGAAAACTTGAAAGGTTTCTGCAGTTTATTTTCCTTTTCTATTTTTCTGATGTTCTATCCATCTCTACATGGAGCTAAAAACCACAGAGACATCCGTACCCATCAGTAAGACTGATGCTTGTCAAGGATGCCCGCAGTCAGCCCAAATGTGAGATGGTTTAATCCTCTAATTATAGATGACTCCAGTAGCAACAGGAGCTCTGAGCCTCCAGCCAGGATCACAAGAGACACAATCCTGATTCCTCCAGGTAAATCCTGTGATTACCCAGCACAGGCAAAAGGTGGGATCTGAAGAGTTCTTTATTGGAAGCCCACATGAGCACTGGCTTTCTGAAGCCTGGCTTCACAGGCCCCATGTGGTGCCTATCAGCTCAGTCTTCTCTTCACCGCACAACCCAGACCATACTGTTCAACTTGCTACCAATTTGTGGTGTGAGCTATAATTAATAATACTCTTAGTTATAACCCTGAAAATTTGATGCAGCATAGCACAAAGTGGCCTGTCAAATTTGAATCCAACTCCACCACTTACCCAGCTGTATGAGTTTTTAAAAGTTACTCTTTGCCTCAGTTTTCCCATCTGCAAAATGGTACTAACACTAGTACCTACCTCATATGATTGAGACTCTTAGGGTTGTAGTGCAATTAGCATTCAATAATGCTAATAGGATTTATTTGTTATATTCTGACTGATGTTAGATACCTGAGATCCTTAGAGTAAATCAGTTCCACATTGACAGAAATGTCAGAGTAAATCAGTTGCCTTTTTGACAGAAAGGAAATCAGGTTTTCCTTTGAGGACAAAACAAAGAGATAAATACATAGTAGATCATGACAAAGTCACCTCAAAGTGACAGAATTTTTCCTAGGCAAGTAGGGCTCAACTAACCACTCTTTATTCAGTCATGTATGCATGCATGAAATGACTTCTGAGTGTCTACCATGTCTCAGGCACCAGCCTGGGTGCTAAATAAATATTGGGACTTAATGGTTGCTTTCACGGAGCGTATCAACCAGTGGGGGAAATGGGCAATAAATGAGAATAAGCAAATGGACACACATGTGGTAACAAATTGTAGTAGGTGTTATAAAGAAAGGGCACTCTTAGAAGGGGGTTTGGCTGTAAAGACTCTGCATATGACTATACTGTATACTATCCATGCTATTGCTGATGGACATTAAGGTTGTTTTAATTTTCTTTTTTGGCAATCATGAACACTGTTATTAGGAACATTCTTACATGCATGTTCTGGTGACGGGGATTTTTGATAAGTTTTAACTTTCTAGGAATTTGTCCATTTAGTACCAAGACCACGGTGGTGGGAACATTGTGCTATAGATATATGCAATAAAAGAGTGCATTGTCTATAGAGAATCCAAAAACAATAATAAAATCAGTGAATTTTAGCATAGCAGGCAAATGTCAGAAATCTCAAACCCCTCCCAATCTTTTGTTGGTTGTTATAAAAAAATGGCTGAGATTTCCGTTGCACTTAAATAATATTTATATGTAAGCTTCAAACTGGCACTTAAAAAACTTCCGTTTCTTTTTTTTTTTTTTTTAATATTTTATTTAATATTGAGATGTTTGTTGAGATGTTTGAAAGGATCTAGCGTGGATCCCAAAGAACAAAGTCATGGAAGTTTTGAAATTTTTGAAATTTATTATGGAGTGATATTTTTATCAATCATGGACAAGCTTAACATTGTATTTGAGAACTTTGCCCAACTGCTTATATATCTGTCCCTTCGTATGAAAGATAATTTTTCAAAATTAAAATTAATAAAATGTTTTTTGCTCAACTTTGAGTGAAGATAATTTGACATATCTGTTTAAATTGCCTATGTGTATGGATATGTAAAGAAGATCAATTCTGGTGAAGTCATTGATGTAACTGCAGAAGTTTAGGCACAAAAATAGAAATTATTTCTATTCACTACAGTGATATTACTATTTAAGTATAAATATTTTCTCTCTCTCTTTTTTAAAGATTTTATTTATTTATTTGACAGAGAGAGAGAGATCACAGTAGGCAGAGAGGCAGGCAGAGAAAGAGGGGGAAGCAGGCTCCCTGTTGAGCAGAGAGCCCGATGTGGGGCTCGATCCCAGGACTCTGAGATCATGACCTGAGCCAAAGGCAGAGGCTTTAACCCACTGAGTCACCCAGGTGCCCCAAATATTTTCTCTTTTAAAATACATTAGCACAATTCAAATTATTACTTCATTACTTTTTTCATCCTTATTTCCTATCATATTTTATCGAAACATTTTTGTTTGATATGTGTCTGTATTTACTAGCAGGCAAAGTTCAGTAAAAGAAATTTTCACTGTTTCTTTTCTGGCCACTATTATTTGTTTGATTACATGATTTATTGACTTGGGGTATTAAAATGATCTGTTCTGGGTATCAAATATGCCAAGTATGTCATCATGTCTATTTCATATGTATTTTCAAGTTTATAGCCATTAAGTTGCTCATAATTTTCTCTTACCTGTTTGATGTCTTTAGCACCTGAACTGATTTCCTTTTCATTCCTGCTGTTGGTCTTCTCTGCTATCACTTATTCCAGAGAATTAACTTTGGCTTTGTTTTCTAATACTCCTCCCTTCTCCCTGCCAATCTCTTTTATGTTTACTTTCTGTTTTATTGATTTCTGATATTACCTCTTTTCTAGTTTCTTTCTCAACTCTTTTCCTAACATTTTGTGATGGATGCTTAACTCACCATTTCTCTTCCTGAGTAATAGATGCATTTTAAGGCCAATATTTCCTATAGGTTTCAGTGTATAGTATTCAGTATACAGTTAATTCCTTTTTATTTAGCTTGAGGTGTTTGAAATTTCCCTTATTTCTTCTGTGACTCATGTTTATCAACATAACTTTAATTCCCACATATTTGAGAATTTAAAAATTATTTTAATATTGTTTCTGGTTTAATTGCATTGTAGTCCTTAGAATTTTGTTGAGAATTGTTTTATGGTCCATTATATGATCTAATTTTGCAAATACAGATGTATGTTTGCAAAAAGCAGAATATTCTGTAGTTGTGGGGTATAGAGTTCTCTATATGTCCATTTGGTCAGGATTGTCAATCCTGTTTTTCAGATCTATATCCTCATTGATTTTTTAAAATTTATTTATTAACACATAATGCATTATTTGCTTCAGGGGTACAGGTCTGTGAATCATCAGTCTTACACAGTTCATAGCACTTACCGTAGCACATACCCTCCCCAATGTCTATAACCCAGTCACCCTATCCCTCCCCCCAAACTCTCAGCAAACCTCAGTTTGTTTCCTGAGATAAAGAGTCTCTCATGGTTTGTCTCCCTCCTTGGTCCCACCTTGTTTCATTTTTTTCCCTCCCTATCCCCCATGACCTCCCCCGCCTCTCAAATTCCTCATATCAGAGAGATCATATGATAATTATCTTTCTCTGATTAACTTATTTTGCTTAGCATACTACCCTCTAGTTCCATCCACATTGTTGCAAATGGCAGGATTTTGTTTTGTTTTGTTTTGTTTTGATGGCTGCATGGCATTCCATTGTATATATATATACCACATCTTCTTTATCCATTCATCTGTTGATGGACATCTAGGTTCTTTCCATACTTTGGTTATTGTGGACATTGCTGCTATAAACATTCAGATGCATGTGCCCCTTTGGATCACTACATTTGTATCTTTAGAGTAAACACCCAGGAGTATGATTGCTGGGTCATAGGGCAGCTCTATTTTCAACTTTTTGAGGAATCTCCATCCTGTTTTCCAGAGTGACTGTACCAACTTTCATTCCTACCAACAGTGTAGGAGGGTTCCCCTTTCTCCACATCCTCGCCAACATCTATTGTTTCCTGACTTGTTAATTTTAGCCATTCTGACTGGTGTGAGGTGGTATCTCACTGTGGTTTTAATTTGTATTTCTCTGATGCCAGTGATGTTGAGCACTTTTTCATGTGTCTGTTGGCCATTTGGATGTCTTCTTTGCAGAAATGTCTGCTCATGTCTTCTGCCCATTTCTTGATTGGATTATTTGTTCTTTGGGTGTTGAGTGTGGTTAAGTTCTTTATAGATTTTGGATACTAGCCCTTTATCTGATACATCATTTGCAAATATCTTCTCCTAGTATTTCAGTTGTCTTCTGGTTTTCTTGACTGTTTCCTTTGCTGTGCAAAAGGATTTATCTTGATGAAGTCCCAATAGTTCATTTTTGCCCTTGCTTCCCTTGCTTTGGCGATTTTTCTAGGAAGAAGTTACTGTGGCTGAGGTTGAAGAGGTTGTTGCCTGTGTTCTCCTCAAGGATTTTGATGGATTCCTGTCTCACATTGTTGTGAGACAGGAAGGGATGGATTCCTGTCTCACATTCCTGTCTCACTATTTTTGTGTGTGGTCTAAGGAAATGGTCCATTTTCATTCTTCTGCCTGTGGCTGTCCAATTTTCCCAACACCATTTGTTGAAGAGACTTTTTTCCATTGAACATTCTTTCCTGCTTTGTCAAAGATTAGTTGACCAAAGAGTTGAGGTCCATTTCTGGACTCTCTATTCTGTTCCATTGATCCATGTGTCTGTTTTTGTGCCAGTACCACACTGTCTTGATGATTACAGCTTTGTAATAGAGCTTGAAAACTGGAATTGTGATGTCACTAACTTTGGTTTTCTTTTTCAACATTCCTCTGCCTATTCGGGGTCTTTTCTGGTTCTGTACAAATTTTAGGATTATATTTATTCCATTTCTTTGAAAAAAGTTGATGATATTTTGATAGGGATTACGTTAAATGTGTAGATTGCTTTAGGTAGAATAGACATTTTCACAATATTTGTTCTTCCAATCCATGCACATGGAACGTTTTTTCATTTCTTTGTGTCGTCCTCAATTTCTTTCATAAGTACTTTATAGTTTTCTGAGTACAGATTCTTTGCTTCTTTGGTTAGGTTTAATCCTAGGTATCTTATGGTTTTGGGTGCAATTGTAAGTGAGATCAACTCCTTAATTTCTCTTTCTTCTGTTTTGCTATTGGGGTATAAAAATGCAACTGATTTCTGTGCATTGATTTTATATCCTGACACTTGACTGAATTCCTATATGAGTTCTAGCAGTCTTGGAGTGGAGTCTTCTGGGTTTTCGACATAAAGTATCATATCATCTGCAAAGAGTGAGAGTTTGACGACTTCTTTGCCAATTTGGATGCTTTTTATTTCTTTTTGTTGTCTGATTGCTGAGACTAGAACTTCTAGTACCATGTTAAATAGCAGTGGTGATAGTGGACAGCCCTGCCATGTTCCCGACCTTAGGGGAAAAGCTCTCGGTTTTCCTCCATTGAGAATGATATTTGCTGTGGGTTTTTCAAAGATGGCTTTTATGATTTTGAGGTATGTACCCTCTATCCCTACACTGTGAAGAGTTTTGATCAAGAAAGGATGCTGTAGTTTGTCAAATGCTTTTTCAACATCTATTGAGAGTATCATCTGGTTCTTATTCTTTCTTTTATTAATGTATTGTATCACATTGGTTGGTTTGTGGATGTTGAACCAAACTTGCAGTCCAAGAATAAATCCCACTTGGTCATCCTCACTGATTTTTATCAGCATTTCTATGAAACACTTGAAAGAGTGTTGAAATCTTCATAATTGATGGATATTTACTTTTTTTCTATTATACTGTGTATTTCTGCATTATATATTTTAGGCCATACTATAAATCACATGAACTTAAGATCTTTTGTTTTCCTCAATAATTGAAATTTTTTACTATTATGAGGTGACTGCCTTTATGTCCAGGAATGGTTTTTGCATCATACTCTATTTTGTTTGATAATAATATAGCTATCCCATATTTCTCATTATTAGTATTTTTATGCTATCTTTTACTTTGAAATTTTCTGTATCCTTTTATGTGTCTTTTGAAAATGATATATAGTTAGATTTCATGTTTTTTTTTAAAGCTCATTTTCTTGGGGCGCCTGGGTGGCTCAATGGGTTAAAGCCTCTGCCTTCGGCTCAGGTCATGATCTCAGGGTCCTGGGATCGAGCCCCACGTTGGGTTCTCTGCTCAGCAGGGAGCCTGCTTCCCCCTCTCTCTTGCCTGTCTCTCTGCCTACTTGTGATCTCTCTCCTCTCTGTCAAATAAATAAAAATCTTAAAAAAATATAAAAAATAAAAGCTCATTTTCTTAATTGAAGAATACTGTTCATATTTGTCATAATTACTGATATTTTTGGAATTTTTTTTTAAGTAGGCTCTACACACAGCATGGAGCCCAACACCAGGCTTGAACTCATGACCCTGAGATCAAGACCTGAGCTGAGACCAAGAGTTTGATGCTTAACTGAATGAGCCACCCAGGTGCCCCAATTTTTTGTGATGTATTTTTTCTTTCTTTCTTTTTTTTAAAGATTTATTTACTTATTCTGAGAGAGAGAGAGTGTGAGTAGGGCAGGGAGTGAGGGAGAGAAAGAATCTGAAGCTGACTCCTCATTGAGTACAGAGCCCCATACAGGGGCTTGAACTCATGACATTTTAGTTTTTACTTTTTTTTTTTTATTCTACCTCTTCTAATTTTGGGGGGAGGTATTACTGTTGCTTTATTCTTTTAGAAGTTCCTCTGGAAATTACAAAATGCATATTTGACTTATAAAAGAAAAACAATAATTTCTCCATCTTCCAAGTAACCCCTTAGAGCATTGTAATTCCAATCACCATAACTTTGACTATTACTCTCTGATCATAATGCATTTAAAATTTTTAAACCTATGGACATTATTATTATTACTGATTTATATCTATGCTTATTTATAATTCTTCATATATTTCTACTCAGTTTTCACTTTTTTTCCCCAGATATGTTTATTTTATTTTTTCAGTGTTACAAGGTTAACTGTTCATGCACCACACCCAGTGCTCCATGCAATATGTGCCCTCGTCAATACCCACCACCAGGCTCGCCCACCCCTCCACCCTCTCCCCTCCAAAACCCTCAGTTTGTTGCTCAGAGTCCACAGTCTCTCATGGTTCATCTCCCCCTTTGATTTCTCTCCATTCACCCTTCCCTTCCTTCTCACAATACCCTCCGTGTTTTTCTTTATGCTTAGTACGTGAGACCATAAGATAATTGGCTCTCTCTGCTTGACTTATTTCACTCCGCATAATCTCTTCCAGTCCTGTCCATGTTGATACAAAAGTTGGATATTTGTTCTTTCTAATGGAGGCATAATCTTCCATTGTATATATGTACCATATCTTCTTTATCCATT
>CM053603.1:77250975-77291564 GCA_028646535.1 Procyon lotor
CCTGTTTGTCAAAGATTATTTGACCATAGAGTTGCGGGTCCATATCTGGGCTCTCTATTTTATTCCACTGGTCTATGTGTCTGTTTTTGTGCCAGTACCATGCTGTCTTGGTGATCACAGCTTTGTAGTAAAGCTTGAAATCAGGCAATGTGATGCCCCCAGCTTGGTTTTTCTTTTTCAGTGTTTCCTTAGCAATTCAGGGTCTTTTCTGGTTCCATACAAATTTTAGGATTGTTTGTTCAGCCCTTTGAAAAAAACCGGTGGAATTTTGATCGGGGTGGCATTAAAAGTTTAGATCGCTCTGGGTAGGACAGACATTTTAACAATGTTTATTCTTCCAATCCATGAGCATGGAATGCTTTTCCACCTTTTTGTGTCTTCTTCAATTTCTTTCATGAGTGTTCTGTAGTTCCTAGAGTACAGATCCTTTTCCTCTTTGGTTAGGTTTATTCCCAGGTATCTTATGGTTCTTGGTGCTATAGTAAATGGAATCGATTCTCTCATTTCCCTTTCCATATTTTCATTGTTAGTGTATAGGAAAGCAACTGATTTCTGTGCATTGATTTTGTATCCTGCCACATTACTGAATTGCTCTATGAGTTCTAGTAGTTTTGGGGTGGAGTCTTTTGGGTTTTCCATATATAGTATCAGTCGTCTGTGAAGAGAGAGAGTTTGAGTTCTTCATTGCCAATTTGAATACCTTTTATTTCTTTTTGTTGTCTGATTGCTGTCACTAGTACTTCAAGCACTATGTTGAACAAGAGTGGTGAGAGTGGGCATCCTTGGCGTGTTCCTGATCTCAAATGGAAGGCTGTCAGCTTTTCCCCATTGAGAATGATATTTGCTGTGGGCTTTTTGTAGATAGAGTTGATGATGTTGAGGAATGTTCCTTCTATCCCTAGACTTTTAAGAGTTTTAATCAGGAATGGATGCCGAATTTTGTCAAATGCTTTTTCTGCATCTATTGAGAGGACCATGCGTTTCTTTTCTCTTCTCTTATTGATTTGTTCTATCACATTGATTGATTTGTGAATGTTGAACCACCCTTTCCGTTTTCACTTTTTACCTCCTCTGTCTCATACCTTCAACCTGGGATAACTGCTCACAGCATGTCCTTCAGAATTTTTTTAGTGAGAGTCTGCTGATTATAAAATGTTCCCGTATTTTCCTGAAATATATTTTATTTGCTCTCTTAAAAGATATTTTTGTTGGATATAGAATTCTAGGTTGCAGGATTTTTTTTTTCCCTTTAGGACTTAGAAAGCTTCTCTGTTGTCTTTTAGTTTTGATTTTTGTTCTGAACTTGTTAGTCTAAGTGTTATTTCTTTGAAGGTAATCTCTCCATTTTCAATGAGTGAATTTAAAATTTCTGATTTATCTTTGGTTTTCTTTATATTTTCTATGATTGTCTAAGGGATGAACTTCTTTTCCTTTGTCCTGCTTGGGATTTTCTGGGATTCTTGAATCTGTGGATTTAAAATCTTTAATCAGCTTTGAAAATTCTTAGCCATTTTTTCTTTACAAATTACCTCTGTCTTTTTCTATTTTCCTCTTCTGAGTTTTCAATGTTGGTTATTATATGTTTCATTTTTATCAGTTCTTCATACATCTAAGCCTTCTGATTTATGAAAACATTTATTCATTTAACATTTATTGGGTGCTAGCCACATTCTAGGAATTGGTCATACATAGTGAATGAAAAAGACTCTCTCTTCTCACAGAACTTCCTGTCTATAGAGCCATTTCTTTGCTGTGGTGAAATCTTTTCTTGTTATCCCATCAATAGTGAACATACTTATCAGTCAATGAAGTGAAATCTTCCTTTTTCTTTTCTGATTTGGCTATTTATTTCTATTACCTTTTTCCCCCTTCTAATTTTAGCAACTTTTAAATTATTCAGGAAGGCTAATTTCAGAATAGTCTGCCTGTTTCTTCCATTTTATTTCATCAAGGATGAATTGACTTCAAATATACTCCCATTTATTTCTTTCTCATCCCTGTCACTATATGACCTCTGAATTTTACCCTTTTCTCCCTCTCTCTCTCTCTCTCTTTCTTTCTTTCTTTCTTTCTTCCTTTCTTCCTTTCTCCTTTCTCCTTTCCTTTCCTTTTTTTTCCTTTCCTCCCACCCTCTCTCCTTTCCTCCCTCCTTCCCTGCCTCCTTCTCACCATCCCTCCCTCCTTTTTTCTCTCCTTCTCTTCCTTTGTCTTTGCTATGATCTTAACACAATTCCATAGGCATTGACATTAGAAAGTACCGCCTGTCATTTATTTTACTGTAATTTATTTTTTCCTTTCTAAATAGACTTTATTTTTTAGAGCAATTTTAGATTTACAGAAGTATTAAGCAGGAAGTACAGAAAGTTCTCATATACCCCTTGTCTCCACACATGCACAGCTTACCCCACTGATAGTTGATAAAATCCTGAACCAGTGATATATTTACTATAATTGATGAACCTACACATCATTATCACCCAACTGGATTATATTAGGGTACATTCTTGGTATTGTACATTCTATGGGTTTTAACCAATGTTTAATGACTTGTAATATCATACAGAACTTTGCTGTCCTAAAAATTCTTTGTGTGCTTCTTATTCTGCCCACCCTTCACTGGCAACAACTGATTATTTTATTGTATCCACAGTTTTGGTTTTTCCAGAATGTCATATGATTGTAGCCACAAAGTATATAGTGTTTTCAGATTGGCTTCTGTTACTTAATGATATGGACTGAAGTTCCTCCATATCTTTTCATGGCTTGATAGTTCATTTCTTTTTAGCATGGAATAATATTCCATTGTCTGGGTGTATCATAGTTTGTTTATCCATTTACCTACTGAAAGACACAGCTGCTACCAAGTTTTGGCAATTATGAAGCTACTATAAACATATGTGTACAGGTTTTTGTGCAGATATAAACTTTCAACTCATGTAGATAAACTCCAAGGAGTACAATTGCTGAATCTTATAGTAGGAGCATGTTTAGTTGTGTAAGAAATGGCCAAACTGTCTTTTAAACTGGCTGTACCATTTTGCATTCCCATCAAAAATGAATGAAAGTTCCTGTTGCATCACATTATCATCAGCACTTGGTAGTGTCAGTGTTCTGGATTTTGGCCATTCTAATAGGTGGCATTTCATTGTTATTTTGATTTGCATTTCCCTAGTGACATATGGTGTGTATTATCTTTTCATGTGCATGTTTGCCATCTGGTATTATCTTCTTTGGTGAAGTGTCTGTTTGCTTATTTTTAAAACCAAGCCACTCATTTCTTATTGTTGAGTTTTAAGAGTTCTTTATATATTTTGGATAACAGTCTTTTATCAGATATATCTTTTGCAAATATTTTCTCCTAGTCTTATCTTCTCATTCTCTTGATAATGTCTTTCAGAGATCTGATCTGTTTTTTACAGACAGTACTCTGACACCAAATTTGTGAGTTTTCGACAGTAAATGATTTTCTGTTAACACCAACTTAGTGTCCTGCAGTTTCATTAAAGTGTGACACTAACTACCTGGAATTAACTCAGACTTTAAATAAGTTAAGGTCAGTCCCACAAGACTGTTTTCACCTTCAGATGCTAATCACAAGGCCAAGCTACCTGTACTTCTAGCCAACTGGCTATAAATTTGGAGGGTTCCCACAACCCCCTCCTCAAGTTTGGTAATTTCTAGAATAGTTCATAGAACTTAGGAAAGAGATTTACTTACTATTGTCTTATAAAGGATACAACTCAGGAACAGCCCAGTGGAAGAGATGCACAGGGTTAGGCATGGGCAGGGTCGTACATGGAAGTTTCTTGTCTTCTTTGTGTGCCACCGTCCCAGTGCATCCATGTATTCACCAACTGGGAAACTCTCCAAATACTGTTGTTTAGGGTTTTTGTGGAGGTTCAATTATGAAGGCATAATTGATTAAATACATTGGTTATCTCATTTTCTAACCCTTTTCTCATCCCCAGAGGTCAAAGGATGGGGCTGAAACTTTCAACCCTCTAATCACATGGTTGGTTTCTCTGGCAACTAGCTCCCAACCTGAAGTTATCTTGGGCCCAATAGAGTAAACTCAGATATGGTTGAAAAGGGGATTATTTTGAATAACAAAAGTTGCTTCTCTCACTCCTATCAGGAAATTGCAAGGGCATTAGGAGCCTTGTGCTTCTAGCAGAGCAGAGCAGATGTTTTTAACTTTAACAAAATCTAGCTTATCATTATTTCTTTCATGGATAATGCCTTTGGTGTTGTATCTAAAAAGTCATTGCCATACTCAAGGTCATCTAGATTTTCTCGTGTTTATTTTCTAGGAGTTTTATATTTTATATTTAATTCTATGATCCAGTCAGAGTTAATTTTTGTGAAGTGTATAAGGCATGTGCCTATATTATTTTTTTCATATATGAATGTCCAGTTGTACCAGCATCATTTATTGAAAAGACTATTTTTTCTCCACAGTATGGCCAACTCATATATATATAATTTCCATGCATCAATCTCTTTCTTTAGGGGATATAGGTAGTATGAGAATAATGACTCTATAAGGATCATTTGGGGAGGCAAATATGAGTGACCAGCCCAAAGATTTTCCTTTAAATGACACTGTCTCCACATTCAAGTGAAGTTCACCTTCTTCCTTGGGTGCTGGGGAGACATGGGTCCTGATGACATCCTGTTAGCTCTGACTCAAGCCAACTTGGAGACTCCAGTAAGGTGGCCCATTAAGTCTTCTTGCTAAAGCTGGTCTGGAAAGGTAATGACAGCACCTGTTCCTTTCTAACTATGCCTTACTGTGTTACTTCTCTTTGGTTAGGAGAGCATGGACAATGTACAGGGTAAATAACATTTAGGGGATACTGTGTGGCTATAAAGCCCTTCCTCAGTCATCCAGATGCATTAGCTATATACTGTCCGGAAGTTACCTATTTGGAAATATATGAACCAGGAACCAAATTTGGTTCTGTCACTCACTGGGTGTGCAGTTCCTTTTCCTCTAAAGCCCTCGTATCTTCACCTGCAAAATTGAGGTTCTTGCAATTATACATCCAAGTTAATGTCCTCTCTTAAATTGCAAAACTTTTCTGAATATCTACACTGCAAATTTTTCTTGAAAGATAATTCGTAGCTTTCACATGACTCTTAAATTTGGGGATTGTGACTTGAGACTTAAACTCTAGAGTATGGAGTCTTCATTCTCTCAGTATATAAAGAAATGTTTTAGAAATTTATGGACGATATCAGAGTCCCCCCTTTCCCCCTGAATAATGTTGAATACATTTTTTAAAGAAAAATTTATTTAATTCTCTTAAAGTTTTCTTAGTGCTTGGTCCTTTTTGGTAGGTTTTCTGGGGGAGTGGGTCATAGGGAAAGCCAAGGTGCTTGGGCAGCAGGCAAAACCCAACTGTGCCCCCAGGGGGAGTGGCACCTGACTGACCCTTTCACAGCACACAGTGAGAATGTGAAGTTGAAATTGAAGATTGTCAGCAGAGCCCCAAATTCCCAGAATGCTTGTAAATGAGTGGGATTTTTTAAAAAGTGCAGAAATTCAGCAAAAACCCAGATAGATGCTATGATGACCTTCACACTTCTGGTAATAGGTAGCCCAGGGTGAACTTTTTTGGGTACCTAAAATCCAGTGTTTTAAGAGAACATGTTCAACATGATCCTTGTAGCTCTGATCATAGCCTCTGCTCCGGAGCTGACAGGTGTATCATGAGAATTGGGTCAGGGTTTTGCTGCTGAAATCTTAACCTAGGTACGGTTGATCCAGCCAACCCTAGGAAAGAGAGTATCTTTTATTTGTAATTCTATAACCTTCCAAAAGGGGGTAGATATTGAAGATCATTCTAATTTTTTCTTTTCTCCTAAAGCTCCTCCTTATCGCTGGCTATAAGACTGGGGGGTGGGGTGGGGAAGAAGTTGAGAGAGAACACGAAAGAGCACACTCACTTATCAAGAGGTTTGGACCATGGCCGATTTGAAATATTACTAACCTTGCATTTTCAAATTTGATGCACAACAACCAAGATGCTAATACTTTCCTTAGTTTAGAAAAAAAATCCTTTCACCCATCTCTTCTAGCCGAAGATTAGGAAAGAGGCTTTAAGAAGATTTAAAAAAAAAACCCAACTTCTGAGCAGCGGAAAAAATGGTTTGTGATTCAGGGGCTTCGGGCAATTCATCATGGAAATTGGGTTTCTTAGCAGACATCGTGTGAATCCTTTCGTCCCTGTCAACTTTTTAATACATTACATTGAGAATGTAAATCGTGTTGGTGAGGGGGAGCAGAGAGAAAAAGGGAGCGAGAGAAAAGAGAAAGCTTCTTCATTTTGGATTTAGAAGGGAGGAAGCATGAGGCCTGTAATTCATATTAACTAAATAATAAAAAAAATGTATAAATATATAGATATGCAGGTATATCTGGGGAAGAAGTGAGGAGAAGTGAGTGAGACAGAGTAAAATTGAAATCATTTTATTCTTTTGAAGGGTCTTTAATGGGTGCTCCTTATAATTTATTTCCTTTAATTTTTATTGCTTTAGATTTGTTTCTTTACCTATATGAATCAACTTATTCCCCTCCCTCTCTCCCCCAAAAGCAGAGGACAAAGGCTTGAGGTCAGGGGTTTCTTGACTGAAGAAAAAAAAAAAAGGGAGCAGAATCTAATGCATCATTAGCAGGGAATATTGCTGAGAGAGCTGGAGCTTCTGCCCTCTCTCTGTCACCATCAGGACTCAGCAAAGCCCTTGGCTGATGTTGTCCAATTTCATTCATTGCTTGCTTGGAAGGTGTTTCATTCCCTCTAGGTCAGTGGTTCACATCTACTCTGGGCTGTTAGGGCGGGAGTTTTGGAAATTAGCAGGTACTTTGTATGCTAGCTCTGTAGAATGTTCTTCTATCTTTCCCTTACTGTAATTTGTAGTCATTTTGGTCCCCATATAGCTTTTTTTTAAATTAATATTTTATTTATTTGACACACAGAGAGAGATCACTAGTAGGCAGAGAGGCAGGTAAGAGAGGGGGAAGCAGGCTCCCTGCTGAGCAGAGAGCCTGATGTGGGGCTCAGTCCTCGAACCCTGAGATCATGACCTGAGCCAAAGGCAGAGGCTTTAACCCACTGAGCCACCTAGGCGCCCCCCCCATATAGCTTTATCACCAAAATTCATTGAAGAGGTCCTTTTGTGTGCTTTCTAGTTTTCCTGGGTGATGATATGTCTCTTTGGTCTTCTGGAGGTTGAGAAAGTTTCAGTTCAGCAAATGTCTTCTATGGATGCAAAGGTTCAGCAACACTGGGTC
Source organism: Procyon lotor (assembly GCA_028646535.1). Classification (NCBI taxonomy): domain Eukaryota; kingdom Metazoa; phylum Chordata; class Mammalia; order Carnivora; family Procyonidae; genus Procyon; species Procyon lotor. The sequence goes on from CM053603.1 coordinate 77,258,270, forward strand.
CCACTAGAATAACTGAGGACTTCTTGGCCATTTCCCAGTTAGCATTCTTGGCAAGGGGAAAGATAAGAGGAAGAGGTTTTAGTTGGAGTCTGTGGCTTCTTCTTTTCTATGCTCCCATCACCAGTTAGTCAGCTACACACAGGCAGTCATGCATTATCTAGTTATAAGTTTAGTCCACTGTTGAAATGGGGTTGAAGATTGGCTTCCTATTGATTTTGTTGTACATAATCAGATAGGAAGATAAGGTAGAGGCCTGGAATCCTGCTTTTGATTTAGACCTCAAATATTTCAACTAAAATTCCTTTTCCTCTCTCTTCTGGGAAAAAAAAGCCAAAACAACAACAACAACAATAACAAAAAAAACAAAAACAAAAAAAACCCCAAACAAACCATATTCTTCCTTGAAACCCATAAAGAATTCTACAGGGTAGATGACCCACCAGAAAATTGTGGAAAAGGAGAGGTATCACCTCCTTTGGGAGAGATCATAATACAATAGAATTAATATAGACTTTTAATCATAATAGAATTAATGTAGATTTTAATCATTCTTATGTGTATGAAAATGGACTGATGTTTGAATTTACTTTGAAAAAATCAATTTATATTAATTTATATTTCATTTTTATTGATATAATATAGTTACATATTACTAAATGTTAAAAAAAAGTCTCCTACATATCCCCCAGTCCCTCTCCATTCTTGAAAATGTTTCTTCTGACATTTTCTTCCATATATGTAAATGCTCTGATTATTTTCCTTTCTTCATTGATCCATTTTGCACAGTATATACTCACTACTGCTTTGCTAGTTGAAGACTTAACTATCTTAACTTGCTCCCTCTATCACAGTCCCTTACCTTCTAAAATAGTTAAACACAATATTTATATTATGATGAATATGTAGATACTGTTCACAGCTGAGCAAATTAACTTACAGTGTTATGTTAGTTTAAGGTTTACAATATGATGATTCAGCACTTTTACACATTACTCAGTGCTTATCATAATAAGTGTATTCTTAACCCCCCTTACCTGTTTTACTCCTCTCCCTATGTCTTTTCCTCATCCCCTCTGGCAACCACCACTCTCCATATTTGAGAGTATGTTTTTGTTGTTTTTCTTTGTTCATTTGCTTTGTTTCTTAAATTCCACATATCTCAAAATAATAAAGTCCATATATGAAAACCCACATACTTAAGGGTGAAAAACCAAGATATTTCCCCCTAAAGTCAGGAATAAGGGAGAGATATCCACTCTTACTACTTTTACTTAACATAGTACTGGAAATCCTAGCCACAGCAATCAGACAACAAAAAGAAAGAAAAAGCATCCAGATTGGTAAGGAAGATGCACTATTTACAGATGAAATAATACTGACATATATAGAAAACCCTCAAGACTTGACCCAAAAACCATTAGAACTGCTAAATGAATCCAGTTAAGTTGCAGCATATAAAATTAATATACAGAGATCTGTTGCATTTCTATACACTAATAATGAAGTAGCTGAAAGAGAAATTAAGAAAACAGTCCCATTTACAGTTGCACCAAAAAGAATGAAATACCTAGGGATAAACTTAACCAAGGAGGTGAAAGACCGTACTCCAAAACTTAGAATATTGATGAAAGAGATTGAAGACAAAAGGAAAGATATGCTATGTTCATGGATTGAGAAATTCTTAGCACTCTCACCTCCATCAGGACTCACTGTTTACAAGGCTGCTAAAGGAGATTGTTTTGGGATTTTTCTTTAACACAAACAAATGGAAAGATATGCCATGTTCATGGATTGAGAAATTCTCAGTGTTATTGTCTCCATCAGAACTCACTGTTTACAAGGCTGCTAAAGGAGACTGTTTTGGGATTTTTCTTTCCCATTACTTCTGGGCTGGGTCCCCCCTTCTCTGGATCTCTGTATCTTCCTCTTTGGTTTTTATTTTGGTTTTCTCCTACAATTAGCTAAAACATATCCTCTAGTAGCTTTCTAAGAGAAAGTGTGTAAATGAAAAAAAAATTGGGGGCTTTGTGCCTGATATTTTTATCTTACCCTTGTGATTCATTGATAACTTAGTTATTTATAGAATTCTAGGTTGAAAACCTTTTCCCCTCAGACTTTTGAAAGCATTGCTCCACTGTTCTCTAGGATCTAATTGTGTTGTTAGAAAGTAGGATGTCTTTTAGATTTTTATGCCTCTGAGTGAGGTTTTGTTTGTTTTAGTATGTTCTGTTTAAACCAGTATTTTAAAATGTCATCATGAGGTATGCTCTTTATTCCCTCATTATGTCAAGTTCTCAGTGGACTTTTTAAATCTGGAAACTCAAGTCCTTCAGTTCTTATATATTTTCTTTGAGAACACCTATGGTTTTCATTTTATTCTGTCTGGATATCCTGAGTGACTTCTCTAGTTTTTTTCATTCATCCTTTTAAGTTCTTTATCTTTTACTCTATTTTCTGGGAGAGTTTCTTGATTTTATATCTATTCCTGTGCCAATTTTTAAAATTTTGGTTGTCATATATTTTTTTTTCTCTTCCCCCCAAAGCCTTGCTAGTTTTTGTCCCTATATAACTTTTATATTTCTGAGATTATTTTTTCCAAGTTTTCATTTGTGACAGTGCTGCTATTGTTATGGTTCTGAGGTTTTTGTTTTTCCTATTTTCTTTTCTTCTTTTCTCTCTCTTTTTCTGCCTCTGTTTTGGTGTCTCTGTTTTGGATTGGAACAAAGAACTAAGGCCATTGAGAAGCTCTGTAGGGATGGTGGCAAGGCTTCTTTGCTTGTTTTCCTTCCTGTGGTCTGATCAGAGGGTGAGCCAGTCTCCTTATGAAGGAGTCCTAAAACATTAATAACTGAAGTACTTTCTCTGGACTTGTTAATTTCTTGTAGAGAATAATCCTCCTTTTTTTTTTTTTTTCCAGGACACTTGCTCCTAGGAGTCATTTAGGGGAAGGGTTTGGGGCCCCACAGTTCAGTATATAGGCCTCTCCCTAATCCCCTGTTTTTAGCTTTCTACCTAATTTCTGACTTCTGAGCTGAGACCTCTGCTTTATCTTCTCCAGAGACTAAACCTCTTGTCTCCTGCAAAAAGGTGGGGATCCAGATGGTGCCTGGCTGCCTGGGATGGTTATATGGGCTTGGAAGATCCAATTTCTCTTTATATGGATTTTCAACAGCTTCCATGGTTTTCAGCCCCACATCTCCCTAGCTTCCAAAGTTCTTGGTGCTTCTGAGGCCTAAGTCTCTTACTCTGACTTTGCAGGACAAAGAATTCTGCTTCCCATCTATATATCTGTTCTGCAGGCCCAAAGATTTTATATCCTCTTTTAGGGAAGTTACCATTCATCTATCTGCTTTCTGGCCTCCAAAATCTGCTGAAACTGATATTTCCTATCCTCTGCCTTTCCATTCTTCTGGTCTTGGTTGGCTTGTATTCTTTCACTTTCATTTTTCTTATTTTTTATTTTTGTCTTTTTTTCCCCCCAAAAATGTTTATTTTATTTTTTCAGTGTTACAAGATTTATTGTTCATGCCCCACACTTAGTGCTCCATGCAAAACATGCCCTCCCCAATACCCACCACCAGTTTCATTTTAATAGGTATGGGAAGGGGAGGTCAGTGTGTATGGTTAAGCTGCTGTGTTTGACCAGAGCTGAGTCTGGGCTCATTCTGTCCTAGATCTCCAAGATCTCTCTCCTTGTTTCTGATTAGGCTGATGAGTGAGTGCCCTGGTGACTAGAATTAGGTGGGCCTCAGTTTAAGGACTCTCCTAATGCTTTGAGCCCAGAGAGCATCTAGGAGGGAAGCCTTGGAGCAATTCAGTCTCCCCTGTGAATCAGCCTCTTCTACCTGTGAAGCCTCAGTGCCCATAGCTAAGGCCAAGACCACCTGGTGGGATATTTGTGGGTGAACTGAAGAGCTTGGCAGAGATGAGCAATTTTAGGACTTGTCTTTAGTGGGATTTCTCCACAACCCAGGCCCTGCCCAGAGCTGTGATGAAAAACAGACACATGAACAACAACAAACCCTGACATTGGAGACTGTTTTCAATACAAATAATTCAAGGCTTAGCATGAAAAACTTAAAAACTACCCAGTTTTCATGCTAAAAACATTCTAAATACCCTCTTTCTGTAAAACCTCAACTGGGAAAGTGAATAGGGGAGGGAAAGAGCCCATGAAGGAGAAAAGTAAGAGAAGGAGGGATTGTGTTAGCTCCCAGCAGCAGCCATCCAGAGTAGCATCTTGATTTCATAAACACCATTTTAGCATAAATTATCTCATTTTTAGCTTGTCAATTTGGATAATCTTGGCCCCGGAATGGATTCAGGGGGTCTTAAATGATCTGGTTTGGCTCTTCACGGATTCTGAATTTGCAGATAATTGCCAGAGCTCTTTTGGCTGAGTAAACATGTTATCAATTGCCTTTTTAAAAGTCAGCACTAAAATAATCATTCCCGTGAGCAAAACCCATTACAAACCTTAACTTTGGAGCATAAACACAGGCTGGGGAACAAACGCCTAAGATTTCATCATTGCTATATCAGGAAAGGCTTGTGAAAAGTTGGACATGCATCAGGGGAGTTCCTTTGGGACTGAGCTTCAGGCCTGAGCTGGGGATTAGGTACTTGCAGGGGAGTCTAGACTGGGTTACTGGGTGCCTCTTGGGTAACCCACCCTGTGCTTTCTGGGCAGAGATGCTGTGGCCTTATGAGTCACTATCAGTTCAAGGACATCCCTATCTTATCTGCCATAGTACTGCCTTAAGTCTATTCCTTCCGTCTGTCAGTCAACCTCATCCTCTTTGTCAGAGACCCCTCATTTATAAAAGGAGAACCTCAAGATCAGGCTGAAAAAGCAATCAGTGGGTTAGTGGAAAGTGGTGGCCAAACAAGCTGGATAGAGCCTGGGTTCTGGCCTCCTGTCACTGACCTTGGGCAATTCAACTGCTCTAGACCTGAGTTTCCCCTTCACCTCAAGAGAGGGGTGTTAATACCTGTTCTAGTGCCTCTCAAGAAATCAAGTTTTGATTTCTTGAGTCTTAAGACTCAAGCACTCTTCTAGTGCCTCTCAAGAAATCAAATTTTGATTTCTTGAGTCTTAAGACTTCCTAGAATATGGGTAATTAATATGTATATCAAAGGCTTTGAAGTCAACTTAAATTTCTCATACTAAAGTTTATGTCCATTTTTTTGGGCTTTGGTTTCAGAATTTATGGAAAATGGGTAATTTCTCATACCTTAGGATAATTTGATTTATTATATATAAAGACAGCCCATGTTATTCATCTTCATGTTTTTCTCTGAGAGGAGACAATGGATTTGCTTGTGTTTGCTGTGTTTACCATTTAGTAGCAGCAGAGAGAGATCCCAACAGCTTCCATCCCAAAGGCAGCTCTTCCAGATTCCCACCTTCACTGCCTTCCTCATGGCCATTATCCATATGTTTTCCAAAATACTCTGAGAAGATGATTGGCCTCCTACCTCTCAGGGAAACGGGCCTCCAAGAGGAAATTCCCTCAGCTTCCCTCCATTCTTCAAAGGCCCCAGAGAAGAGCAGTGAGGAGGCAAAATGGTTGGAATGGAATAGAGAAGGGAGGTCATAAATTGGGGCCCTGGTCCAGCACAGCAAAGACTATAGCTGCAACTCAGCATGATGGGAACCCTTGGGAGGTTCTGGGCAGAGAAGTGCCATATTACATTTCATGTTTTATCACATCACACTGCTCTGCTGAGATTGGAGTGGCAGGAGATCAGAGGCAGAAACAGTGGATCACTTAGGAGGTTAATACTATAATCCAGGTGAGATATGGTGGTCAATATCTCTAGCCCAATTCATATATTGCTTGCTGCACATGTTCACTTGCTTGTCCCACAGATAACTCAAAATCACTATATCCCAAACAAGACAGTTCCTGAAACTGCCCTGTTTCTTGTTTCAGTGAGGGAGGCTATGTTCTCCTGGTTCCCTGGATGCAAAAATCCTCTTTTTTAACTCTCACATTTGCTTAGCAATAAGATCCTAGTGCTTCTACTTCCTGATATCATTCAGTTCTGCTCCTTCTTTCTATTCTCATGGCCACTCCCTTAGGTCTTTTCAAACAAAAACTGTAGGAGTCTCCATTCTGCTTTCCTCACTTCCAGTCTCAGAGTGTCATCTATTCTAGTCCATCTTCTAGGCTTTCACCCGAATGATCTTTATATAATTTGAAAGTAACTGAACTTCTTTGAGTCACTCTTGATCAAGACCTACCCATATAGCGAAACTCATTTTTGCACTTGTCACCTCTGCTCCCCAAATGCAACCCTTCTGAAAGCCTTGATGGACAACATTTGTTTACAGGAGGTTTCATGGCGAGAGGGGGAGAGGGTTAAATCACATCCAGCCGAGCAAATCTTCCTAAAAAATCTCCTATAAACACCTAGCTCTGTTGCTACATTCCTCTCCTCATCTGTAGCACCTGCCTCAAAGTCCCTCTAAACTGTTAACAAATATAAGCTAACTTAAAAACCAGAGCTCAAGTATGGCCCCTTTCCCACCCCAATCCCCCCACCCAACCTGCAGACAGGCTGTGTCTCTGTGCATCACAAATCTGATCAGGTTAAAACAAAACAAAGTGCTTTGCTAATTTCCTTTTATTGTCTGAATAAAGACCAAACTTAGCCTGGCTCAGGAGATCCTGTCTACCCTGCCCTGTCTTTTCCTCATTTCCTACATACCAGAAATCTTGGGTGAGGGAGTACCTGAATCCCCAGAAATAAGCCAAGTTCTCACCCCATCTATACCTTATGTGCTGCTGATATTTTCCCAGAATACCCTTTCCCTCTGCTTGTTCTTCAAAATTCTGCTTGGATATTTTCCCCTCTAGGATGTTGTCTTCTCCCCCCTGCCTATACTATTGTCTTGGACCTATGTACTTGGGGATAGTTTTAGCTCCTTTATGAGCTGTATAAGAACAGAAATAGTGTCACCCTCATCGCTGGGTCCCCTGTACCTGGCATGGGACAGGCCACAGGTTGAGTGGATGACAGATATGGAGACCTAGTAGTTGATGATAGCTCATCCAGGAGTCTAACCCTTGACATATTCAAGCAGAGGAGTTGTTCTAAATGGGCTTAAATGGTCCCACATTTTAAAAATTCACTCATGTCATTGTGAAGTGTAGTGTGCTCCAGTAGCAACCTGTGGCAGTGTGATTGGAAGCAAAATTGGAAGTAGCTGGTTTGTGAGGTTGACCCCAGCAAGGAAGGGTGTTGTGAACTGGGGCAGCCAGTCTCAGAGGTGCTGCAGAATGCTGGTTCTGCTGTGGAATGGCCGGTAATACATGAGCTGTGAAGGTTTGGGGCCATGTGTTTTGAGAGGAAAAAATGATTTTAAAATATTGACTTGTGATTATGAAAGTATATCTATTATGTTTGTCATTTCTTAGCCAATATAATAGAAAGCAAAACCAGAGGCCAGTATCTAGAAAATGTCGGGACTGAGTTAGCTTTTCTTTCCTATTATTGTGTTGTCTTGGAGTTAAAACTTGTAAACTCTGGAAATATTATTGATTAAGAACAGGTTGGGTCCCAGAGTTTTGGTAAACGTCCATCCAATATGTGGCAAATGTGGGGACTGATGAATACTCAGGATGTGAACGGTTGCTGGATCCACTGAAGACCTTAGTATTCTGGAGGGGAAATACAACTCAACATTTCCTCCCTCCCTCCCTCCCTCCCCCCTTCCTTCCTTCCCTTATTTTATTTAAATTTAATTAGTTAACATATAGTGAATCATTAGTTTCAGGTATAGAGTTCAGTGATTCATCAGTTGCATATAATACCCAGTGCTCTTTACATCAAGTGCCCTCCTTAATGCCCATCACTCGGTTATCCCTTGTCTCCCCATCTCCCTTCCAGCAACCCTCAGTTTATTTCCTGTAGTAAAGAGTCTCTTATGGTTTATCTCCCTCTCTGATTTAATCTTATTTCCCACCCCTCCCTTCCCTTATGTAGATTGCTTTGGGTAGTACTTTTAAACATTTTAATAATATTTGTTCTTCTGATCCATAAGCATGGAATATTTTTCCATTTCTTTGTATCCTCTTTAATGTCTGTCTTCAGTGTTTTATAATTTTTAGAGTATAGGTCTTTCACCTCTTAGGTTAAGTTTAGTCCTAGGGATCTTATGATTTTTGGTGCAATTGCAAATGGGATTGTTTCCTCAATTTCTCTTTCTGCTGTTTCATTATTAATGTATGGAAATGTCACAAATTTCTGTACACTGATTTTGTGTCCTGTGACTTTACTAAAATGTGTATCAGTTCTAGCAGTTTTTTGGTGGAGTGGTTGGGTTTTCTATATATGGTATCATGTCATCTGCAAAGAGTGAACCTTTGACTTCTTCCTTGCCAATTTGGATGGATTTTATCTCTTTTCGTTGCTTGGCTAGGACTTCCAATACTATGTTAAATAGCAACAGTGGGAGTGGACATCCCCGTCTTGTTCCTGACTGTAGAGGAAAAGCTCTTAGTTTTTTCCCATTGGGGATGAAATTAGCTATGGGCCTTTCATATATGGCCTCTATTATGTTGAGGTATGTTTCCTCTAAACCACCTTATTGAGGGTTTTTATCATGAATGGATATTGTGCTTTGTCAAATGCTTTTTCTGCATTTATTGAAATGATCATATGATTCTTATCCTTTCTTTTGTTAATGTGGTGTATCATGTTGATTGATTTGCAAATACTGAACAACCCTTGGATTCCAGGAATAAATCCCACTTGATCATGGTTAATGATTCTTTTAATGTATTGTTGGACTTGGTTTGCTTGTATTTTGTTGAAGATTTTTGCATCCATGTTCATCATGGATATTAGCCTGTAGTTCTCTGTTTTAGTGCTGTCTTTATCTGGTTTTGATATCAGGGTAATGCCTGTCTCATAGAATGAATTTGGAAGTTTTCCTTCCTTTTCTATTTTTTGGAGTAATTTGAGAATAAGTAACTCTTTTTATTTACTTACTTGTTTATTTATTTATTTATTTATTTGACAGAGAGAAAGAGATCACAAGTAGACAGAGAGGCAGGCAGAGGGATTGGGGGAAGCAGGCTCCCTGCTGAGCAGAGAGCCGATGCAGGGCTTGATCCCAGGACCCTAAGATCACGACCTGAGCTGAAGGTAGAGGCTTTAACCCACTGAGCCACCCAGGCGCCCCAGTAACTCTTCTTTAAATGTTTGGTAGAATTTGCCTGTGAAGACATCTGGCCCTGGACTTTTGTTTTTTGGGAAGTTTTTTTTTTTTGTTTTTTTTTTTTTACTGATTCAGTTTCTTTGCTGGTTATCAGTCTGTTCAAGTTTTCTATTTCTTCCTGTTTCAATTTTGGTAGTTTATTTATTCATTTCTTCCAGGTTGTCTAATTTGTTGAAATACAGATTTTCATAACAAATGACCTGTTTAATGCTAGCAATGTGACAGTAGAGTTGGGTCTTAAACCCAGGTTTGTTTCTTTTCTGGAGTTTTTGCCTTTATTCTTGTCTCCTGCCTTCACCTAAACTATTATTTTCCTTCTGGCTCCCTGGGTTTCCCTGGAGGATTCTGGGTATTTTTCTTTCAAGGCTGCCCTCTCTCCTTTATAGCCCTCTGCTGTGGAGAACATCAGGCCTGGTCAACATTCATGCACTGCAACCACAACTCAGGGTCCCATGTTTTGCCTTTTTCCAGATTCTGGATGCCTTGTAAATGTGGCTTTATCATGTTGAGTCTGAGAATAGCTGCTGCCTCATTCACAGCATTTACCTTATCCCAGGGATCCTTTCTTAAGCCATGCCCAAACTTCTTAAAAACCACTGTGTCTCCTTTCAGGACAGGTGGAGCCCACTTGTTGCATGCTTCCAGATCTGTGCCTTCTGGTCCCTAGTTCTTCCACACACTCTTTCTTGCATACTCTAAGGATGTGTCTGTGAGGAGATCACTTTACATTTATACTGTAAAATCTGTGTTTAAATGTTGGGATAAAATATTCCAATGTAAGAGATACAGATGCTTTATAAAAGACTTTTGGGAACGACTTATGTCAGAAACAGCTTAAAATGTGCAGGCTGTGTGGGTGGAAAAGAATGTAAATTTCAAATAATACCTTGCCAGCAGCGACTGCTGGAAACACCTAACTGGAGGCAAGATGTCTTTAGGAGTTGAGAAGAAAGCTACTTTCACTGAGAATAGTATGAGTCATGGAATTTTCACACTTAAGTGGCATGATTTTTCTTCTTTCTCAGCTTCTGCCAATTGAGAGAAAGAGAAGAATGAGAGGGAAGTAGAGAGGACACACTTCTCCATCTTTCTGATGGTTCCATCTTGTGGCTGACAAAAAAGCTTCGAATACAGAAAAGTCACCAGCAACTGTCGACCTGGCTTAGAGGGGCTTTTGATGGCACGCTGTTCTGAGTTCTTGGGGATGTCTCCCAGGCCTTGGTGGGACTTGATACCATGTGCCAATATATCCTCAGCAATTGTGGCCTCGCTACCCCTTCCTCAGGGGGTAGTCACTTACCTGGTTTTACCCAAAGACACTCTGTGCTGCTTATACCTTGGACTTGATCCACCCCCAAATAAGAGTATATAAGAATCTTCAGGTTTGGTCGGAAATTTCCGTTATGATCTTCTTGGCCTATGCTTTATGTTGCTGCTTCTGTCTGACTACCAACTGTTCTGACTTGCTGCCTATTCTGATCTCTGGGTCCAGATTGTTTCTTAATCTCTATTGGGCACATCTGGATCTCTCTCTGCTTTGACCTCTGGTCCTCCTCTCAAAGTGCCAAAGGTCAAGCCCTGCCCTAGTCAATGGCAGAGTTGACCCAAAAGTGCACTGGAAGACATTGAAATTGATTTCTTAACTACTTAGGACAATGATCATGCAATTAATATGTGCTTTATTCAGCTGTTTAATATGTGTACTTAAAAGAGAAAAATGGAAAATTTGTTGTTCAGTTCTTGATCTCATTAAGCCTTGTGATCAAAGTACCTTACTAGGAGATGTTAAGAGGCCAAAATCCAGACTTTTTTTTTTTTTTAAGATTTTATTTATTTATTTGTCAGAGAGAGCGAGCGAGCACAAGCAGGCAGAGAGGCAGGCAGAGGCAGAGGGAGAAGCAGGCTCCCCGCCGAGCAAGGAGCCCGATATGGGGTTGGATCCCAGGACCCTGGGATCATGACCTGAGCCGAAGGCAGCTGCTTAACCAACTGAGCCACCCAGGTGTCCCTAAAATCCAGACTTTTTGAATAATTCCTTACACAACCAATATTTGGGGATGTGGTTGACATTACTTCTACCTCCTGTCCAAGGCACTTACCCCACATACCCCTTCTAGCCAGTGCTCTCGTCCCTGAGTCTTCATGTCTTCAGTCTCTCCTCTCTTGTTTACTTCCTAAAATATGTCTTTTCCCCCAGTTATCCCTCCTGAACATTAGCTTATGTGGACATTCCTGCCTAAAAAAGATTGAGCTGAGCTCTTCGGTCTGTGGCCAGGCCTTGTTGTGCATCCAAACCAATTACATCTACTTCCAGTATAGACACCCAGCCCCCAAGAGCTCTAAGGAACCCTAGGATTTCATCAGGTCCTAATGTTTGTCCCTAGGCATCTGTGGGCTCCAAGTCTTTTTTTTAAAAACAGAGCCGAATGAAGCCCAGGAGGTCAAGTGACTTGTTTGATTGAGGGGGCAAAGCATGGGCACTGGAGGTTCTCTCCAAAGGAGCCCCAGTGCTCACACATCACATATTCTTCATAGTTACTGAAGTGGTTGTGGCTTTACAGTTAGTGCTCTGGGACTTCTCATCCAGGATTCTGCCTCTGGCACAAGCCATCAGCAGATAGCAGGTGTCTTATTTGTCCTGACATCAATCTCAAAGCATTAGGAATACCCCGAAGGTGCCAGCTTTCTTCATCAGATTTTCTTCATCAGATTGGTTGAATCCCTTTGAGTCTGGACAGTTGTCTTCACCTACTGTAACACACAAATCCTACCACTCCTGCCTTCCTGCCTTGGTTCTGCAATTGCCATTTGTGGTGCGAGTGTCTGTTCTCAACTTGGCAAATTCAGATCTAAGTTCTGATTCATGCTCTGCCTGGGAGTGTCTCCCGAGCCAGGTTAGGTCACACTGCTTACTCCTGGCTCCAAATTCCTATAGCAGATCAGTCTGTACTCTAAGATCAATATGCTGGGTGAGAGTGCTCTGGGGAGCAAAGGAAAGGACCATGAGTTTCCTACTGTTGCTGTAACAAACTGCTACAAACTTAGTGGCTTAGAACAACACAAATTTATTCTATTAGAGTTCTGGAGGTGAGAAGTCCAAAATCAAGGTATTGGTAGGGCTGTGCTCTTTCTGGAGGCCTCAGTCGAGAATCTATTTCTACTTTATAGAGGCCACCTGTAGAGGGAATCCTGAATTTGATGATTTCCCCCCCCACCCCCCAAAGAGTGGAGTTCTAAATTGGAAGTCACTGGTACCTTGAACTGACAGGTGTAATTTCCCCCTCCTGAATGGAAGTAGGCGCCCAGAAGCCAGGTTAAAATATAGACAAATGAAGGAGGTTATAGTATTATACACCCGATTTCCTTTATTGTTGTGATTTTTAAAATATCAGCTACATGCATAGACTCAAACTGCCCTCCAGAGAGATTGTACTAATTAGCACTTTCTGCAGTTGTAGGGCTCCTTTTTTTTTTTTTTTGGACTCCTGCCAACAATAACCACATTTATTTTTTCTTTATTTTTAGCCATTTAAGATGGGGAAAATGATACTTCATTGTTGCTATTATTAGCACTTACTGAATTACAAGTAAGGTATTTGAAATATTTTTGGGTATGATAGATATTTCCTAGTTTCTCCTCTCTGTTTCTAGAAAACTTTGTTCATGTCTTTGTTATTGTCAGAGATGACTTGTTTTCCAAATTCTGCCCTCTCCCTCTTCCATGGCAATAGGACAGCAGATGGGTGCCTCAGTGTACTACATTGCCCAGATTCCTTACAGGAAGGTATGGACATTAAAAATCCCTCCAATGATGTAAGTGGAAGTGATGTGTGCCACTTGCAAGTCTGGACTATGAAACCTCCCATGGAATAGCAACCAGAGTATCATGGCAGCCATGTAGTGAAGATTGTAGACTCTCTTGTCAGTATGGTGGGGGAACCACCTGTCTGGGGCTATTGCATGAGCAAGATTCAGCATCTATTTTGTTTAAGCCATTGCAGTTTACTTTGCCTTACACAGTTGTAACACATTTGCATCTTTTATTTATTATTCAATTTAAATAAGGTTCTTCTCCTTCATTGAACTGTGAGTAGAATCCTTGTTTAGTCATTTTTATAGTTGCATGGCGCAAAGTAGGTTTTCAATAAGTATAACAAAAACTAAATGAATGAATGAATGAGTTGCATGTTTACTTGAAAAGACTCTTGAGGCTTCTCCTAGTTCAGTTCTCAGAGGTATTGTTTATTCTCATTATAAAAAAAAATGGGGGGGGGGACACCATACATGTGAATTATATACTAATATTCCAGCCAATTTCAGGATATATTTCCATTCATGAAACATGATCTGTTTTCTTACCTGGTAAGTCAGAGATCAGAAGGTGCTGATTTTATAGTCTCCTGTCCTCCTAGGTGATGAGGAAGAAAATGGGTCTGGAGTGGTTGTTTATTGTGGTGTGACCATTACCACTTCAAACTGAGTTCATGTGAAACTTCAGGCCACCTGTCTGGAGAAGAGTAATTTTTTATCCCACACTAGAAGTTAAATGGGCCCACTGAGATCCAAAGAGCTTAACAAATCCTCTGCTTTGTCACAGTGAAGACCTTTGTCTAATGCAAGGTCTTATCCTGCAGATTGCTTGGGGCCAGAAGATAGCCTGGTTAATCTAAACTGCTCCTACTTTCCTACAGTGTTCACTGAACTGGGTTTTTTGTCTGTGAATAAAATGGACCAGATTTGGTTTGGTTGCCATGGTGACTGTATCAAGAGCCTCTGGGCTCTCTATCTTCCTCTTCTGATAGCTCCCATGCAATGAACCCCCTGTGGGGTGTGGGTGCCTCCCTCTACAACCTTACGGAATTACCTTCTGAAGAACATAAAGTTTATTATAAAGAGATGGGCCAGTTTGTAAGAGAAACGGGTTCCTGGTTACCCCTTGTGGGACATAGCTGTCTTATTGCACATGATGTGCCTAGATTATGAACTTAGGGAACACTCATTAATTAGCATTTCAACCGAAATCCCTCTGGACCAGGGATGGTGGCCTTTAACCTCATCTTCAGCTAGGACCAGTTAAAGCTTTCTGAGTTTGCAATTTGTTATTCCTTAGTAGATTTGGAATTATAAGTCTAGCTACATGGAGGCAAATTCCTTCCTCTTGAGCTTTAGGGTAACATCTCTGCAGCTGTCCCAGGGTGAGAAATGTGGGTCCCAGGGTCAACCTGCTACTTAACAAGGACACTTTAAAGGGGCTTCTGGGGCTCTTGGCTCAATCTTCTTTTCCTGATGGATGGCCTCACTCAAAATGATGGTCTAAGGAAGGTGGAATTGATGCTGCTGATTCTAGGTTGAAGTGTCAAAAGCAATCTAGTTAGTCTTCCCTTTCCAAATAGTAGCCTTGTTTCTGTATACCTGAATATCTATATAATATTAATTAAATAGTGACTATTTATGGGCTATATGCTATCTCAAATTCAATTCTCTTTTGCACCTGGCACCTCAAATTTTGTATGTTCAAGACTAAACTTGGCCACGTCTGGTCTGGATCACTTCAGTAACAACCTAACTGGTTCATCTATATCCATTCTTATTCCTCCAATCTATTTTCCACTTAGCAGCCAGAGGGGCTTTTTAAAATTCATATCTGATTATGTCACAGTCTAGAAGCTTCCCAGGGACCTCCCCCTGCCTTTGGGATGAGGACATGGCTTCACAATCTGTGCTGCACACTATCCCTCTTGTTCTCAGTGCTGCAGCCACACTGGCCCACTTTGGGTTAATCTCTGCACTGGTTTCACTTCTGCTGCAGGGCCTTTTCCCAGACTTCCCCCCTCCCCCTGCCTGGTTTCTCTTCTTTCTTCATCTTGTTTGCTCTTATACATCTTTCAGATTTCAGCCTAAGTGCTACGTTTTTGGGGATGCCTTCCCTGACTTCCTAGACCAGGCCAGGTTTCCCTTTTAGATGCTCTCATGGCATTAAGAGATACATGTTTCCTTCATAGCACAAATCACACGTGGGTTTGTAGGATTATTTCCTCAATGTCTGTCTCCCTTGGCAGATTGTGAGGTCCACAAGAAGAAGGTCTGGATTTGTGCTTGTTTTGTCATTGTATCTCTGTACCTAGCACCATTCCTGGAATACAGAGGGGCTCAACAAATGTTTATGGAATGAATACATGAATCCTCATAAGCTGTGGAAAAGCATGGGGTATTATATTTATTTTATAGGTGAAAGAATTTAGGTCAAAGTCTCTCAATCTCCATTGATGGCTGACCAAAAGTTCCGAAAAGTTTTAAATCTGATGTAAAATCCCAAGGACCAATACTTAATAATTACTATTTCCATTCTATTAGTGAGAGTCAAAGAGGTTCAGAGAGACTCGGGGGCCTCTGAAAGGCAGTCACAGCTGCTGTCAGAGATTGGGAACATTTGGGAATGTGCAGAGGAAGGACATCAGAGGTTATGAAGGTCTAACCTGCTCTAGGAAAGCATACATTTCAACCTGACACATCTACCCAATCCAGCATCTTATTATGTAAACATATCTCCTTCACTCATCTGCATCTTCCAATCCTGTCTCCCAAAAATTTCTGGTGAGAATAGATCTGACGTCTCTGAGATTTCATGGTAGTCTATGATTATTGCTGTTTGAGCACTTCTTGGTGTATTTATTATAATTTTTCCATGATGTTTTTAATTATAATTACTTTTGTGACTCCCTTACTATTCTTCAAACTTCTCTTTTCCACACCCACATTTCTCTGTGACCCAGCTCCTGGCATGGATTCTAGTGGCTCTTTACCCCAATTGCACATCAGAATTGCACAGATGATTGTTGATGCATCCCATTGCCAGGGCTCATCTCATTGGTTTGGGGTGGGGCCCAGACCTCAGCAATTTTTCAGGTCTTGCAGATAATTGTGACGTGCAGCCAAATTTGTAAATCTCTGGGCTAGATACTCAGTAAACAGTTACTGAAGTAAACTAACTAGAATCATCTTTCTCTGAGTGTATATGAGTGAATATATGCACTGGGCAGTGTTGGATCTAGATAATTATTTTTGGCACTGGTAAACTTCTGTGGTGTTTCCTTATGGATTCTGAGGATCTGGATAGACTTGGAGGGTTGGAGGGCTTCCAGGGACAAAGCTGAGGGATGTCATGGTTATTCACAGAGACCTATTCCCCTGCTCCACTTCTGCACAGAGCACAAGGGGAGCGAGTCAGCAATTTATCTTTCTACATTTTTTCCCTGATTCTGCATGCTATTTGGAGGTCCAAATCAATTAATTTTTTCTTGGGTTTTGCAGCTTATGCATTGATTGTTTATTCACTTATTAATTCATTTACTCCCTCAATAAGTATTGATTTATTATAGCATAATGCTAGCTCTGTGGGTCATATGAAGGAAATGGTATACAGGTGTCCCGAGGAGCTTAAAATGTAGCTGGATAGACAGTATATGCACATCAGACCTCAGCAACTATACATTTTACTATTAAGAGGGCAGGCTTTGAGCCAGACAACCTGGTTGATTGCATGGCCTACTATTTATTAGTCATGGGCTCTGGGAAAGTTACTTTACCTCTCTAAGTCTTAGTTTCCCCATATGAACATTTCTCTTCTGTGAATGATAATAAAACTACACCATAGGGTGGTGAGGATTAAATGAAGTCATTCCTGTAAGCATTTAGCATAGTGCCTGGCACATAATAAAAATTCAAGTGTTAGCTGTTATTATGGGAAAGATATCAACCTGAGTTAGCAAGTGAGCAGGATTGAGAATAAAGGATATAGAAGAATTTAGAGAAGGTAGAGATTGATGTGGTTGTAGGGAGTAGGGAAGAAAGCCTCAGGAAGGTAAAAATTGAGCTGATTTGGGGGATGGGTATGCTCTGGAAGAGTGGTAAGAAGCAAAGACATGCTGGATGTGTGGGAGTGTGGGGAGGGTGGGAGGTCTCGCTAGGGGTGAGAGCACTTGCTATTTGAAGTGTGGCAAGACAGTTCATTATTGGTCTTTACCCTCACCTCTGCTCCAGGAATGCTTAGGAGGCTGATATATTAATTGGTTATGTCCACTAGTCCCCTTCTAACCCCATATTCAGCAAGTGTGGTGATTTATCGTTATGGACCAAATGTTCCAAAATGCCATTCGCAGAGCTAGGAAAGCTAAATTTAGCATAACAGTCCTGGGTGTTTAGAACTTCAAGTGAAATTCTAGATTCTGAGATCAGGTTAAGACCACTTTGGCCCTTTAACTGCAGTTAACATTTTCCTTGAAAAATTCCAACCTTTAAAAGCCTCTATTTGACAACTAGCTTGCCAATATTTATGTTCCACTCCATTAGCATCACCAGGGCTGACTCTCCACTTTCAAAGATATGCATTTGGCTGGAAGAAATCACTGCTGTTTGCTCATTTCACATGCTCAGACAAATATGGGTGTGTGCGCACACACGCACACACACACACACACGGCATGCCCCTGGTTTGTGTGTATGTGTATTTGGTCCCCTGGGAAAGTTGTCCTAAATGTCTTCTTTGTGTTTGATTTCATCTGTCCTTATTTTCCTTCTTTTTCTTCATTAGCTATGAGTCTTCTGGAGAACTGAAAAGTAATGTTATGATACCCTAATTCTTGGTTCGAGGGCTAATTATTTTAAATATATTTTGTTATCATAAGATCTGTAAATCAATATACCATGGATTTCAGAGCTGGACTGTTAGGATTGCTTTGTACCTCAGAGATATGGACATGGACTTTGAGGACCATGAGAGAAAATAAAAGAACAGGAACTTCATTTTAACCCAGATCTATAAACTGTTGATAAGAAAATGTCTGCTGTATTATGACAAACCACAAAACACAACTTTGAGTTTGCTCCTTCTACTAGTTCAGAGCCCATCAGAACATATACATTTGGCTAGTCAGTGATTCTTAATAATTTTTTGGTGTATGTGTGAATGGGTGGGTAGTCTTTAGGAATGTGACAGAAACTACTGATGCCGTCTCCATAAAAATGCATGTTACACACATTTTCTGCATACAGTTTATTTTGCTACATTGCAAACATATCTTTCACATAGTTAGAATGTTAAAACAATATGTAAGAAGCCTTGTGATCCTCTTCCTCTCATTTTTGCATGCAAAAATTAATAGTCATTTCCTGAGAAACCTTAGCAAGTCATAATGTGCAAATTAAAGTAAAACGTAATTTAGTTCAAAAGCCAGTTTCATAAGATTGCTGTTGTTGATTAGAATAAGGGATTAAAATTACAGGGTGGTTTTTTTGACATGATAATGCAAATATCTTTCATATACAATCAGTTTAGACCTTTTTTAATGGTAATAAGGATAGCAACTTCTAATTTACAATAGTGTTTGCTAGCAAAAGAGAGTTTTCACAGATTATTCTGATAGATGAGGATTGGCTTGTATCAAGGAATAGAGAATTATCTAAGATGCTTTGAGTTGAATTCATGTAATATTATTTTCTTTGTCTTCAATGAGATCAACTTTGTCAATGTCTGAATCATAAATGTTGCTTTTGTCATTATGAAAGAATCAGGACCATACATTTCAATTTTAAGGTCACTCAACATCTTCAAGGGTTTCTTTGTCTGCCCATATGCACCTGCACAAGAGCCAACAGAGCCTTTTCAATCTTGGCTCCGGCCTCTAGACACCCTTTTTCCAACAATTCAAAGAGCACACAGCTGTCTTTCTCCAAACACCTCTCCACAATGGTAGCCTGGTCTGGAGACTTTAAGTTTTTTCAGTAGCATCCATAATGGAATATGCTGGACCTTGAGTCAAGATTTATGGCTCATTCAGATGGCCCAAGATGTCAGTCAAGTCATTCAAATCATGAGTGGAACTTTGTCAAATCAGTCCAAGAATGGGCTTGGCTAGTCACTTAAGGTAAAGCTTTCTACCTGAAGTTAACCAATTGCTTCAAAAACTTATACTTTAGAAAGCCGGTGAACTCCAGCATTTATTTCTTTTTTAAATTGAAGTATAAAAATTGACATATTATAGTTGACTCTTGAACAGCATGAGGGCTGGGGTTCCGAACACTGTGCAGTCAAAAATCTGCATATAACTTTTGACTCCCTGAAAACTTATTTACTAATAGCCTACTGTTGACTGGAAGCCTTATGTTAATAACATGAACAATGAATTAACACATATTTTGTATGTTATATGTATTATATACTATATTCTTATAATAAAGTAATCTAGAGTAAAGAAAATGTAATTAAGAAAATTTTAAGGAAGAGAAAGCACAGTTATAGTACTGTGCTATAGAAAGTCCTTGTACAAGTGGATCTGTGCAGTTGAAATCCGTGTTCAAGGGTCAACTGTATATTAGTTTCAGGTATACAACATAGTGATTTGACATTTGTATACATTGTGAAACAATCACCACAGTAAGTCTCGTTACCATCTATCATCATACAAAGTTAACACAATGTCATTAACTACATTCCTGTGCTGTACATTACATCCCGTGACTTAGTTATTTTATAATTGGAAGTTTGCACCTCTTGATCCCTTTCACCCATTTCATTCCTCCCAACCCTACTCCCTCTGGCAATTACCAATCTATTCTCTCTCTCTCTTTTTAAATTTTTTTAAATTAAATTAAACATTTTTTAAATTTTATTTTTTTATTATGTTCAGTTAGCCAGTATATAGTACATCATAAGTTTTTGGTATAGTGTTCAATGATTCATTAGTTGTATATAATACCCAGTTCTCATCACAACACGCACTCTTCTTAAAACCTGTCAACCCCCTCTCTTCTGTAACCCTCAGTTTGTTTCAATCTGTTCTCTTTATCTATGAGTCTAGGTTTTATTTTGTTTTGTTTGTTTTGTTTTTTATTTTGTTTCGTTTTTAATTTATTCAGTGTTCCAAGATTCATTGTTCATGCACCACACCCAGTGCTCCATGTAATACGTGCCCTCCTCAATACCCACCACCAGGTTCACCCAACCCCCCCGACCCCTCCAAAACCCTCAGATTGTTTCTCAGAGTTTTGTTTTTTAGATTCCACATATAAGTGAAATCATATGGTATTTGTCTTTCTCTGTCTGACTTATTTCACTTAGCATAACACTCTCTAGGTCCATTCATGTTGTTGCAAATGGAAAGATTTCATTCTTTTTTATGGCTGACTGGTCTTCCCTTGTATATATATATCATGTCTTCTTCGTCCATTCATCCACTGATGGACATCTAGGTTGTTTCCATATCTTGGCTGTTGTAAATAATGCTGCAGTGAACATAGGGGTGCATTTATCTTTTACAATTAGTGTTTTTGTTTTCTTTAGATAGAAACCAAGTAGCGGAATTGCTGATCATATGGTAGTTCCATTTTTAATTTTTTGAGGAAATGCCATACTAATTTTCCATAATGACAGCCAATTTAAGTTCCCACCAATAGTGTACAAGGGTACATTTTTTTCCATATTCTCACTAACAGTTATTGTCTCTTTTTGATAATAGCCACTGTTGACAGGTGTAAGGTGATATCTCATTGTGGTTTGATTTGCATTTCCCTGATAATTGGTGATATTGAGTATCTTTTCATGTGCCTGTTGGCCATATGCACATCTTCTTTGGAAAAATATCTAATCAGATCCTCTCCCCATTTTTAAATTAGATTTTTTTTTATTATTGAATTGTATGAGTTCTTTTTATATTTTGGACATTAACCCTTACTGAATATGATTTGCAAATATCTTCTCCCATTTAATAGGTTGCATTTTCACTTTGCTGATGGTTTCTTTCAATGTATAGAAACTTTTTAGTTTGATGTAGCCTCATTTGTCAATTTTGGCTTTAGTTTTCCTGGCTTTTGGAGTCAGGTTCAAAAAAGCATCACTAAGATCAATGTAAGGAAGCTTACTACCTATGTTTTCTTTTAGGGGTTTTATGGTTTCGGGTCTTACA
The DNA here is from genome assembly GCA_028646535.1 of Procyon lotor. Lineage (NCBI taxonomy): Eukaryota > Metazoa > Chordata > Mammalia > Carnivora > Procyonidae > Procyon > Procyon lotor. Next base: position 77,279,459 of record CM053603.1, read on the forward strand.
TTTGAGTCTTTAATCCATTTTGAGTTAATTTTTATATATGGTGTGAGATAATGGTCAACTTTCATTCTTTTGCATGGAGTTGTCCAGTTTTCCAACACCGCTTACTAAAGGTACTATCCTTTCCCCATTGTATATTCTTGCCTCTTTTATTGAAAATTAATTGACCATATATACATGGTTTATTTCTTTGTTCTCTATTCTGTTCCATTGATCTATGTGTTCGTTTGTACTATGCTAGTACCATATTGTTTTGATTACTATGGCTGTGTAGTATAGTTTTTTTTTTGACCAAAAAATATGTCTTTAATGAAAACAGGGGGATAAGCCTTAAATGCTACAATGAGAAGTGGATAATGTATTAGAGTATTGGCTACCATTAGCGATTTTTTTATTAAGTTCAATTACCTAAAATATGGTATATCATTAGGTTTTGCTGTAGTGTTCAATGATTCGTTAGTTGTGTATAACACAATTATTGTTATTATGTTAATTATTTATTTGAGAGAGCAAAAGAGAGAGAGTGCAAGTGGGGTGAAGGGCAGAAGGAGAAGCAGGCTCTCCATGGAGCAGGGAGATGGAGCTGGAGCTTGATTCCAGGATGCTGAGAGACTGTGGAGTCTGAGAAAGAAACTAGGGTTTTGGAAGGGAGGGGGGTGTGGGTATGGGTGAGCCTGGTGTTGGGTATTGAGGAGGGCATGTATTATATGGAGCACTGGGTGTGGTGCATGAACAATGAATCTTGGAACACTGAAAAAAAAATTTAAAAAAACAACAAAAATTTAAGATGCCAAAATAACTATATTTATAGTACTCCAATATAAAACAACTACAGACCTAACAATCCAATATAACTAGACTTAAATTTTGTGAAAGATGAAAATAATTCCACTTCCCTCCCTAACTCAATACTTGAAATTATTTTCAAGTATATTTGTTTCAGAAGCAGTTGAAGAATTGGCCACATAATTCTTACTGTAGTAGAACTCATGTTTGTTATGCATAAATATCTTAAGTGATGTAAATGTTGATGTGAGTTAGAAGTCATGGATGAATTTTCTGTTTGTAGCATATTGCAATATGTTTAAATAATCACTAACCACTAACCGCACCTGTGTGGTTCAATCAGTTAAGCATCTGCCTTGGGTTCAGGTCATGATCCCAGCTTTGTAGTATAGTTTGAAATCAAGAGGCATGATACCTCTGACTTTGCCCTTCTTTTTCAAGATTGTTTTGGCTATTCCAATTTTTCTGTGGTTCCATATGACTTTTAGAATTATTTTACCCAGTTCTGTGAAAAATGCCCCTGGAATTTTGATGAGTATTACACTGAAACACTAGCTCATTTTGGGTAGAATGGACATTTTAACAATATTAATTCTAATCCATGAGCATGGGATATCTTTCCATGTATTTGTTTCTTTGTCAGTTTCTTTCACCAATATCTCATAGTTTGTACAAGGTACAGGTCTTTCACCTCTGTGGTTAAATTTATCCCTAGGTATTCCATTTTTTGTCTTCCTTTTCATTTCTGTTTACATGGGATATCTTTTAATATCCCTTTGCTTTCAGTCTGTGTGTAGATATCTTTACTTATGAAGTGAGTCTCTTGTAGGCGGTATACAGATGTGTCTTTTTGTTTGTTTGATCCACTCAGCCACTCTGTATCTTTTGATTGGAGAATTTAGTACATTTACACTGAAAGTAATTATTGATAGGTATGTACTTACTGCATTTTGTTGTTTTCTGGCTTTTCTGGCCTTTTTTTTTTAAGGTTTCCTTTCTTTTCCTTTCTTTTCTTTCCTCTCTTGCAGTTTAATAACTTTTTTTAGTGTTAAGTTTAGATTCTTTTCTCATTTTTCTTTGTGTATTTAGTATAAGATTTTGCTTTGTGGTTACTTTGTAGTTCACATTATCATTTTTAGGTATGTAATAGTCTATTTTAAGTTGATAGCAGATTAAAGTCAAACATATTATAAACATTTTCCCTACCCCCCCTTTGTGTTTTTGGTGTCATCTTTTAGAACTTTTTATTTTATGTATCCCTTAACTAATTATTATACTTTTAGTTAATTTTACTACCTTTGTCTTTTACCTTTCATAGTAGCTTTAGAAGTGACTAATCTACTACCTTTAGTATATATATACCTTTTTCCAATAGGGTTTTCACTTTTCAATATTTTCTTGTTATTAATTAGTGCCTTTTTTTTCCATCTTAAAGTAGTTTCTTTAAATTTTTTGTAAGGCCAGTTTAGTATTGATGGAGTTCCTTTAGCTTTTGCTTGTGTAGAAAACCCTATCTCTTCTTCAGTTCTGAATGATATCCTTGTTGGGTAGAACATTATTGTTTGGAAGTTTTTTCCTTTTAACCCTTTAAATGTCATGCTCCTCCCTTCTGGCCTGCAAAGTGTCTGCTGAGAAATCTGCTGATAGCCTTATGGGGTTTCCCTTGTATGTAATAATTTCTTTTTCTCTTGCTGCCTTTAAGATTCTCTCTCTAACTTTTGGCATTTTAATTATAATGTGTCTCGGTGTAGATCTCTTTGGGTTCATCTTGTTTGGTACTCTGGGTTTCTTGGTCCTGGCTGTCTGTGTCCTTCTCCAGGTTAGGAAGTTTTCAACCATTATTTAAATAAGTAATTTTTCTGCTTTTTTCTCTCTTTCTTCTTCTTCTGGGACCCTATAATGCAAATATTATTTTACTCAATCTGTTTGGGTGAGTTCCACTCCCTGTTTCCCAGCTTGCTGATTGCTGATCCATTCTTCTACTTTATCCAGTCTGCTGTTGAAACCCTCTAGTGTATTTTTCAGTGCAGTTATTGTATTCTTCAGCTCTGTGACTTCTTTGTGGTACTTAGATTTTCTCTTTCTTTGTTCTTCTTCTGAGTTTGATGAACCTCTTTATGGCCATTACTTTTAATTCTTTATCATGTAGATTACTTATCTCCATATCATTAAGGTCTTTTTCTGAGGTTTTCTCTTGCTCTTTTATTTGGAACATATTACTCTGTTTCCTCATTTTGCTTCACTATCTGTGTATGTTTTTCTATTAGGCAAAGCAGCTACCTTTCTCAGTCATGAAGGGGGGACTATGTGTAGGTGATGATCTTTCTTATTCAACCATGTCCTAGTACTTGGTTGCCTCTCAAACCTTTGTGATTGTCTAAACCATCTAATTTATTTTTGCTATGTCCCACTTGTTGAGGGTGTGCCAAGACCTGTCAGTGATCCAAGGGGAGGAATCTCATTTAGCACCCAGTTTCAGGCTGATTGGAAGCCAGACCCTCAGGCAGTAGCTTTTAAAGTATGCAAATATATACGGTCCTATGGGGCTGCATTAATAATCTCTGCTGGGCTCCAAACCAGGAGTTCTGGAAGGTGTCCCCAAGTGACATTTGCAAAAATCGGGCCTCCTGATGAAGCGTACCTGGGTAACTCTGTTGGTTTAGTGTCCGACTCTTGGTTTTGGCTCAGGTCATGATCTCATGAGTTGTGGGATCAAGCCCCACATCTTGAGATTCTCTTCCTCTCCCATTGCCCCTCCCCCCTCAGTCTCTCTCAAAATAAATTAAATCTTTTAAAAAATTGGTTCCCCAGATGAGTATATAAATTCCTTTCTGGGAAGTCTTAAGGATCTGTAGTGAGGTCAACAGGGTGCACAAGGATGGCGTCTTTCTGCTTATGTTACCTGGGAGTGTCTCCATAGCCTCTAGATATGTGGGAAGTCTGAAGCCTATCCCTTAAGCTAAAGCTCCAGGCTAAGTAAATATGCCTTTTTCACAGGAAGACTGCAGTTGTGTTTCAGTCTGCTGTCTGTACAGTGCCCCTGGGGTGGTTGCATGCCAGGAACTGTCTTTCCAATTGTTATCTTCCTGTGGAGTTTAGGAAGCAAACCCCCCTTGGCCACCAGGACTAGTTGATCAAGGAGTGCCCCCTATGTGGACTGTATGTACCTGCTGGCTTTAGCTAGGTGCCTGCAGAATATAGGGGTCTGGGCACATTCACTGGTTTCAGAAAGGTAGTGGGAAAATGTCTTGACTGCATATACCTGCCGGCTTTAGGAATGCAGCAGGACAGTGCCTTGTCCATGCATGTGTCCCAGCTTTAGGCTGGTAATAGAATACCACAATCCCTTATGCTTGCCAGCCCCAGGCAAGGAGTGGGGGAGTATCACAATCCCCACGATTGCTGACTTTAGCTAGGCAGTAGAAGAACTCCATGATCATTGGCGCTCATCTCCCCAAGCCAGGGAGGAGGAGTACTGCAACCACCCATGCTCCTTGATTTCACCATGGCAGTGTGATAGGTCTGTGACTGCTTACCCCCTCTTGTCTTAGCAGGGCAGGGAGGGTGTCATCTTGGAGCTCACTCACCTATGCTAGCCAGATAGATGTAGTGTGGAAAATTGGCATCTGCCAGTACTTTTGTCTCCAGGGAGAATTTTAGCTGCCTCTCTAGCAGAAGCTTTTAGATCAGTAAATAAATTTCCTTCACACATAGTCTAGGCACTTTTCAAAATGCTGTTTTTTTGCTTGGTCTTGGGGAAGTGAGGCCAAATACAAACCTGTTAGAAAGGGAATGTCAATTTCTTATAGCATTTTGGCTCCCTTGGATTTTACCTCCATTGGTTTTCTAAGCCAGATGTTTTGGGGGATCATCTTTCTAGTGCAGATCCCAGAGGTTGGGGTGCCTGATATGAAGCATCAATCCCTCAGTCTTTCAGGAGAAGCACTGGGATGGTGAGATCGCCTCTATTGTGCATAGCTGCACTGGGAGTGGGGTTTTGGTGAGAATATGTCTCTGCCTCTTCTTCCTATATCGATGTGATTTTTTTTTTTATCCGTTGTATGAAGAAGTACTTTGTGTAACTTTCAGATCTTTTTCAGAAGGAAATGATCCATATGTAGCTATAGATTTGGTATGTCTGTGGAAGGTGAGTTCAGAATTTTCCTATATGCCATCTTGTGGAAGTCCAGCATTTATTTTTTGACAAATCCATCAATAAAGCATGATTCAAGGTCCTGGCTCTGTTAAGTTGAAGTGGACATGACTTGTTTTAGAATTATTGTCTATATCACATGGATCCAGAAAAAAAGTCAGTACGAAGTTAATGTAGAGTTTCTTTTTCAGCAGCAAGGTGAAGTGTTCTCCATCTGTACCCATGACATGAATATTCTTCTTCCAGGGTGTTGCTTAGCAAAGAAAAATTTCATTATTTCAAAGTTGTCCAAGAATATGATGCTTCAAAAGGGGTCTTACCAAATGGGCATTTGTAATATGTAACAGGAAATCTAGGAACTGGCTATACTGAGAATCATCAGTTCATTTATTTGAATGCTTAAGGGAACTTGTCTGGCTTGGATTCCCTCAGACCTTCTTCAGACAGAAGAAAAGCTCGATGGGGTGATACTTCTTGATAGAGGCACTGCTTCAGTGTTTTCTCCCTTCTCAAACTACAGATCCATTTGCCTGCTTTAGGGCAAATGGCTCCAGAATCTGCCCAATTGCAAGGCTTCTTTTAGTTGTCCATGTGATAAACATTTTTGGAGGATGCTCTAAGTCCAGGCTGTTGAGTTGGTGTAAATTTGTCTAGTTTTTTCTAGTTGACCTAACTTCTCATTAAAATGACCTATTCTCAACCAGGCATTCTAACAATGGACAGATGCTAGTTGTTCCTTTGGTTTTGTTGACTTATGCTTCTACTGAAGAAGAAACTTGCTGCACAAGAGGGACCATGTTTTTGGTGTCCATCACATTTGGGATAAAACTGAAGGAAACACTTTCTTCTACTTTATTTTCTTTGATTTTTTTCAACCTAAGCCAGACCATGTACTAAGGCTTGATGCTCATAATTATAATGTAAGCTTACATCTAAAAATACACCCAGGATGCCTGGGTGGCTCAGTTGGTTAAGCATCTTCCCTGGGCTCAGGTCATGATCCCAGGGTCCTGGGATTGAGTCCCGCATTGGGCCCCTTGCTCAGCAGGGAGCCTGCTTCTCCCTCTCCCTCTGCCTGCCACTCTTCTGCTTGTGCTCTCTCCCTCTTGCTCTGAAATAAATAAAATCTTTAGAAAAATAAAAATATATTATCAATAGGAAATCACTTTGATGATGATGACTATTGGCTACCTGATGAAGTATAGTAATATGCCATGCTGTTCTACCCTTGTGAAGCAGGAATCAATTCCTTAAAAACAAAATTTGACTAAAATTAATTTTTCTTCCACAGAGACAAATTTCAGACTATTTGGAAGGAGCTCAAGTATGAGCTACTTCACTGATTCCTTGAAATCCATTTAGACTCATGAACCCTTAAATCTAGAAAAGACATTTTTGCTAAGAAAATTCTGAAAAGGTTGAAACTGAAACAGGAAGGAAAAGTATATTCTTCCATTATTGTTTGAATAAAATCCAGAAATGCACTTATAGTCTCCTAAAGTCAGTGATTCGGTCTATCTTCGGCCATTCTGCTCCTAATAAGGCTGCCATAGAAATATGCATACTTCTATAAAGCCTTTTCTAGGTTCTGTTGAATTTTCATCTTACTCCCAGACTAGACAGTGAGCACCTTGAGGGTAGGAACAAATTTTTTTCATACCTTAAGGATTAATATTTTCATGGTACCTGGCACATAGGGAGCTCCTGTAAATGCTTGAGTGAGTAACCATGAAATGTTCTCAAATTAATCATTTAACATTTAATATACTTTAAATGCTGAATAGAGTTCATCACCAGTACTTGATACATCTGACACTCTTAAGCTGTGTTTGCCTGTGGCCTTTTGTCTAGTGTTAATTAATTTTTTCCATTTTTGATATACTATGATTCTGTAATAAAGGCCACAATCCCTCTAAAGAATGATAGCCAGGTTAGTCATATAGGATGCCTCATAAGGAGATAGCAGTAAAATATGCATGTATTTCTGTCAGGCCAGAAATAGGAGGGTGAGACATCCTCCCTCACAGTAGGAGGATGTCTTGTCCAGTCTAGCCAGTCCAGAATATATGAGGAGGAGCTTTTGATGGTCAGTGCCCTGATTGCTATTGAGATGCTCATTGCCCAAGCCCTTGTGTTTCCTTGAAGGCAGGTGTCTCAGCTGCTCCGTGCTATCCTCAGTTGAGAGTGCTCTCCACAGAAACACTGCAGTCCTGGCCAACCTCTTTTAGCTCTACCAGGAGGCAAGGCGAGGTTCTAACACCAGGGGCACATACTGGGCTGAGGCTGTCAGCAGTACTCCAGTGCCCAGTGGAGGCTTCTGCCTCTAAGATCTGCTGGGGAATATAATCATACAAAATAGAAAGTCTCCTTCCTAAGACTGCTTTCTCTCTGGCTCTGACCATTAACATTTTCATGGCATATTTCACAAGTTTACTACAGTAACTTTTCTCTTTTTTTTTTTTTTAAGATTTTATTTATTTATTTGACAGAAAGAGAGGGATCACAAGTAGGCAGAGAGGCAGGTAGAGAGAGAGGGAAGCAGGCTCCCTGCTGAGCAGAGAGCCCCATGTGAGGCTCAATCCCAGGACCCTGAGATCGTGACCTGAGCTGAAGGCAGAGGCTTTAACCCACTGAGCCACCCAGGCGCCCCTACAATAACTTTTCATCTTATTTGTTTGTTTGTTTTAGAGAGCGTGATTATGAAGTGGGGGAGGGGCAGAGGAGGTAGGCAAAAGGAGAGAATCTCAAGCAGACTCCATGCTGAACATGGACCTGATGCAGGGCTCTATCTCAGGACCCTGAGATCACGACCCTGAGATCATGACCTGAGCCAAAAACAAGATTTGGACACGTAACTGACTGAGCCATCAAGGTGACCTTCTTTTCATCACTTTCTTAACAGCTCTCATGTCACCATATTTCCCTAAAAAAGATACTTGAAAAGCTATGACTTTTGGAGAATGTTCTCAGTCCGGGCCTCTATTGCTAGTGGGTGTTCTGGCTACACCCCTGCCCAGGAGCAGCAGCTTCTTTATCCTCACTCTCTAATCTCTTCAGAGTCTTGTCTTTTAGAACAAGAGCTAGGAGGAGGGCCTTTTCAGTTAATTTCAGCTTTCTCCCCATAACACAAACACCTCTGAGACAAAAATACTACAAAAATGGGTACAGTGTGAACAGATTAATAGCTCACTGGTTATTCTGCCACATACTCTTGTTGAGATCCTTGATTGAATATCAGAGGCTCCCAAGAGTCTAGGATCTCAGGAATCATTCAGTGTTAGATCCATACCATATATCGTCATAATCAAGATTATTTGTAAGTACCTTTAGTTTTCCTACAGTTTGAGTATGCTTAGATTAAGTAGTTTTAGGAAACATTTTGCTTCAATTTGAAATACTACTACTAAAAAAAAATGTACACCAGTGGAAAGGCAGATGCAAACTTCTCTAAAATGTAGCCTCTAGAATCCTGCCTGATTTATTCTAATTTTAGTTACTAAATAATTGACAGTATTCTGGATCATGATCCTAAACTTACATTCAAAATGTAATCAGAGATTTCATTCTTTTAAAAAGCTGTCAAACTGGCTATATTTAAACTAGAAAGGGGTTAGCTATTTTTAATACTTTTATTATAGTCAAGTATTTGAAAGAAGACACATTTCAACAAATTCCTGTGGGATTGATTGCTTTAACTGTCAGAAGCTAGAGGTTGGCTCCAGACTGTAGCCCATAACACAGTGTTTCCCATGGGATTATGGCTTTTAGTTTGGCAGGAAGGTTGCTTGTCTGATGAGAGCCCACAGAGACAGCAGAGATGAGCCCACCTGGAAACTGCCTGGAAGGGAAGGGAAGATGTGTTTGCAGGAACAGAAGACAGCATTGCCCGTGCTGGGGTGTAAATCACAAGAGAATGATTTCAGCATCTTTGGCATCTCTGTCAGGCCATTGTGATTAAGGACATACACATTTCCTGGGAATCTGAGTGACAAACTTTAAACATTGCAAAATATTAATTTTCACTTTACATACAAAATGTAAAGTAATGCAACTCCCCCTAAATGAAAAGCAGTGATAACATAAACCAAAGTACTCATCACAAAAAGAACAAACAAAATCCCAAAATAGTAGAGGGAAGAAAGTAATAAAGACTAGAGCAGAAATAAAATAGAAACTAAAACCAAAACAAAACGAAAAACCAGTAAAGCAGATCAATAAAACCAGGAGCTGGTTCTTTGAAAAGAACAACAAAGTTGATAAACTTTTAGCTAGTCATAAAGAGAGAGAGAGACAGAGAGAGACAGAGAGACAGAGAGAGAACTCAAACAAAATCAGAAATGAAGGAGGAGAAATAACACCATAGAAATACAAAAGATTATAAGAATATTAAGAAAAATTATATGCCAACAAATTGGATAATCTAGAAGAAATGGATAAATACCTAGAAATATATAGCTTTCCAAAACTGAATCAGGAAGAAAGAGAAAATTTAATGGAGTGATCGCCAGCAATGAAATTGAATTAGCAGTTAATAAACTCCCAACACACAGAAGTCCAGGATCAGACAGCTTCACAGGTAAATTCTACCAAAGATTTCAAGAAGAGTTGATACCAATTCTCCCCAAACCATTCCAAAAGATAGAAGGGGGAGGTAAGCTTCCAGATTCATTTTATGAGGCCAGCATTATCCTGATACCAAAACCAGATAAAGATACTACAATGAAAGAGAACCACAAGCAGTATTTCTGAGGAACATAGATGCAAAAATCCTCAACAAACATTAGCAAACAGAATTCAGCAATACATTAAAAAATCATTCACCACGATCAAGTGGGATTTATTCCTGGGTTGCAAGTGTGGTTCAGTATTCACAAATTCAATCAAATGAAACATCACATCAACAAAAAAAGATAACCATATGATCATTTCAGTAGATGCAGGAAAAGCATTTGACAAAGTTCAACATCCATTCATGATAAAAACTCTTAACAAAGTAGGTTGAGAGGGAATATATCTCAACATAATAAAGGCCGTATATGAAAACCCACAGCGAACATCATAATCAATGGTGAAAAACAGAGCTTTTCCCTTAAGGTCAGGAGCAATACCAGGATGTCTACTCTCACCATTTTTATTCAACATAGTACTGGAAGTCCTAACCACAGTAGTCAGACAACAAAAAGAAAGAAAAGGCATCTAAATTGGCACGGAAGAAGTCAAACTTTCACTATTTGCATATGACATAATACTATATATAGAAAACCCAAAAGACTCCACCAAAAAATTGCTAAAACTGATACATGCATTTGGTAAAGTTGCAGGACACAAAATCAACATACAGAAATCTGTTGCATTTCCATACACTAATAATGAAGTGGCAGAGAGAAATTGAGGAATCAATCCCATTTACAACCGCACTAAAAATCGTAAGATACCTAGGACTAAACCTAACCAAAGAGGTGAAAGACCTATACTCTGAAAACTATGAAACACTAATGACAGAAATTGAGAGGACACAAAGAAATGGAAAAACATTCCATGCTCATGGATTGAAAGAGAAAGTATTGTTAAAATGTCAATACTATCCAAAGCAATCTACACATTTAATGCAATCTCTATCAAAATGCCACCCTCATTTTTCACAGAGCTGGAACAAACAATCTTAAAATTTGTGTGGAACCACGAAAGAACCCAAATAGCCAAAGCAAACTTGAGAAAGAAAAGCGAAGCTGGAGACTTCACAGTTCCAGACATCAAGGGTTTTTTTGTTTTGTTTTTTGTTTTTCTAAGATTTTATTCATTTATTTGTCAGAGAAAGAGAGAAAGAGAAAGAGGACAAGCAGGGGGCAGGCAGAGGGAGAAGCGGGCTTCCCGTTGAGCAAGGAGCCCAACACAGAACTCAATTCCAGGATTCAGAGATCATGACCTTAGCCGAAGGCAGACGCTTAACCAACTGAGCTACCCAGGTGCCCCAGACTTCAAGTTATATTACAAAGCTGTAGTAATCAAAATAGTGTGGTACTGGCATAAAAATAGACACTGGGTGGTATACTCAACTAATGAATCACTGATCATTATATCAAAAACTAATGATGTTCTATACCTTGGCTAATTGAATTTAAATAAAATAAAATGTATTTTCCTAAAAAAAAAAAAATAGACACTTAGATCAGTAGAACAGAACAGAAAACCCAGAAATGAACCCATGAGTACATGGTCAATCTTCAAAAATGCAGGAAAGAATATGCAATGGGAAAAAGAGAGTTTCTTCAACAAATGGTGTTGGGAAAACTGGACAGCAACATACAAAATAGTGAAACTGGACCACTTTCTTCGACCACTCACAAAAGAAACTCAAAATTGATTGAAGACTTAAATGTGAGACCTGAAACATTTTTAAAAATCCTATAAGAGAGCACAGGCAGTAATTTCTCTGACATTGGCCAAAGCAACTTTTTTCCTAGATGTCTCCTGAGGCAGGGGAAACAAAAACAAAGTAAACCACTGGGACTACATCAAAGTAAAAATTTTTTGTAGAGCAAAGGAAACAGTCAACCAAATTAAAAGACAAACTACTGAATGGGAGAAGATATTTGCAAATGATGTATCTGATAAAGGGATAGTATCCAAAATACATAAAGAACTTATACAACTCAATACCAAAAAAGCTACACAATTAAAAATGGGCAGAAGATATGACTAGACATTTCTCCAAGGAAGACATCCAAATGGCCAATAGGCACATGAAAAGATACTTAACATCACTCATCATCAGTGAAACACAAAGCAAAACTACAATGAGAGGTTACCTCACACCTCACACCTGTCAGAATGACTAAAATAAAAAACACAAGAAGCAACAAGTATTGGCAGGGATGTGGAGAAAATGCATTCTTTGTGCACTGTGGGTGAGAATGCAAACTGTTGCAGCCACTGTCGAAACAGTATGGAGATTCCACAAAAAATTAAAAATAGAATTACTATTGATCCAGTAATTGCTCTATTGGATATTTGCCCAAAGAATCCAAAAACACTAATTCAAAAGGATTTATGCACCTCTATGTTTATTGCATTATTTACAGCATTTGCAGCATTATTCACAATAGCCAAACTATGGAAGCAGCCGAAGTGTCCATTGATAGATGAATGGATAAAGAAGTTGGGTACTCC
>CM053603.1:77291664-77321664 GCA_028646535.1 Procyon lotor
AAAAAAAAATGAAAGTAGTTGTCACATAGAGACAAAACAAACAAAAACCAAAGTGTTTACCACAGACTTAGAGGACCCAGGAAGTGGGAAATGTGTTTTTGTTGCTGTCACAGGGCGGTACCACTGTAGCTGATCTCTAGCATCTGCATTTTGTGGCCCTTCTGTTGTTTTCAAGCACTTGAACATCTGCGAGTAATTTTTGGTGACTATTGTTCTGTTATTTTAACATTCAGCTGTTATAATTTAGCAAAGTCATCTAAGCATTCATTAGGTGATGTTTGTGCAAGTGATGAAAAACACACCAGAAAGATCAATAACTTTGGAATAGAAGTTAGAAGTGATAAAATACTATGAGGAGGCCTCACGACTGCCATGATATGCTATTAATGTAAGAACAAGCCTTCTGCAAAATATTAGAGCTAATACTAAGAAAATAAAAAGCTGCATTAGAACACATTATTCTACAATGTTTGTAGATTTATGTGCCCCTAGAATGCATTCCCCATTTAACCTTTATATCTAAGAGGAATTAGTCTTGAATTATGAGAGGGTTTCAAGAGCTCATCTGTAGCATAAACCTGACAACCTGTGCTTGTTTACTGTCCTTCCCTTCTCCTATTATGTGGCTTCATCTCTTATTCCAGTGCCCAGCAGGGTGCCTGAAATACTGCAGGGGCTTGGTCAAGGTTTGTGGAACAAATAGGAAATAACTAACATGTAGGGAGTATTTTTTATATGCATTCATATGCATTAACTCTGTTAGTTATAACTCTAAGCAGTAAACATTATCATCATCCATAGTTTTATATATATGAAAAAATCAGGCTCAGAGACGTTAAATAACATGGCCAAGGTTACACAACTAGCGACCAGTAGAGCCAGCTCTAAACTAATGTGACTTATATTGCTTCTCAAACAAACTGGAGGGGAAAATTACTCTAGTTAAAACCATAACTGATGTCTACAGCAGAAGTGATCTCTGGATACTTTCAAGCATCCTTTTGTGGGGGGCGGGGGCAGCTACTTGGTGTATGCTCTTTTCTTATCTGCTAATGAGCAAAGGTAGACCTGAGCTAGACCTGTAGGGCTGGAGGGAAATATACCAATGCTTCTCAAAGTGTGGTCCTCAGACTAGCAGCATCAGTATCATTTGAAAACTGGTTATTAATAAAACTTCTCAGGTCCTTTCCCATACTTACTAAATCAGCAATTCTGAGATAAGGCCCAGAAATCTCTGTTTTATGTACTCTCTAGTTGATTCTGATACATGTTCAAGTTTGAGAGCTACTGACCTACCCACTAGAAAGAAAAGTACCATGTTTGGACGTGAAATTCCCAGTGGCAAGTGGGGAGGAAGGCAATGAGGAGTGAAACATGTTAAAAGTGAAAGTGGAGAGAAAGAGATCTGAATCTGGAGAGATTCAGGTCTCTCTATGGCCTGAGGTGGTCAGGATGGGTGCTGGAAAGAAATAGGCTGTCTGAAATTTAATTTCTAGTTCTGATGTATAAATCACCTTGGTTTGCCCAAACACCTAGTAATGTCTGATTCACAGACCAAGACTTTTGGGACATTTTTGGTAAACATCAGAGAAAGGGGTTAACTTCTATTCATTTCAGAGAAATGACCCACTGATGGAACTAATTCAGCAGAAACAGAAGCATAGATCCAGGAAAGGCTATGAGAAAGAATGTTGGAACATCATGAAAATCTTAGGGAGGACACTGGAACCACTCTTATTTGGCTTTTAAGGGTTGACCCCAGTTAGCATAGATTGGAGAATGAGCGAATGAGGTTCTGGCCCTTGTACTTCTGGGCCTGGGACATGGGGCTGGTGCTGGAGTCAGCACTCTTAACTCTCAGGACTGGCCAGTGATTTACCAATCAGTCCTGAAGTATGGAGTGTCAACATTTATATAATAGTAAGCATACTTATCTATTATAAGATAGTCTGGTTATCTAAAATTACAAAATAAACCACTCTAAAACTAAGTGGTAAACCCAAGGACAACATTTATTTTGCTCATGAATCTGCAACTGAGACAGGGTTTGGCAGGAATAGCTCTTTTCTTCTCTCTACTTGGTTTGGGGCAGCTTGAAGAGATGGACTCAGACCATCTGAAGGCTCGCCCTCTCCTGTGTCTGGCTGCCGATCCTGGCGGTTGACTAGGATTTTAGCTGGGTCTCTTTGCCACAGCACCTATACATGGCCTCTCTAAGTAACCTAAGCATCTTTACAACATGGTGGCTGGATTCTGAGAGTGAGAATTCTGGATAGAAAGAGCCATAAAGACACCATATTGTCTACTATGACCTTATCTTAGAAGTCATGTGATGTCACTTCTACTGGATATTCTATTGTTGAGATGATCATAATGGCTTCTCTAATTTCAAGGAGAGGGAAAGTCTTACATTTCTTGATGGGAGAGTGGCATAGGTCAAGAAGAGTGTGTGGAAGCAATAATATTTAGGAGGTCATGGGGTGGTTAGGTGGGAATACAACTCTTTCATCTCAAAAGGAGTGACTTTCAAGGAGGCTCAGCCTCCTTGCAGGTTGCCGATAGGTGGGGTGGGGGAAGATGGTGTCTACAACTTTCTCAGTCTATGAGAAACCTAAAAGAAATCAAACAAGTTCAGGCTGGCTGAACTGCCACATGGGGGTCAGTTGTACTCCCATAGGCTGTCATGGCTGAAAAGATGTGAGCATGCATTGTAGATGAGATGTGGATGGCAAATGAGAGACTCTTGGTGGGAGGTTGCTTTATGTCCTGGACTCTAGGATGTGTAGGGTGATGGCCCTTAGCACACAGAGACTGGAAATGGATAACCATATTCCTGGGGACTGCAGCCAATATCAGTGACAAAGTGGAGAGACAAGATCTCTCTGCTCCCAAAAGCTTTTTTGGAACACACACACACAGACACACGCACTTTTTTTTTTTTTTTGGCAGATGAGCTAAGCTTATTTCTTGGCTGAAGAGATTTTGAGCAGTCTATGTGTGAGGTCATAGGAGACCAGGAGGGAAGGGAGGTCCTGAGAACATGAGCCTGAGCCCCAGGAATCCATGGAGACTGTGGGAAAGGCTTTGGGTTTCCAAAGGCTATGGCTCTGCAAAGTAAATATCATGTTAATTTTGCCTAAATCTCAAGGGATGGGGGGCCCCAGCTGATTCCAAAAGAAAGTGTTCAATATCAGTAACATGGTAGGTCATGGTACTTTTTAAAACTCTGGTGGAGAGTTTGCTTTGAAATATCTACACCAAAAAAAAAAAAAAATCTACACCTATTATTTCCTCAGATGAAAGTAACATTTAATTGAGTGTCTATTCATTCTGGGTATGTGTGAGGTCTTTTATGTTGTTTCATTAGATATTAATAATAGCCATATGATGATATTGCAGTGGACTCACCCAGGGTCAGAGAGCAGGAAAGTGGTGGATTCAAAGTGAGTCCCTTAGACTCCCAGACTGAGGCCATTTCTTATGTCATTTTAGTTGTTGTATACCTATGAGAGAAGGAGTAGGTGGTTGGATGCCCAGTGATAAAAATAAACAAAAATTTAGAGCAATTGGAAAACGATAGGTTTGTCCAGAGATGACAGAGAAATTAAGAAGATGAAAGGCAAGTGAAAGGAGGGGGAGATAGGATCTGGGTACTTGTTCTACTGTCCTGTCTGCCCTTCATGCTGTAATAGCATATATTAATATGCTGATCAGTAGCCTGCTCCATTTCAGGGATATGGCCAGTAGATTTCATGTGTTTCCCTGGAGAGTTGTGTTGAGAAGGATTCAGAGGCTCAGTTCTAGCTCAGTGCTAAGGTTCTGTGATTATTGAGTGGTATGTGGCACAGGTAAGGGAAACAGAAGCAGGAACGTTAAGTGCTGATTGTCACTCCTGCATGTCACAAACAGCTTTGCTTTTTAGCCTTCCTTTCTCCAAACAAAATGAGCTTCGTGTTCCACCTTTCACCCAGAAATATTTGTAGCCTTTCAGGGTTATTCTTTTTCTTATATAGTCTCACATCAACATCAAGGTCTTTATGCCTATTTACAAGCAAGAATAACATATTAATCTGTTTCTTGGGGGAGAGGGCCACCTACGTGAAGAAACAGACCCACCCTCGTCCCCATGCTCATTACGGCAGCTGGCCTTCACCAGCAGCCTCCTCCTGCCTTCTGAAAAGTATAGGGCAGAGTCTCTTTATTTCTTAAAGTACATTGACACTTATTTAGTTTTGAGAATTTTAAAGAATTTTTCAAAATCCCTTACAGTGACCGGAAATACCCTCGGGTGTTGCAA
The DNA here is from genome assembly GCA_028646535.1 of Procyon lotor. Taxonomy (NCBI): domain Eukaryota; kingdom Metazoa; phylum Chordata; class Mammalia; order Carnivora; family Procyonidae; genus Procyon; species Procyon lotor. The sequence goes on from CM053603.1 coordinate 77,295,962, forward strand.
ATTCAGAGTCAGGGATTATTGTGGAAAAGCTAAAGCTATACCTGTGTTCCTAACAACCAGTGGAAAACTGCTGCTCCAGTTGTTTCGTCTGTCAGATAGCTGACGGTAGTTATTTCTGCATCAGATAGAATAAGTGAATCAGACAGATAGCATGCACACGACAGATGGCGCTGGTATTTTCAGGACACCAAAATGTATTTGTTTAAGGACAGCATCCTGGGACAACAGAATTGAACCTGACTCGTTTTATGTTTTTCCCTGATTTAACTGTTTCACTCGGCCTCTGTCAGGCAGCCCAGAGTGGTGGGGAGAGCGTGGGCTTTGGAGCAGACAGAGCTGGATTGGAATCTTGGTTCTCTTCTTTGTGAGCCCTGTGACTTAGTGTCCTGGTGTGGAAGATGAGATCAATAGCATAATGGAACTAATTTTCACTTTGCGTACATGACAGCAGGGAAAATGTATGCGAAGCCATGTACTACATGTTCAGCAAATGCTGCTTCTCCTTTTTATTCTTCTCTCTCAGCAAAAGATGAAAAGTGTGATGGTGGCAGTGGCCATCATAATTTCAGATGTGGGAAGCAGACTTCCTAAGGTCCCAGACACCAGTGGAGGAAAAAGGTGCCTGGAGGCAGAGGCAATGCCTAGAAGTACAGCTAGTTATCTGAATCTTGGCCCTCATTCTAGAGAATCTGGGAGTCTAGGTAAGGGATAGGGCAGAATACCTCAAGGTTTTAAATCTCATCTGCAGAAGGAAGCCTCTTTCCCCACAGCCAAAGAAAGACAAGAATAAAGAAGAGGAACCAGATTGTGTGAACCAAGGCGAAGACAAAATTTGGGGCAGGAAGAAGAGCCATAATCCTCAGTTTCTTCATCTTTTAGATGATGAAGATAATAGCAGGCTTTTTGGGAGTAGAAGTCCAGAAAGGACCCTGTCTTCCGTTAGGCTTGAGGAGAAGGAAAAGCTGGCAATCCCAGAGAAAGAGATCTGACTGGGGAAGAAGACATTTGTAGGGCTTAAGAAAGCAAAGAAGGTCAGAGGGAGCAGTAGCAGTTACAAATCAGCAGTTATGGCTGCAGTTTCAGTCCCAAAGTCATGCATGATCCTAGTCTCTATATGATAATTCTTAACTCTGGATGTGTGTATGTGTATGTGTGTGTGTGTCTGTATGTGTGTGTGTGTGTGTGTGTGTGTGTGTATGTCTGTGTGTGTGTCTGTCTGTCTGTCTGTGTCTCTGTGTGTCTGTCTGTCTTAGGTCCTGGTTTAGTTTCCCAGGGTTGCTGTAACAAAGTATCACAAATAGTTGGGTGACTCAAAACAACAGGAATCTTACAGTTCTGGAGGTTAGAAGTCCAAGATTAAGATGTCAGTAGAGCCACAGTTCTTCTGAAACTTGTAAGGGCCAGTTCTTCCTTGCCTCTTCCTAGCTTCTGGTGATTTGCTGGGGATCCTTAGAGTCCCTTGGCTTGTAGCTGTGTCAGTCCCTACTTATCACACAGCATTCTCCCTATGTCTTTTCTAAGTGACATCAGTCACTTGATGGGCCTAGGGCACTAGGGCCCACTTGAGTGATCTCATCTTAATGTGATCACACCTGCAAAGACCCTGTATCCAAAGAAGGTCACATTCATCGGCACCAGGGATTAGGACTACAATGTGTCTTTTTTGGGGAGACACAAGTCAACCCATAACAGACCCCTTTGGAAGTCTACTGAAAACTGTGGCTTCTCTACAGAAAAATGGACTTGTGTATAGACTACAGCATTTTGCAAGTGATTTTTGGGAGTTCACAGATTTTGAAATCTGTGCAGACTATCTAGGACTTGCTACTCAAAGTGTGATCCAGCAACATCAGCATCACCTAGGAACTTTTTAGAAATGCACAATCTCAGGCCCCAACCCAGATCTGCTACATAAAAATCTGCATTTTGATATAATTCAAGGGATCTGTGTGCACATCAGAATTCGATAAATCCCGCAGCCCCCAGATGAAGAAACATTTCTCTCTCTCTCTCTCTTTCTCTCTCTCTCTCTCTCTCTTTCTCTCTCTCTCTCTCTCTCTCTCTCTCTCTCTCTCTCTCTCTCTCTCTCATTCCATGTGTGGTTTCTAGCTGGTAGTATCAGGTTCACCTGCCCGAATATTATCCCCAATGATTCAGCACACCAGCTCCCATGTAGTCAGGCCGGTTTTCTCTCTATGCCCCTATGTAGACCATGCTCATTGCCTCCTTCCTTTCATGGAATACCTTGTCATCACTGGCAAATACTCCTCAGCACCTGTCTGAAACAAGGAAGAATGTTACCATCATTAGTCAACAAACTTATATCAAGCAACTATTGTGTGCTAGACCAGTATAAGTATAAGGAGGAAGAGGGTGCAGTCTTGTCTCTGAAAGAGCTCCCCAGCTGCTGCCTCTCTTCTCTGCTTGTGTCCAGTCTGCTTGCCCATACCAAGGACTACCCCAGCTCTTCCTGAGCACCCTCCTTGCAACTGTGGCAGCTGTGTTTTTCCACAGGGACTTGGAATACTCACTGCCGTTGAAAGGGTGTAGTTGGGTGCTGGTGGGACAGAAGAAAAATAATATTAGAAGTTGCTAGCAATTTTGTTCTAAGAGCCTTCAGTTCATTCTTGGGGTAGACTGTTCATTTGGGAAAAATCTCCAGAGTGGGACTTTTTATTATACAAAGGCAAGAAAGTGACTCAATTTGCTGAATTGGATAAATTTACAGATATTTTGAGGATTATTATTATTATTTTTTTTTTCAGATTTTATTTATTTGACAGCGAGAAACACAGCGAGAGAGGGAACACAAGCAGAGGGAATGGTAGCGGGAGAAGCAGGCTTCCTGCCGATCAAGGAGCCTGATGCGAGGCTCGATCCCAGGACCCTGGGATCATGACCTGAGCCGAAGGCAGACGCTTAACGACTGAGCCACCCAGGCGCCCCAAGGATTATTTTTCTTAAATATATTTAATGAATGTGAATTTTGTTGAATATAGTTTATGAATATTTTTAATGTTTTCCTGAATATATTCAATTAATACACTTTTCTGAATTGTCCAGCCAACTGTCTTTTCCCCTTCTGCATTTGATTCCCTTACCCTATCCATTTCTTTGTTTTCCCATTGCACTCATTTTCTTCTGACACACCACAGCATTTATTATGTTTATTATCCTACGAAGGCAAGAATATTTTGTTCACTATTTCCCAAGTTCCTGGAATAAGGCCCGGCTCATGAAATGTTGTTTGTTGAATTGTTGAATATTGTTGAATAAAGGGGTATATACTTTTTCTGACTATAACTAAAGTGTATGCATTTCTTTTTTTTTTTTTTAAAGATTTGCTTATTTATTATTTGAGAGAGAGAGCACATGCCAGCATGAGCATGAGGTTACAGAGGGAGAGGGAGAGAAATCCTCAAGCAGGCTCCCCTCTGAGCATAGAGCCCAGAGTGGACTCCATCTCATGACACTGATACCATGACCTGAGCCAAAATCAAGAGTTGGATGTTCAACTGACGAAGCGACCAAAGCAAAATTTTCTTAGGTTATACTTATTTATTTTTTATATTATTCTAATGTATAAGTCATTTTACTACTGCCAACATTTTAATATTTATAGATTGTTTTATAAATTTCACCAAATGACAAATTCACTGAATTTACCAAATGACAAATGTACTGATTTATGAGGATTTTTTACTGTCAAGTTCACAGCTGTTTGATATGGTTTTAATAAGTTTGGGAAAATTCTGTGAAGTGTTAACTGACAAGTTTTCACTTTGCCTTCCTAACAGTGTTTTAAGAAATGTTCCCTCCATTTGTGTCTGTGCCATCTGGAGGAAGTTAGGGAAGAAGGTGGGGTTCTTGTACAGGCGAAAGTTAGCAGGGCTAAGGTGGTGCCCTGCCCAGCATGGCTGCTGATCCTGGGGAAATAGAGGCTGTAGGACAGGTGAGGGGTAAGTTGGAGGTGTGGGAGGGGGAGATGTGGCACAGAGATGGAAAGCTCAGGACAGATGATAGGCTGAAGACCCTAGTTCACGGCTCCCAACAGCCTCTTTCTTTGGTCCTGCCAATTCTTTCAACACAGATTTTCCAATTTGCTTTCAACGAATTGACTCAACCCACTGTTGTGGAGAGAAACTGTGAATTCACCAAAAATCTGATTATAGTTGCTTCAGTCTGAGATGTTAGGTATCCTAATTATTAATGCAAATTGGATAAAACGTGCATGGGAACATGCTCTTGAACCTTTAAAGAAGTACTTTTTTCTCCTCTCTAAATGTAGATATGTTTTGGACTGTTCTATTGGGTCCCATACCTGATGTTACTTAAGCTTGACAGGCTCACATTCTGTGAAGCGTGTTGCCCCTTGTGTCTGGGCCATGTGTGGGGTTTCCCCTTAAGGGAATAAATGTTCCTCCATGGGAGCTCCTCATGGGCTTTGATTGCAAAAGGGGAATCTTTGTCTCTCTTGAAGGGGGGGGAAAGGGGGCACTGGACTCAGGTGAGGAGGGGCTGGAGATCTCTATGGGTATCTCTTCTAGTACTTGATGTCCAAGAATTAGTCAGGACCCCTGAAGCAGATTTGTCTTAATGAGTCCCAGGGTTACTTCTTATGAAAGCAGTAGAGGAGCCTTTGTCCCTGTTTGGATGGAACTGGGGCAAAAGAATTGTGATGGCTGGAGAGGCCACCAAGTGGGTATTGTGAAGAAACAGCGGAGTTGTGGAACACCAGTGGGTAAGAGCAGTGCTATTTGTCAGAGGCAACAGATGGGCATGGAGATAGATCTAGGGAACATATGAGTCCTCTGTGGAGATGGACAGTAGTGGCAACAGCTGAGACTGGAGAGGCAATTTTTTTTCCATGCCACAGCCTCCAGGAGGAGGACTCAAGATGGACTCCAAGGCTCATGTCATAATTTATTTATTGCCGTACCAGACAATGTCTGTAAAGAATGGAAACATACAGAGATGAACTCATGATAAGTAGGGTGAGATCTGTGATGACACCCTTGCTTTTGGCTGTGTAATTCTTTTTTTTTTTTTAAAGATTTTATTTATTTGACAGAGAGAAACACAGCGAGAGAGGGAACACAGGCAGAGGGAATGGTAGCGGGCGGAAGCAGGCTTCCTGCTGAGCAGGGAGCCCGATGCGGGGCTCGATCCCAGGACTCTGGGATCATGACCTGAGCCGAAGGCAGACGCTTAATGACTGAGCCACCCAGGCACCCCTTGGCTGTGTAATTCTTGAAGGACAATGATGATGGGGAGCACTAGACTTCTGGATTCAAAGGATACTTCCATCCCTCACTAAGCTTTGTTTTGCTCAGCTGTACTCATCCCAGTGTTGTTGTGAAGATTAAATGGAATTAAATTATATTTTGTGAGGTTCTTGGAGCAGTTTCTAGTCCCTGGAAAGCCTCCGTGTATGATAACCATTATTGCAATTATTACTTTTTCTAGGTTTTCCTTGTTAAAAACAACAAAAACAACAACAACAACAACAACAACAAACAGCGTGAGTTTGGAGACAAACTACTTCTACAATACATATTTCATTAAGTTTTCATGGGAGCCTATGAAGGTGGCTGAAAGAATTGATAGAGAATATACTCAAATCCACTTTCCAGTGGGGAACCTTTCAGTAAACTACCCTCCTCATCCCCCCAGGTAGCATTAACAATCCCTTCCAGGACCCACAAGAAACTGGTGAGTCCTATGTCACATTTAGGGACCTCATTCTTATAAATACACACTTCTCGGCCAGACTGGGGCTATCTGAAGACTTTTATGGAGCCTGGATCAGGTCTTGTTAATTTTATATTATCCCCAGCATCAATCCCAAGCTTCATCATATTTATTTAGTGAATATACGAATAAGCAGACTTTTAACTCTTGCTTCTGATTAAGATCATATTATAACACAGAGAAGAGAAAACTGGAGCTTTTTCACATCTCACTCAAAGTCTTAACTGTTTTTTCTGAATGTGTAGCTAAATCTGCCTCACAAAGCCTTACCCTGTACCGCTCCTCTAGTTTTAAAGAAGTACTCTCTTGGAGGCTGACTTGGAAGGCCTGGCTGATTCCCCAACCTGTAATAAAATGTATGTATAAAGATAGCAGGTTGTCATACAATTTAATTAGTACATCATTCAGACATTTGGACCAATGCCTGGCTCTTTTTTTGTATGTTCATTTAGCTTTTAGTCTAACTCCCACATGAAATAAACAAAAAGGCTAATTGCTTTTGGATTTTAGCACTGGGTGAAATACCTGGATTCATTATGTGAATCATATTTTATAGGTGGATTAAGGGTTATATTGGTAAATGAAAAATTCTAAGATGACAGCTGTAATACTTAAAGCAAGGCAATTGAAAGGTTTGGTCTCCCAAAGGTAGCATACAACTCCATCTGACATGTTCCTAGTTTTCATAGCAGCATAAAGTATTTGCACATTGATGAGAACATTGTCTCAGGCTGGTAAGATTTTATATCTCATCATTCTGAACAGTGGTGTGCTGGTAAATGTTTAAGAACCAGCTCTCCAGGAAAAAAAGAAAAAGTCTTGATTTGTAGTGTTTACCAATTTCCAAGGTGTAAATATTCCCACCATGGTTAATTTCAAACCACTAATGAGGAGTTGGAAGGAGATTCACATAATTGGCTCACATCAGCCCATCTGAGCTCCTTTTTTTTTTTTTTTCCTTTTTTCTGATAATACAAGGGGGAGGTAGGCCTGGAGCTCAAGCCCAGGGTGGGTTTTCCAGTAGTTTCTATAAGAGTCTGGTGGGGGCAGGCAGAACACAGTGGCTTCCTTATCCTGAGCACATCTGGGGCCAGCAAAACAGGATGTCCCTCAAACTCCCTGGGGCATGAGAGTGGTGGTGGATGAAAGAAACTTCTTTCCATCTTGCATTTTCAAATGTGGTTGAAGTCGTTTGGTTAGGACATGTGCATGGCCTTTATTGTCAGATAGGCTGTTTGCTGCCACATATTTTCCACATCCAAATAATGAAGGACTGGCTGGGAAATTGATAGAGTGTAATGGGCTTTGAAAGAACTTGCACACTGCATGGCATTTAGTAAATGACAATTGTTAACTATGTGGGGACTGAGGTAGTAGGGAAGAAGAGGGGACTTATTCCCAACCTATGGCTCATTGTACCTCTTGTGCACCAAATGTTCTGCTTAGTGCTGGATTATAGAGAAAATTCAAGCCGAGGCCTTGTATTTGGGGGCTGGCTGCATATGGGAGATCTCTGTGGAGTGTGGTTTGGATTAGTCACAGAACCTGCCTCTTTCTCATTTCCCATGACAGTAACTGCATGATGATTATACTCCAATCAGAGTTTTGGCTCCAGCTGCCTGGCAGCAGATGTACAGACCACCGGGGACCAACAGGAGATTTTCTGGTGGTCCTCCAGGCATGGCCAGTCCTCCAGAGGGCTAGAAGTTTGAGTCCCTCAGCCACAGAACCAGTGCTGTCATTTGGCAGCTTCCCTAACAAATGATTGCAGCATGTGAATGAAGAGCAAAATTGGAGCTCTACCTAAAGTCTCAAAGAGAATTTGTGAAAATGACAATAAATAGTATGGTTTATCCCTTATCCTGTGCCAGGCATTGTATAGAACACTTTACAGCCATTATTCATGTAGCCCTCACAATACCTCTGTGAGGTTAAGCTCCTTGCTCAAGATCACACTATAGTCAGTGGTAGGATGCCATTCAGATAGTTTGACTCCCAAAACTAAGCTGTTTACCCCTAAATTATATAATCTCTCTCTCCCTCTCCCCCTCTCTCGCTTTCCCCAGAAAATGGACATTATGACTCATGTTTCTGATGAACACTGTGCAGGCACAAACCGTTCACGTCTTCAAGTCCTTCATCCAGCTCTTCTATCCACTGCCCCAGAAGGCCTGGTTCTGAAAGTGTCCCTCATGGCCCCTGCTCAGGGAGGTAATTCAGATAATTCCTCCCCAACCCCAACTGACCATATCCTACCAGCCAATTCAATTCCAGGACCTGGTCTCACTCCCACACATGACACTGATGGACTGTACCTTCCACTGGTTTCCCAAGGAGTCCATGAATTTGAGAGTCCAAAAACCTCTAAAACCTAGCCTTGCCCATGATGGAGCTGGCTCAAGGTTCAAGTATATGATTTTCTTGCCAAACAACCAATTGAATTAGTGAGCATTTACAAAAATATTGTGACTGAAGATAGCCTAAAGCTTCTGAGAGGAGACCAAAGTGTGTATTTTGCATGTGGGGGAGTCACGAATGACTGGGGGCCAGAGGGAAGACTATGGTAGATAGCCCTCCATGACCTCACGTCCTGGTATGTGTGCCCTTATACAGTCCTTTCTTGAGAGTGAGCTGGACCTGGTGACTCCCTTCTAACCAATACAATCCCACAGACATGATAGGATATCACTTCTAGGTTAGTTTACAAAAACACTGACTTCTAGCGGCTGAGTCACTCCTGCTCTCTCATAGCTCTCGCTGCAGGGAGAGCAAGTTGCCATGTTGCAAGTAGCCCCAAGAGACACCCACGCTGGAAGGACCTAATGTACTCCACCATCAGCCATCAAGCACTTGAGGCCTGTCAACACTCATATGAATGAGCTTCGAAGCAGTCCTTCCCCCACAAACTTCTCCCTCATTCAGATTGGGTTTAGGATGGCTGTGGCACAGATATGTGGTACTTGCTGGATAAAAAAAAAACATAGAATTTCATTTCCTGAAAATTGCAAATCTTTACTCATAAGCTAAGGAACCCTTTCTATAATTAGCAACTATTTCAAACCAAGGACTCAAAAAATTAAATTTTCTTTCAAAGTACCTTTAACAATGCTTAGTGGTTGAGGCAGGGCATGGCTTATAAATGGTATCTCCTTAGAGCTAAGTTTTTAATGGATACTGGAACTCAGAAAGCACTACAATTAAACTCCTTTAAACACATTCCAGAATCCAGGCTTGTCACAGAGTGCCTGGCTGTATGACTAATTAATAAAATTATCAAAGTTTCACTGTGTAGAATTCAATTTCGTAACAAGCATTCTTTCCAAATTATTATTCTTTCTCTCTGTCAAGGTTGATATTAAAAGCTATTCCCAAACATTTCATACCCCTGGCTGATGGCCCAGCTGACATTTGCTCTATGTAGGTGATAGATATCCCAGTCCCTTGCCTGTTGGGCGGAACATCTTTGAGGGGCATTGTATCCTGCTTCCAGACATGACTCTGCTCAATTCAGCCCCAGTGGACCACTCTGGTAGCCTTTACATGAACGCTCCCTGTACTGGCTTCTTTCCTCTCCCTGTCTTATTCTCCATACCCTTAACCATCTGCTTCCTGGATCCACTGTCCAAATAAACTACCAGAATTCCAATGTTTTTGAGTGCCTCCCTCTGTGGACCCCAACCTAAGACCATTTTTAATGTCCATAGTCCTGGCTCTCAGGAGCAATAACTTGGAGAGCTTAGTATGTACCAAGCACTATGCAAACAGTTGGTTAAGCTGTTGTCTTGTTTTATGACTGATTTTACTGCTGCCTCAGTCCTGAGGTGTTGGTGAGAAAGCGGAGGGGCTTTCCCCCCACCTGTGAATGAAATTCACTTGGGAAGTCTACCCTTGCCTCCAGCCACAGGGCAGACCCTCGTCTTTCTCATTGGGAATGAATAACCCTAGAAGCCTGAGGTGCCACCGGTGAGGGAGCAGGGTAAAGGCCAAGATTTAGCACTTGGAATTGAGAGATGGCTCTTGTGGCCCTGGAGCTGACACTGACCTGTTGTAGTTTGGGCAGATCATTAAAACTCTGTGAGAACTGGTTTCTTCATCTAGAAAGTAAAGGCACTCATTCAGACTGGGTCAGAAAGGCAAGGTCAGCTTTTCTTAAAATGTGCCTTGTAGAAACAATGACTTCTACAGACATTTTCTGAAACAAAGTTCCCTGCTTAAAGAAATGTGGGAGATGTTACTTTCCAAGCCTCCTCTGGTAGATTCATAATGCACATGGACATGTTAAGGATTGTGAGGAGTCTTGCATGAAATAAATCTTTTTAACATTGTTTAATCTCGTGTTTGCCACCCTGTTTTTGCCCACAGAATTCCCGTTAGGCACAGCACCCATTACTATCCTGCAGAATTACTGTTGGAAAGAAGAGGCATTCCTGGGCTCCTGACCAGAGGACTTTCCAGCGCTGGTGTTTGAGTGACTGGAATATCTTCTAAAGGTATGAGAAGAGTCTGTGGTGGTGTAACTAGCACATGAATTTATAGAAGAATAGTTCTGGGGAAACACTAAAGACAAGTTTAAGGCCAGACTCAGACTCTGTGGGCATACCTGTCTTTTTGTTTTATCCTGGGCATATTCTGTCTTTTGAGCACTGTTCTGTTCCTAAGACCAGCAAGGAGGCTTTCAGTCGCTTTGTATAAATGATGGGGCTGGAAGGTAAATGGTAGGGATAAGCAGGTGCAGAGCACTGGTTCTCACTGTGGAGGCCTGGGGACCCACACTCTCCTTGTCCGCTTTGACCAATGGGGATGCAGGTGTGCTGTCTGTTTGTTTCTTGGGTTCTGTCTTTACTAGTGTTTCGGTCCTTGAGTCTTCAGAAGAGCCTAGTGACATCTCTTACTTTGCTGGCCTCCAGTCCATTGCCCCCATCTTAGTAATAACCCTTCCATGGTCCTGTGGGAAACTTTCCCCCAACACTCAAGCTATGTGTTCAGTCTCACTTTCTAACTACAGGGCTGTGATATGACCCAGTCCTGGGGCAATTGCCATTTTTCATTCAAGGATCAGCAAGCTAGCCAAGCTAGTCCAATGGGACTGAGTTATGGGGCATTTTAATTTTGAATGACTTGGGACAAAAAGCTCTTCATCAGTCCCCAGAATGTGAGCTGGAGATGCTGTAGCCTTTACCTGAAGAGGCCAGACAAAGGAAGACGTCAACACAGAGGCAAGAGCATCAGAGGGAGGGGCCAAGACCTGTACCTGGGCCAATAAACATGCTAACGCCAATTAAGAGCCTTCAACCTATCTTAAAAAGAAGAAAGAAGAAGAAGAAGAAGAAGAAGAAGAAGAAGAAGAAGAAGAAGAAGAAGAAGAGGAGGAGGAGGAGGAGGAGGAGGAGGAGGAGGAGGAGGAGGAGGAGGAGGAAGAGGAAGAGGAAGGAGAAGGAGAAGGAGAAGGAGAAGAAGAGGAAGAAGAAGGAGAAGAAGTAATAGTAGTAGTAGTAGTAGAAGAAGAAGTAGTAGTAGAAGAAGTAGTAGTAGAAGTGTGGTCAGTGTTAGGATGTTTGCTTTTGATGAAGATTGGTCTCTGACTAAATGAGGTATAAACATGAGGCAACTTTTCAGATTTCTTCAAGTATCTTGAGAGTTTCTGTTAGTCAGGACAGGGCTCAGGGAGAGTCTTAAATGAGAGAGGAAAAAGAAGAGAATTTCCCACAGGAAAGCTTTCCACTATTTAGGATATTAAGTCCTACGACTCAGCATTTTTACTCTTTTTTGTCACAGCCTTAGCTTGGGGTGCTGTAACAAAGAACCACAGACTGAGTAGCTTATAGACAACCAAAATTTATTTCTCGTAGTTCTAGAGGCTGGAAGTCTAAGATCAGGATGCCAGCATGGTTGGGTTCTAGTGGGGGCCCTCTTTGGGGTCAGATGACTGACTTCTAGTTGTATCCTCACATGGTGGAAGGAGCCAGCTAGCTCTCTGACCTCTTCTTATAAGGGCACTAATCCCATTCATGAGGGCCCCAGCCTCATGATCTAATCACCCCCAGAGGCCCCACCTCCAAACACTATCACTTGGGGAGTATGATATCAACATATGGATTTGGGAAGGAGGACACAGATATTCAGTCTATAAGAGTAACTCTTCTTGGAAGTTTAAGCGAGATTGTTTCAGCTGACATAAAACTCTAGCTCTTTTAAGGTCAAGAAGAAATTAAGACATGATATCTTCTGAAATTATTTCTTCTCTTTGCTGCTCATTAAGCTGCTTTCTTCTTTTCATCCACTTCTCTGCCCTTGTTTTTGTTGATGTTGTTTACTATGCAACTTGTACCTTCAACTTTTATCACTAATTAAATCTATTAGGAGTTTAAAATGGAGAGACCCCAGATATTGTTTGTTTTGTTTTAAACCAGCAGTGTTGTACATTTTAAAGCTGTTCACTTAATGGTCTACCCAAAATTAACTACTTGTCATATAACAGCACAATTATTTCCCATCCTTTTGAAAGAGAATTTGGCACTTTACCTTGGATCATTTCATCCTTCTTAGAAGGACATTAGCACACAATAAGACTCAGTTTTGACTGTGGCTGGTTTTGTGTACATGTATGCACATGCACACGCTCCTGTGTTTGTGTGATCACTTCATTTTCTCTCAGTATAAACAAAGTTATTGAACGGTTTCAGCCACAAGATTTATGTACTGATTAGAGTCTGGCAGGACCTTTTAGAACACTAAACGAGCTGTTTCATGATCATTATTAGGTGATTATAGTGACTGGCTACATTAGAAGATCATATGCTAGGGTGCCTGGGTGGCTCAGTTGGTTGGGCAACTGCCTTCAACTCAGGTCATAATCTGGAGTCCCAGGATCAAGTCCTGCATCAGGCTCCCTGCTCAGCAGAGAGTCTGCTTCTCCCTCTGACCCTTCCCCTCTCATACTCTTTCTCTCATTCTCTCTCTCAAATAAATAAAATCTTAAAAAAAAAGAGGAAGAAGATCATATGTTAGAATACAGGGTTTCCTAGTTTGTCTTCTCCTGTTCTCCTAGGTCCCTGAGGCTCTCATGCTATAAGTGGAGGTGGGGCTGGAGGCCAGGCTCCCTCCAGGGCTCCTTGCCTAGATCTGACAATGTGTGGATGCTATGTTCTGTCTGGTGGCCAACTGAAGCCTCCATGACCCTTGAGGTCCAGCAGCCAGGATTATGAACTAGAATTTTCCATAATATAACACCTAATTCCAAAATGTTTGTCTATCACTAGAGCCTCCGTGTTAGTCCCTTTCTTCATCTGTCTCGAGATGAAAATGGAGTGAACTTTACCCAGGTCACCTTGGCTCAAGTGTCTAGCAGGCTCCTCTTCAACTCCCCATCTCTTTCTGGATAATACCTCAACCCCTTCGCAGGACATTCAAGGTCCTCCTGGACTTGGCCCTTGCAGCATTTCCAACCTTACTCCCATCCCCTCCTCCTGTGTCTTAGCCATGTCAAATGCCATAAAGAGTTATGGACTTTTGGCTGCTTAGTGCTCTCATCCCCTAGATGTCTGGGACTTCCTTCTCATCTTTTAAAATGTCCACTATGAAGTCCTTCTTGACCCAGCTCAGGTGGATTGGCTGACCCCTTTTCTGTGTGAATACATTTCCACAGCAACTGTGGATATTTAGATAAATTCATTAGCTAACTAATTCGAATATCTTTCTTTTAACCGTCAGCTCCCGCAGAGAGCAACATCTCCATTACCTCTCTGTCTTTAACACCTGGCACAATACCTAAACTCTATAAGACCTTGGAAAATATTTGTTGGATGAATGAATGCAATAGACAAATAACACTACTGATAGTTTATGTTAGAAAGATATCACCATGACAATGTTCTATGTCTTGAGAGGGGTTTTCCTCTTACAGGCATGGACATTTGTCAAAACTCACACACATTTAAAATTCATGCAATTCACTTTATTTAAATTTCACCTGGGAAAAAAGGTAAATAAACCTTGAATTCTGGTTAAGAAGTGTGATGAAGTGTTTAGGAGGGTAGTATACTGGTGTCTTCAGCTTACTTTGAAATGCACCAAAGAAAGGGATGGATTGGTGAATGGATAGGGAAGGTGGATAAATGTATAGCAAATATAGCAAACTGCTGATTGTAGAGTCTACATGGTGGATATATACATGTCATAATCTGTTCAACTTTCCTACATGGTTGAAAATGCTCGTAATAAAATATTGGAAATAAAGAAATCACCAAAGGATGTACTTATTGCTTACAGAGCCAAGAAACCCAGAGTTTAGTTCTGGAGTAATATTGTATCTAAAGATAACTCAAAGCTTTACATGTTAACCAACTACTTAAAATCCCCTGTCCATGCCTGTTCCTTAGTACAGGAAACTCCCAGCAGCCTCTCAGTCTCCTACCTGCAAAGCTTGCTGTTTATCATTCATGGCATCTAGTCCTACCAGCTTCATCCCTCCCTTATCCCTGCCTTCTGTGTTATGGAGCAGCTCCATAGGCAGGACTTATGGATGTAACCTGTTCCCCTACTGAGACAGCCTCTTACTTCATTACTTTTTTTTCCTTGAAAAATCTGTGCAGGTGGCTCTTGTCCTTTGTCTTTTAGAATCAAGGTGGGGGAAGAAGGTAAGGGCAAAAGGTTCATCACTCTGGACCATGGATATGAAAGGGAAATTTTGGAGACTTGCACATGAAAAAGGTTTACGAGAGGGAATAGATTATTGCTTTCTTTTCAAAAACAGCAGTGAGGAAACTGAAGACAATGAATGCTTTCTTTGGAAAAGGAGTATGGGTTTCCTCTATCAATATTTTATCTTCCCCATCTTTTATTATTGGCAGAAAATACATTATAAAAAATAAAAAGTCTGAAAGTTTCTTTCCCTTAGAACATGTGAAATATGTATATTTGACTGTCTTTGGGCGACAGTGTTTTGAAAAAAAATTAGGTGGCAACAGAATGCATCCTTTCCATCCCTATAAACTTCAAGTAAGCACTCTTTCAGCCTCCAGTCAGTGTTTAATCAGCATACCATAACTTTTATGGGACTGCAATGAAATGCTTCTGAGACACTAAATTTCAAATGTTGCTGTAAACTTTGGTCATCTGAGTTTGATTTACATATGATGGCCTCATCCACTGTGATGATAGGGATAATGATGATTGTTGGTGTTCATCATTTGGGAAAATACACATACATAGACACACATCACCATACTCTCCATCTGCTTGGTGTCTTTAGCATATTGGACAGGGGGTAAGTAGCAGAGGTAAATCACAGCCATTGTTATACGTCAGAAACAAGCATACTTTACATGAATGTTAAGGTATCATCAGTGTATTAGTTAAGAAGCTTTTATCTAAAAGTAACACATGAGTTTAAATAATAAAGAAAATTTATTAATTCATGTAACCATAAAGTCTAAGTTTAGGTAAAGTCTAATCTAGAGGATCATGACGTCATCAGGGCCCTGGCTTCATTTCTTTGCAATTCTCTACATTTTGGCTTCATCACCAAGCTAGTCTGCTTTGTGGTAGTAAAATGACTGAAGAAGTTTTTAGACTTCCTATTTCCAGAGGAGGAGATAGAGCTTTTGATTAGGCTAGGAGATGGGGTGTCCTGATTTGCTTAAGACATATGCTCACTTTTGGCATCAGAGAGCAGAGTTAGTTTCCTTGGAAACACTTGGATCCCCAAATGGAATGGATATTGAAGAAGTCACCACAAATGTCCACTACCAACCATCAACTTCTCTCTTGTGACCTTATTGAAGTCGAGTTTCTTCAATAAAAATCAAGTGATGAAGATCAGACAGACATCATTTTCCCTAGCTAAACAAACACAAATATCAAATATGCTGAAGATTTGAAAAGACATTGGAAACAGTGAGTGCTTTTTGATATTCCAATTCAACAGACTGTCACCTTTCTTTATTTCTATTTTTCTCACCAGAATGATATTGACATGAATCTGTTCTTTCTCTGCTGGTTCATTTGGCAGAGTTCACAGGTCAATGTATGTAGAAAGATGTAAGTACAGGAATGGGGCAGAGAAGGGAGAGGAGCACTTAAACATGTGTTGAAGTGCATAGAGGAAGAGAATGCACATTTATTGAGTAGCAGGCGGTAGGCAGTTAAGAGTTATGGTAGCAGGCCAGGTAGGCAGGTAAGAGTATTGTGGCTTTGTTTTCTTTTTTTAACAGAGAAAATACTGCAAGTGAAAGGTAGAAAATGGAACAGAAAGAAAGTGCTGTAAAAGGTAAACATGTTCAAGGAAAAGATAAGGGAAGGGAAAATCCCTGACCCAGGAAAGGATGGAGATAGGGTGAGAACAGGACTCAAAAATTTGTGGTTAATTTGAACTCTGCTTTTAACTGTGGGCTTTCAATGTGGTAAACTGAACAAAAAGCAGAGCAATGTGATGGAAAGATCACTGGGCTGGAAACCAGGAGACCTGGGTGAGCCCTGCCCAGACCACTGCCACAACATGTGACAGGCTGTGTGCCTACTTTCTCTGGAAGGACAATATTCCTTCTCTCTAGTTGTGACTTCCTGAAGGGGAAAAGGTAGTCCAGAGTGAGGACAAAAACTGAAGGAGAGAATATACTACTCAGAATATCGTGGACACTCAGTAAAGAAATCTGGTTGAATAGATGGCCAGTGAGTTGGAAATTTCTTTTGATCTATTAATATCTATTTATTATCTATCTCTCTACCTGGTTAGCTATCCACGTATCATCTATATTCCTTTCTGGGTTTTGCAAGAGTTGAGGATGCATATAGAAACCTGTATGATAAAATAGAGAAATATAAATTTAAAAATTTAGATGAAACATGATGTAGATATATGGGCCAAACTTAGTTTCCGTATTGACCAGTGAGTTTGACCCTGAGCTTTCTGGCAGATAAAGGAGAAAAAGGAAAAGTTACCTGGTTTATAATTTTCAGTATCTATGAACATTACAAATACTAGTTCCTTAGTGTGGGAAACAAAATTTTTAATAGAAATAAGTTCTAAAAGGAAATTCTTCACACAGGGTATGAAGGACTAGAAGGGAACAGTGCTGAGTGGAAGGACTTTGCAGCTCAACACAATAAAAGAAAAGAACCTAAGAGTAGTGTGAGAGCTGTATTTTTATACATCTTTGCTTAGGTTAGTACAGAAAGTAGGAGCATTTTAGAGACAGAAACATGAAGCAACAATGGGCTGGCTGTGACATGGAATAAGTCTTTCTGGAAAGAATTCCCAAGCTGGAGAAATGGTGTGGATTTTGGAGGAGAGTGTGATGAAGTAATTTGTGAGATGAGGAGTGCTGCTGGCTGCTGCTAAGTGTGACTGAGTGTCCTGTCTTGGTGTCTAAATGGGCGAGCCTAGGAGGACATGTTTCCAGCCCCTCCTCTGCATTTACAATCCAGTTTGCTGCAAGCAGTCCCAGGTAGCTAGCCTAGGCTGGGCCCCTTGGTCACAGCTAGACAAGACCTGGAGGGTAGGGGTTGGGGGAGGATCTCTAGCCCAGAGTTGATCTTCCTATTGGTGTGTCTACTCGAGTGGGGCAAGGTAAGTTGGTTTCTTGAGGAGCCCGAGGCTTTGTGTGTATGTTGGGGGGGGGGGGGTCCTTGGGAGCAGCAGCAGTAGTAAGGATGAGAAATTATCCTCACAGGCTTTCCTATGACTGGGCCCACACTGTCCCCACTGAGAGTGAATGGGAAGAAGGCTTCCTTAGGGTGTGCTGAAGGGACCCAAGTGAAGAACTCTAAGTCATACTTTGGGTATGCACTGAGGGAGCAGCACTTCTAGGGCAAACACTGTGACTACTGAGGTGGTTAGTATCCTCCTAATGGGAAGGTCAATCTCATAGACCTATTGGGGTTGGAGGACACAACCATATTCCCAATGAGGTTCTTCTCCCACTATTGATCTTGGACAACTGAGGGATGGACTTACTAAGGGAGCCAGCAGGATCTCTCACAGCAGCTTTAATTTGTGTCTCCTTACGGTTGTGTATAGAAGATACATTATACATAAGAGACACATACATATGTTTCTGTATTTTAAGGCATGACAACCCATAAGAATATTAAAGTGTGTGAGGAACATCCTGAGCTCTGACCAATAGATTACCAACTCTACTGTCTTGGGGGAGTCCTAAGAAGGAGGTAGAGGGATGTGATGTGGCATTGGGAAAGAGGATGAAAAATTTCCACTTTCTACAGAAATATCTGCAAATTAATGATCTGATTTTTATTCAGATGTATCAAATTATGGAGAAATAGTCACAATCTGACATATCCACAGATGTTCCTTTTTTCTGTGGGTAGAAGAGAAAAAACGTGTAGACTCATTATGTAATCTAGGAAGTAGTAGGAGAGTTATATTCTAAATTTCATAAAGCAGGAGAGCTACAAGTGAAATAATTCTGGCATATATTCATATGTGACCTTCAGTTGCCATTGGATCTTTTGTGTCTTTAATTTTCTCAGACTGAATGTCTGTTGAGGACAGAAAGTGTGTATTTACCAGAGTAGGAATTTAGATTTAAAGGAAGTTAGATTCCATTATTTCTTAATATTATTCCATTATTTCCTTAGACTGATGTTATGTACAATTGAAATTCAATTATCATATTTGTTAAATGGATTTTCAATAATGTTATTTTCCTTCTGTTAATTTTATCTTAATATAATTTTTATTAGTGTTAAGTTTTTAAGTCATGACAACCACTGGTTTTTCCTCTTAGAAATATGTGAATATATTAAGGTTATATATTGTGTATTTATTACTGTTTGATAGAGGGAAAATTAAGGTTCTCACAATCTTTTTGTTCACTGGTAGAAAGAACAAACTCAAAATTGGAAAGGTACAACCATTCTTCCTTAACACACACATTAGCACTAGAGTATCTTTATAAAAATTATGGGGAAAATTTATTTTAAAGATTTTATTTATTTTAGAGAGAAAGAGCACAGAAGGAGAGTGAGAGGGAGAAGCAGACTCCCTGCTGAGCAGAGAGCCAAATGTGGCTCAATCCCAGAATCCTGAGATCATGACCTGAGCCAAAGGCAGATGCTTAACCAACTGAGCCACCTATGTGCCCCTGGGGAAAAATTTTATAATAATCAGTTCCTATTTTTTTCTAAGTGGCAGGTACTTTATATGCACTATCTAATTTAATACAACAACTCTTTTTTTAAAAAGATTTATTTATTTGAGAGAGAGAGAGAGAGAGAAACGCACATGCGTGTGTGCCAGGGCGTGGGCAGGAAGAGAGGGAGGGAAAGTCTCAGGCCAACTCCACACTGAGTGTGGAACCCAATGTGGGCCTCGATCCCACAACACTGAGATCATGACCTGAGCCAAAACTAAGAGTCTGACACCTAACCAACGGTGCCACCCAGGCACCCCAATACAACAACTCTTCATATGATATATTATAATCTTTGTTTTTAAAATATGGAAGTAAGTTTAGCCAAGTTTGGCTTATGTTAATTTCAGGTCTGGTTCTAAGACCGAACTTCCTCTATAGTATCATACCACCTCCCATTTGAACTGTAAGACGTCCTTAGTCAGCTAGCTTCAATGTTCTGTGCCTTCGAATCAGTCAGAATAGGCCAGATTTTATTGTGGTATGTTGTGGTGACAAATGTTCTCCAAATCTCAGTGGTTTAAAACAACGCAGTGTCATTTCTTGATCATGCTGTGTATCAATTCTGCTTCATGCCGTCATTCTTCTAGGATCCAGCAGATAGGGCAGCCTTTCTCTGGAGGACTGCCCAATCTTTAGGCGGAAGGCAACAGAGAGCGTGGAGATTGCACACGGGCTCTTAAAGTTTCTACCTGAAAGTTATAAATCATCTGAGTCACATGTCACTGGCCAAAGCCAGTCATTTGGCCAAATGAAACTCCATGGTCCTAGGGAAGGGCAGTTCCAAAGGGCAGAGCTCCAAGTACCCCTCTTCTTTCCCAAATTCAGTTCTGCATATACTATACATGCAGAATCCAACCTTTATACATGCATTGTGACCTTGGGCAGCACATATAACGGTACAGCTTTGGGCAAGTTATTTAGTACTTCCACATAATAATACCACAGAGTTGTTGTGAAGATTAAATGAGAAAACTGCCTTTCTTTTCTTCTTTTTTTACATTTTTCATTGAAAAGTATAGAATTGAGGGCATAGTGTATATATAATTTCACATTCTGCTTTTAAAGTTAACGTTATTTCATAAACATTTCCCCAAGTTATTATAAACCCCTTGTAGGAATCCTTATTATTTTAGAATAATATTACAGGACACATTCTAAAGTAAGATATACATTTCTATATAAAAGGGCATTTTGCATTTGTAAGATGTTCCCAATTTTCAGTGGCTCCTTATCATCCAAATAGGTGCCACTTCATTAAAGGAAGAAGTGGAAGTCCAGCTGAAATAGCCCCCAACCATTCCCCGGTGAGATGAATCAAATTTCCCACGGAGAACGACAGGCTCTGGCACACATTCGCTTTTCCAAATAAAGGTTCCGGAGGACATCTCCCCAAAGAACACAGAGTGCACAGTGCTGTTTTGTAGGTCAAGGAGAAAGCCCTAAGGTATATTTAAAAAAAAAAAAAAAAAAGGTAGTTACCAAAGGAAGTGGATAAACTGAAACTGCTGCATAGAAAACACTTGGTCACTGCAGCTTGGATATTAGCAACCTGGTAAGGAATGGAAAGAAGATAATTCACTAGTTTAAATTCCTAGTTTAGAGGATCATGAATATAAGAGAACATTAGCACACCTCACTTCTCTGGCCATGCTCAGTGTCGTGGGGCCATCTATTTGGGAGCTTTTAAGAGCTGGGACCTTAGAAACAAAATTTCAGGGCACCTGGTGGCTTCATCGTTGAGCATCTGCCTTTGGCTCAGGTCGGGATCCCAGGGTTCTGGGATCGAGTCCCACATCAGGCTCCTTGCTCAGCGGGAAGCCTCCTCCTTCTCCCTCAGCTGCTCCCCCTGCTTGTGTGCTCTCTCTCTCTCTGTCAAATAAATAAAGTCTTTTTTTTTTTTTTTTTGGTAAAAACCTCTGTTTTTAAAAGTATTATTTCTCTGGCTTTAATTGCCATGCCACCCTCCTTTCTCTAATACACAGAAGGAGTAGAGGAGCACTTAAGAGCTAGAGGTGATGTAACTTCCATTGCTTCAATTCATTGTTTCACTCACTCGCTCGCTTCTGAAGCGTTTATCCAGGGTTATGTTGAGGGAGGTGGAGATGACCTAGATGCAGTCCCTGGCCTCAGTTGTTCCCTGTCTGGAAGAGAAGTCATGTAAGCAACTCACATTCACCATAGAATGATTGAGCCCATTACTGGGCACTGTGGGGGTACAGAAAGGGGACATCTTGACCAGCTTGGTGGAGTCAGGGAAGGCTTCCACAGAGGTGGTAGTTAGGGTAGGACTTGAAGAACTCATGGAGGTTGTGAGCATTCCCCGTGATAGCCCTGTGGCCACCTGTCCACCTAAAGGGACCTCCTGGCTTTCCAGCCCACTGGTGGGGAGGGGATCCCCCATCTGAACTAATGTGAGGTGAGCTAAACATATCAGAATACTTTGAGCTGGAATAGGGAGAGGGGGCTGTGTTGGGGAGCAGGCAACTTTAACTGCTAGACTCTACTGACACTGTGTTTAGGGCTGTTGGGGTTCTCGAGGGTCTTCCAAAGTGTTTGAACAAATGTTCCCAATTTGCGATTAAAACAAAATCCTACAAAATAAAAATTACTATATGCCTAATTTATATAATTTATACATCATTATACAGTTATACAGTATTTATAGAAAACTATACATTTATACAGCGCCTCATGATGTCAGCCAGTCTACGATGCATGCTGGGTGCAGTATGCAGCTGTGATGAAGCTGTGCCGTGGACCCCAGGCCCACTGCGAAAAGCTGGAGGCAGCTGTGGGCCAGGAGACCTCAGACCCCGTATGAGCCCAGCCCTCCACTCAGTAACTACGTGACTTTGGGCAACTTAGTAACCTCTTTGAAGACTCCCTTTTCTCTTTTGACCAGCAGGGATAATGCTGTCCACCTGCCTGCCTCACAGGGTGGCTGTGAAGCAACCAGATGACAGATGCCGATGTACTTTGTAAGCTGCAAAACCCCATACAAACTCCAGCCGTCTTGCCTGGCCTGGTCTCCGGCAGGCTCGGCAGGCAGGCAGTTCTGCTCACAGCCGACCTCTGATGGATGTCCAGACTTCCCTGTCCACAGTTTCATCTCCCCTAATGTGGAGGAAGCAACACTGGGGACAGTTATTCTGGACTCAATCCTGACTGACGAGGGAGAATGGGTTGGTGGTGTGGAAGAGATACATAGGGCTTTCCAGTTCACAAAGTGTTTCACATGCATCATTGCGCTTGGTTCTCCCAATAACCCTAAGAGGAAATTGAGGCTTGCTCGTAATCTCATGAGCTGAGGAGCCACGACTCTAACCCAGGCTTCCGAATTCTGTATATTGTGCCTATTCCCAAGCGACTTTGCTCCCTGGGAGGTCATAAGAGGGGAGGAAATATCCAGACAATGTCATGCATTGAGGAAAACTGTCCATCAACCTGTAGGTCCAGGGAATGATAGGTTATTTTCTTTCTGATGGAGGCACGGGGAGGGAGGAGTTTTAGGAGGTGCGTTGATGGCAAACCTAAGTGAGGGACAGCTTAGCCTTCCTTCTTTGATGGGAAAGGAGCCTCCTCTGGGGAAATAGAGAAGGAAGGACCCAAAGACTAGAAGCAGAAGTATTAGTCAGTGGAGTGGGCAGGGAACTGATAGCCTTTGGGGTCAGACTTGCCCTGAGTTCAAATCTTGGTGCTCTCATAGCTGCATGCCTTGGGCAAGTCCCATTACTTTGGAGTCTCAGTTTTTTCATCTATAAAATAGAAGCTACAATAGATTTCCTATGAGAAATGAACAAGATAAAACATGTTAAACTGCTAGTTCGGTGCCTGGCATACATCTGGTGTTCAGTAAGGGAACTCCCAGTCCTCAGACATTGGCAGTACTGAGTGCTGCAGAGGCCTGCCTGGAGTACTCCAGGAACCCGATGAGTTTAGAAGAGGGGGTCATGCTGCCAGGCACGTGATGACCGCGGCTCAGGAACACCACACATTTCTTACTTCCTGGTCTGGCCTTTGCCATGTCTGTGCTCTTTCTCTCTTCCTCCGCATGGCCCAGAGCATAGGCTGTTTGCACAGTGACTGCCGCACACTCTGTCTTTCCATGGCCACGCCTGCCTCCACAGTCAAGGTCTACCCTCATGGCAGCGTCCAGGGTGGGGCGAGGCACTTGGGCTTGAATCCTTGCCCTGTTTCTTACCAGTTGTGGAGCTTTAGGCAAGTAACGTAGGTTACCTCCCTGTTGCCCAGTTTCCTTCTCTATAAAACAGGGTCATGGTTATACTGACAGCAGAGATCTGGGTCAGTTTTTAAACGAGTTGATACATGTGAGACACTTAACAGCGCCTGATGTACCAATACATACTTAGTAAATATTAGCTGTTACAGTTGCTGTAGTTGATTGGCTGATTTCTCTGTTCCTCTCTTCCACAATTTATCAAGCCCACGTTAAGTGGAATAATCCTCAAACACTTGCTTCTGTACAATACCCTTTCACCTGAGACCCTAGAAGTGGTGGCCCCCTTACTGCCTTTAGGTATGATGCCAGACTGCTCATCCGGCAGCCAAAGGCTCCCACTGCCCTCCCACCTTCCGGTACCCCCACCGTATAGTAACTTATGGTACCATCTCCCTCTGCTCTTTCCTCACTAGCAGCACTTCCCATCCACTCCCCTTCAGGCTCGCTCCCGACAGCCCATGCCAGTGACCCCAAGAGGAATATTCCCAGGGCTCCACGTTTGGCTCAGTTACCTTCCTCCCTCCTCCTTCTCTCACTCCAAATCTTTCTCTGGTTTGATTTTTTTTTTTTTTTTAGATTTTATTTATTTATTTGACAGAGAGATCACAAGCAGGCAGAGAGGCAGGCAGAGAGAGAGGGGGAAGCAGGCTCCCCACTGAGCAGAGAGCCCGATGCGGGGCTCAATCCCAGGATCCCGAGATCATGAGCTGAGCCGAAGGCAGAGGCTTTAACCCACTGAGCCACCCAGGCGCCCCTGGTTTGAATTTTTTTGTTAGTTTTTTTGCGATTTCCACAATTAGTGATTCATTCTTTTGAGTTTAAGCATTGTCCCTTCTCCAGGATCCTCTTTTAAAATGCAAGTAATTGGGGCGCCTGGGTGGCTGAGTCAGTTAAGCCACTGCCTTCAGCTCAGGTCATGATCTTGGGGTCCTGGGATGGAGCCCCCTGACATCGGGCTCTCTGCTCAGTGGGGAACCTGCTTTGCCCTCTCCTTCTGCCCCCTCCTCTGTTCATGTTCACTCTTGTGCTCTCTCTTAAATAAATAAAAAAAATGAAATGCCAGTAATTATGGAATTCGTAAGTGATTAAATCTTTATTCTGGCAGGAAGGACTTAAGAAGCTAACACCTTAGTTATAACCCATCCTATCCCTGGACACTGGAATCTCTGCAGAGAAGGCACTGAAGTAGAGGTGAGAGGGGGAACCCAGAGGAAGGGGAGACTGGCACAGTCTCCCGACTTTGTTTCCGAATGGTCTGAGCTGGGCACAGGGAGAGAATGGATAAAGAGGAACACTTAAAAAGCTCTTGTCTATAAGGGGATGAAAGGGGAATGGTTGTTAAGACTGTTAGATCGAAGAAGACACTTTAGGGAATCACACAATCTCAAATTTAAACCAAAGGGCAACAACTGGACAGACTAAGGAGGAAATGAGCAGCCCTCTCTGCAAAACACTGGGTCCCCTTTGAATCAAAGAGAAAATCCTGTAAAAATCTAGGTCTCATTCCCAGTTTGTCCTAAATAAATATTCAGAGATGTGATCAAAGATTTATATATAAGAGTATTACAAAAATTAGTTTTATATCATCATGATATTATATATCTATTAGTCTTAAAAATCTAAAAATATCCTAACTGAGGAATAAGAAACTATTTCAATGAAATATTGGATAGACCATCCTTACATTGAAATCTTTCACCTTTACTGAAATCAGACTTAAAAGAATATTTAGTGACATGGGGAAATGCTAATGGCATAACATGAACTAAGAAATAGGCTATACTTTTTAACAGTAAGTAACAAGTGAGAGTGATGCCTCTAACTTGCTCCCAACTTTCCCGTGAAAAATTTGATCTCTAAGAAATATGATAAAACTGTCAAAAGTACACAAGATCACCTTAGCAAATTGTTATTTATTACATAAATGCAAAAAATTGAGAATATTTTATTGAGATAAAACATAAAAGTACTGTTACCAACTCTAAGCTCCTACTAGATGTATTCTAGTATGTATTCTAGTACATCTACTAGATGTATCCTACTATATGTATTCAATGTTCATGGAAAAAAGATTGCAGGGGAATACAGGAGAATGTTAATTGTAGTCATCTCTGAAAGGTAAAATTATGGGTGATTTCAATTTTCACCTTTAAAAATATTTTTTATATCTTATACAATGAATAACATTTTGTAATTAAATTATAACTTTCTAATCTGCAGAGTTAAAGGTTATGTCACATGGGGCTGTTTCCATCTTTGTTAGCGTGGGTTCAGTTTTTAATAAAAACACTCATTATTTCACCTGTGTCTGAGTGATGCTGGGCCACCATTGTGTTTTTTTGGAATAATCTATAGGCATGTGCAGTCTGTGCTTAGTTTCCGAGTTTGGGAGAAACTTCATACCTGCTCTCTCTGACTCAGGAAATCCTGGAGCCATGTATTTGTCACACCAATGTGTGAAATGCCCTAAAGGCTTTGCAGAGGTCACTTTCCAAACCAGGAAGGCCCTACTAGGAGGTGTCTCCTCCCGGGACAAAAAAAAATGTTTTCTTAATTAA
>CM053603.1:77326664-77355400 GCA_028646535.1 Procyon lotor
TGTCAGATGGTCCATCCTAGACTAATTAAATTACAATTTCTGAGGGTAGTACATGGCAGACCTATGTTTTTAAAAGGTTTTCAGGTGCTCATGAGCAGTCAGGGTCAAGCATTGCTGTTGAAGGAAACAATGGCATAAGTAAATAAGTAAATTCCCTCTATAGATAGGGAATAAACCGAATGGTAAATAATGTTCCCTACAGATCTCAAATTTTCCTCTGGAATGGCCAGCCAGAAGCATCACTGGTGTTCCCTTCTTTCTTGATTCTTTTCATTCTTTACTGATTGGAATGCTGAATGAAGGTAGCTGGCACAATGGACACCGCACAGCTCTGTTGAAAAACTGATAGGTACATGGCTTAATGGGTGTTAAAATGCCTAAAGATGGGTCAGACTAAGAAAGATCGAGGTCAATGGAATGAAGTTGGATAAAAACTGTCTGAATCATCAGGACTTAAAAAATAGAATATAATTCCATCTTTGCAAAATGTATTATTAGCTTTCTGATAAATTTAGAGTCAAATTATTTCCGTAGACAAACCTTTTTATCAGGTATTACACCATTATATAAGCTCAATGTCAGTGATAGCTTCCCAACAATGGTATTTTAGAGTCATGGCACCCCAGAGTTATTCCGTGTGCCCACTGTGTACCAAAGAATGTTCTACTAGGAATACAGAAAAGAACTTAACTGGAAGAAAACAGACGAGAAGTAAAAATTAAGGTGCCTGTAACTTTCAGCTGCCTGGAGGTCTAAGCCACTTTCCAGTGGAGGTTAGTGAGAGGTTGCCACGTGATGAGCTGGCCACTGCCAGACAACGGGAGGCCATAGATTTCCTTATCGTTATGTACTCACTGAATGATTTATCTTGGTTGCCGTGCAAAGGACTTTGCAAATTTAGGTATCTCATCACTTTTCCCAGCATTCCCTTGAATAAGAAAATTTAAAAATTAAAAAAAATATATATGACATGACTCCTCTCCAATCTTTACAAAACAACTCAATATCTTGAGGTGCTCTGGATATTGTATTTTTTTTTACATCTAGCAATTTTTTTTTTAAAGATTTTATTTCTTTGATAGAGAGAAACACAGCGAGAGAGGGAACACAAGCAGAGGGAATGGTAGCAGGAGAAGCAGGCTCCCTGCTGAGCAGAGAGCCCGACGTGGGGCTCGATCCAAGGACCCTGGGATCATGACCTGGGCTGAAGGCAGATGCTTAACGACTGAGCCACCCAGGTGCCCCTACATCTAGCAATTTTTTTAATGTTAATATATGTGGTAAATTTACCGTCTGATTTACTTATAGATGTACCTGCACTGGATTGTATCTGTATTTTCTTGTCAATGATTTACTGTTAGAGAGTTCACTCCCCAGGAGGCAGGCTGTCCAGGGCTGGCGCCTCCTCCTTTTTCCCTGGCTGAAGGTTTTGGGCCCTCACTTGTCCAACACGACTGAGTATGAGCAGGCAGGCTGAGATGATGAAATGCACATCAGGAAACTCTGTTCTCTGTTAGGTAGCCATGTTGGCTAAAACTATTTGGCTTATTTTTGAATTTCTGTTGTCCAGGCTGGCTTCTGCCACTGTTCCTGAGGACTAATCCCTGGCCCTTTCTCCCTCTCTCTCTCTCTCATTCTCTTTTGTTTTAATAGGCCTAAAATGTCTAATCTTGACCCTAATTTTGGAGGTGCTGTAGCTGAACTACTGGGATCCTGTCCCCAGCTCTCCTGTCTCTGGCTGGCCTGGCCAGCTGTGAGCCAAACTGGAGCAAGGCCCAAGGCAGGAAGAGATCCTGCCCTCATTTCCCTGATCCTTGCAGCACCAGGCCTGGCAGGTTTTTACTGGGAAAGTAAACAACTGATGAGGGGGAGAAATATGGAAGAGACATGTCAGAAAGTCTGTTTTTTCTTCCACTATGTTTGTGCTTTGAAAACCAGTCTTGAGAAGCATCCAGACCCTCTGAGATGAAAACTCACATCATTTCGCCTGTCCTGGTGATGGGGGTAGTGATGGGGGGAGGTAGAGAATTAATAGTTTGGATCAATCAACTCCTTGCTTGTCCAGGTGTCTTTGGAAACCACCTCTTGTCAAAGGAAAGGAACAAATAAAAAAGAAGAAAGTAGGGGGTGGGGGAGGGAGAAACAGAAACAGAGAAAGGCCTTTGCTGAGCCCATGCCTTTGTGCACTGCATTCAAACTGATTTGTACCCTTTGTAGTCTTAATTATTTGTGAGAGCGGGATAACAGGAGTACCCAGCTCACCCATTATTTCCTGCATAAAAAAAGGCACACAGAAGCCGCTGATCATTTTTGAATTAGCAAACATGATACTAAAAAAAAAAAGGCATAAAAAAATTCATTAATACCATCAGGGATTAGGAGGCTGATTAAAGTGTAGCTGTTAGCGTATGCAAATGAGCGATAGGCATTTATCGGGGCCTGTGCAAGCTGTCTTGGAGCTGTAAAGCCCATGTATGTTTTTCAGCTGATTAAAATAGTTTTAAGTTCTGGAGAATTTTTTTTTTTTGTAGGGAATTTAAAAAAGAGACCATCATCTCTACTTTCCCTTTTGGCAAAATTTCTCTAAAGTATACTCCAACCATTCCACTTGACTGCACTCTCTTCTGCAGCCTCTTCTCCTTTGAGTGATGAGGATGCTGCATCCCAGTTACAACAAGCTGAGCTCTTTTCCATGTTTCTTTCTCTAGGAGTTTTCCAGAACTCCTGTGGCAAGTCAAATGGGTCCCTTAGCAATGGCCCAGAGGGCTACTAGGACTCCAGGTTCTCTCCCAAGATGACCATCCCTCCTCCTTGCACTAAAGGCAAATGAAAACATATTTCACCCAAGCGTTCCCATACATGAGAGGAGTTTGCATGTACTCATTCCAGAGTCTTGGTTCTGTGAAGCAAGGAAGGGTGGAGTGAATGAGGAGATGAGGGCTGGCCAATCAGAGTAGGTCTACATTAACACAGACTCAGATGAGAGCTGGGTGGTCCTGGCTGCCCTTGGCCTTGAAGCAAAATCCTTGTGATGATAAGGAAGGAGAGAGGGACTTCTCCACTTTGGGTCCAAATCCAAATCCCATTTTTAAGACTTTCTATTAGCATTGAAGAGAATTATTTTCATTTCCTGGACTACAGAGGACCACCCGCTGACTAATGGCCAATGGATAATAGTCATAATCATTATTGTTGCTTATTAAATAATGACTATGTTCTAGGCACTGTTATAAAATCTTTTCATGTTTAATCCCATTTGATCCCCACTACTACTATCCTCTATAAAGAATAATATAAATCCAGAATGTGACCTCTTCTTAGTGCCCATACTGCTAACCTACTGGTTCAGGCTAATACCTTCTCTAAATTTGGATCCTGCAGCAGTTTTCCTAACTGGCTCCTTGCTTCTAATCTTGCTTCTCCCATCTGTCTGGTCTATTCCAAGAATAGCAGGTGGAGGGATGTTTTTATTATACAGTCACATCATGTCATCCCTCCGCTCAAAACTCTCAGCAATTTCTTTTTCCACATGGAGTAAAGGCCAAAGTCTTTTCAGTGGCCCACATAGCTCCACAGTCTGCCCTCCTACTTCTCTCACCTTATTTTTACTCTGCCTCCCTTACTACACTCCAGCTACGATCCAATTGGGTTCCTCAAGCGCTCTAGACACATTCCTATCTTGCTTGAATTTTTATTTCTTTCATAGTACCTATGTCTTCTAATGCAGTTTATACTTATATGTTTATTGTCTGTTGAAGCCAGTTAGATTATAAACTCCTGGAGGGAAGGGGGTTTATCTATTTTATTTGCTAGTATATCCCACATATCTAGACTAAGCATTTATTATGAGTTCAATAGTTGTTGATTTAAGGAACTCCAAAGTAATTTGTGACAATTCTCATAAATAACAAAATGTATGGTGAAAGCCCCAAGATGCCAGAAACCATGTCTGTCTTGATTATCACACTATCTCTAGCCCTTAGCCTATGGTAGACAGTAAATAAATATTCACTGAGTAAATAAGTAATTGGGGCTAAACTTGACAAAATGATCTTTCTCTGCAAAATATCCATTTTCCAGTTCTGGTCACACATTTAAAAATAAATAAGCTCAACCAGTTGTACGTAAAGAATGATTCTTTTTAGATCCAAATATTATTTTAAAATTTCCTTTTTTTAGTCTGCCGATGGCAAGTTTTCCCTGGAAAGTGTTTACATTCTCTATTTTGGGCTGAACCAGAACCATCTGAGCTCCCTTTGGGGTGAGTAGTCTCTAAGACCCAGGATTCTATGAGAAGCAAAACTAGCATTAGTCCCAGTTCCATAACCCCTGTGGGGCCCTGAGCCCAAGCCCAGGCTCTAAGAGGCGTGACCTCTTGATTTGGCCACCCCCCAAGACTATTTTACTGTCCTCTGAGGACCTTCAATGTGATGTCCAGAAAGAGGACTTCCCTGGCTAGTGAGCCATGGCCCAAGCTGGCAGGCAGATGGGAGTAAACTAGAGTCTGTTAAACATCAAACAAAGGAGCTGACTTATTGAACATTAACTCTGGTGCCTAATAGTGGTTGTGGGGGTGAGGAATGGCAGAGAAGATGGAAGAAACAATGATTTTAAGATAGCCTTTGGCCTTCAGGGTTTAAAATGTAGTTAGTGAATTTAAGTAGGCTCACAGGAGCCAATGTGGGATCTGGTCCAAGGAGAGGGAGAGGAGTCAGTAAAGGTTTAGGAACTGGTCTTTGAAGAAAAGGATAGATTAAAGCCTTCTGTGTTGGAGAACCATTGTACAGAGGGGAAAGAAGAATGAGAGTTAGTAAAATGGTTAGTGTGTTGGAGTAGAGACTGAAGTTCAAATTAGAAAGGAAAATGAAAGTCATTTTGTGGACTTGAATGTCATGCCAAGTGCTGTAGTCTTTGTTTTGTGGATAATAGGGAGCTCCTGAAGTAGGGTCAGGATAAAAGTGAGGAAAGGGAGGCATCTGCCTAGGTGTAAAATTTAAGAGGGTGGCAAAACACTCAGTAATTAAGATAAATAATACCCTAATGAAATGTTTTAAAAATTCGAATTGACAAACTAGAGCCATGCTTTTTGTAAAATAAGTTTTCTCTGAAGAGTTTGAGTTGGCAATTGCATATTGAAAGGTTCCCATTTTTGAAAGTTGATTGGGTGGTGGAAAGCTCATCTGGGAAGGCTGGTTTGAGACCAAGTCCTGCCTCTGCCTCAGTGGTAGGAGAAATAGTAGGTACAGCAAGTGGTCCAGGAAATGCCCCTCATCTTGCTCCCAGCCCATCTTGCTGGCTTCCCCGCCCCCCATCTGCCTTTTGCATTCTGCTGTTTGCTCTTCCCAGAGATGCTGAGACTATCAGAATTGAGTGGGAGAGGGATACCTGGGTGTCTCAGTCAGTTAATCGTCTGCCTTCAGCTCAGGTCATGATCCCAGGGTCCTGGGATTCAGTCCAGCATTATGCTCCTTGCTCAGCTGGCAGTCTGCTGCTCCCTGTGCTTGTGCTCTGTCTCTGTTTCTCAAAAAATGAAATCTTTTAAAAAAGAAAAAAAAGAATTGAGTGAGAGAGACAGGTATGTAAACCATTACCCAAGTCAGAACAAAATAAGGGCTATAAGAGGCACAGCAAATAGTGTGGAGAGGTTGGCTGATTCCATTTGTAATAGTTCTAGATGGTGGTGACACCTAAACTAGGCTTTGAAGCATGGCCTGATCTGGTTCCAATTAGCTCTGTCATTTACTAGCTGTGTTATCTTGGGTAGGTCATTTGACTTTTTTGAGCCTTATTTTCCATATCCGTAAAATAGGGATAATAATAATATTTTTCTCACAGGGCTGTTAGGCGGTTTACTTAAAAAAAATTAGTATGGGGGCACCTGGGTGGCTTAGTGGGTTAAAGCCTCTGCCTCTGGCTCAGGTCATGATCTCAGGGTCCTGGAATCAAGCCCTGCATCAGGCTCTCCGCTCAGTAGGGAGCCTGCTTCCCACCCCCCCTTCTCTGCCTGCCTCTCTGCCTATTTGTGATCTCTCTGTCAAATAAATAAACGAAATCTTTAAAAAAAAAAAAAAAAAGAAAGAAATTTTAGTGTGGTGTTATTGAGGACTGTTATTATTAATAACATTTCACAATTCAGTCGTAGCATAGTTCATTTGTCAAGCAAAATATAGTTCTGTGAGTTAGCGCTGGTTCTGAGATAGCACTGGAAGTGCTAGTTTTCTTGAATGAAGTACAGCCATTGTCAAGTGGAAGAAAAGTTTGAGTAAAAGTCAGAGTGATATCTCATGTTAGATTTCTCAGTTACTAAATTAATCATTAGATCAACTATTACATGCTTATTGAAAACCTGTTATTTGTAAACTAGGCATTGTGGCTCATTCAGAGAAATACGAGACATAGTCTCTGTTCCCAGTGAGCCTAGAATCTGGTGTATAAGACTTAGTATATTGGACATCCATTGTTTTGCAGCCGATAACCACTTTTTTCCCCCTAATTACAGTGTCTGGATTTTTCTGTGGGAACCACCATCTCTTCCTCTCTGTCTTAGAACTGATATCAGTACAAGTCCTGGATTGACCTTTGGCTCAGCCCCAGCGAATTAATTCATTGCCCTTCCCCAGGCACTGTGACTGGTTCAGGGATGGGCACATGACCCAATCAGAGCCAATGAGACTCAATGAGACTTTTGCTGCCCCAGCTCTTTTTCCCACTTGACCTGAACCCAAGAGGAGGTAAGGTTGATGTTGTACTAAGCATATTGCCACTACAGAGAAAAGCCATTCTAAAAATGGGACCCAACTGCAGAGCCAAGAAAGGATAAGAGAGAAAAATTTCCTAATGATTATTTGAGCCACAGAAGCACACCATATTTGAACTCAGATTTCTTTTAGTTATTGGACCGACAAATTTCCTTCCTGCTTAAGCCAATCTGGGCTCAGTGTTCTGTTCCTTGTGACACCAAAATCATCCTAACTAATGCAGTTTATGTTATTTCATGAAAAGGCTTATCACCAAAAAAGAAACAACTCCCTTTTTCCTTTCCAAGTAAAATACTGATAAATAACAAACAGAAATCTGTCATGTTGGCTAATGAGCAGTGTGGATACAGCAACTGTTGTGAGCAAAGGGGGGGTCCCTACTCCAGGAATTGGTGGCTGTTGAAGGTAGCTCCTCTCATGTTATCTTCCTCTGAAGCTGCCACTGACCCTTGTAATTGGCATGAAGGGCTGCCATACAGCTTTGGGAGCCAGGTGGTTGGTCACATAAGGCTTATGCCAGTTCTCAAATGCCATTCTTTACCAATGGGAGGGACACTGATGCACATTGTCTAGAGTGATGGACAACATAATTTAATGTTGGCTTAAAACAGAGTCTTATGAGATGGTGAAACTTTGCAATAAGTTTTGCCCAGTCTCCACCACTCCCTGATTTCTCTTCTCTATATATGTCTTATTCCCACTCCTATCAGCTTATGCTGTTTGACATAAGCCTTATGCATAACTCCCTAGTGTTCTTCAGCAGAATATATAGAAAGAACAGAAGACCTTGCAAAATATATACTCCACCTCTTTGACTTGGTCCCAATGAGGGGATTTCTAGTTCTATTCAACACAAATATCTAAATTACTAATTCATAGTAAGGACAAAATATAGCCATTACCCTATGACAAACTTAACATTTATAAGATATCAATATATAACTTTGAAAAGCCTTATGAAGTATTTTCTGTACCTCATCTTCATTTTAAGGTTGCCCACACAGGTTTGTGTATTAGTTTTATCCTCTTTTTCAAACCAAAGATAATAGTAGTGTTGTGTTTCATT
The DNA here is from genome assembly GCA_028646535.1 of Procyon lotor. Classification (NCBI taxonomy): domain Eukaryota; kingdom Metazoa; phylum Chordata; class Mammalia; order Carnivora; family Procyonidae; genus Procyon; species Procyon lotor. Next base: position 77,334,489 of record CM053603.1, read on the forward strand.
AGTGTATCTTCCTTCCCTACTTATATGCACGAACGTTATCTGTTGGTCATAATTTGGGGAACTAAATACCAGAAAAACACATTTCTCCATCACTATTCTTCTGGACCATATCTTGTTAGTATCACCAATTAGCTGTGTGTGTCAGAATGGCCAAATCTCTTGTTCACATTTTTATTGTCTCCTTTTAGAGATTGTCTGCATTATACAAAATTGCATCTTTTGAGCAAAAGTATAGTAGGTACAGGATGGAATTATTGGCTCAGGGAAACAAATTGATGGCAAATCCCTTTTCTGAGAGTAGGGCTCATGTGACTAGTCAACATGTTGGTTACAACTGAGCCTAGCTAGCATCATTACAGAGCATACTCTGAAAATTGAATGGATTTTTGTTTATGGTAAGCCTATTATCTTTTTGTCAATACTCATGTATAGCAGGTGAATTTGAGCCTGTTTTGGTCTTAAAATGTCAAGAGAAACTATTGTGAATGTTTTTTCAAGATATTTGATGTTAGTTCTCTTCCTTGTGCAAACAATTCCATTCCTACTCCTATAGTTACTAAAAAGACATGTTATTTATATGATGCAGAAAATGTCTAAAAAGAGACAAATAAGGGTGTGAATGAGAGATTTGGCTATTCTGACCCAGCACAACTAGTAAAGCCTGCTTTGCCTGATGTGAAGGCTGAGGTACCCACATTTGCTGGCCAAGACAAATCAAAATGAGAGAACCTGTCCTTTGTGTCCTATTCAGTGGCATAGATTAAGACCTAGCCATAAACCAGCACTGGTTTCTGCTCCTGATGACACCATTATCATTTTTAAACTTATCATTTATTCATTAAAGCAGCCCCAGAGCTTATGGGGTTGTTGACAGAACATAAATACAAACATAAAAATAAATCACAATCAAAGTCCTTTAGAGCCGCCTGGGACTTCAAGGTCAACTGGTCCAATCCCCTGTTGAAGTGATGTAGTCATCAGATTCTTTACTTCTGTACCCCAAATCTTCATTTCTAAAGTCTCCTCTAAGATGAAAGACCTCCATGAAGAGCTTACTAGCTTTTATTCTTTTATCTGGCCCAAGAGATAATGTGTCTTAAGTTTGCCTTAAGTTATATTAGTTAAGTAAAATTAAGTTGCCTGAAGTTTGTCACACGGCAGCTAAGAACTCTCTGTTTCAGGCTGTGGCCATGCCTCCCTATGGACCTCACATCCCCTGGTCTTCTCAGGCCCAGGTTGAATATGATGACTTCTCCTCAGCTCTCTTCCTACATTGAGTTTGCTAGCTCTTTGGTCATTGATATCACCTAGCTGGGCACCTTTTCCAAAACATCCATGTTTACTTTTAATTGCTATATAGTGCTGGGTAAAATGATACCATATATCTGTGTTGAATAGTAAGATAAAAATCCTCTCATATGTATACACTTTAACATATATACACATAAGCACACTGCTTCAAGTTATATGACCTTGCACATATATCAATTTCTCTGGGCTTCAATTATTTTCTGTAAAATGATGGGTTGGACTAGATAGTATCTATGAACCTTTTCATGGATCTGTTCTGATAGGTTAAGACTAAACACTTATGCTCTCAAAGTTAATATAGAAAGTATATAGAAAATATAGTCAGTAATTCCCTGACAAATTGAATCATTTGAGTAGAATGGGAGAAAAAATGTTTGTTATAAATCTCTTCCTTAGAAGCAATTTGCTTATGTAGAGCCTGCACTTGATTTCTACTCTTTTAGAAAGCCTTACTTATAGGCCTTGGATGTACTTAATTGGTAAAATAAAAGCTCTTGATGAGTTGGATAGCATGTTAATGAATGATCTACTTTAAGTACTTTAGAACTGGAAGCTTGTTTTTAGTTTCCGCTGCCAATGTTATCTTTGATACAATTCATTTCTCTTTGCCCATTTTCTACCTGTAAACAGGGATTTCATGCTACTTTATAGTAAGTTTCTAAACCAAATGACATACTGCATTTGAATTCCACCACATGTATAGTTCAGAAAGCTCTGGGGTGCCTGGGTAGCTCAGTCAAGTGTGTGACTCTTGGTTTCAGCTCAGGTCATGGTCTCAGGGTTATGTGATCGAGCCCTGTATCAGTCTCTGCTCAGCATAGAGTCTGCTTGAGATTCTCTCCCTTCCCCTCTACCCCTCCCACTGCTTCTCTCTCTCTCTCTCTCTCTCTCCCTCAAATAAATAAATAAATAGATAAAATCTTAAAAAAAAAAAAAGCTTTGTAGGTCATGTTTTTTTTACATGCATGTAGATGTTCTGAACTAGATTACATCTTCTTGAGAGTAGTAGTTAAGGCCAGCATTCTCCTCTGACCTTTACCTTAGCACTCAGTAGGATTCAGTAAGGCTTGGTGAATGGTTAACAGTATGCCAGAAACTGTTTCCAACATCAACCTTAAAAGAAAGAAGAAAGAAGAAAGAAGAAAAGAAGAAAGAAAAGAAGAGAGAAAGAAAGAAAGAAGGAAGGAAAAAAGAAAGGAAGGAAGGAAAGAAAAGAAAAAAGAAAAGAAAAAATGAAATGAAAGAAAGAAACAAGATTTCTAATAAGGAACTTGAGTTTGTCTCATTTTTAACTTTTTTTTTCCTTTTTACTATCAACAATCATGGTGAACAAACTTAACATTCTACAGTGTTAAGAGAAAAAGGGAAACAAGATGGACAAACTGCAGAGCACCATGTATGAATAAATGTCTGAGTAGTACTTCTTCTTCCAGCAAAATCTAAGATGTGGTTTTCAAGCTGTTTATATTTTGTGACTATAAAAAAGGATAAAGTTTTGGGTGAAAAATGAACAATGAAGTTATGGAAGATGCTTACAACATTATTTTCATTGCTAAAAACAAACAAAAAATCAGCCTAAGCTAAAATGTCTTGCTGATGTCCCTAAAATATTCCATCTTTGGACAGAACCATTAACTATTTTTAAAAAGCCAATAATCAATAAGTCTTAATTTGTTGCACTGACATTTGTGCAGGTTTCATCTAGATGAAATTAATTAGAAAGAAAATGGTTTCTCAGCGATTGGCGAGAGGAAGGGAGTCCGTGGCAAGATAAGTTTGACCCTGTGTCGTAGAAACATTTTAATGAGGTTAAACCTCAGCGTATTTGGATCTGACTGCTCATTGAGTGTGCACTGACATTTCTAATGGGCTACTAGAAGCTTCTGAAATGGGCCAATGACTTTGAAGGCATTTTGTGGGTCACTGAAGTTCTAGGTAGATAAATTATAATAAGACTGAATAAAATGTATATAGTTTGTGAAATGAATTATTTGGGAGAAAGAATTGTGAAGAACAATCTCATCAAGAACACAGCACTCCTCCATCCACATTTCTCAGCTGATACTTTAGTTTCTGAACACCATTAATTGAAGCGAAGTCAGATACTAATTTGTTGGCATCAAAGGACACCATTCCTATATGAGGGATCCTCTGCCCAGCCTTACCTGTGCTATTCACTGGGGAAAACCAGGTTCTGAGAAGATTAGGGAAGAGATATTCATCCCAGAGCTCTCAGGGGATAGCACTTGCTTTAATTGCTTTAGGAACCCTTCGTATCAATGAAACTAATGGAATTAGACAAGGAAAATACTAACAAGACTTGATCAAATACATGGATTTCCCCCTTGGCATATAATTAGGTTAAGAGGAATGATTTAGAGCCAACCCAAGGTGCTGGCTCATCATTAACCTAAGTCTCCAGGGTAGACTATAAGTGCCTGGACACTGAGGTTTTTAGCTTTGGGGTTACATGTTACTTGGAAGACATGCTAAGCAGCCTGGCAGGTCAGTTCTGCTCAGGTGCAGGGCCTGCAGAGGGATGGTAGAGGCTGAACTTGGGGGATCTCTGATCTCAACATGACTGCTCTCTTTTGAATGGTCTTTTCCAATGTGGGGCTCTTTTCTCCTCCTTGTGTGACCCTGCATTCCCTCTTAGTGAAACTCAGAATGACACATTCTTTAGGGCAAGGGCTCGCCTAGCGGTTATAAGATGATAGATATCAGTTAAATGAACAAGGAGGAGACAAGGAGACTAAAAAAAAGTCATGGACAAAATATGTTTATTAAAGTATCTGAGATTTATGTGAAGCTTAGAAGAGGTTGTGGGCATCAATAGGGTGTCCACTGCCTTTGGGCTGCCTTTGTTTAGAATGATAACAATAATGAGCACAAACAACTATTTTGCCATCACTATATACCAAGTACTGTGCTAAGTGTTTTATGTGCACTACTTTCTTTAACACTCACAGCAACCCCACAAGACACTTTACAGAAAAGGAACTAAGGCACAGAGAATTTAAGGAGCTTACTGAAGGTCATACAGTTGGCAAATAGTTGAAGCCAGTCTGACTGTATTTTGCTCACCAATTATGTCTGTTGTGAGTCATCCAAGTTGGCCTCACTGCTAGAGAACATCTTTCTATGGTAGAGTATTAAGGGAATGAATAATGGCTCCCTAGAGGGGATGGTAGATAAGACTGAGTAAGAAAATTATGAAGAAAGAGTCCATAAAATGAAGGGAAATCAACATTAATGGTGGTGACACACGACACCATGGAGAAAAAGAGAATTACTGCATTATTAGAGCTACACAAGTGTGAGATTCTTCACATAGAGGGTGAATCTATGTTTCTCTAAATAAGAGCCCTCCAGAGGCACATGGTGTGGGGTGACAGGAGTCCCGATAATCCCCCAGGAAAGAGGGCTGTCTTGTAGGTGGGAGAAGGGAGACTGTGACATGTGTAACCAAATATAGTTCAAGCAGAGGTGGGCTGCCATCTGGGATCATAAACTTAAAACATGGCAAAATAGACTGCAAGATTGAAAACACACATCCCCTCCCAGTTCTGCTGATATGCATACCTTCATTCAAAAGTATTAAGTTAGCCTCCACTGTGTGTCATGAACAAGAGAGACAAAAGTAAATGAGATAGCAACTTTGCCTTCAAGGAGCTCAAGGTTGAAAAGACGTAAAAGCAAAATTGCAGCAGAAGGAAATGTGTGATGGATATTAAAACAGAGGTATAGAAATGTCAGAGTTCAGACCCTGAAGAGGTAGAGGTCAGCCCTATGTGGGGTAGTAACTTGAAGTCTCAGAATATGTAATATTTATAAATAAAGAGAAGCACTAGGTAGAAGTAAGGAAGAGGGGAGATTTGGGGAAGAGAAAAGGAGAAATGGAGTCCTCTAAATTATTTTTAGTTTTGGGTAGGAAGTCAAAAGTTTTGTGAATAGAGGGAAAATTTTCTTCTTCCCTGTTAGTGAAAAGAAAAGAGGGCATGGTCAATGAAAAATAGATTATGGATGATATTGAAGAGAGGGTTTGTCTTCCCAATCTACCTAAGAGCTGATGGATAATGACCAAGGACACATTCCAAGACTGTGTTTGATTAAAGACCCACAAGCTTGCTATAGAGCCTTTCAGCCAGACTAGGAGAGAGAAACATACGCTTGGGAAGCTGGACACTTGGAAGGATGGTGTGTATGACTTGTGAAGAAAAAGCATCATGGTTCACCTGAAGGAGTATATGATAGGGAATTGGATGTGGGATTTTAACTCAGGTTTTGCAATGAATTAGTTATGTGACCTTGGATAACTGACTTCCCCTCTTTGGATCTCGGTTTTGCTTCACTTTCTGTAAAATGAAGGGGTTGGACTGGATGGCCATTAAGTTTCTTTGCTGTGATGCATTCTAATTTTCTTTTATTCTAATTCTCTGGGAAATGGGTCAGGAATAACATAGCTTCCTAGGGTGTGGGCAAGAGGTTATATACAATAAAAAATAGCATGTAGTCCCCACACCATGCCAAATACATAGTTCAATGAATTTATAAATGAATTCATGAACTGCTTCAACTGGTAACGAGACTCTTGCCCTTGAAAATATTTGAACAGAGTCTGGATTACCCCTGAAGAAAAGAGTTGAGGAGGGCATGTGATATTGAGAAGAAGTCTTCTCCTTTGTCTCCGGTGGCTTTCCTGGAGAGTTTTTCTCTCATATTTCAAGTTAGAACTTAATATAAATATTACTTTTGGAATTTTAAAAAAAGTTCTTCCATCTCTCTCTCTCTCTCTCTCTCTCACTCTCTCCACCAGTTTCTTAGTTGCAAACTTCTTACGAATTCATAAATCTTAAACCTGTGATACCAAGAGTGCCCCCCCATGCTTTCTTGGAACCAGTGGGGTTTGAGCCATCCCAGGGAAAACCAGACAATAGACCAAGCCTAAGGAAGAGCTCTTTCTTCTAGAAAACTACTTTAAGACACCCAACTGTCTTCTCTCAGCCAAGAAACATGAAGAGTCCCAAAAGTGGTCAAGTGGTGTGATGAAGTCACCTACACCCTCCTTCTTAAGAGGTTGCTTCTACCATATTTTTTTTTATCAACAAATACTGTACTCTGAGTTGCCTTTAGTTTCAAAGGGTCATTTTGGAGTTTGTGCCTCTACATAGTACATGGAAAGAATAGCTTCCATCCGCCTGTGTGGGGCTGTTGCATTATTCCACTGACTTTTTTTTTTTTTTTTTACCTGGGCTTGCCTGGGTAATGTTCTTCCCTTACAAATTTCATCTCACTGCACTGTGCATCGAAACGACGCAGTTATGGAGCGCACAGGGAAAAAAATTATAATGCCATTAAAAGTTATCATAAATTTCAGATCAGCATCACTTCTAATCCGATACACAATTTTACTGCCTCTATAAAGTAGGTGATTTGCAGTGGTCTGAGGCGTCTCCTGGAGCGTTTTACTTCTTTTTAAATTAAACACACCAACTTTGTGCTGAATTCAGAGTGTGGACATAAAAAAGGGGGTAAAAAGGAGAGGGAAGGGACATCAGATGGGAATTGCAATTGAATCTTTATATATGCCATCTTGGCACTGTGGTACTAAATATAGTGCCAGGTAAATAGATGTGCTGAAATATTCAGAATAAAAAACAAATGTTCCAATAGCAGAAGCAGTGAGCCCTGAGAGTGTTTCCACAGTGGGTGTGCTTAAAATAATAAAATACTGTTGTTTAAAACTACTCAATCCTAGAAAACCCTATGTTGTAAAAAAATATATAGTGCTGGTCTATGTGTGAGGGGCTATGTATGTTGAACATATATATGTATATAAAAACTCCTAGGAAATTAAATAGAATATAAGGGGCTTGATTTTACTGGTTGGAAAGTAACACTGATTATTTCTTTGAGGTACATTAACTCTTTCTGAAAGCTTAGGACATCAGAAGTTGTCATTTACTAAATGGCTGTGGAGTATTTTAAAATGTGATGTCCTCAGCAAAGGCTGATCCATTAAACCATCCCTGTAGAGATGTGTATACTTGTGTACATAGCGAGAGGTGGTGCACACCCAAGTGCTAGTACAAAAGGGAACTACATTCATGAGGTTTCTGGTCAAAAGGATTTGATTGAACTGTGACATTGTTTCTCCCCCACACCCAACGGCAGTTTGTCATTCTTAACTACTGAAAAAAAATGTTTTTTAAGAGTCTACTTTATGCAATACTCTGAGTTAAGTACCAAAGATACAAAGAAGAAAAACCCCATAGATCCTACCCTCAAGAAGCTCGCAGTCTAGAAGGGGGACTTCATGGGAAGTAAACTTGGTTATAGTTGAGTGTTTCAATGCTATGATAGGTGTAAATGCTTACTGGGAGTGCACAAAGAGGGGAAGACGTGTTGTTATGATAAAATGGAATATGGCATATTTTCTCTTTCAAATTGGGTCTAAGTTTCCCAGTCCAAATATTTTTTAGCAATGTTAATTGATCAGTTAACAAATAATATACTAAACAAATGTATGTTCAACTCTGGCTACTGTATATTATTTATTTCCATTTTCCTAGAGCTTAGCACAGCTCTGGAACAGTCAGAAATAAACTAAGCATATTTTAAATTAATGAAGCTGGTGATAAAAGATGAATAATAATACCCAGCATTTACATTTGAAAGGTATTCTTACTTAGGTTATACCATTTAGTCCTCTACAATGAGGTAGCTATTATTTCTACTTTATAAATGAAGAAACAGAGATTCTATGAGGAGCAGTGATTTCCCCTAAATACAGTTCTCCAGGCTGAACTAAATCCAGATCATTTCATTGCAGGTTCTGCTCTGGTTCTACATCAGCTGGGTTGTGACACACACTCACAGATCTTGGCATAGATAAGTCATGTGTTGGGCCCCTAGAAGGGCTGTGACAAGATGTTGTGTTATAATGGCTGACTCCCAGTAGAACCAGAGGACCTGGACATAGTTGTCTATAAACTGTGGTGACTAATAATTGCTGTTGTAATGTCCTGTGGATTCACTGTAACAGATCAGATGGATGGTAAGTTTTGACCATGATGTAATGACTAGTCAGTTAACAGTCCATAACATTTATTGGACATGTAATACCTATTAGCACATTACAATCTCATTCAGTCCTCACTATATCCTCACTATAATCCTATAAGGTAGGTACTACGATCATCATCCCTATTTTACAGATGGAGAAACCAAAGCAGAAAGAGATTAAGAAATGTGTTACATAGAAGAACATGTTAGAGTCAGGATTCTAATCCAGATAGTCTAACTACAGAGTTTGTTCCCTGAAAATAACAGGACCTCATTTATTCATCTAGCTTGTGTTGATTGGGCTGGGTGTCCTCACTATTATTGGAGATAGTGTGCTATGCTAAGAGGTAATTGATGAAGGTAAAACACAACCTAACATAAGGAGTAGTCACTATTGTGTGGAAATGAATGAATGGATGAAGTTGTTTTTAGATATACCAGCAGAGAATAAATGTATTGCTGATCTTATGAAGGATAAACACATTTCATAATATTTTATATTTTGAAAACAAGCTATATTTGTATAGCAGTGTTCACAAAGTTGGAGCTCCTGAAATAAAATACAATCTCTTGTGAACTCTAAATATCTATTAACTACCTAATTAATACATTTAGAAAATTAATTATCATTTATTAAGTGCCTACTAATGTACTAGATACTCTGAAAGGTGTTTATCATAGTACTATTCTTTAATTAAGTCAAACCATCTTACTTGAAACATACAGATGTTTAGCATTTAAGTGAAAGTAAGTACCAAGAAATAGGTTGCTCTTCACTCCCATGAAATTGGGTGTATTTAGATTTGACCTGTAGCTAAGCTTCTGTTTAAACACAAGCTGAAACTGGTTGAATTTGGGACAGATGTGAAGTCTTTTGTGTTGCGTAATTTGGGGGTACTTCTTGAAGGGGATGAAGGTTGGATAACAGAGTTTACCTGTCTTCAGGGGAAGAAGAGCTGTTTCAGCTGGGGGACTGTCCTGTGTCTGGCATCTCCTCAGAGTCCTTAGCAGATGCACATTACCATCTATCTGAGGGAGGCTGGGATTTGTGACACCCTAAAGTCAAAAGCTTAAATAAAAGTAAAATTGGCAGTGATGAAATTAGGGCCAGGGAAAGAATATATCATTAATTAGTCATTAAGTAGTGAACTTATTAATTAAACAATAATTCATTTCACTTTGTAATGGTTTCTTTAAGACAGTTTTGAATAGCTTTCAGATACTTGATGAGATGACCCAACTAGGCTTGGGGAATAGGAGTAGAATTTTTTTAAATGGCACTTTAATATACAATTCAAATTAATGAAACCATTCAGTTAGCAACAGATATTAGCTTTGCTTCCTACTGGAGACCAGAAATTTTATTATGTAGGAAAATCTCTATAACAGATTGAATCAGTTAGGAAGGTTATTTAGTTGCAAGTAACAGAAAGTCTGACTTATAATGATTTTTTAAAAATAGGATTTAAAAAATATATTTACATTTAATAGAAATAGATGTTTCAGATGCCCAGAGATGGGGAGCTGATGGATTTGGTTCAACATTATCAGTGAAAGAAAGACCTGGTGCTTATATTTCACTTTAGTTTTCCTGGGCTTGTAATATGGCTTCACTGAGTCAGAACCTAAGTTCCATTCAAAGATGGGAAAAGAGAGGTGGAAGACAACCACACTGTGTACTTTGATATAAAAGAGCAAAAATTTTCTAAGAAATTCCAGCAGACTTCAGCTTTATCTCATTGTCCAAAGTTGTGTCACTTGGCTACCCTTAGCTGCAAAGAATGCTGGGAAAATGAGCATTCACGTGTTTCAGCCTTTTGGAAATAGATGTTGAGTCAATTAGCCTCCAGTGAGGCCCAAGAGATACATGCACAAATCTTATTCCAAAAGGAGTTAATCTATATAATCAACATATTGTCTCTAAAATATATTATGCAAAGTTTCAAACACACCCAAAAATAGAGACAATGATATAATAAATCTTCATCAACCCATCATTCATCTTCAATTAATATTAACTTATGGCCAGTACTGTTTCATATGCATCCCTACCATAAAAAATATCTCTGGTTATTTTATTTTATTTTATTTTATTTATTTTTTTAAATATTTTATTTATTTATTTGACAGAGAGGGAGAGATCACATGTAGGCAGAGGCAGGCAGAGAGAGAGAGAGAGGGAAGCAGGCTCTGCGCTGAGCAGAAAGCCTGATGCGGAGCTTGATCCCAGGACCCTGAGACCAGGGCCTGAGCCGAAGGCAGAGGCTTTAACCCACTGAGTCACCTAGGTCCCCCTCTCTGGTTATTTTAAAGCAAATCCTAGAAATCATATCATTTTATCCGTAAGTATTTCACTATATGTCTCCAACAGTTAAGGACTATTTTAAAAGAAAACAATATTACCATTATCACTCCAAAATTAAATTAACAAGAATTCTTTAATATTATCAAATATATAATTAGTATTCACATTTCCCCAACCATCTCATATTTTACAGCTTGTTTGAATCAATATGTAATGTTTCCTTTTCTCTGTATTATTATTTCCATAACTTTAGAAAATTTTAAATATACATATTTAATAGTAGTGATTTTTTTTTCTCATTATAAACAAATGCTTATGCATTTAGGTATTTTGAAGTACTCACAAAAGTCAAAATTTATTATGGCAGCCTAAGGTTTGAATACTTGTACCCAAAGAATCATACTCTATAGAGTCTACTAGATTTTGAGTATTGCTTCCTAAAGTTTAGTTTGAGGGTTGAGAGATTAGAAAGTAGGCATATTCCTTTGGAGAAGCTTTGTGCATTAAGATATCTTAGACTATAAGCTGTACATAAACTTCCAAGTTCAGATGTGTTAGAGGTGGTAGCATAGATGTAATGCCCTTCCTAAATCTTACTCAGGCTTGTAAGTTTGTTTATTCAAAATCAAGAGTTAGGGAAGGCCTTTCTAAATGACTTGAAGTCTTGAAGTCATAACTGATAAATTTGAGTACATAAGAATAAAATATATATGAATAGAAAGAAAGAAAACCTCAAAACACAAACAAATTTAAAGACAAATGACAAATTAGGGGAAAATGTGCCACTCATATCCCAGACAAAGGGCAGTCATCAGGCAAGAGATGAAGGTGCTTGAACTGGGGTTGTGTGGTGGGGAAAGAAAGAAGTGAATTGACTTGGGGTATATTGTAGAAGTGGTCTCAACAAGACTTGCTGTTGCGTTGGAATTAAGACATGAGCAGGAGAACAAATAAGAGGTGACTGCTAGGAAAATGCCTGGAAAATGAGCACATCTCTAAATAAGAGAAACAAAGATGTAAGAAGTAGTGGGTTAACTGTTCCCCTATGAATGCCAGGCACATAAAACTTCAGTGAGTATACTGAAATAGCCATACATGATATCCTGACCATCCCAGGTCATGGATGAAAGATTTTAGTCCATAGGTAGAATCAGATATTTGTTGTGTAGTTCTGGAGTGGGGAGGGCTGTAGTGTTCTGACTCTGCCTGTTATTACCTATGTGATCCTAGGCTAACCTGCCAACTCACCCTCTCTTAGGATCAGTTTAGTAGTACCCTAATCATTTTCAATTAGTTGGGGATAATTAATTAGCAATTAATTGAACTAATTAGTTCAATTAGTTGCTTCCTCCAGTAGGAAGCAAAGCTAAATATCTGTTGCTAACTGAATGGTTTCATTAATTTGAATTGTATACTAAAGTGCCATTTAAAAAAATTCTACTCCTATTCCCCAATTAGTACCCTAATCATAATCAAATTTAGAATTTGTCTCAGAGTATAGGTATAGACTTCTGTTGTGCTTCCTAATTATGTAACATTTATCTGGTGATTTATTTCAACTAATAATTTTGTAAAAAAAAACCTTCCAATATTTATAGAATTAAGATTGCCTGCCTAAAAATTACAAATAAGAATTTTTTTCTTTATCTTTCAAGAAAGCAGGACTCCTTAGAGTAGCCATTTGTCAGGGATCTTGCATGATGATACACTTCTATCTTTAATGCCAATTTTGATCTTGCATGATGATATACTTCCATCTTTAATGTCAATTTTGTTGTATTTTGTTAACTGGGAAAGACTAAGGAACCACCCTCAGTGGGAAATATCAGATCTCTGTCTGGTTTATTGAAGTTTTACTTACATACAATATTTAAAGTTTACATATTTAAAGTTTATAATTTGATAAGTTAGACATATGCCTACACCCATGAAACCATAACCACAACTAAAATAATAAATCTATTCATCACCCTATAAGTTTCTTTCTGCCTCCTTGTAATTCTTCCATTTCACTTCTCTCCATATCACCACCCCCATCTCCATAAAGTATTGATCTTCTTTCCCCTATGTATTAGTTATATTGTCTAGAATTTTATGTAAATGTAATCATATAGTATTTACTTTTATTTTCTTGCTGCTTTCACTTAGTATGATTATTTTGAGATCCATTCATGTTGTTGCTTGTATTACAAGTTCATTTCATTTTATTGCTGAGTAATATTTCATTGTATGGATATATCAGAAAGTATTTATCTGTTCATCTGCCAGTGAACATTTGGGTTGTTTCTAGTTTTTAGCTATTAAGTATAAAGCTACTATGAACATTTACATACAAATGTTTGAATGGAAATATGTTCTTTATTTCTTTGTGTAGATCCATATTTCCATTTGGTATTACCTTTCTTCAGTGTAAAGGATCTTTCCTAACTTTTTTTTCTGTAATTTAGGTCTGCTTGTGATAAGTTCTTTCAACTTTTTCTCAAAACATCAATTTCTCCCCCTTTTTCCCTTTCAAATCCACTTTTGTTTGTTTGTTTTTGTAAGATATTTTTGCTGGGTAAAGAATTCTAGATTAATTTTTTTCTTTAATACTTTTATAGATTGCTTATATTGTTTCTAGAAGAAACAAAGAAGAAATCTTCTCTCATCCTTATCCATGGGTTTTTGTTCCTGTTCTATAGAGGGCCAAACTTCTTGTATCCAATTAAAAGCTTAGTGATTTTGTTAACTTTTGCTATTCTCACTGGTGTAAGGTTATGTCTCCTTGTGGTTTTGATTTGTATTTCCCTGATGGCGAGTGTTACAGAAGGGGGGGGTGGGGAGATGGGGTAACAGGGAATGGGTATTAAGGAGGGCACATGTTGTGATGAGCACTGGGTGTTATATGCAACTAATGAATCATTGAACACTGCATCAAAAACTTATGATGTCTATATGCTGACTAACTGAACATAATTTAAAAAAGGAAAAAAAGGAAGCTTAGTGATCAAGTTTAGTGATCATTTTGTCTGTCATCTCCATTCTGTTATTGATTCACTCTATTGTGTTTTAAATTTCACTTGTATTATATTTAAATTCTAAAATTTCCATTTGTTTCTTCCTAAGGTCTTATATTTCTTGCTGATACTTTTTATTTTTCCATTTGTTTTTGTCCATATTATTTTTTTGAGCATTTAAAAATTAGCTACCCTTATGGAAAGACCCTAGATGCCCATCAACAGATGAATGGATAAAGAAGATGTGATATATATATATACAATGGAATACTATGTAGCCATCAAGAGAAATGAAATCTGGCCATTTGCAACGACGTGGATGGAACTGGAGGGTATTATGCTAAGCGAAATAAGTCAGTCAGAGAAAGACAATTATCACATGATCTCTCTGATATGAAGAATTTGAGAGGCAAGGCACGAGTTTGGGAGGGTGGGGGAGAGAAATGAAACAGGAGGGGATGGGGAAGGAGACAAACCATAAGAGACTCCTAGACTCAAGAAACGAACTAAGGGTGGCCGGGGGTGGGGGGTAGGGATAGGGTGGCAGGGGTGTGGACATTGGGGAGGGTATGTGCTGTTAGGTGCTATGAAATGTGTAAGCCTGACGATTCACAGACATGTACCCTGGGGCAAATAATAAATTATATGTTAATAAAAATTAAAAAAAAATTAGCTACCTTAAGGCTTTGTCAGATTATTCTAACATTTGTGTCATTTTGGTGGTGATATCTTTGTCTTTTCTCATGTGAGCTAATACTTTCCTTGTTTATCACATGCTGAGTAATTTTGCATTGTATCCTGGGTATTTTGATTATTATGAGACTCAGTCTTGTTAAAGACTCTGAAGAATGTTGATATTTTTGCTTTAGAAGGAAATTGACTTGGTTAGATTCAGGCTGCCAGGTTTAATCTGTTTTTTTTTTGGGGGGGGCAGTGTTTCAAATACCCGTTAAATTTTCAGAGCCTTAGCAGTACTCTTTGGATTTGGCCCATGTTTATGCCACCTAATGGCCAATCTGGAAGCTGAGTGATGGTTTATTTGTTTTTAAATTATTGGTATGCTATTTAGGATTAGACCCAAGCATGATCAGGGCTGAGCTCAGGAGTTTGTAAATAACTTTATGGGCTTGCATTCCCAAGCTCTTCTTCTTTGTCATCTGCCAAGTACTTTTTTTTGTTTTCTGGGGCTCCCCTTTTCAGTCTTCTATCCAGAAATCTAGGGATATTAGTTACTCTATCTGCTGCCTCTGCTACTACTCCTATGTCCAAAATCGAGTAACAAGGACAGGAGAGTGAGAGCATGCAACCAAGCGAGCAGCTCCACTGGTAGAATAAATTTAAGCTCCCCTCAGAGTTTTGGCTCCTGAGCACTTCTGTTGCTGCTACTACTGTGGGCTTGTTTGGAGCCTGGGGTGCTCAAGAATGGAGCAAAGAAAAAAAAATGGGATTTCTATATTCCATCTGAGCATCAGGAGTTCCATTTCCCTCTCTTGGAGCCAGAGCTCCTACAGCTACTCCTGAGCACTCCCTGTACCTAGGTGCCAACTTTTGAGTTTGGGGTTGCATTGAGATAAGGTTGGAGAATATTGGTGGGAAAAAGGGTAACCTTACCACTGCTTCAGTGACACATTGAATTCTCTCCTGCTTGCTACTACTAAATTTTCAGTCTTCAGACAGCTTTATCATATATTCTGTCCAGGTTTTAAAGCTGCATTCATTGGGAGAGCAAGATAGTGTGTGCCTACTTCACCTTATCCCAAACTAGAAACTTCAACCCTATTTTTATATGATCTGATCCTATAATTTTTAAAACAGCTTTAATTCTCATATTGTTTATCCCTTTTCTGGCTTCAAAGTAGTAGTTATTTTCTCCTTTTTTGTTTTCTGTTTCCTCTACATTCTAAGAGAGCTTCCTCAGTTTTTCTCTTACAGGAAGGAGTTCATATTTTAAAAATAGTTCTACCTTTTATTGTGTCAAAGGAGATTTTAGTGCTGTTAATTAATTTTTGGTATCTTTTCAATAATTCCTCACCCCACCTATCTCCCACCTTTTGAATTCTTCTGGATTCACATGTACTTCATGGATTTCTGTTCCCGTTCTGTAGAGGGCCAATCTTCTTGTATCTAATTAAGAATGCACAGCAATTTTCTAGGAATGTATTCTAGGTCCTACAAGAAATCATTTTTATAGCCTTCTTTTACTTTAGATCTGCAGGATTTTTTTTCCTTTACATTTCCTCCTTTAATAAGGGAAAAGCATTTCAAATCTAGTGTTGTGGACAATACATAAATTCCAAATGAACTTTGTACTCACTCTTCAGTTAAGTTCTGTTCTTATTTCTGTACTAGAGGAGAAGTTGATGTAGGTATCTTCTGTAAAGTTCCTAGTGCCCAGTGGGCTTTATCCAGGAGTTGCCAGATTTAGCAAATAAAATATATCATACCCAGTTAAATTTGAAGTTTATAGGACATACTTCTATTAAAAATTATTCATTCTTTATCTGAAATTCAAATTTAGCTGAATGACCTGTATATTATTTGGCAACCATAATCCAGATTGATTGGGTCAGAATGAAATAGCATCATCTCCCATTCCTTCTATTTATCTCCATAACAAGAGAGAGAGTCCATGAAGAACAGAGAGAGTTTATGAGAAGCCACAATCTTTAGGTTGTTCCTTTCTCCTTCTTCTCTATAAGAGAGAAAAATCTCAGTTATATCACTTCTGAGCAGTCACAGGTGGTCCACTTTATGCTAACAAATAAGTGTTAGGCTTCATTCACATTGACGGTGCCTCCTTTTTTTTTTTTTTTTAATTTATTTATCTGACAGAGAGAGATCACAAGTAGGCAGAGAGGCAGGCAGAGAGAGAAGGGGGAAGCAGGCTCCCCGCTGAGCAGAAAGCCCAATGCGGGGCTCGATCCCAGGACCCTGAGATCATGACTTGAGCTGAAGGCAGAGGCTTTAACCTACTGAGCCACCCAGACGCCCCGCGGTGCTTACATTTTTATGGCCTTGATGTCATTCTTAAAAGATCCTACCTTAAAATTGTATATTAGGCACAAATCAAAGCCAAGTTTTTGGAAGAATTTTTAGAAGTCATGGTCTTTGGTATCTAGATTAGATACCATATCTAGTGGGAACAGTGTAAAGACAAAGAAATAACTGGCTGTTTGGTAAATACAAATATGCTTTTGAAAGTTCATATTATGCCACTTACCTTTTATGAAAGACCTATATCAGTGCCTGTTTTCACCAACCTGAAAGAGATCCAAAGATTTTTGTGTTATGGAAAAAATATAAAAAACAAAGATAGTATTCAGTATTTGTTTTGCAGCAAGCCATTACAAGGCAGTACATACCCTGTGCACTGAGAATGGCACCCCTAAACTCTTTTCACCAGGAACTACACTCAGCATCTCAGCACCAAGCTACCATAGCTTTGAATTTTGTCTGTTTGCTTGTATGCTTTATTTCCATCTGTTTTGTACATCTGTTGGTAAGATGTGTCCTGAGGTATCAGAAGAGCCTTATTTTTTGGGTCTGGGAATGCCCCCCAATTTTTCCATATAAATTAATGGTAATTGCTTCTTCAGTTTATACTATTTCAGCTTACGAAAGATTTCAGAGGAACGCTTTACTTTTGGATAGTGGAGTAAACCTGTAATTGAGATAGCAAGGAGATAGATAGATAGATAGGAGCTTTAGGTAGTTTATTATCTTCAGTAAACTTTCCAAGCTATTTGGGAGGGGTAGGACAGACAAGCTTAGCACAAATGAAACAATTAGTAAACTAAGATACAAATTATTATATGCTTCTGAGCTGTAAGTACAGGCTAGGAAAGCTACAGAAAGAATAGGCTTTGTGTGCTTGGGAGTCAGGACACAGGGTGTGGCTGGACTTATTGAGGTTTGGGAAAGTCCGAGTTGAACTTTAAAGAATGGAAAATATGACAGGCTTGAGCTAGTATTTAAGGCTGTGTCAGCACTTCTGACAAACAAAGGGTTAATATCCTTAATCTATAAGGAACGCCTACCAATCAATAAGAAAGAGATAAGCCCAGCAATTGAAAAATGGGCACAGAACATGAATAAATGACAAAAGAAGAAATACAAGAGGATAATAAATGTATGAAAAATGTCTAACCTCATCAGTATTCGGTGATAAGCAAATAAACACAAGATACAATTTTCTGCCTACTCAATTGGGAAATACTTTTAAAGTGGTTTAGATGGGAATACCCAGTATTGGTGAGAATGCAGAAATGGGCATCCTTACATGCTGATTTTGGGAGGGGAAATTGATTCTATATTTCTGAAGATACATTTAGAAATATATAGCAAGAGCTTTAAAATGGTTTCAAGCTTTTGATGAGGTAAGGAAGTTTGATAAATTCCTTAATATCTCCAGGAATTTATCATTAGGAAATAATTATAGAGGCACACAAGGATCTGTATACAAGGATACCCATTGCAGGATAATTTACAATACAACAACAACAAAAAGGGAAGTACCTACATGTTCTACAGAGCAAAGATGGAATGGGGCATATAGTGGATGAATGGCAGAGAACCATTAGAAGTTATACTGGCAGAGAATGTTTAATCACACAGGAAAATGGTAAAGGTTCATTGTAAAGATAGAAATGTGGGTAAAAACATTAAATGCAGTATACCTATTGTAAATCTAGTTCTGTGAATGAAACAGATAACTTTATAGAAATATACTTGAAGGAAAGGTACTTGAGGGAAATACACTATAGGATGAATGTAGGATTATGAGTGATTTAAATTTTCATATATATCTATAAATACTTATTAATATACATTATATTAATTTTCCATTCTTTTTTCAAAGAAAAGCATTAGAAATCAGAAAAAAAGCATACATGCTATTTGAAAAATGTATATGTACTGTTAAACATTATTTCAGTGAGAAAAAAACAAGTAAAATAATTACTTGTGTTGGTAAAATAACTGTTTAAATTAATATTCAATTTTTCAACTGCTTGCTAAGGTATTGTGTATCCATGGTTCAAAAGGCTTTCTTTTCTTTGAAATTCTGAGGCTGCTGATTAGAACCAGCCAAAAAACTGCTTACTATGACATATAAATTCTGTGTATTCATACTCAACTCCAAGTTCAGGTAGAATCCCATCTTTGTAAGGTACTATTCAAGTTATTTTCTCTTCTGAGCTGTCCTTGGCTTAGTCTACTCCATGTGGCTCTGAACACTTTGTGTCAAGGACCTTGACTGATTCATCCTTGAATTCAGTGGCCTCCATCTGTGGATGACATATAGCAGGTGTCCTAGCAATGCCAATTGGATGGTGAGTGAATGAATAAATGAATATGAAGAAGTGGCTCTCATTAGGTAGTGTCTCAGCAAGTAGAAATATAATATCCTTAAAGAAAAGGTGGTGACTACACTGAGTTAATAGTGTTCTTAAAGCAGGACATTGGAATTATCCAGATTTGGGGTTAAATACAGGCTTTATTCCTTTGATGCTGTGTGGTGTTGGGCACATCACTTAACTCATCTGAGCATAAATTTTCTGATCTGCAAGATGTAAAACAGATGCTATCTTCTTTCGTGAAGATGAAAAAACCTAAAGAGTACATACAGGGACTTCATACAGTTCCTGGTGCATAATTTGTATTCAATTAATGGTAGCTGATAATGATAATCATAAATATCATAATTGATAAGATAATTTGCTAAGTAAAATCCTCAATCAACTGGTTTAATGGATTTCCTCGTTAAAGTGATTTGTTTCCTTTTCTACCCAACTTAGATTGATTTAGATACGTAACCAACCCAAGGGGCTCAAAGAGAACCACCTCTCAGTACCCCTTCCTCTACTTCTTTTCTTCAGGAAATTCCTCATTTCTAAATTGTTGAGCCTCAAGATCTGACTTATGTGATTGACCAGATATGTTGACCTTACACTGCTTTACACTAGTTTTGTTTTCAAAGTAGCTCAAAGTCGTGAATGAAGCCCACCCTTTGCCCCTTGCTCCTTCCTCTTTGTTTTCAGCACCAGAAACTGCTGGGCTGTGTCTCATCCCCCACTTGTCTTTGTGTTTGGCACATTTGGGGAAGCAGGCAGATCCTCAGTCCCCTGGCTGGGAGGTGAAGACTTCCCCCAGCTATTTTTAAGGTTGAGAATCAGAGAAATTGACCCTTATTTTGGTCTCCTGTGGACTTAGTCTCAGAGAAATGGAGTTCTAGGGGTGTGAGACTGCGGGGGGTTTGGGGGGAGGCACTGTAGTCTTTCTCTGAGACACTTCTTTTCTTTGTTTGAATTTCAAGGTTACAAAAGTCAGGATTCAAGGATAACTATGAAAGATCAGCTGGTAAATGTGTTCACAAGTGAAAGAAAAAGAAAGCCAAATGAATGTTAAAACCTTTTTTGAAGCAGAACAGAAACAGAGCTTTTGATCCTTTATCACGGAACAACAAAACATTCGCATGATCTCCACGTGTCTGAGCTTTCCTGTGTCCCTCTGTGTGCACATGTATGTCCATATGCCCACACACAAACACACATGGGCAAATTCACACACACCTCCTTTTCTCTAAACCTCGTATCACCCCCTGCACCGGCCCCCCAACACACACGGATTTCATTCTTTTCATTTCTTTCTTTTCTTTTTTCTTCTCCTATTTTTTTTTTTTTTTTTTTGATATTTCAAAGCCGGCAGTTCAGGAAATGGCTGGAACTGCCACATCTCTGTTCTTGCTAAAGAAATCAATGCTAATCCTATTACTGGCAGTTATCACCTATCCCAGAACTCACAGCTAAAAGAAAAAAACACACTGAGATGTCAAAGTAAGAGAAAAAAAAAAAAAAGGCCTGGGGAGGAGGGGGGCGCCCTTCATTCACTTTCAAATAGTGATTGTTTTCTCTCTCTTCCTTTTGATCATCTTTTTTTCTCATGTTAGCAGAGAAACCAAACTACAAAACACCTGTGCTCACACAACATTACGGGTCTGATTTAAAACCACATGAGTCCGAGTACGGGCTCTAATTTAGATCTATCTTTCTCCAGTGTGCCTTGACAAAGCACTGATAAAAAAATATTTATCATGGCTCCCAGTTTTATTAATAACAATAATAATGACACATAGCATTTAATGGTCACTGCAGACACTGTGCTAAGTGCTCTGTGCAAATCTTATGAAATACAATAAGCCTCTGATGCAGGTATGATAAGCATTCCCATTTTAGAGA
>CM053603.1:77355500-77428325 GCA_028646535.1 Procyon lotor
TGGTCTGAGGATTACACTTTGAGGAGCAACCTTAGTGTGCAGGGTGCATATCATCTGGGAGCTTGTTAAAAATGTAGAATTCTGGGGTGCCTGGGTGACTGAGATGGTTGGGCGTCTGCCTTCAGCTCAGGTCATGATCTCCAGGTCCTGAGATCAAGCCCTCATGGGGCTCCTGGCTGGCTCAGCGGGAAGCCTGCTTCTTCCTCTCCCTCTGCCTTTCCCTCTGCTTATGTGCTCTCTCTGTCTCTCTCTCTCAAATGAATAAATAAAACCTTAAAAAAAATTGTAGAATTCCAGGCTCCACCCCAGAGCTATTAAATCAAAACCTGCATTTTCACAAATCCCTGGGTGATTTCTAAGTATATTCACATTGGAGAAGCACTGGTCTATGATACTTCTGCCCTTCTGAAGAAAACCTCCCTAATGTTCTGACTCTACCCTTTTGTTCCGTGAGTCCTGCACTTAGCACAATGCTTGGCCCACAATGGGAGCTCACAAATGTCCAATGAATGAATGACCAAATGAATCAATTGATAGGGAAGGACAACTCATGCAAGCTATTCATATTCAAACAACTGTGACAGAGTTGGTCCAAGAGTGACTAAAGACATGCACATACTTCATTCCATCACTAGGCATACTTGCAGGCTCTCCTGGTTCTTAACTAGTGTCCCTGAGATATTTGCTGCTTCCACAGTCCATTAGTCAATCCATTGATGTATATTGAGTTGCAAGGAACTGTATTGAGCATGTGACCATAAGAGAAGGCAGGAATACCTCATGACAATAGGAAAAATGGCATTTACTTCTCTAGCATTGCAAATGGGAAGATAACTTGTCTTCTAGATTGTTAAACGTCTTGTGCCAATGGGAAGGGTTGTTCTGGGCTGAATTCCTGTTCCCCATGGGCTATTTTCCCCTAAGATAAGAATGAATAATCATAAAATATTCATAATTTTGTATGAATAATTATAATAAAACATACATAATATTCATTACTCAATAATTATAATAGAAATTTCTAGGAAATTTATTGAATGTTTTACATGAATTATCCAATTCACTCCTAAGGCACACTATTGCTGTTTTGCATATGTAGATACTGAAGCCTAGGGAAGGAATAAATGGCAGAATTAGAATCTGAACACACTTTTTCTTTCTGTTCCTAACTACTGCTTAATTCTGATGTAGTCAGTTTGTAAAATAGTTCATATTATTCTTGGTTTCTCCTACACTAGGAATAAAATATTAACATATAATAGGGACAAACATGATTACCGTTTTGGTTCTTGCAATCTCTCCTGCCTTTTTTTCTTCTGAGAAGAATTTTCTTCCTTGTTGTACAAAATCCAGGTAAAAAAATAAAGGAGAGCCTTTTAAATTAAGAAACCAGAGAAACTAGAGGAAATGCATAATAAGTTGACAGAAATGGTAGTAAGAAATTAGGAAGAGAGAAGAGAAAGAGAAGTGGGGGGAGCAGAGAGACTGGACACATGATAGTAGCCAGCGTGTCTGAGGGTTGGGTATTGAAGGGAAGGAGAAATATGTGAGGGCAGGCTGTGTTCTATGTGAAGGACACTGAAAGGGGCAGTCCTGGAGAGAGAAGTTTCAAGATTTTCTACTTTAAATAAATTGCACATTTTCCTTTGACACCTAGTTTTTTGAGACACCTAATAAAATTTCAAATAGTATATATAGTACAAAGAATGAACCACATGGGACTATGAGATTTATTTGTTATAGTCCTAATTATTTATTATGAATTTATGATCCTTGATTTAGATTGTCTAATATTTAATAGGCATGTACTATAGGGGAGGCCTCTGTGGGCCCTGCTGGTTTTTCCTCTTTTGCATTTTGTGCTCTGCAGTTGCTTTAGGGCTAATATTTTAAATCTAATTTATTTTATATTATAAAATTCTCTTGAGAGTTTAAGTGCTGGAAAACAAAAAAAAATACCCTATGGGACTTTGAACTGCAGCTTCTTCTGCCCAGCTGTACTGGTTTTAGATGCCCAGAACCTGACTGGTAACAAGGTGGAATGGAGTCAGGGGCAGGGGAAAATAAGCTGGAGCCCACAAGGCCAATCATTATCACATTTCCTCACACAATCTGGAATTGCTGCCTTGCTCAGTTCTCTTAATTCTAAAAACCAAATAAGAAAGAAATTTATCATACCAGTGTTAAATGCATATGATTGCCTCCATGGGGAAGATCTAATTCTCAGGACAGAGAGGTAGGAAATGCTGTTAAGTGTGACAAGCCCAAAGGCCATGCTGATCACTGTGATGCATTTGATTTAATCCTGGATGTTGGGGGACTTAGGAAGCTCAGCCTCAGCTCATGGCCCAAGTTCTCCAAACAGCTTATAAAATGCTAATACAGTTAGCAACCTTGGATGATCTCATCTCAGTCAAGAGGGCAGAGAATACCCAGGCTTATTATATCTTCATCATCCCAACAATAGGAGCAGCTGGGATTTACATAGTTTCAAAATTGCTAACCTCAATCATATATTCAACTACCACCACCACCAAAACAAACATTTCTTGAAAAGTAGATACTACTGGGTTCCTCATCCTCATCTCTTACTGTCACTATCAAGACAACTTCCTAACTAGCTTCCCTGTCTCTGGTCTGCCACTGCCCCATCTTTCACCCTAGAAATACTAATATGCTAATATCGAAGTGAAACTGTAACAACAAATCCCACCTGTCATTCCTTTGCTAAACCTTCTATGGGTTCCTATTGCCTGCAGGATAAAAGCCAGAATTCTTTGGCACTAATGGGCCTCTATACCCCGACTCCAACTTCTCTTCAACAACAATCTGTTGGCTGTGCTTTCCCATAGGCAAGGACGAGTCTTATAATTGCTAAAGGGAGTAACGTTTTGTCATGCAGGTTTTAGATGGAGAACTCTGAAGGACTGAGAAGGTAAGTTGGTGGGGGCAAAGTAGAGACGGGGAGAGAGTTAAGGAGAAACCAATAAAATACCACAGTTAAGAGAGGCCCAGAATTCCCTCTTCTATAGTTGGATAACTTGTAGAAAAATGTGGCTTCTGAAATCTGGAAGATTTGTATACTTTTCTTGGTTAGACACCATGGGCACTAAGGCAGGGATGCCTCTAGCCTAGTTTTGCAAAGCTAAGTCTGAATCAGCTTTGTACAAGGGTTAGCCCCCTGTCAACACTGTAACAACCTTTGCAATATGGTAGAAGGTAGAGTACTCCTGTCACAAGGAATGACAGGAGAAATTGGTTCTCTAGTGCGACCTTCACCATTATTCTTAGAAGAGCCCTCCTATCTTTTCCTTATTATGTTACTTATTATGTTTCCTTATTATGTTATTATTCCTTATTATGTTACTTCACCCACAGACTTTATTAAACACCTTGATTCCAGGGGCAAAATTTGTTTCCTCTACCTAATCAATAGGCCAGGTGAATGATAGAATTACATAATCCTCTGCATCAATCATGCGAAATGAGGAGACAAAGTATTTTAAGGCAGAAGGTATTTGAGGTTATCACCAGGTGGCTCTGTTTAATGGATAATGCAATTGATAAGGACTGAGATCATTTGGGAAATCAGGAGGAAAGAAATAGTAACCATAACAATTTGACCCATACTTTGACTGCTTAGCATCCTTAATTCCAGTTGGTTTCTGGTTTGGTCAGCTGGATCACTGCCAATGGCCATTGCCCATTATGTGAAATTCAGAAGAGGAAGGTGTTAGAAGAGGAGAGGTTGTTGGTTTTTGCACAAGTTGAGCAGAAGCGCCTCTAGGCCGGTGGTTCCACCATGTGGTCTTCAGACCAACAGGATCAGCATCACCTGGGAATGCAGTAAAAATTCAAATTCTCAGACCCCACCCCAAATCTACTTGATGATAACTCTGGGGTGGGGCCTAGCTAGCAATTGGGTTTTTTTTTTCAAGCTTAACTTCAGTTCTTTTATTTTTATGTTATGTTACCATACAGCAATGGGGTTTTAACATGCCCTCCAGGTGATTCTGGTAAATGCTACAAATTGAGAACCGCTGCTTTAGGACATCCAAGCAGAGCTGAATATCAGGCGGTGGACGAGTGAGTGTGAATGGAAGAGGACAGGAGTGTATGCGCAGATTTGAGTCTCATCAGTGTGTTGCAGTTGACACGAAGTCTGTACCCTCCCTGAGAAGGAGAGCGCAGAATGAAAAGAGAAGGCTGAACAGTGGAAGAGGAGTCACTATTTCCAGCTCTATGGGATTTGATACTGCTTTTCATTGTATTTTACAGAGGGCATATATGATTTTTATTTTTATTTATTTATTTTTAAAGATTTTATTTATTTTTTTGACAGAGAGAGAGACAGCGAGAGCAGAAACATAAGCAGGGGGAGCGGGAGAGGGAGAAGCAGGCTTCCTGCAGAGCAGGGAGCCTGGTGTGGGGCTCCATCCCAGGACCCTGGGATCAGGACCCTAGCCGAAGGTAGACGCTCAACGACCAAGCCACCGCCACCCAGGTGCCCCTCATATTATGATTTTTAAAGCAGAATGTCCCTTTAATGAAAATGTTCAGGGCAGCAAAGGAAAAAGAATGTAACAAGGTGAAATCCTGAGGCAGAGGCAGGGTCAACACAAAAATAATTTTTTTGGATGGGCTCTACTAAAGCAGGTTGAGGCAGAAGCCTACAGTGTTTAAACTTTATGAGAATCCTGTGAAACACTTCTTCTCTGTGATGAAACTGAGGCCTTGAGAGGGTAGACTTGCCCTTTATCTAAGATCACATACAGGTGAAGCCAGGATTGCACCAAGCCCTTGCTCCTTATATAAAGCAAAGCTGTCAATTAGGCCTTGTTCAGTTCTTGGACCCTGAGGTACCTGGATTGGTTCAGTAACGCCCCCTAGGGTACCTACCACCTGTCCGTATTTGAACTTCTGTGACGTTCCTGCCCACGCTGACGCTGGGTTTGGTCATGTGACTTGCTTTGGCCTATAGGACAGTAACAAATGTGAGGCAAGCAGAGGCTTGAAAAGCACTCATTGGTGGCACTTGCTCCTCTCTCTTGCTGATTTTGGAGCTCACCCGCGTGTGCAGAACTAGGGCGAGTGGACAGGGGACACAGGCCCAGCATTGTCCGTCCACCGTCCTTACGGAAGAAGGCATCTTAGACAAGACAGGCTGAGTCTGTTGCTTGACGATAGTAGTCGCCTGAGTGACTCCAGACGAAACCAGCATAAGCGCCCCACACAGCCAACATCGTGACCCACAGAAATGTGAGTAAAAGAGTAATTCTTATGTTCAACCACTAGCTTGGGGGGTATTTACGTTATAGAATGATAGGTTTCTGATTTGGGCCCCTTTCTGTGAGGTGGGTAGAGGAGCAAAGTATACCCCAAGAAGACTTAGGGAGTTTTGTTTCTTAGATACTCTTCCAGTGGGAGACCATTTTTCCTTTGATCTTTAAAATGGTCAATCCCACATTCTCAGGGGTTCTTCAGAATTCTTCAGGATTCTTGCTTAGCCTCCTAAGCATTTCTAAATTCAGGCGAACATGGGGAACTCAGTCATGACTTTTCTGTGTCCACTTTTCCTTCCAAAGGAAAGACCAAATCAGTTACATTATGTCTAGTCGATTCCAGTGCCAATTGCTTTATTAAAACAGAGTGAAAAGGTAACTGTGAGCAGACTTGAAACTCTGATAAATCTTTTCAATATAAATTACCTAAACTTATTTAAATATAGACAGCCTTTCATTTACTGATTTTTAAAGATTTATTTGAAAGAGAGAGTGAGCAAGCATGTGTGTGGTGGAGGAGGGAGGAGAGGGGGAGAGAGAGAGAGAGAGAGAGAGAAATTTTGAGCACATCCCCTGCCCCCACACTGAGCGGGGAGCCCATATTGCAGGCTTGACTCAGGGCTCATCCCATGACTCATCATGACACCAGCCAAAATCAAGAGTTGGATGCTTAACCAACTGAGCCACACAGGCACCCCAATAGACAGCCTTTCAAATGCACTCTTGAAATTAAAATAAGAGAGGGGCGCCTGGGTGGCTCGGTGGGGAGCCTGCTTCCTTCTCTCTGCCTGCCTCTCTGCCTACTTGTGATATCTCTCTCTCTCTCTGTCAAGTAAATAAATAAATACTTAAAAAATAAAATAGGTAAGAGAAATTAGGTAAAATAAGGGAAGGAAAAATAAGGTAAAAGAAAATTACATGGATCAAAAACCAGGAAGAAAATAGAAATCTGAAGAGTTTCTATTTTCAGAAATAGAATTTTCAGAATTGTATTATAAATATAATAAATTCTATATATATAAATATATATAAATATATAAATTCTATAAATAGAATTTTCAGGCTCTACGGAAACAACTCTTTGGTTTTATATAGGGTGAGCAGTAACAGCTGAGAAGCTTGACAAGAGTGAGGCCCTCAAAATGCCATCTCCGTGATCAAAGGGAAGGCTAGAGAAAAGAGCAATCTTTCCATATCCAGGAAGTGAACCAGGAAACTTGTTAATTTTGTTGTAGGCTTTAGGTGGGAGAAAGTCTCCCCTAAGCATTCATAACTAACAGCAAACAAATAACTACTGTTTTAAGGCACCAAGTTTTGAGATGTTTGAGATTCAACTCTATACTTCCTACGTGGCCCAGGAAATCCCAAGTTGAGAAATCAGCTTAAAGTGATTCTGGATGGGTCTGTCATCCTAAAGTTATAATGATACATGGAATTGGGACTGTGAAAGCATCATGCAAATGTATAAACACAGTTTTCTTATCTCAAGAGACTGGAGTCTATAAATTAAAAAAAAAAAATTTAACTGAGTGATTCAGCTTGCTGTGTGATATTGATCAAGGATCTAGCCATCTCTGGGCCTTTCCTTTATTAGGTAAAAGAGGGGTCATTTTTAGCTCTCGCTTTACATTGTTCTATAGTTCAGTGAAATTATTAGTTCATGAATATATGATACAGTACTGCAAGGTCTAGGGAATAGAAAATTAAGATCTTATCTTGGTCACTGTTTCTGATTAGCAAAACCATTAGTGCTGGCTCATTTTCACTAGCCTGAGGCTCCACCAACCTGAAATAGTTGGTAAGAAAGGGCTCTTTTTTTTTTTTTTCTTCTCTGATGTCTCTGAGTGTGTCTAGGCTCTACAGATTTGCTTGTTACAGTGCTCATGGCCCTACAGAAGGCCCTCATAGGCTTTGGGGACCAGGAGCACCTGAGCTGACTTAAGAAAGCCCATCCCTATGTATTTTTCACCAAGTGATCTTCATTCAGGTGGGCAGGGTGCCTTCTCCAGGTGTGGATGTTAGAAGGACAGGGATAATGTCAGAGGAAGGGCTTTTGCTTCAGGTTTAATTTGCTTTATGTTAGAATAATTATATAATATGTTTGCTGGACTCAAATATAATTGAAAATAATTCATGGACATTATATATTGACGTAGTCAGGTATTTCTGTGTTTCTTATAATAAGAATATGTAGTTTGGAAATGAATACGAATAGGACTTTAAGAATGAAGTATTTTCTCTTGCCCTAAGAAAAGTAACGTGCCTAGAGTCATACATCAGGAAAGCGGCAATTAGATAGTTTAATAGACATAATTTTGAGTAAAATAAATATCTCCTTCCTGCTCTAATTTTATAAAGCTACCAGAAAGACTTAAAAAAAATATACCCCTGGATTAACGTTTTTACTCTCTAAAGACTTCCTATTGTACTTAAAAGCAAAACTCTTTAATAACCTACAAGGCTTTTCATAATCTTGCTCCTCTTATCTTCCCAACATTATTTCAAGCCATTTCCCAGTCCCTAACCCTGCCCTGGCCTGCTGGCCTTCTCTTAGGTCCTTTAATACAGAAGCCCTTCTCCACCTCAGGTTAGTTCTGCATGTACTATTTCTGGATGTGACTCTATGGTCTCCTTAATGAGGAAGCTGCCTGGGTACCACAGAGTCCTCGCTAGACTTTAGCCTGTGGATAGCATTGTGGGCAACAATCTATCATCTCTGATTTTTGGTAGAAATCCCTGCTTCTGTCCCAAATGGGGCTCTATCCTTGTCTCCAGAGCAGAAGTGATTCAGGAACCAAGGTAAACAACACATAATGTTGCTCTAGCCTCAATAATTGGCAGCAGGGTTGAGCATATGATCTGGACCCAAACTAATGAGTGCATCCCATTTCCCTGGCCACAGCAGTTGGTTATGGGCATATGATCCAATCAGAGTCTTACTTTCCATATAATAATATAGGGCAGAGACAGGTGCACTCTTTCCACCAAAAGATATAGATAGAACTGCTGTGACTACTTTGAGCCAATGGAGAATATCTGGTCTGAGATCTGTGCCCAAAGAGAGCTGAACTGGGAGAGAGAAACTAAGTCCTAAAAATATCCTTTGAGGCCCTGTCTAGCCATACATGGATTTCTAGTTAACGAACCAATAAATTCCTGTTTTGTTAGTGCTTTTCAATTGGTTTGGAGTCACTGCCTCTTGCAACCTAGGTGGCTCTGAATGGTAGAGGAAGCTACAGCTTTCTCCCCAGTTCCCTTGGTTTCTTGATGCTGGAAGTGTAGCTTTGTGAATGCATTTGCTGCAGAGGTGTTTCTGTACCTGGTGCGTAGAAAAGTAGCATGTCCCGAAACTTGGTAAAGGTATCACTCCGACAACTCCTGGGTCAGAGGCTCTTTCCATTCCAGACCTTTACTGCACGATGACATAAGAGAAGTGGAGACTAGAGGCAGAAGATAAGCTAGAGCCCAAGAAACCAGCAAGATGACTATCTTAGAAATGAGGAAAAGTTGGAAATCATTATTAGAGATGGACTACAGTCCAGAAATGTGATTCCATTTAATCTCCCTGATCACTTTACTTTAATCCACACTTTGCAAATGAGGCTCTGAGGGGTAATTACTTTGTCCAAAGATAGAGACTTTGTTTAATGCAGATATGCCAGTCTTACACTCCTGGCTTTCTCACACGGCCACCATTTATAAGTGAGGTAGAGGAACTAGATTAGGCTGCTGGTGGTCCCAAGAGGGTAATGGTAGGTAAAGATATCATAGCAGTTTCAAAGAAATGAAAGCATTTCCCCAAATTTTGAACTCAATCTCAATATATTTTAGCCTTCCATGTTCATACAACATGGTTTGATTGCAACACCCCAGGCCTCGGAGAAGGAAATGTCTGGATTTTCATCTTTGCCAACCCTAACAGCAGTGACACGGGGAAATTATCTGAGTCTGTTTCCCCATATGTCAGTTGTCCGCTTCTTAGTATAACAAGTGTGGAGATAGTACTTATAACTCAAATACTGAGGACATCACATGTAGGTATTTATTACATCTAATTATTTTAATATTATATAATCCAGAAAATTTTTAATGTTTAAATATGATTTCCTTTGAGTATATTTCAAATGTTTCTCTATATTACTCTGATCTGCCAGAGATCACCAGCCCTGTCTTCGTGGAGCTACTTATCTTTGAGGAATCAGAGAAAAGTGCCTTCAAAATGTTGACATAGGAAAGGTCAGAGATAGCATGTGAGGAATTTCAAAGATAATCCTGTCCTTCCCTTTCCTCTGCCAGACTCTGTTTTCAACTGGTTCTGAGTAATTTATATCTCTGGCTCAGTTAAAGTATGTGGCATCATTTAGACACTGCAAATATAATACCAATTTTACTGCAACCTAATTGTAGAGTGACACGAGATAAATCTAGAAGATACATATAGTATGAAATGGCCAAGTGTGCTTCCCTTATAAGAACCACACATAGAGGAACATTATGCTGGAAGTGAGGAGTAGCTGAAGTTGTAATTCACGCAGATGCATATATAAATAATCCTGAGTAGTCCTAGGACATCTGCAACTTAATCAGTTGCCCATTACCATATTGTAGGATAAATAGAGATCTGTAATTATTGTATGCTGCTAAAACCACCTTTATTTTCATCTAAAATCCTGGTTAAATGATCTGTGGTATATCTCTGGAGACTTTGTCAACCTTTTGAATTGAGGATATATACAAGAAATTATGTTTCAGGTAAATAAATAAAAGTGCAATATTCTAAGCTGTTAATGGAGCTTGAAAAAAAACCTACAAAGTAACCCCAGCTTAAAATCAAGAGACCGTGATTAAATTAAAATTAAAGAAGGAAAGGATCACAGTGAAATAAAAATCCTACACATTAGAAGGTTTATTTTAAAATAGCTCTAAATTCCAAATCTGAGTCATGGAACATCATGATTGTCAGCCAGCATTTATTGAGTACTATAGTAGGTATGTTGAACTTTGAATAATTGAATTGCACATTTTAAAAATAATCTGTCTTTTATGACAGAAATCAGGCAGTTGCTGGCATAATTTGACAGGAGCGTTCTGCTTTTTCCCTGTCAGCATGGTGTGAGGCAATGCAATTAAAATCTAACTGTGATTTGTTTTGACTGGTGGGATTTTTCTCTTTTCTTTCTAATGTAGCATACATATTTATTCACATGGTAACTTTTATTAAAGCAATATCATATGTATTTTAAATAATTTAATGTTATTAGTGTCAGTGGAGATACCCTTTGAGGATTGGACCCTTATGTTTTGGGTGCAATGACACCTAATATTCTGCCTGCTAATCCCTCTTGCCCTCTGAAGCAACTTTAATTTTTCCTGTCCCAAACTATCCAGACTACCAATGCCCCTTCCTGGCAGCATCTTGGCTTTGGGCTTCCTCCTTTTTTTCTGTCCCATCTCTCAGGCCAGCTCTGTATCTTTCCTCTGTGGTTTACTGCTGACAGTTTAGCCCCAAACAGTAGCTTCCCTTCATACTGATGATATTTTCCACAGTCATGAACCTTATTCCTGCATCCCAGCACTTATGTTTCCTTCTTTGAGTTTATTTTCCAGTTGTTACACAGTAATATTAAGACTCTTCTCTCTTTTATCCTTCTCTTTATCATGGTTGGTTCAAAATCACCCCAAAGGGAAGCTTCTATGCAAGAAAAGGAAGAATAAGGTATAAAAGTAAAAATGTACAAAAATAGGAATATTTAAACTTTTGTAATTAATACACAATTATCTTTAGAATCTTTCCAAGTCTGTATATCTTCCTCTTATAAAATTTATTTTTCTCTGGGTCAGAATTCTCTTAGAGTTTTCACTTGTATATTTCTAATTATGAGTAGAAATAAGCTTTCTTTTTTTTTTTTTTTTCATATTGTTAAGTCCTTTGACTCTTTTCTGGGGACTACCTGTCGTTATCTGTTACCCGTTCTATGTTAATGATCTTTTTCTTACTGATTTCTAGGAATGCATGTGTTAAGAGTTTAGCTTTATTACAAATATTTTGGTAAGATATTTTTCCCATTTCTCCTTTGTCTTTTGGCTTTATGACTTTCAATGCAGAAATTTTTTATTTTATGCAGTAATTTTTTTTTAATATTTGAAAGCTTTTATTGGTCAGAGAAAAATGAATATTCCAGTAGAAAAATGGACAGGTGGCATAAGGAAATTTCTTAAACAGAAAAATATAAGAAACATGTAAGTGTTCAACTTTGTGCAGCAAATTTTTCTCTCTCCCTTTCTCTCTCTTTGGCTTCTGGATTTTGAGTCCTAGAAAGTGATCCTTAATCCAAGATAACAAATTCTCTTGTATTTTCTTCTAGTACTTTTATGATTTAATTTTTTTTTACATTTAAATCTTTGGTACATTTGGAATTTATCATAATATTTAATGTGGGGTATAAATAACTTATTTTTTTCCAGTTAGTCAAATACTATTTATTGAATAATGCATTTTTGTTCCACTAAAATGCCACCTTAATTGATAATAAATTTCTGTGTATATTTGGGTTTCTTTCTGGAATCTCTTCAGTTCCATAGGTTAGTCTGCTTATGCATACACTATGTGGTTTTAATCCTTGAGGCTTTATTTTATGTTTTTGCTGTTTTGTTCTGCTCTTTTTCTCAGAATTTTCTTGGCTAATCTTAATAATTTTTCCATGTGGATTTTAGAATCAGCAGGCCTAGTTAAAAAAAATTGGTATGTTTATTGAGATGAGATTAAATTTATAAATGACATTAGAATTAATATCTTTACGATGTTGAACATTCCTGTCAAAAAACATGACTTTTAAGTTAAGTCCTTTCATATCCTTTGTTTTCAAGTTCTTTTTGTATGGGTCTTGTACTTTTCTGTTTAAGCTTTTCTGTTTAAGCAAATATCTATTGATAGATATTTACATTTTTGTTGCTATTATTAGTATTTTCTTTCATTATATTTTGTGACTGGCTGCTGTGTTCTGTAAAGGTGTGGATGGCCATATATTATTTCTGTCTTAAAGAATCTTCTTGTTTGCAGTAATGTTTTATTTATTTATTTTATTGTGTTATGTTAGTCACCATAAAATACATCCTTAGTTTTCGATGCAGTGTTCCAAGTGCAGTAATGTTTTAATCTAAAACAAGACTCTGGGCAGCCTGGGTGGCTCAGTCATTAAGTGTCTGCCTTCAGCTCAGGTCATGATTCCAGAGTCCTGGGATGCAGCCCCCCATCTGGCTCTTTGCTCAGCAAGGAGCCTGCTTCCCTCTCTCTCTCTGCCTGCCTCTCTGCCTCTTGCGATCTGTCAAATAAATAAAATCTTAAAACACGCGCACACACACACACACACAACCAAGATTCTTTTTTTTTTTTTTTCAAAAAACCATTTAGTCTAAAAATGTTTAACTTCTTTCCAAATTGTGTGATTCTCTCCTATATAATGGTAATTACCTCCAATACAATGTTAATTGCATAGATGTACCACGAGTATAATATTAAATAATGGTGCTAATAGAGGACATCTGTGACTATTTCTGAATATAAAAAGAATGACTTTAGCGTGTGGTTCTCAGTCTTGACTGCACAATAGTATCACTGTGGAGCTTTTAAAAATCCCAACATCCAGGGCTCATCCCAGACTGATTAATCAAAATCTTTGGCTGGCAGGATGTAGGTATCAGTATTGTCTAAAGCTTTCCAAGTGATTATTTGTGCCAAAAGATTGCACACTAATGCTTTATGTTTTCTCCTTTTAAGCATGGTACTTTTAGGCTGAAATAGGTATATTTTACCATGTTATCTATACATTTTAATTTTGAGATTTTTATTTTCAAGTGTTTAAATTTTGCTGAATATGAATTTTCTCTATAGAACTATTAGTATAATGAATTATAAACCATTAATATTAAAATAAATCAGTATAATGAATTTTAGCATATTAATATATAATTTTAATTAGTGTATTTCCTGTATTGAACTATCCTTGCATTTCTTAAATAAAACTCACTAGGTATCCAGTTATTATTCTTCTAATGTTCTATTAAGATTCCCCTGAGGATTTCATGCCACTGATATTCATAAGTGAGATTAATATACTATTGATTTTGTGTTTGTGAGATCATTGATAGGTTTGATATTTTTATACTCACATTATAAAAAAAATTGGGAAATTTTCTATGATTTAAAATAACCTAACTGGTATTGGAATGGATTTCTTTTTTAAAGTTTGGCTGAGATTCCCTGGAAGTTTATGGATCTGGTGCTTTCATGTGTGAGTGTTGTGGTAGGGGCTGAGTAGATAGTGCTCTGTCAGCTTTTACTTTTTCTTTTATAGAGATCAGTTAATTTAGATTTTCTATCTCTTATTGGGTACGTTTTGGTAAATTATTTTTCCTAAAAATTAGCCATTTCATCCAGCCAGATTTTTAAATTCACTTTCAAAAGGTTGAGTATTCTTTAAAATTCTTCTTCTAATTTCTCTTGTTTTGCTATTTCCATTTTATATCTTACTTTTGCAACTGTAATTTTTATCTTATTTAGATCATATCTAATTTTATTTTATTTTGACTAATCTTTTTTTGAGAGAGTGCATGAATGAGTGCGTGGTGGTGGTGTTTGCGGGGTGGTGAGAGGGGCAGAGGGGGAGAGAGAGAATCGTAAGCTGGTTCCACATTCAGTGTGGGCCAATGCAGGGCTCAATCCCACGACCTGAGATCATGATCTGAGCCTAAATCAAGAGTAAGATGCTTAACGGACTGAACCACCCAGGCGCCCTGCAATGTATTGAATTGTAAAAACGTTTTTCTTTTAAAAATCAGCAAAAAGTTTATTAGTATTTTTATTGATTCCAAACTCATTGATCTTCTATCTTTAACTGCTTCTTTTTTCCTTTGGTTTATTTTGTTGTTCTTTCTTCTCATAATCTGAGTCAGATTCTTAATCCATTTATTTTCATCCTTCTTATTAAAGTATACAAGGTTGTCAGTTCTCATTGGAGCTCTATTTGCTCTGATTACTGTAGGTTTGGAAATAAAATGTTTTCATTATGATTGTTTTCTAAAAATTCTCCCACTTGTATTTATTTCTTTTTGAATTGAGAGTTGATTAACAAAGTTTAAACATTTTAAGATAGAAATGACTTTTTCAATTTAGAAAAAATTTCTAGTTTATTGCATAATGGCCAGAGGATGTTTTCTATACATTTTTTTACTTGGAAATTTTTGAGGTTTTCTTTGTGGATGAAAATATATTTTCATATGTGAAATAAGGTATTGTTGAATATATAGTTAACTATATAATATATAACTAATATATATAGTTAAAATATAAAATATAGTTGACTTTCAAGGTGCAGAGTTTGATACAGATTACTTATACCTAGCTCATTAATTATGTTAATTACGTCTTGGGGTTTTTTCCTTATTGGGTTATTTTTTATCTTAGTATGTCATAAACCATAAGAGACTCCTAAACTCATGAAACAAACTAAGGGTGGCTGGGAGGTGGGGGGGCAGTAGGGATGGGGTGGCTGGGTTGTGGACATTGGGGAGGGTATGTGCTATGTTAAGTGCTGTGAAATGTGTAAGCCCGACGATTCACAGACATGTACGCTGGGGCAAATAATACATTATATGTTAATAAAAAAATAAAATAAACTGAGAAACTTGAATTAAACTCTTCTAGTATATTTCTGAATATTTCTGGTTACTACTACCTTGATATTAAATGTATTTGATCTTCATTGTGAAATGAACCCATTGTGAACATGCCCTTTTGCTATGGTTAATGCTTTGAAGTCTGACTTCTACCTTGTCTGATGATGGGATCGAGTCCTGTGTTCTTTGTTTGCATTGCCTAGTATACCTGTACTGTTGTTTTGTTTTCAACCTTCTTGAATCATTTTGTTTCAAGAGTGCTTCCTGACAGAGCCTAGAGTTAGCTTTTGTTTTGTGATCTGATCTGAAGATATTTTTTAAATAAGTGAATGAGGTTCATTTACATTAACTCGTGTGATGTCTTTGGTGTTACTTCTGTCATATTATTTTGTTACATTGTTTATATAGATCAAATTGTTCATTACTCTATTTGCTGTATGTGTGGTTCTTTTAATATACCGAAAAACTGTGGTTTTTATCTTGATGATTATCTTTATAACCTTATATAGCATCCTCATTTCCATAATTCAGTGCTTCCCAACCAAGTTCACATCATGCTACATTTAGAAGATGGCGGTGTGTGCCAGCTTTGGGTTAATGATGAGACCCCTGGGTGGGACTGTTCTGTGGTGGGGTGGGGGGATCTTCCTCTGCATCTAGCTCTCCAGCTGAGCAAGGGGGCCACTGTCCCAGCACACCTGAGCATTTTCAGTGCACCTGTTGATAAGCTTTACTATTTCTTGATATCAGAAAGATAAAATTAGCTCCTTCCCTCTTCCTTTCTCTGTTTTTATTCCTAGTCTTCCTCGTGTTTACATTTATACTGCTATATGTGCTTGCATTCTATTACTGATTTGTCAGCTCTAAACAATATCCTTTGACTCTGTCATTACAGATTCAGCAATCAAGATACTTACCTCTTACCTTCTACCCACGGTTTCCCCCCACTTCTCTTGTTACCTGTACCTTCTGTACTTTACTGGGACATAGGTTTCTTGTGACCCTAATTCCCATATTTGCTGTAGCTTTTGCTTTGGTTTTGTTATTTGTTGGATGCATTTGTTTTCCTCATCTTCTGCTTCTATCATTTTTATGTCTAAATTAAAAAAAACCTCATCTATTGCCACACAATCCAGTTTCTTATTCCTTCCTTCTGTATCCTGTAGGGCCTTGCCACTCCAAAGTGCGTTTCTGTACTCACTTTTTGCAAACAAAGGCTGTACTATTACTCTTCCATATAAGTCCTTCTCCCCTAGGGAGTGTGTTTTTGCTGGCATTTTCTGAGATCTGCCATGCCTGGACCTTTTTGCCACTCTCTGTGCTTCTTCACTTGGTTTTCATGAGACTTTGTTTTGGGCAACCCTTAGACATATTTTGGAGGTTGCTGATCACATCTATCTCTTTTGCACGTGCAAATAGTTTTAAGGCCTGTTGTTGTTTTCTTTTTGTTTTGGGTGAGTTCCAGCAGAGAAGGAAGAAATGCTGACCTACATAGCCATATTCATACTAGAAGTGAAATATTTCTCTCAATTTCAAGAAATTGCTTTAATGTACTTCAATTGACTCATACAGACACAATTTTGTCATTCCATTCATAAACGTGTGTGTGTGTGTGTGTGTGTGTGTGTGTGTGTATGTGTGTGTTGTAACCTGGTTGCAAAGGGAGTTGAAAGAATGGTGTGAGGTTGAATTCAATTGGTAAACGCTCACTGGTCAATCAGGCTTCAGCCAGATGGTACATTTTCAAACTTAACATGAAGATGTAGTAATGATCAGTAAATAGAAAATGAAACAATAGTAAAAAAGCCCCCAGAGCATCATAAGTAAGTGATCTTCTATTTGGAAGGCTTCCAGCCACAATAGAAGCATTTCTAATAATTAAAAAGTGTGGCTTCCCTATTCAGTATAACATTTATCTTTCTCCTTTCCCTCCTTTATACCAACTACTTTCTCATTTTGGTCTTTGGCTATTGTGATAACTTTGTCAGGGTTTCCCTACAATTCTAAATTTTCCATGCTGTATAATATCTGGTCAGAGGGAGGAGTTATTTTCCCAAAGACCATTCCTTTTTCATCTTTCTTCACAACACTTTTCTTACCTGATTATTTCTCCTGTTTCAATTTAATATTTTCCCTTCAGTATTTCTTACCTGTCCTTAATTTCTGCTTATATGCTCTATCTTGGCTGCTTTCTCCAATTTCTTTTTTGCTCATTCTTCTTTCCTCAAAATTTCACCATGTTCTTTCCAACCACACTAAGTGTCATCCAGATTTTCTGTTCAAGTTTCTCTCCCACAAACTGTATTTACTAGGAATCATCTTAGTCTGCTTGGGCTGTTTCAACAAAATACCACAAACTGAGTGGCTTAAGCAACAGAAATTTGTTATAGTTCTGGAGTCTGGGAAGCCCAAGATCAAGGTGCTGGCTAATTTGGTTCCTAGTAAGGACTCTCTTCCAGGCTTGCAGATGGACATCTTCTTACTATGTCTTCACATGGCAAAGGGAGAGAGTTGTAGTGTATCTGGCTCTTCTTAGAAGGGCACCAACCCTATTGGATTATGAACCTACCATTATAACCTCATTTAGCCTTTATCACCTCCTCACAAGACCTATCTCTGAGTGAAGTCACATTGAGGGTTAGGGCTTCAACATATGAATGGGGGGTAGTGGTTACACAATCTGGTCCATAGCAGGACAGTATGTGTTCATTGATACACTCTTATTTGGCAAGGAAGTGCTATTTTCTTATATACCATTATACAACTTTCCTCATTGTTACATAATACTATGCTGCTTTCTATGGAGGCAATATAAATTCTTTCTTTTTTAATCGTGGTAGGAAACACACAAAATGTATAATCTTAACTACTTCTAAGTGTATGATTCAGAAGTGTTGAATATATACAAATTATTTTTTATAAGCTAAAGACAGATCTGTTATTTTTTGATTAGCATTTAAAGTTCTGTGTTGATAATATTTTTTGAGCATTTACTTCTTGCTAGACATAATTTTGAGTGGCTTATATGGATTATTTTATTTAATACTCATAATAATTCTATAAGTTAGAAACTATTATTTCATCCTGTTTAACAAGTAAAGACCCAAGTCTCAGTTAAATAACTAGTCTAAGGTTGCACAGCTAGTAAATAGCAGAGCTGGGATTCAGTGTGTTTAAATTGAATCCAAATTTACTGTGGAACTAATCTCCTTAACCACTCTTCTGCACCACATTTTTATTCTGTTTTTAAAAATAAAATATGCTAATATGGATAAGATATTTACTATATGTTCCAGTGTTTATGTAAAATAGATCTGTTACAGATGCCTGATTTGTGCTTCCAGTGATAAAGGAATCATCAAAGCAATTAATGTAAAACTGACATGAAAAGGCATTTACTTAACTCCTGCAGAATTTGTTTTCCTCAGGTAAATGGGCATAGAATGAGATTTCTCAACTTGGGCATTATTGACATTTTGTGTTGGATAATTGGGAGAGGAGCTGTCCTGTGCATTGTAGGATGTTTACTGTATCCCTGAACTCTACTCCCAAGATGACAACGGCGCTTCCCTCCTAAATCCTAACAAAAAATACCTTCAGGGGCGCCTGGGTGGCTCAGCTGGTTAAGTGTCTGCCTTTGGCTCAGGTCGTGATCTTAGGGTCCTGGAATCGAACCCCACTTCGGGCTCCTTGCTCAGTTGGGAATCTGTTTCTTCCTCTCTCTGCTCATGCTCTCTGTCTCTCTCAAATAAATAAATAAATAAGTAAAAACTTAAGAACAAAAAAACAAAACACCTTCAGACATTGCCAGATGTCCCCTAGGGGGCAAAATCTCCCACAGTTGAGAACCACTAGCTTAGAATGCAAAAATCTACTACAGTTGACCCTTTAACAACATGAAGATTTGGGGCACTGATCTCCCATGTAGTCAAAAATCCACGTATAAATTTTAACCACTGATAGTAACTATTGAGTGGAAGCCTTACCAATAACATAAACTGTTGATTAACACATATTTTGTATATGGGTTATATACTGTATTCTTAAAATAAGCTAGAGAAAAGAAAATGTTGAGAAAATCATAAGAGAAAATACATTTAGTGTATTTACTGAATTTATTGTATTTACATACTTTATTGTATTTACTGGAAAAAAAACCCCACATATAAGTGGACCCGCGAGTTCAAACCCATGTTGTTTAAGGGTAACCTGTATTTAGACCCTAAACCAGTCATCTGGATGTTTTATGTATTAAAAAAAAATCTAGGTTGAATGCATACTATGTGCCAGGTACCATTTTCTAAGAGCTTTAAAGGTATTAACTCATTTAATCCCCCAAAATTATAAGGTAGATACCTATTAAGTATATGAATTATAATCCTTCAACCCTTTAAGGTAGATACCATTTAATAGATACCTTATGTTAGAAGAAATACAAACCCTGCTAGTCTGAGGGGAAAGCCCCCATTCCTATCCACAATGCCTAACTTCCTCTTTGGCTGTGCTAGTGACTTCCAATTGCTATTTTTTTAAATTATTACATTATGGTAGTCACCATAGAGTACTTCATTAGTTTTTGATGTAGTGTTCCATGATTCATTGTTTGTGTATAATACCCAGTGGTCCATGCAACGTGCCCTCCTTAATACCCATCACTGGGCTCATCCACTCCTCCCTTCTAAAACCCTCAGTTTGTTTCCCAGAGTCCATTGTCTCTCGTAGCTTGTCTTCCCCTCTGATTTCCTCCCTTTCGTTTTCCCCTTCCTTCTCATAATGTCCTCCATGCTATTCCTTATGTTCCACATGATATGTTCCACATATAAGTGATACAATAACTGTCTTTCTCTGCTTGACTTAATTTCACTTAGCATAATCTCCTCCAGTTCCATCCATGTTGATGCAAATGGTGGGTATTCATCCTTTTGATGGCTGGGTAATATTCCATTGCCTGATTTCAAGCTATATTAGAAAGTTGTGGAAGAATAAACATTGTTAAAATGTCTATACTGCCCAGAGCAATCTATACTTTCAATGCCATCTCGATCAAAATTCCACCAGCATTTTTCAAAGGGCTGGGACAAACAATCCTAAAATTTGTATAGAACCAGAAAAGACCCCTAATTGCTAAGGAAATGTTGAAAAAGAAAAACAAAGCTGGGGGCATCACATTGCCTGATATCAAGCTTTACTACAAAGCTGTGATCACCAAGACAGCAAGGTACTGGCAGAAAAACAGACACATAGACCAATGGAACACAGTAGAGAGTTTGATATGGACCCTCAACTCTGTGGTCAATAATCTTTGACAAAGCAGGAAAAAATATCCAGTGGAAAAAAGACAGTCTCTTCAAAAATGGTGCTGGGAAAATTGAATAGCTGTATTTAGAAGAATGAAAATTGACCATTCTCTTACACCATATACAAAGATAAACTCTATATGGATGAAAGACTTCAATGTGAGGCAGGAATCCATCAAAATCCTAGAGGAGAACGTAGGCAGTAACCTCTTCAACATCAGCCACAGCAACTTTTTTCAAGACATGTCTCCAAAGGCAAGGGAAACAAATGCAAAAATGAACTTTTGGGATTTCACCATTTGCTATTTTTGATGAGGTTTTTAATATGTGACTGAGAAAAGTAATAAATACATGAAATAATTTTTTCCCTCAGAGGAAGAGTGTGTAATAAACTTAATAGAAAAAGATATAATGCAGTAAGTGATTACTTTGGCTGTCTTCGCCTCCGAATGTTCCTTTTTGGCCATTGCCTAAGAGCTGTTCATGGTTCTGGATTATTCATCCTCCCAGAACAATGACGAGAAGGAAGTAATGTTCAAGTTTCTATTGGTAGGATACTTACATATGTCAGTTCCCAGCTAGAACTTCAAGATAATTTTCCTCCAGATGCAATTTTGTAGTTTAAGCAACAGGGAAATTGTCAATCAAAAATGTCTGCCTTCCATCACCTATTGGATTATCAAAGCAAGTGGTATAGACACTTCTTCATTTGATAGGAAGTGACAAGGAAGTGAAGTCTGCTAGACTTCAGGTATCAGGTTATCTACATTAAACTTAAAGTGCTTTTTGTTATGAAAATTTTTAAACAACTACAAATGTAGAGAGAATAGAATAATGAACCTGATTTACTCACCATTTCTTTCCCCAAGATTTTATTTGATTGACACAACACAAGCAGGCAGAGGGAGAGAGAGAAGGCGGCTCCCACTGAACAAGGAGCCCTATGTGGAGCTCAATCCCAGGACCCTGGGATCATGAGCCAAAGGCAGATGCTTAGCTGACTGAGCTACCCAGGTGTCCCTCACCATTCGTTATTAATACATATGTCATATATACTTCTCCCAACCAGATTTTTTTGAAACAAATCCTTTCATATTATTTTACTTGTGCTGTTTTATGTCTCTCTAAAAAGATAAAAAGCCATTTTGAACATAGCTACACAAACCGATGATGTCATCTAAACATTTAAATATAATTTGATATCGAATGTCTAGACAGTGATTATATTTCTCCAGTTGTCATATAATTATTTTTCTAGTGTTTAACTTGAATCTAAATGTTCATTAATTGCTATTGGTTGATTTGTTTTTAAATTTCTTTTCTTATGACTTTATTTTTTGAGGTAAAATTTGCTTTATAAGTCTCAATCTATAGATTCTCCATATTTTTTCTAGAATTCTTTTCTTATTATAATGGGTTTATTATTTTAATACATTAATAAATATTTTTAAAAGTTTCTCAGTTTTTATTTCCAACATGGTAAGTATCAATAGATATAATCCATATAAACAAAAGCTCTTTGCAGTTTTCCAACAATCCCCTCCCCTCTCTGCCACTTCAGTCCTAAAGTCACTACCCAGGGTTTGGATTAACTAATACACACATGTATGTCACACTGTACAGAAGATGGAAATTAAAGAGGGCACATGATGTGAAGAGCACTGGGTATTATATGCAAGTAATGAATCATTGTACACTATGTCAAAAACTACTGTACTATATTGGCTAATTGAATTTAAATAAAAAATAAAATAAAAATTAATTGAAAACAATGTAACATGATTCCTAAGTTTCCATCTAAACCTAAGATTCCATCCTTTTATGCATGAAGGATCCTAATAAATGTACCATTTTTTCAGCGCTTCTCATTCTCAAGTCTCCCCCTTCTGGAAACCCCTTTGAGTCCCCTAAGCCCTTCGCTTGCCCATCCTCTCCTAGAAGTACATACCTCTTTCATGGCAACTTATTTCAGTCCAGGGAACATATATTGAGAATTCTAACCTTTGTAAATTTGGATTTGCTTTGGTTTACCCACATTGAT
Source organism: Procyon lotor (assembly GCA_028646535.1). Lineage (NCBI taxonomy): Eukaryota > Metazoa > Chordata > Mammalia > Carnivora > Procyonidae > Procyon > Procyon lotor. The sequence continues at coordinate 77,377,796 of CM053603.1, forward strand.
CTGCCTTATTTCTCAAACTTCAGTGATTTGAGTAGTATCACAATTTTTTTTTTTTTTTTGGTCCTATATGCCTAACACCTTTACTGCTGTTTTTCTTTAGGTTGGCATACTTTTGTTTTGAACTTAAGTACCGTCTTTAGCTTTATCACACAGAATATCATCCATGGAATCATGGTTTGAAGGTGCTAGTTGTGCATTTGTTTTAATATGTAAAAAAAAATGCCTATCTTAAGTAAGAAGGGTGTTAACAAATGTTTAAAATACAAAGTAATCATCTTTGTTCTGCCAAAAATCAGCTCTCATGCCCCCAGTGGTCTGCACATAGCACTGTGGGAATCCTTGCTATGTACCTGTGGGGTTCCTTGCCCACCTTCCCCCTTAGGGAGGGGAGGGGACTGGCTTTCATTCTGTATCACCATGTTAGTAAGCCTGGTGCCTGGTTCATTTTATGCTTTCAATAAATGTTTGATGAATGAATGTCTTTTACTATCACCAGAGTGAAATCCTATTAGCAAATAGAAATCTTTGTTATTTCTCTTTGATTCCCAACCTCAGATAACTTCAGCACTCAAACATGGAATCAAAGCATAGAGAAGTACCCGAAAATGGAGAAGTGAGGTGATGCCTGTTTTTCTACCTCCTAAAACATTGTTGTTGTTTTTTTATGATAAACAAAGGTGCATTTCTTTTCTGTTAAAAAAAAAAAAAAAAAAACAATAGGATAAATGACCCACAGAGTTTCCCATCCTCAGATCTCTGATTTTCCTATAAATTAGTGTTTAGATCTAGAGACTTGTTCCAAATCAGGTTACTTAAAATTGGTTATCTAGTTTTGGCAAGACTACTTTATAGGCAGTGGTATGTTCTTTCATCAGGAGGCATGTAATTTCTGGTTGGTGGCTTAGATGACCCTATATCAGAACCACCAATTCACGAGGAGTTACAAAACTGTGGTAGTTCAATTCTTTCATTTCTTCTTTGTCCTTTACCTGGGATGTCTGTAAAAAGAAACTTTCCTCTATCAACCATTTTGTTACCCTGAAGTACAGGTTATGCAGAAAATTTGGTTAAATGTTTGCTTTTTTTTTTTTTTTTTTTTTTTTTTTAGCTTTCAAAATTATCAGTTGGCTGCTTAGCATCCTCCAAAGGAGTTTGTGCTGTGTGGGGTTTTCTTTTGTTTTGTTTTATTATGAATAAAAATCACATGTGAATAAACATTTGATACATTTAACCTATTGGAGTTATTATCTGCATGCTCAAATTGTCCCAATTTTGGCTAGCAGGAGTCTTTTCAATTTGGCCCCTGAGAGTCTTTGGTATAATCCTGATAAATTCAGGTAGTTTCCTTGCTGTCTGGTTTAACAAAATGCTTTAACTCATCTTGTACACTTTCTGCCCCAGACTGGGAATCAACCATTCCTGAAGGAGACTTGGGTTCCTTTTAGTGGGAAAGGATTTTTAGAAACCATAATCTGAGTGCTAGTAGTGTTCATTGCTACTCAACATTATTTTGAGGCCTCCTCAATGCTAGAGTTAGAATATATGTTACTTTTAAAGATGGAATACACCCTGGGTTCATACGCAGCTTTCTTATTAAAATTCAGAACTTTCAAGCCTACAGAGTTTATACTTCATCTTACATTTGTGTTTTCTTTAGACAATACTGAAAGCCTTCGTTTTTAACAATACTTGAATAATCACTCATTTTATTTATCTTCTAATATTATACAAGTGTCTCATTAATATTGACATTATTACTAGCAATATATTTACTAAAAACTATATTTTTTTCTCATTCTTGTTGTTAGGTTATATCCCTTTAAAGATATATAGTCAAATTACTATATTGCAAGGTTATCTGGAATAAGTCTTGAGTTATGCTGAGTTTTGATGCTCAGGGATTTCTTTATTTCTTTAATTTTGTCTTATAATCATGTAAAATATTTACATGGTTCTAAGATTAAATCTACAAAACAAGTTATATTCAGAGGAGTCTAGGGTCTATCCTTGCCCTCTAGCCAATGCTCTTCCCTTTTCTGTAGGTAACTATTCTTTAAAAGATTTATGATTTTTTAATATCAGGAAATATGTATTTATATCCTCCTTAAACAGAAGCCGCTGTAAATACTTGCCTTTTTTTTTTTTACTTAATATTTTTTGGAGATTTTTTCATAGTAGTATATTAAGATAGTACCCATTCCTTTTATGTATGTCCATTGCATGCAATGGAATACTATACAATCATATATTGAATACTTTATTGAATAGTTTTTTATATTTGAATATAAGATATATTCAAATACATTTTATATTTAAATATAAAGTACATGTTGAATATTTGAATAGTATACTGAATAGTTTATTCAGTTTCTATTAATAGGTTATTTCTGGTCTTTTACCCTTCTAAATAATGTTACAGTTAAGAACCTTATACATGCATCTTTTATTATTTTTGTAAGGGTGGTGTCGAACATATATCTTTTGTTTTGGTCAGTACATCTTTAGGCATATTCATATATATATGTGTGTATATATATATATAAAATATATAAGCAAGGATCTAGGAATGGTAAATTCACTCTTATTTGTTTGAAAATATATTCTTGCCTTTAATAATATGATGTTTCTGGGCAAATAATTTTAACTTAATAGTTGTTATTTTCTTTTAGCACATTGCAGATAGTGGTCCATGGGCCTCCATTGTTGCTAGGGAGCAGTTTGCTACTAAAACATGGAACTTTTTCTTTATGGGTAGTGGCATTTTCTTGCTGGTTGCTTTAAGATATTCTTTTAGTTTCAGATTATCTACAGTTTCACTGAGGTGTGCTTAGAATGGATACATTTTAATTTACCTTGTTTGGTTTTCATTTTGGTACCTTAATCTGTAAGGGTCTTATCTTTAATCAATTCTGCAAAAAATTCTTAGCCATTTTCTTTCCTATTGTTACCTTTATTCAACTCCAGCTCCTTTACCCCACCACCTTTCCCTTCTCATGCTCCTATTAATTGTACTTTCTCACCCTACTTTACATGTCTTTTAATTTCTCTTTCATATACATTATTTCTTATAGTCTCTCGGTTTAGCAGTTTTGGTAATTTGCTAATATTTTGTATTCCTGTTCACATTTTTAAAAAGTTGATGCATGTTTTTATTAAGTTGTTTCACAGTGTAAAGTAATTGTATGTGGAATAGGGTGTTCACTGGGGTTTGTGCTTGCTCTGAAGTGACCACTAAAGTGTAAAAATTGAGGGAAAGGAGATCCTCAAATACCTCACATTCCAGAGAGACCCCTAGCAAGTGGGGCTCATCAGGGATAGTCTCGCTGGCTCTGCTATCTCTAGGAATACCCAAGGGCTTAACTATATAATTAGATCATGAAGGTGAAGGAGAAATCATGGGAACCAGGATAAGCTATCATTCTACTGGTGAGGTGTCCTCTACCACTAAAAACCAAGTGGTGGGGGAAGCACCAAACATCTCATTAACGTCTCATTCCCCAGTTGGGTAGGAGACGTGCTGGTGTGCCTCTGTGGCTACATGAGCAACAGGGGAAGAGAACCTGAGAAAGACGGGAGGGTGGAGCACCATGGGGACTCCAGGGAGGAACCAGGAGCCCTCTGCTGTTTGGTGGATCAGATTCACTCAGGTGAGGTAGACACTGTGGAAAGTGGTCTCGATTAAATATTTTGCCAGTTGCCACCTGAGAGGGAAGGCCACTGGGTGAGGAGATTCCAGAGGCAAGAGGCTGTGAGATAGACATCCCAGGACAGAAGCTGAGTGTGGAAATATCATGAGTCACCACCAGATGCTCTCCTACGGAGGGTTGGGGGCCTCAGAAGGTGTTCTGGAGGACTTAACAAGCTGTTCTTGCTTTGCATTTCTGTTTCTCTCCAGGATCTTTGGCTTCTTTCTTTGATCAATAGTTTTACTATTACTGCATTAGAGTAGACCCCTTTTCTTGTTTTTGACATGGGTGAATACATTTATTGCTGTTTGCTGATTTTACTATTTTTTATTCATTTTGTTTGGTCTATTAATCACAACCCTGACCTTTTAACCTCATCAGGCTGTATTTTGACAAAGAGCTCCCTGGTGTTTGATGTGATACCTCATACTAAAATGAGTCTGCTTTAGTCCATTTGGCATTTGTTGCCAGCTTCCTCCTCTGTATCCAGGTGCCTTGTCACCACCACCTTTCTGCACTGACTGAGCCCTCCTTTGCAGCTGCAGTCACTGTCCTGATGCTCCTCATGGCCAGCCCTCACATGTGCTTTGCGCTCCAATGAAGGGGCCATTTGTGCAATCAGGTAGGAAGAGATCGATTTTCCCAGAGTGATTTATACCCTCTGATAATTGAGCTATCATCAGTGACACCGCTGAGCACGCAAAAGAAAGTGGCACCTCTAGTCAGAGGGAGAGCTAAGTCCTTGGAAGCATGTGAAAATGGTGACAGCACTATCCGGATATCAGAATAAAATTCTAGCATCATCAAGGGCCCCTGGGCAGTATAAAGAAATATTCTATATTCAAGGAAAATTCTGCTAATGAGAACTGAGTTTTGAAAGAGATCATAAAGCCAGAGAGGTAACCTTGATATTACCCCCATATTTTTGTGCTTCTTTCTATAAACAGTTTTTTTGTTGTTTGTTTTATCATTAATATTTATATATTTTTAAGATTTTTAAGAAAGATGTGTTCTCCTCTCCTGTGGTCCTATTACATCCCAAAGTACTGCTACACATCTCCACCATTGCAATACCATGCTGTGTGACAAGTGGCTAGGAATGTCATACCTGATCAACAGAGAGGCTTGGGTTAGAATCTTGATGTTGCTGTTTACTTATTGCATTACCTTAGGCAAGTCACTCACCCTTTTGAGCTTGTTTCTTCATAATACTAATGTTGCAAAGTTGTTCTGAGGGTTAAACATGAAATTGATGTAGAATCATTTGGCACTTAGCCTATAACTCACAAGGTTGGCTTCTCTCTAGACCATGAGAGTAAAACCCACATTGGAATGAGCCTAGACTTACATTTTGATTCTCTTTGATTTGTTGTTTGATACAGGTTAAATTGGTGGATAAGAAGGTGACTACTGAACCTAGAAATATTAGGAATAGAGATTTAAACAGAAGTTGCAAGAAAGAAAGCTGTCTTCTGTGAAAATAGCACATCACAGGGGTGGATGAACACTTTTATAATTTAACAGGGTTTCTAGGTCATTGGCCCTCTATTGTCTGAAGCATAAGCTGACCGCATTTGATGGCAGTGCTAAGAACTGATAATTTCTTTATCCCCAAAACAATTGAAGACAGAGGAGGAAGGTTTAAAGCTCTAGAGTTTTTAAGGCTGGGACCATCTGCTCAGAGATCATCTTCATGTGTATGAAGTCAAATAGTAGGCACATGAAACTTTGAATTTCCTCCCCACTTTTCCGCCAAAACCCACCAACTCAAAACCTTGGGAACTTTATTGTATTGTCTTTGCTTCCTGTAGTCAGAGGCTGAATATGGTTTGGAATGGAAATGCTGGAATTGAGAGTATGTCTTTAAGTAGGACACCCCTGGGACCTGATCCTGGTAGATGGTCAGTGCCCTGTAAATTGTGTCTGTTATTATTTTTACTCCCAATTCAGCTTTTGTACGTCAGTCACATTGCTCCTTAATCTTCCTTTGAATGTTTCTGTGTAGAGGAGTCTTTAAGTGATTAGTTTTGGATTCTTAGTTTTTATATTCTGCGTTTTGAATTCTGTCCATGTAGCAAACCTACTCGTGCTAATTGCACTGCTCTCAATATAGAAGACTTTTCTTTGATACAGGGTCTATTCCAGAGCATTCAAGACTGACAGGTCATTCCAAGATGGGCTTCATTCTCATTTTACTTTCCAAATTCAGTTTTTCTTCTCAAACTGTTCCATAAACCTGGGAATTTAAAGACCCTCATTTTAGTATCGGGGCTTTATGCAACACCCATCCCCCCAAGCCCCCTTCACATATTCCCATTTTGGCAATGAAATCATATAGAAGTGGTCAGTGGACCCTGTTGCCTTGTTTTGAAAATGCACATATTAATGTTAATCTTCTCTTCTCAGCTCTTGATCAGAGCTTTCCCACCCTATAGGTAAAGATGCGGTTAGGATTTTTGCCAGCCTTTGTGTTGTTTCATTTTGATATTCTCCTTGGCTTCAGAAGTCCTACTGGCCCCTGCCCCTCTCTGTCACACTGTCTCTTACCGGATACCCTCCTTTCCTGGCCAGCCATATCTCCAGTTATCCGTCTTTTGGGATGAGATGTCATTACAAACCTAGTAATTTTAAAGATGAAGATAATAGCATTACTATCTTAACTAAGATTTACTGAATTTTCACCATGTATTAGACGCTGTTGTAGCCACTTTATGAACACATTTAATACAACTGCTCCATGAAATAGATGCAGTTTTTATGTCCATTTTACAGATGGGGGAACTGCTACAAGAGAGGTTGTATAACTGCAGCAGGTGGACAACAGCTTGGCCACAGGTCTGCTTGGACATTCAGGTGCTGACTGTGGAGAATTTTCTCTGTAAGCACTTCTAGGGTCTGGACACTGACATCCAGGATCCTGGCTCAGACAGTCCCAAGTAAGGTGCTCTTGTCATCAGCAAGAGCACAACATAAAAACATTTCCTACAAAATTTATAAAATGCTGGAATAATGTGTCATTTCCGCAAGTCTACTTTAAAAGCACGTCTGCCAGACAACCTTTATGACATTACCTTTGTACTCCGAAAAAAAATTATGAAATAATAAAAAAAAAAATACTAAAATAAGGTCACTTCCCTCCTCTTAACACAGTGCTGAGAAGGTATTTTTAGAGCTTGCTTTCCAAACAAAGGAAGTTGAGCTGAAGAAGTCACTTTCATTTGGAAAGCAGGTGAACATCAACAAAATTAGCTTATGAAATGAAAAAACACATTCCCAGGAGAGTAACTCTACATGCAAACTAATTTCTTAGGTCAAAAAATTTAGACATAATTCAGTCCAACAACAGGTAATTTTGAAAAGAGTCTATTTAGGAACTAACCACTAAGTAAGAGTTAGCAGCTTACAATTATTTTTTGGTTTATTCTAAAATTCACTTGCATAGGCACAGCCTATTGGGGGGTGGGGTGGGGGAAAGGACCCTGATTTGAAACATGTCGCTGCCAACCAAACAATGAAATGAAGAGAACAATAAACAAAGGGAAACCTTTCCAAAGGCTCTCTTCATTTACATTCTGAGATTACTGGCCTCATCTCTCTGCTGAAATAGCCTTGCGTTACTGGCCGTCCAAAAGCATAATCAGGTACTAGCGGGAGCTTTTGCTCCAGCAAACTGCACGAAGAATATTTGAATGCTGCCAAGACTATAGGTGCCTGTTTCAAGTTGTCATAGTATATGCTATAACGTGTCATAAATAAGGGAGGTATATTTATAAATCTGACATTAAAAATGTGTTCCTAAAATATCTTGTGTGTTCCCCAGCCATGTCAGCATAGAAATAATGTTTAGTATTTGTTTATTTTACTGGACCACCCCATGAACCTGGGGGAAACATGTTAGAAAAAAAATTATAGCTACGCCAACTATTCTGGGAGATACACGAGCCCTCCATGTTTATCAGGTTGAGGGCACTGTATTTTGATGTCAATAAGCAATTTTTCCAGCCCGGTCTCCTGCCCGACCCTTTTAATCCATCAATATATTATTAGAGATAAAGTTGGTGGATGCCTGCTGCAGTTAGAAGATAAATGACATCTCTGAAGTCAGGCATTAAAGACTAGATTAAGGCCTTGTGACACCGTTTTCAGTGCTCATCTGTGCACTTCTGTTCAACCTATCACACTGAGTGACAAGAAAGAAAAATAATGAACTGGGCCAGGGGAAGAAGAAGGAAAAAAAAAAGGCAGAAAAAGAGAGAGATTTTTTTCCCCCTAACACACAAACTACATCAGTTCATACTCGGGATTAGACTGCATTTAAAGAAAAGAAAAAAGAAAATGAGGAATTGGGAAGGACAGGGAAGGGGCTGTTCTATAAAGATGAAAATAGGCAAAAGGAACATTAAAGCCAAGAATTCCATTTCTGCTTGGCCAGTGTGGCTTTTGGTACCCCCACCTGCCTCCCAGCCTCTCCTATGCAGACATCTCCCAGTGGGCATCCAGTTGCTCTAGGAATCTGCTCTTTCTCCAAGTTAGGAGTGCTGACATAAATCTTGCTAAGAGGCAGCGCTTGGTTCTAAATCTTAGTGAATCATGTTCTTCTATTCCTGCCAAAGGATTTCCTTCATACTGCTACCATTGGTCTGGTTGGAGGTATTAAAGAGTTTTGTAACTGTATTCTGATAGTGATTTGAATATGGCTCCTGACTTGACAAATACACATGTTGAATTTTTTCTGATTGTGTGGAAAACAGTAGCCACAAATTAATTGCAAGGTGGAAGCGAAAGGAAAGAGAGATGTAGGCCAGGGGAGAGGGCCTAGGTTTGCGGGCAGGGGACCTAGAGTCTACTCTCAAACTGATTTACCCTCTCACTCTTTTTCAATCACTTGTGTAGAAATAAAATCACCCTCCTCCCCATATGTCATACCATGTTTGTGAGGACAGAAGGGACACCTTCCTTATAGAACTCTTTTGTTCCCAGCATTTCAATAATCCTCCTTACAGCCCAAGACCATGAGACATTTTGTGCATCGTGGTGTTCCTGGGCCCCTCCACAGTGAAACAAATAGAAGGCCCTCCGTTGATATTTGGTAACTGACCGAGAACTCATAAACACCTATCTCTGATGCCAAGCTCCTGCTGAAGGTCTTATGTAAATTCTTGTGCCATCATAAATATCCCTTTTCTCCAATAAACACTTGGCTTTCTGGCCCTTTGCAAGCTTCTCCTGCTGTTAATCTCATCATCTAAGGTCAATACATTCTGTTTCCAGGTCCTGGACTTTGCTTCCTTCTTGCATATCCCTTGTTCCTTACCCATTTCTGTAGTCCCAGTTCAAGGCCTCTTTGTCTCAGACTTTATCTCCTCCCCCAGTTTCTGTCCTTCACATCCATTGTACCAGCTGTTGCCAGATTGATAGTCCCCAAACTCTTCTTTAACTATGACATTCCTTGCTCAAAACTTATTCCTTATTATAGCATTAAGACCCTCCAAAATCTGATACAACTGCTTTTCCAGTCTTTTTTTCTTTTTCCTCTAAAACTCCTCAGCAAAGTAGTTCACATGCTTCAGACATGGTTATTATTTACTCATATCTATATACTTACTATTTTCTTCCTTCTATTAAAATTTCCTTCCTGAAACCTAGTCCAAAATCTGTACATCCCTCACTCACTTTCTTCCTTTTCCTTTTGACTATCCTTGTCTTCTCTCAGTTGGACATGGTTTTTACCTTCTCTGAGGTACCATGCTTCATGTTGGTAGAACACTTGTGCCTGTACACAGCAGAACCTAGTCTGGCTCAGAGAGGCAACTGGTGAGAAGCTATGGTAGTCATGGAAAGGCAGGGGTCTTGTGGGTCTCAAGGAATCCATCCAGAAGATTGGCATATCCAATCCAAGTTTGGCAATCCAAGATTGGCAGAACTGGTTTAGCATTCCAGTTTAGTGCCCCTGTTAAAAAATGCTTAATATGTCCCAGAGAGAGAAGGAGCATAGTATTGACTTAGTCTTCATTACCATCAAGCATAAGATGAAGAGGATCACGAAGATGGAGTTGAGGATTGTGGCAATGAAGTAAATGAGAATTATAGGCTCAGGGGATGGAAAATGGGAGATCCTCCAAGATGTTGTCTCTGGGTCTCAGTGACAGTGGCTAGGTTAAATTGGAATTTCCTGGGCTGGAACATGCATATAGGCTACTTCAAAGTATTTTCTTCATTATAGGGAAGGTATTTAAAATTCCAAAAGTATAAAAGTATGAGGCCTATGGAGGGAATCATCTAGTTATAGGAAGGGAAACACACAAAGTAATGGAGGCAAATTCTAAGGAGATGGATTTCATTAGATTTAAGAAACCAATTTAAAATATTCTATAGAGAAGGTACAAAAAAATCCTGTATATTAAAGTGTGGGAGAAATTTTAAAAAATTCCATCTCTATTAAAATCAATGTGTGCTCTGCTTTGGTTGCTGTAGAAGGTTAAAAAATATATCTTAAGTGGCAACTTTTTCTTGGAAACAAGGCAAACTGAAAAATAAAATAGTATAAGATTAGAGTGAGATGAGCTCCCAAAAATTCAAGTCCACTAGAACTTCGGAATGTGACCTTTTTTGGAATAATGGTCTTTGCAGATGTAATGATGGTAAAGTTTGAGAGAAGATTATACTAGACAACAGTGGGTCCTAAATGCAAGGACTGGTGTCCTTAGAAGAAGAAAGGAGAGGGAGACAGAGGAGAGGAGTAAGGCCATGTGAGTATCCACAGACAGGGACTGGAGTTATGCTGCCACAAGTCAAGGATAACAGGACCTCCAGAAGCTGGAAAAAGGAAGGATTCCCTCCTCAAGCCTTCAGAGAGAGCATGGCTTCATCACACATAAAAATAAACTCAAGTGTATTAAAGACCTAAATGGGAGACCTGTAACCATTAAAATCCTAGAAGAGAGCATAGGCAATAATGTCTCTGACATCAGCCATAGCAACATTTTTCTAGATATATCTCCTGAGGCATGGGAAATAAAAGCAAAAATAAACTACTGGAACTACATCAAAATAAAAAGTTTTTTTGCACAGCAAAGGAAACAGTCAACAAGGGAACCTACTGAATGACAGAAGATACTTGTATGTGATGTATCTGAGAAAGAGTAAGTATCCAAAATATATAAAGGGTCATACAGTTCAACATCCAAAACACAAACAATCCAATGAAAAAATAGGCAAAATCATGACTAGACATTTCTCCGAAGAAAACATTGAGATGACCAACAGACACATGAAAAGATGCTCAACATCACTCATCAGAAAATACAAATCAGAAGTACAATGCGATACCACTTTAGACTTATTAAAATGGGTAAAATAAAAAACACAAGAAATGACAAGTGTTGATGAGGATGTAGACAAAAAACCCTGGTGCACTGTTGGTGGGAATGCAAATTGGTGCAGCCACTGTGAGAAACAGTATTCAGATTCCTCAAAAAGTTAAAAACAGAACTACCCTATTCTATGATCTGGTAATTGCACTAGTGAGTATTTATACCCAAAAAACCAAAAGCACTAATTCAAAGGGATACATGCATCCCTATGTTTATAGCAGCATTTTTATTATGATAGCCAAATTATGCTAGTATTTACAGCACACAGGTGGGGGTGTGAAGGAAGGGAGAGAGAGAATCTTAAGCATGTTCCATAACCAGTATGGAGCTTGACCTGGGACTCGATCTTATAACTGTGAGATCATGACCTGAGCCAAAATCAAGAGTCGGATGCTTAACTGACTGAGGCGCCCAGGTGTCCCTACAGTAGCCAAATTATGGAAGCAGGCAAGTGTCCATTGATAGATAAATGGATAAAGAAGTGGTATTTATATATGATGGAATATTATTCGGCCATAAAAAGGAATGAAATCTTGCCATTTGCAATGACACGGATAGAACTAGAGGGTATTATGTTAAGTGAAATAAATTAGAGTAAGGCAAATTCCATATGATTTCATTCATGTAGAATTTAAGAAATGAACAAATGGGTGCATAAACAATGAATCTTGGAACGCTGAAAAAAACAAAGGAAAAAAGAGCAAGAACACGTTGCCAGTGTTTGGATTTAAGGCCTCCAGAATTGTGAGAAGATAAACTTTTATTTGAAGCCATCCAGTTTGTAGTGATTTGTCCAGGCAGCCCTAGGAAATGAATACAATGATTAACCAGGGTGTCATTCACTCCCAGGGCATCAGGGAAGAAAAGGGTCTGGAGAAGGCAGAGCTTCCTAGAGGAGGTCAGGCTGCAAAACAAAAAGGTTTAGGGAAGGGAGGAAGAACCAGAGGCTCTCCTGGCAGGAAGAGTAGTAGTAGCAAAGGTCTTAAGTACTGTACTTGCTCTGATTTGTACCTGATGGGCAGCTGTTGGATTTCTCTTCTCTTGGTACAGATATATCAAATAGTTTTATATTAACTCTTAAGGGAGAAATTCTTGGTTCCCATGTAGACAAGAGAAAATTGAAAGAGAAAAGAACAATGACAAAGATCATGAAATTTGAGATGGAGGCTTTTCCGGTAGGGAAACAAAATGAGGAATGTTGTTGAAGCACATGTTGGTGTACATGTGTGAAAAATATTTCCTGATATTATACGTTAGGAGATGTATAAACAAACTAGGTAATGAAAAAAACCAAGGGAGCAGTGAGAGAGAAAAGAGTGTATTCTTCATGTGCACAATCTCCAGATTGGGTAAGAGGAGGAAGTAGGGAGAGATTGAATTCAAATAAAGCTACTGTTCCCTGCTCCAACCACTAGGTGGTATCATCAGCTCATGACAGCTTGGTTGCAGCTTAGCAGGTCAAAGAGCAAGGAGAGTTGAAGTGCCTATGTGCCTTCAGAAATTTGTGAGGCTTGGGATATTTGCAGGCTATGTACTTATGATTTAGATAGGGGTCTGTAAAATACAGATGCTTCCTAAACTATCTGGATTCCAGTTTTACAAAAATTAAAAATGGTCATGCATCTTCCAATTGACTAATGAATGAAACATAAGGAAAAGCAGGAGGTTTATTACATTTGTAAGTTAACACATGTATTGTTATACAATGTTATAAAGTCACAAAGAATTTTAGAGTTGGAAAATACTGTTTACTTAGGTCTAATTTTCTGAATATAGGCTTAGCTGCTCAGGTAGATAAACCCAGAAACTGTGCGTTATTCATTTTTTTAACCTTCTGCAGCCACAGAATATAGGTGCTTAATCAGTGTTTGTGGAATGAATGAATTCTATAGAATTCTGTAAATGAAACTGGCAGTCTGGCCAAATATGCTGTTCCTAATAGTGATACGGTATGCCTAAAATACTTTTTATGAAGAAGTAGAATATAGGAAAATTTCTCAGTAGGAGAAATTCTTGAGCTTCTGTGATAAGCTTCTAGGATTTAGGCTTTATCATGTCCCACACACCATGGGGATTTCAACTGGCTTCTGGGAGTCCTCATTCATAGTGGGAGTTCATTGTCTTTGCCTGGCCTAAAGCAGTGGATTCTCAATTTGCAGGTACACCTCTGAAATGGGGGCCCACCTTACTCTCTACATATTTAGCAAGGGCCTCAATATTTCTGAGAAGAGGGCTATGGAAAGAGGAGCCTCAGATGAGGCTTTTGGTGACTCCTGAGCTGCAAGTACAGCCCTGTCCTATCCTAATGACCACCATGCTCTGATGTTTTGAACCAAGAATAACTTACTGAAGCATTTGAGGTGCTCAGCGTGGGTCTTGGTGTGGTCCATCATGGGAGCAAAAGAAGTGAAAATTAAAATTTTGTGTTGGCTACGATCACATCAAACAAATCCATGTTCTGTAAATCACCTTCCATAGTCCAACACTGTATGAACCATGGTCACTCTGCTCCTCCCCCTCTGCCCGCCCCATAATGTCCTGATATGTGTGCCACTGTCCCAGGCATGCATGCATATTTTGTATCTAAATCAAATAGAACATTAACTTATCCTGCAGAGGGAATCCTGGAGGATAAGCCCCTAAAAGTGTCCAGGTCTCTCATCTGAGAGATGGGAGCTGTAACTTAATGGTACCCAACCCCATCCATTATGCCTTTCAAAAGTCTTTCTGCAAAATATTCAACTATTTCACCTCATGTACTCATATCCTGGGTGTCCCACAATTATGTTACTCTGGATAAGTGAGTTCTCAGGCCTGTAGACCTTCATGAGCTTGTTGATCATGGCCCTTGTCCTAGATAACCCAGATCATCAGTAGCTATGCAGCAGAGAGTCTGAATTAGGGCAGGAATAGGACCTAGGAATACCCTCATTCCCTTCGCTATGAGCCATTTCCTTGGACAGAGGTAACTTTAACATTTAGGACCAAGATTCTAGGAATAGACGTAGCCTCTGCAAGTCAGTGAAGGGCAGGAGAGACCTCTGTGGAGAAGGGGAGGAAACATCACCACTACTTCCACGAAAACCTACTAGAGGCAGTATTTTTGGTCTGATTCTTTTGCTCTGCCAGTTCCCAGCTGCAGTCTGGTCAACTATGCTGTTCCTCATAGTGATACGGTATGCCTAATAGTGATACAGTATTCCCATATGCCTATGGAAACCCCTTCTATTCTATAAAATGGGCATAGTATCAACTGCTTTGCAAGTTTATTGTAAGGATTAGAGAAATTAATGCATCTTAATGCATTGGAACATTATAGGTTATTAACAAATATTAGTTTATATATTTAATTTAAATACTAATTTAAATATTAACTCCTTTCCTTTTCCCCATTCTCCTTTTCTGATTTTATCAACAAGAATTTACGGAGTTCCCACTAGAACAGTAATCTCTGGAATTTGGGTCTATAGAGTAATTGACTTTTCTGTTAGATCAGAATGAAGGAATTCAGATGCTTTGCTTTGGGGAGCTCAGACTTTGCAAAATCAGAAGCAGGGTTCAGCCTCTGCAGGAAAGACAAAGCCAGAAGAAGCTATTCCATGTCTGTGACATGAAGAGGCCACCAGACCCGTCACACTGCCTAAGGCAAGGCCTCCCTGTTCCCTCTGGGCAGGAATCTCCTGGGGGCCCCTGCAACCAGTGACTCCATGTTGTGTATCTCAGTTTTTTCATCTGCCTGACTGAGAGCTCAGTGCTGTTGATCTTGTGGGCAGGAATATTAAGTAATTTTCATAAAGACTTATGAAAAGACAGGTATTTCTAAAAACCACACTGTTTGTTTTCCTAGCTCTTTACCGTGCAGATGTGCCTGTGTGGATATGCCCTCCACATGGCTTCTGATCATCTGGGAGCTTTATCTCTCTTGTCTGGCCACGGTGAGTTATGGCAAACACACCCTCAGATTCCCTGGCTGACACCGAGTCTCCTTTTCCTTCTAGCGCCTTCATCATCACTGTCTCCTTTTGAAGATTCTTTTTTCAGCTCACTCTTTTTCAAAAGATTACTTTGTCACAATTATTCAGGAAAGGGTTTTGCGCCTGTAGGAAATATTAATAGACTATTATGAGGTCCTACAACTAATTTTTCCACACATATCATCTGTCTTTGCATGGTTATTAAACTTCAACAATATTTCATGCAATGCTTCCCTGCTAAATTAATTTGGTTCCTTCTTTTCTGGCTTCTTCTTTTCTGTCCACAAGCTTTAAAATTAAATTGAATCTTCATAATTATAGCTTTTTGTTGTTCTCCTTCATATCTTTTTCTTTTTTTTCAATTTCTCTATCAAAGGAGCAATAAAGACATAAAGAAGCAAAATTATAACTCTAAAAGACCCAAATGGTCTGGAGTTTGATGGGCTTGAGGTTGGGTGTCTTTTAAGTAGGAGGAGAGAGGCTGAAGAAATTTAGACCTGCCTGGAATGTAGATAAGTTGGCTCTGATTTATCCTAGGGCATTGGAAACAAATGAGAATTGTTCTCTCAATCATGAAATTTACATAGTTGCTGTAGAGTTCTTATTTGTGTCAAGTGATACTCTCATTTTTAAGAAGTAAATATTCACTCTCTTTCCACACATTCACACAGGCACACATGAATTTTTACTTATGGTTAAATTTTCCCAAAGTTCTGTATTAAAATCCTTTTTTTTTTTTTTTTTTAAGGCATAAAGGAATCTTCACTTTTACATTACATATCTCAAGGTTGGTGGATGAAAAGCCAAAACAACCTTAGAGCTTGGAGTTGACCCTGCCAGGGCACCAGCCAAGGGGCTAGTGGGAACTGGAATCAGGAAGGAGGCTCTGATAGACCTGTAGACCTTCATGAGCTTGTTGATGGGGGTAAGATTCAGTTAATGTCCCTTTGGGGACGTGGAAGCTCAAACAAAAATACTGGGGAATATGGGGGAAAGGACTCTTCAATTCTCTTCCATTTTCTGCCCCTTGGTTCACTGGTCTATGAGCTTCTCCATGAGAGAGAATAAGTTACCAACCTGATGCATGAGATATAACAGGTATATCTGATTGGGCCCTGTTCCTGGTAGGTGGGATGACTGTGCCTCTAAGGCCAGTGCCCATCCTTAGCCTTTCCTCAGAGGGAAGAGGACCTCATCAGGCACACCAGCCATCCTTGTGGGCCTATCCTTTGAATCTAAACTGTTGTTTGGGTAGAGGATCCAAGACCCATCTTGATGCTTGCTTTCTCTTTATCTCATTTCTCCAGTCAAAGTTTTTCACCTGAGCTTCAGAAAGGAAACTTGCATTTAGCAGTATTGGTGCTGGCTTAGTAATAAGGAGGTGCTATGATCCCACTCTCCTGTGGAAAGGCAGGACAGGATTTCAGTGGTCCTAGGACTTTGGCCAGAATGTCATGATACAGCCAATATCTTACTTTTAATCCATAAAAAGAGACTAAGTATAAATAGGGAGTCAGGCAGTATTCAGAGTGGACAGAGGTAGGATCAGTGGAAGGCCAGATATAGGCAGGGATTCGTGTCCTGGAGCATTGCTTTGAACATCAGTAGCTATTTACATTTCACAGTAATGGGCTGTGAGTTTTATAGTATCTGATGTATCAGGTTGGGTTAAGGTCCAGAAATACTTATCCATAAATCCAAAGAGCAAGCAAGCAATAGTGTGATCAGATCTCAGACAAATGCATAATTTACTGAAGAAAATAAAACGAGGGTTAAAAAAAAAAAATTCTAGTTTTCCAACATACTTGCAAAGCAAGAATTATTCTCTTGATCACAGAGGAAGGAGAATCTTGAGATAGAGTCCATTCTTCTCACATGAGGAAGAATCAGAGTTCCTGAGGAATTGGCTGGAATAAGACCCCAAGTCTCCCCAAACTTAAGTCTTATCCTACATCATTTATTCTAGCACCCCCTTCTCCAACTCCTAGTCTGCATTTAAACAATAACACTGTACTTCTTAAACCTCTAGGATTCAGAATTTTTACTCATTCAGCTTTGACAATTCTGGATTAGTAAAACACTAATTAATAAAAACTACAATATCACACTCTAAGGGGTGTGATCAAAGAGGTGAGAGACTAGAGTTTTTAAGAAGTTAATTTAAATAATGGCAATATCTAGGGTTACTTTTATAGTGCTTTACTTTTGGAAAAAAAAACAATAAAAGCTTATAATTATTTAATTATTTGCCATGCCTGTAAATTAGAAATAGATATAATTTTCCTCATTTTGTAAATAGACAAACCAATTCTTAAAGCAGTTCTATTATCTCCAAAAATGATGGCCCATTCTGCTATGAGACAGATCACCAATAAGGCTATCTCTATAACCTCGTTAACCCAGTGAAGGCCATGATGTGATAGCAAAGCAGTGTGTTCAGGTAATTGATCCTCAGGGGCTGAAGGAGTGGCCCAATGCTGGCACCTATCTATTCACACTCCATGCTGTTAAGCCTGAACCATAGGCAGGGGTATCTGATGAAGTAAAAGGTTCAGTACAGAGATGGGGCCATCAATTACCATCAGATTTGTTAACCTTCTCTGAACTCAGATCAGATATATTTAAAAGCTCAATCAATTTGATTGAATGGACATGAATCAAGTACTTCCTCTGGAATGATCGGGGACTCACCCAGGAAGAGGATCCAGGCTCTATCCCCAGGTTGCTCCCCTTTCCCCTATACCCGCACCAGGTCTTAGGCAAGGCAGGCTGTGAGTAGTGGTAGTGGGATTTAGTAATAAGTTCTAGCCATTATTTACTGAATAATTGCTACATATCAGACTTTTTTCGAAGTCTCTGTACTAGATCATTTTGTTTGATAGTGAAGAAAGATAACACACATTCATTAGTTCATTTGTTCAGTCACAAACATTCCCAGACTAGCCGCTTTCTTCCAAGCACGGTACTAAGCACTGAATACATAAGAGTAAATAGGGCAAAGTTGACATTCAGTAGAAAAATGTGTTGTGAATTGTGAAATGCTTGGCAGTTTCTAATTCTGATGGGAGGCTCTGGGAAGGAAAGATCTTTATTGAAGAAGGGTGGCAGCATTCACTCCTGTTTTCACAGAAGTGGTGAGGACAGGAGGAGCAGGGTGTCAGAGGACACCGTTGGAAGAAGAACCCTGTGTGAGATTCTTGGTTGGGCTGTCCGCCAAAGGCTCCCTGGGAGGCATGCAGGGAACTCAGCAGCTGAGCAAACAGGCTGGCTGTGGGGAAGGAGGTTCAAAATCCACTAATGCTTGTGAGCAGCCTGCATTTTCTGTTCCTTCCGCCTTCCTCACCCATTCAGACTCTCATTGCTTCTTTCCCTGTCTTCCTTTTGCCAGCCAGTCTCCTCCCACCAGCTTAACCTGCCTAACGTTCAACTTCAGTCATACTAATAATAGCTAATACTTAAAAGTCCTTACTCTGTGTACCATTCTAAGCTCTTTACAGATTATAAACTAATCTGCACAACCCTAAGAGGTAGGTACCATTATTATCCCCATATTACAAATGCAACAACTGAGACCCTGGTATGTGACTTGTCTCAGGTCACAGGGGAAAGGGAAAGGGAAGGGAAACCAGGCAGCCTGGCTCCAAAGTCTTCATTCCAGGGGCCAGGCCAGGGTCTGCTGCCTCTTCTGTCCTCCAGTTCAGAAACATACACCAGTTCACTATTCATTACCAAGTAAATCCAAACCTTAGCTTGTAACCTGAATGCAACCTCTGGTCCTGCCTCCCACTTCTCACAGAGATCACTCACCCCTTGTCCATTAGGCAAACACAATTATTTAGCATCCTTTAACATTCTTTAACACCCTTGGCTTTTCACTTCTTTGTCTTTGCGTTTTTCCCTCCACCTGGAATGTCCTGTCCTTTACAACTCCAAATCTAACCGATATTTAGTAGCTAGCTGAAATGGTCTGTTCTCTATAAAGACTGTGGATTCCTGAGTTGAAAAGATGCTCTCCCTCCTCTGAACTCTCATAATACTTTTTAATTCACATGTATTTTGACACCCTTATATATTACAGATATTTGTAGTACGTTGTAATATAACATGCTTTATTTACACTTGATTTGTGAGCTTCATGAGGCTATCTTTGCACTCCCTTGAATCCCACCCCTTGAAAGTCCCTTAATTGGTCCCCACTTAAATCCCCCCTAACAATTTCTTTTGGCCAGTGTCCATGACACAATGAATACTCATGGCTATTTAGTCAGATGTCTGGCTCACTTAGGACTGTGCAGTTTAACCTCTGTGGCGTGTGTGTCCGTATCATTAAAGGACCTGTCACTTCTAAGAGTGTCACATTATACAAAATTATGGTTACCTGCTAAAGGCCACTCTTTAGACAGGGCACTGTGGGATTGTGGTAAAGCGCTTAGGTTCTCTGGTCAGACTCCCTGGGTTAGAAACTGAGATCTGTCACTTACTACTGGCTGTATAACCCTGAGCCTCAGAACCTTCTGTAATGTGGGTGTAACAACAGTCTCTCACTCTAGGTTATTAGGCTGATCCAATGAGTTAATTGGATCTCAATGTAGATTTGTGTGGCATGCAGTAATATCGCTCACCAACAGGAGGCCCACGTGTTTGGGCATCCACTAGTTAAGCTGTACCTTACCAAGTGTTAATTGTCTTTGTTCATAAATCTGTGTGTGACAGTTGTACTTAATATTGTCACCATGAAATTGAATTAAATGTTACATAAACTGATGATAAGTGTAAAAAGAAGAATTGTTGCTTCTTTGAACATTAAATTGAATGCTTTGGACTCAATAAGCATAAGTCAATGAAAAATAGCTATTGAAAAAAAAATAGCTATTGAATTAGATGTGGGGAAAAGGCATTATAAAAGACTAGAGAAAAATCATAAACATCTAGAAATTTTGTGTAGTGAGATTGCTTCAAAAATGACTTTAAGTTCTTTCTGTACTTTATAGAAATTGGAAATCGAGGGTGATGCATTTCTATGGGTGTGGTTTGTACAAGAAAGGGAAGGCAGAATACCATAAGTGTATGTACATTAAAAGCATGTGTCCCAACATCAAATTAATGGTGAATAAATGTACATTTGTATGTTTTAGTCAAAATAAAACATGTAAGATATGCTTATGCAACTTTTTTTTTAAATTTAAAGCTTCACAGCTTTAGTGGACTTTTTCAGTAACCACTATTCCCTGTCTGGAGAGTGGTAGATAAGAAAACATCTCTGAACACTTCTTAAATTAATGAGTGAACAAATGCATGGACTTAGAGGTGGCTGTAGCAAATGCTCTTGACTCTGGTGATATTCTCTTGGCTCTCACCTCTACATGTCAAGCCTGCTTACTAGGAATACATCATACTTTCCATCTGAGAGCATTTGTTTCTGTCTGTGGAAATCACTTTGCTCACTCACACACAGGGCAAGTCTGGAGTGAGTGTGAGAGAGTGAATGACCCAGAAGTCAGCCCTTTCAATAACCAATGGGGACTTGGTAAATAAATGACTCGGCTTCTTTACCCCAACACTGAGCTTTCTCTGAGGTATGTTCTCGCAGTGTCCCAGAAGTCACCAGTTACCCATGGTGGGGACTTCCTGAGTAATGCAGTCACCACTGACTACTCCCCTTCTCTGCCTCACTTTCTTACTCCCTTAATGATGTTTCCCAGGATCATCTCCCAAATGCATACTTGTGCTTTAGTTTTCGTCTTGGAGTCTTCAGGGAGAACCCAAGCTGAGATGTAATCCCAAGCCTTAGGGCCCACAAAAATGCCTTTGACAGAGAAGATCTATAAATCTGATCAAACCAAAGGGTACTTGTTTACTCAGAACAAGTTTTCATTGAGGCTGAAACAAAATTTTCAGATTTTAAGTCAATAAAATGTTACCATTTTAGTTACTAGACCAGTTACTAGTATAAGTTTTTTGCTTGCTTGTTTTTAAATTCCAGTTGTTTTCCTATGTACATGCAGCTTTTGAGAAGTTGAAACCATAAGAATTAAGTTTTGGATACAGACCTAAGAAAGTCAGTAAGCTCTGCTTTATTTCCTGCTCTCCTTTGTGTTCTGTTCAAACAAGAGGGCTGTTCTGTAGGGAATTCTTCATGGGCCTGCTCTGGCCTCAAGTTGGTTAAGAGGCAAGACAGTGAAGAAGTCCCTGCAATGGCTTCCCAGGCTTTCAATGCTGGGTCATGGGTCTGTGGACCAAAGAACACTCTCTGAGGCTCAACAGATTTGAAGCCATTCTATTGAATGAAAGAGCTCAAACCCTGAGTGGTTCTGGTGCTCATAAAAGTATTTGAAAATCTTTCACTAATTCTCCAGCTCACCCCCACCCTACCCAGAGCACATGGCTTAAACTGTGTATTCCAGGACGAATGTAAGGCCCCAGGCGCCATGCCAGGCCTAATGAGGTCTGTAGATTCATGTGAGCAGCAGCAGCTGCCTGGGAAGTTATCCAATGCTACATCAAACCTCAACAACTGTCCTGGGATAGTTGTGCTGGCTGGGATTGCCCCCTGCAGCCAGCAGAAGCCCATACACACCTGTGGTTAATCCCCCAGAGCAGCAGTTCTGACCGATGAAGAGCAGGCAACATCCGGGGTTGGGCATGGAGAGGTGAACAAACATTGTCCATTACCCTGCCAATCGCCAGTCCCCTCATTCTGTTATTTTTTTTTTTCCCTTGGGTAAATTTGGTTTCCTGAAATTAATTATTCAACAGGAGGTGACAGCCGGTGTATAGCAGCACTGTTGGAACAGAGAATAAAGAGGCACATTGGACACAGCAGCTGCACCTCCCAGACCCTGAAATTTAAGATCTTTATAAATGATCTGTTAAAACTATAGTGACGATAAGCTTATGAATCATGATCTATATTAATCAGGGCTGCTGATATGGAAAGATTAATTGAAACGTGCAGTTCTACACAAATGATAAAGTGGTAACAATTTAATATCAGACAAGAAGAGTGAAGAAATTACACTCCAAGCTTCATGCATCATTACTATGGATATTAATATTTTACCCAGCGCAACAGCATCGGGAATCATAATGAAAATCCATAAGTGGTGCACAGACATGATTAAATACAACAGTCTTTAGGAGCTGTTTGGTGGCAGCAGTTGGGCCATATTTCACTCGGTGGCTGGTGATTCCAGTGATAGAGTCTAGACGAGGGTGATTAAAAATTGTTCCTCCTAAAAGCTGTTAACCTTTTACTACTAAAATGAATTTCTTTGATTTTTAAATTATGTCGTTCTCTTTGCTCTTTTCAAAACCAAACTTGATCCCAAATTTTGACAGGATGCTGGGTCCTTGATGGAGTGACAGTCCCCAGCCATAGGGATGGCATTAGCCAGGTCATGGAGAATAGAGGTTGACTGCCTACCTTGATGAGGGCTGGCTAGAGTGAGTGATGAACCATCAGGGATCCTTGGGTGGTTCCCAAAGACCAGAGGTTGATAAGGCTACCTTCCTCACCCAATCTTAGCAGAGTGGAGATGGAAATGACTTATTCTGAGATCCTGGTCTCACTAGGTTAGTTAATTTACTTATTTAGTCACTCCTCTACCCAACAACTACACAAGCATATGCCTATACCTGAGAGGTGCAAAAATCTGCCCCCAAAAGAACACATATTCCAAGCTGAGGTGAAAAACCCAAATCAATGTGATGGCTTCCAACATGGAAGCAGAGTCAGAAGAGTTTCTTTGCCACACTGTTTCTACACAGTGTTCTACCACCCTGTGAAATCTTCACTCAAAAGTCAACCTGACCCCTTTTATCTTTAGCTAAAACGGGGCAGGGTACATTTGCAGTCATGATATTCATTACCACCTCAGGCCATAATAAGAAATGTAACCTGTTCCCCCTGAGGATAGTACATCTGTTTCTTCTGTGTTCTGGTTTCTTAGGCCTCTAGTAGTGCATACAAGTACCAAATATGTATGTTTGTGTATGGGTGTGGGGGGTGTTAAAAATGCAGTTTCTAAGAAAGGATTCCTATGGAGATTTCTGGAGTTCTTTTACTGAATGCTCTCTTCTTTCTGAAACTCTGCCTTATTACTTTCAGTCTTCTCAGTCTCCCTGAACTCCTATTTTTCTCCTAACTCAATGAGACCATGCACTCAGCTAGGGATTGCTTTACTTCCTTGTGGTCTGGAATGTGTTTTCAGGCAAAGAGCTAGGGTGATCATAGTCACTTTATTTTCTTTCTTACATGGATCACAGTTCTGTGTTGCTTGTTCCCCAGTGTCTGAAAACAGTCATTTCATATATTTTTCCAGTTTTCTAGTGGCTCTGTGTGGAAGGGCAAATCTGATCACAGTTATTCCCTTATAACTCAAAGTGAATGTTGCTACCATTGCTTTTTATCTTAAATGGTGTCCAGATTTCCATCCCTGCTAACTTTTCTATCTCATGTTCTACCGCTGCTCTAGACAAAACCCATTTTTTTCTCTGCATTAAATATACCGAGCATCTTTTCAAATGTGGGACCTTTAATACTTAGTCTTCCTTCTGCCTAGAATACTCTTATTCAGATTGCAGCTTGAATGTCATCTCTGAAGGTCTACCCTGACAACTTGGCTACATTCAATGTTCAATATCCCAGTCTACTATGTCACACCATTTTCTTATTGACTTCATCATTGCCTGATATTATCTTATATATTTGCTTACATATTTGTTATCTCCCACAAAAATCAAAGTTCCATGAGATAGAAACCATATCTGCCTTATTTACTATGAAATTTTAGAGGTTAGTACAGTGTAGTGTGATAGATCCTTAAAAAATAGGTATATGAAAAAACAAAATCAGGATGAGTATTATGATGGGGTGTGACGGGGAACCAATTACAAGGACAGAAATTTTGCTCTGGTAGGAGATAAATTAACCTTACAAGTTTTGAACTCTGGGTTAGTCAGGTATTTGGGACTTTCATAGTCTTATAATGAGATGGTCAGAAGCATGAATTTTGAAGTTTGGAAGACTTGGTTGTTTGGTTATTGGCTTTATTATTTAGAAACAGTGGGTGTGACCTCCACTTTCTTCCATAAAAAATAATCCATCAGGGTTGTTGTGAGATAATGTCTGTAAAACAAGTGGTATGGTGCCTGGCTTGAAATTAGAATTACATAGATCTTCAAGTAACTGCATAGTAGGCTCAAGGAGACAAAAACCAAAATTGGGATTCTTTCCCCCCACAAAGAACTAAAGGACTAAAACCCATACCATACGAAACTTATAGAACTGAAATAACTAAATCAAAGTACTCACTGGATCATTTTAATATCAGACTATACATATAAGAATCAGTGGACTGGAGGATAGGTCCAAAGAAATCAATACCAGTGAAACCCAGAGGGACAAAATGTAGGAAATACGTGATTATAAGAGAGATAGATGGTATAGGGAGAGATTCTGACATACGTATAATTGGAGTATTGGAAAGATAGGTCAGGAGAAAGTAATGGAGGAAAGCTTGCCAAAAACCAGTGAATGGCACTGAGTCACAGATTTAGGATGCCCTGCAGACCCCGAATAAGAAAAAGAGAAATCCATACATAAGCATATAATAAAAATATTAAAACCCAAAAACAAATAAAAATACACATGCTATCAGATGGAAAAAATACTGAGGTCAAAGAAACCAAAATTAGACTGACACTTGGCACTTAATAAAAACAACTGAAATCAAAAGGCCTTGAAATGGTATTAAGGTATGAAAGAAAAGAAATGCTAACCTATAATTCTATATCTAGCAAAAATATCTTTCAAGAGCGAAAAGACAGACATTTTCACACAAATAAAAATGGAGAATGTGTCATCAGGAAATGCAGCAGTGAAGGTGCTCTTCGAGCAGAAAGAAAATGATCCTGGATAGAAGCACAGAGATAAATGAATGAACACTGACTGAAAAAAAAGAATCATAATGTGTTTTTAGGTTTAAAGATATATAGAACATTAAAATGCATGACAACAGGGCTGCCTGGGTAGCTCAGTCTGTTAAATGTTGACTCTTGATCTCAGCTCAGGTCTTGATCTCAGGGTTGTGAGTTAAAGCACCATGTTGGACTCCATACTGGGCAAAGAGCCAACTTAAAAAAAAAAAATGCATGACAATAACAGTACAAAATTCATGGAGGGCATGTAAATGTAGCTAAAGATAGTTGTAATGACCTTATTTGTATTGCCTAGGTAGAGTATAATACCAAATAATATTAGACACATATAACTTAAGGATGCCCATGATAATTTTTAGTGTTATAATTACAACAATATAGTATAGGGATGCATGATTTCCAATAGTGGAAAAGAAATCATAGCACTCAGAATCTATTTTTTTTTTTAAAGATTTTTATTTATTTGTTTGACAGAGAGGGATGACAAGTAGGCAGAGAGGCAGGCAGAGAGAGAGGGGGAAGCAGGCTCCCCGCTGAGCAGAGAGCCCGATGTGGGGCTTGATCCCAGGACCCTGAGATCATGACCTGAGCTGAAGGCAGAGGCTTTAACCCACTGAGCCACCCAGGCGCCCCCTCAGAATCTATTTTTTAAAGGCAGAAAAGGAGAAATAGAATGGAAAAAGGAAGTAGAACAGGTATGGTAAATCCAACCCAAACATACCAGTAATTATATTAAGATCAAATACTCTAAATCTTGCATGAAAAGATTTTCAGACTGAATAAAAACTAAAACTCATTTATAAATGTTTTACATTTATAAAAGGTACATGTAAAACATAAGGATAAAAATAAAGATAAAAAATCTTAATTAAAAGAAAGCTGATATAATTGTATTAATAACAGACAAAACAAACTTTAGGAAATTACTACTGGAGATAAAGAAGGTCACTTTGTAATAATGAAGTGTTTAACTCATAATCAACATTTAATAATTTTATATTTATAGACTCTTAATGTATGGAATCAAAATATGCAAAAATTTACAGAGCTATAAGTATTGGATAAGTCCACAATCACAATGGGTGGTTATGACATATCTTCAAATGACTGATCTTAAAAAACAAATCAAAAAGTCAGTGAAGTTATAGGAAATATGAATATGTAGGGGCATTCTACCTACCATCTATGTGTGGAATAGATATTCTTTTAAATTGCCCAGGGAACATTTATAAAAATCGACTACATGCTGGGCCACAAAGCAAGCCACAACAAATTTCAAAGGACTGAAATCATACATAATTAAAAGTAATAACAAAAATGTAACTAGAAAATCCATGATTGTCCTATGAATGTCTACTTTCACTACTTGGGAGTTAAGTTTATTTCTAAGTAATCTATAAGTCAATTGATTTTCACCAAGAGTGCTGAGACAATTCAAGAAGGGAAGAGTCTTTCAACAAATGCTTGGACAGCTGGATAGCCACATGCAAAAGAGTAAGTTGGACCACTGCCTCACACCACATACAAAAATTAACCAGAAATAGATCAAAGTCTTAAATGTAAGAGCTAAAACTATAAAACTCTTAAGAGAAACCATAGGTATAAATACCTGTGACCTTGGATTAGGCAATGCTTTTTTAGACATGACACCAAAAGCACTAGAAACCAAATAAAAATAGATTGGACTTCATGAAAACTAAAAACTTGTTTCAAAAGACACAATCAAGCAAATGAAAAAATAACCCACAAAATTGGAAAAAAAGACTTGCAAATCATACATCTGATAAGACTCTAGTATCTCGAATCTATAAAGTATTACAATTTGACAGTTAAAAAGCAAATAACCAAATTAAAAATAGGCAAAGTAACTGAAGAGACAATTCTCTAAATAAGATATACACAATAAATATATGAAAAATGCTCAGGATAATTAGCCATCATGGAATGGCTAATTCTACTTCACACCCACTAGGATGGCTATAAGAAAAAAGATAAAAAGTGTTAAAGAAATTGGAACCTTCATGCACTGCTGTAGGTGAGAATGTCAAATGGTGCAGTTGCTTTGGAAAACAATCTGGCAATTCCTCAGTCAAATACAGAATTACCATATAATCTGGCAATTCTACTCCCAAGTATATATCGAAAAGAAATAAAAAGCATATGTCTACACAAAACTTGTGTGTGAATATTTATTGCAGAATTATTAATATCCAAAAAGTAGAAAAAACCCAAATGTTCATAACTCATGTATGGATGAAATATTATTTAGCAATAAAAAGAAATGAAATACTAATGAACATTAAAAACATTATGCTAAGTGAAAGAAGCCAGTCACAAAGGACCACATATTGTGTCTTTCCATTTATATGTAATTCTAGAATAGGCAACTCTATAGATATAGAAAGTAGATTAGTAGTTTCCTAGGGCTAGGTGGGATTGGGAGATTGTACGGTGTTGGGGATAAAACATACAAAAATTGATTTTGGCAATGAATGTACAACTCAATGAATATATTAAAAGGTACTGAATTATATACTTTGGGTGAATTGTATGGCATGTGTATTATCTATTTTATATATATCTACTCAATATGTAATAAATATATATATTTATATACTGGTAGTTTTTAATTCTTGAGGAATTGGACTATTTGATCTAAGTTGTCAAATTCGTATAACTTTATAGTATTCCCTTATTATCCTTTGATGCTTGCAGAGTCTGTAGTGATATCCCCTATTTCATTGGTGATGCTAATAATTTAGGTCAGCTCTATTTTTTTCCCTTTGGCAGTCTGGCTAAGGTTTATGAATTTTATTATTCTTTTCAAAGGACTAGAATTTTATTTCATTTTTTCTGTTGCTTTTCTGTTCTCAGTTTTATTGATTTCTGCTTACATATTATTTTTCTTCTCATTTTGGCTTAATTTGCCACCCCTCCTTTTAAGTTTCTTTAGGTGGGAAATTAGATTATTGATTTGAGACTTGTCCTATTTTCTAATGTATGCATTTAGTGCTATAAGTTTTCTTCTCAGTGATGCTCTGTGCATCACAACTATTGATATGTCTCATTTCATTTTCATTCAGTACAGTGTTGTTTTATATTTCTCTTGAGATCTCTTCTTTGATCCATGGATTATTTAGGAGTATGTTATTTAGTTTCCAAGTATTTGGAGATTTTACTATTATCTTTCAGTTTTTTACTTCAAACTTAATCCCATGTGCCAGGGAGCACCCTCTATATGGTTCCAATTTTAAATCTGTTGAGATTTGTATTGTGGTCCAGGATATGGTATATCTTGGTTTATGTTTTATGGGAACTTGAAAAGAATATATATTCTGCTCTTATTGGATGGAGTGTTCCATACATGTCAATTAGGTCCTGTTGGTTGATATTATTGAATTCTTTTTTTATTCTTGCTTACTTTCTGTGTAGATATTCTGTCAGTTGCTGAGAGAGGGTTTTGAAGTCTCCAGATATAATTATGGATTTATCTGTTTTTCCTTTCATTTATGTCAAGTTTTGCTTCATTATTTTGGCTATGTTTGGTGCATACAGATTTAGGATTGCTGTTTTCTTGGTGAATGATTTTTAAAATAATTATACTATGTCCCTTTCTATCTCTGGCAATTTTATTTGCTCTGAAGTTTGTTTATCTGATATTAATTTATCCACTCTTCTATTCCTTGGATTATTGTTTTAATGATCTATCTTTATATCCTTTTACTTTCAACCTCCCTATATTATGATATTTGAAGTTAGTTTGTTACAGACAGTGCATCGCTGGATCATGTTTTTAAACTCACTTTGACAATCTGTTTTAATTAATGTATTTAAACCATTTACATTCAATATAATCATTGATAAGTTAGGGTTTGAGTTGGCTGTTTTACTTTTTTATTTTTATTTTTTCTTATCCCTGCATTCCATGGGCTAGTTTAACATTTTAAAAAAATTTTTTCACTTTGATTTATTGATAGTATTCTTTAATATATCTGTGTATAGCTTTATTTTTTTTTCTGGGTATTACATGATAGTTCTATATCTATATTTCTTCATAGTCTACTGGTAGTATCATTTCACCAGTTCAAGTGAAATATAACAATGCAACCCCGCTTTACATCCAGTTATCCTTCCCTATTATTAAATAATCATCTAAAATATTTCCTGTATGTACATTTGATTTACATCAGTCAGTTAAAATTTGTGCTTCAACTCTCAAACATGATTTAGAAGGTACAAGAGCAGAAGGAAACCCAATTGCATTTATCCATATTTTTGTGTATTGTGTTCTTTTACTTCTGATCTTCCAAGATTGCTTCTTTTATTATTTCCTTTCTGTTTAAAGAAGTTTATTTAACCACTCCTTTAGGATAGTCTTCTAGTTTTTCTTCCATTGAGAATGTCTTGATTTTTCTTCATTCTTGAAGATATTTCCACTGGATAGGATTCTGGGTTGGCAGTTATTTTCTTTCAACACTTGAAAAGTATTATGCTACTTACTTCTGACTTTCATGATTTGTGATGAGAAATAGCCATTCTTTCTTTCTTTCTTTTTTTTTTGAGAGAGAGAGAGGGGGAAGCAGGCTCCCTGGTGAGCTGAGCAGAGCAGAGAGCCTGATGCAGGGCTTGACCCCAGGACCCTGAGATCATGACCTGAGCTGAAGGGAGAGGCTTTAACCCACTGAGACACCCAGGTGCCCCGAGAAACAGCCATTCTAAGTGTTACCTCACTTTAGGTAATGTGTCTTTCTGAATGCTTTCAAGCCTTTGTTACAGAAATTTAATTGTGATATGTCTTAGTTTGGATGTTTTGGGATTTATTGTGTCTGGAGTTCATTTACCTTCTTGAATCTGCAGGTTTTCTATCCCTTGCCAAATTTGGGGAGTTTTCAGTCATTATTTCTGTAAGTATTTTTTTTTTTTTAATTTGCCCCTCTTTCCCCTCTCCTTCTAAAATTCTGAAGACACAAATGTGAAAACTTATTACAGACCCACAGGTCCCTGAGGCTATGTTCTTTTTTTTCCTTCTTCTTCTTCTTCTTCAGTGTTCCAAGATTTTTTATGCACCACACCCAGTGCTCCATGCAATATGTGCCCTCCTTAATACCCACCACCAGGCTCATCCATCCCCCCACTCCCCTCCCCTCTAGAACCCTCAGTTTGTTTCTCAGAGTCCACAGTCTCTAATGCTTCATCTCCCCCTCCGATTTCCCCCAAGTCACTTTTCCTTTTCTTCTCCCAATGTCCTTCATGTTTTTCTGTATGCTCCACACATAAGTGAAACCATATGATAACTCTCTCTCTGCCTGACTTATTTCACTCAACATAATCTCTTTCAGTCCCGACCATGTTGATACAAAAGTTAGGTACTCATCCTTTCTGATGGAGGCGTAATATTCCATTGTATATATGGACCATATCTTCTTTATCCATTCGTCTGTTGAAGGGCATCTTGGCTCTTTCCACAGTTTGGCAATTGTGGCCATTGCTGCTATGAACATTGGGGTACATGTGGCCCTTCGTCTCACTACATTTGTATCTGTGGGGTAAATATACAGTAGTGCAATTGCAGGGTCATAGAGTAGCTCTATTTTTAATTTCTTCAGGAATCTCCACACTGTTTTCCAAAGTGGCTGCACCAACGTGCATTCCCACCAACAGTGTAAGGAGGGTTCCCCTTTCTCCACATACTCTCAAACACTTGTTTACTGTCTTGTTAATTTTGGCCATTCCAACTGGTGTAAGGTCATCATCAATGGCTTAATTTGCCATTGCAAGATGTAGGTGAGAATGTCAAATGGTGCAGTTGCTTTGGAAAACAATCTGGCAATTCCTCAGTCAAATACAGAATTACCATATAATCTGGCAGTTCTACTCCCTAGTATATATCGAAAAGAAATAAAAAGCATATGTCTTATGCTTTTGCATCATTGATGCAAAACATCAATGATGTTTTGATTTGAATCTCCCTGATGGCTAATGATGATGAACATTTTTTTCATATGTCGGTTAGCCATTTGTGTGTTCTTTGGAGAAGTGACTGTTCATGTCTTCTGCCCATCTTTTGATGTGATTATCTGTTTTTTGAGCGTTGAATTTGAGGAGTTCTTTATAGATCTTGGATATCAGCCCTTTGTCTGTAGTGTCATTTGCAAATATCTTCTCCCATTCTTTGGGTTGCCTCTTTGTTTTGTTGACTGTTTCCTTTGCTGTGAAGAAGCTTTTTATCTTGATGAATTCCCAAAAGTTCATTTTTGCCTTTGGAGACATGTCCTGAAAGAAGTTGCTGTGGCCAATGTCAAAGAGGTTATTATCTATGTTCTCCTCTAGGATTTTGATAGATTCCTGCCTCACGTTGAGGTCTTTTATCTATTTCGAGTTTATCTTTGTGTATGGTGTAAGAGAATGGTCAAGTTTCATTCTTCTACATATAGCTGTCCAATTTCCCCAGCATCATTTATTGAAGAGACTTTTCCACTGGATATTTTTTTCCTGCTTTAACCATAGAGTTGCAGGTCCATAACTGGACTCTATACTCTGTTCCACTGGTCTATGTGTCTGTTTTTGTGCCAGTACCATGCTGTCTTGGTAATCACAGCTTTGTAGTAAAGCCTGAAATCAGGCAATGTGATGCCCCCAGCTTTGTTTTTCTTTTTCAACATTTCCTTAGCAATTCATGGTTTTTGTGGTTCTATGCAAATTTTAGGATTGTTTATTCCAGCCCTTTGAAAAATGTTGGTGGAATTTTGATCAGGATGGCAATGAAAGTATAGATTGTTCTGGGCAGTATAGACATTTTAACAATGTTTATTCCTCTGATCCATGAGCATGGAATATTTTTCCATCTTTTTGTGTCTTCAATTTCTTTCATGAGTGTTCTGTAGTTCCTTGAGTAGAGATCCTTTGCCTCTTTGGTTAGGTTTATTCCAAGGTATCTTACGGTTTCTGGTGCTATTGTAACTGGAATCAATTCTCTAATTTCCCTTTCTATAGCTTCATTGTTAGTATATAAGGAAGCAAATTGTTTCTGTGCATTGATTTTGTATCCTGCCACATTACTGAATTCCTGTAGGAGTTGTAGTAATTTGGGCATGGAGTCTTTTGGGTTTTCCATGTAAAGTATCATGTCATCTGGGAAGAGAGAGAGTTTGACTACTTCTTTGCCAATTTGAATACCTTTTATTTCTTTTTGTTGTCTGATTGCTGTTGCTAGGACTTCTAGTACTATGTTGAACAACAGGGGCAGGAGTGGGCATCCTGGTCATGTTCCTGATCTCAATGAGAAGGCTGTCAGCTTTTTCCCATTGAGAATGATATTTGCTGTGGGTTTTTCATAGATTTTATGATATTGAGGAATGTTCCATCTATCCCTATACTTTGAAGAATTTTAATCAGGAAAGGATGCTGTATTTTGTCAAATGCATTTTCTGCATTAATTGTGAGGACCATGTGGTTCTTCTCTCTTTTATTGATTTGTTCTATAATATTGAATGATTTGTAGATGTTGAACCACTCTTGCATCCCACCTAGTCATGGTGGATAATCTTTTTATTGTACTATTGGAGCCTATTAGCTAGGATCTTGTTGAGAATCTTGGCATCCATATTCATCAGGGATATAGGTCTGAAATTCTCTTCTTTGATGGGGTCTTTTTCTGGTTTTGGGACCAGGGTAATGCTGGCTTCATAGAAAGAGTTTGGTAATTTTCCTAATTTTTTTGAAACAGCTTCAGGAGAACAGGTATTATTTCTTCTTTGAATGTTTGGTAGAATTCCCCAGAGAATCCTTCAGGTCCTGGGCTCTTGTTTTTTGGGATCACTGCTTCAATCTTGTAACTAGATATTGGTCTATTCAGGCTTGGAAGTTTCTAGGTTTCCAGGAAGGCATCCATTTCTTCTAGGTTGCTTAACTTATTGGCATAGAGCTGTTGATAATAATTTCTGATGATTGTTTTTATTTCCTTGCTGTTGTGATCTATCCCCTTTCATTCATAATTTTATTAATTTGGGTCCTCTATTCTTTTGGATTCTTTTGGCCAGTGGTTTATTGATGTGTTCTACTGTATCTCTAGTTTCTAACTCATTGATCTCTGCTCTAATCTTGATTATTTCCCTTCTTTTGTGTAGGGTTGGCATAATTTGTTGTTGATTCTCCAGTTCTTTAAGGTGTAAAGAGAGTTGGTGTATTCAGGATTTTTCAGTTTCTTTTGAGTGAGGCTTGGATGGCTATGTATTTCCCCCTTAGGACTGCCTTTGCCATATCCCATAGGTTTTGGACCAATGTATCTTCATTCTCATTGGTTTCCATGAGTTAAGTTCTTTGATTTTCTGGTTGACCCAAACATTCTTGAGCAGGTTGGTCTTTAGCTTCCAAGTGTTTGAATTCATTCTAAACTTTTTCTTATGATTGAATTCCAGTTTCAAAGCATTGTGGTCTGAGAATATGCAGGGAATCATCTCAGTCTTTTGGTATCAGTTGAGACCTGAATTGTGACCCAGCATGTGGTCTCTTCTGGAGAAAGTTCCATGTGGGCTCAAGAAGAATGAGTATTCTGTTGTTTTAGGGTGGAATGTTCTGTATATATGAGGTCCTTCTGGTCCAATGTGTCATTCAAAGCTCTTATGATTTGTTGATTTTTCTGCTTAGATGATCTGTCTGTTGCTGAGAGTGTCATGTTAACTACAATTAACATATTCTTATAATATGACTCTTTATTTTGATTAACAGTTGGCTTATGTAGTTGGCTGCTCCCATGTTGGGGGCATAAATATAATTGTTAGATCCTCTTGGTGGATAGAGCCTTTAAGAATGACGTAATGTCCTTCTGTATCTCTGACTACAGTCTTTAGCTTAAAATCTAATTTATCTGATATGAGAACCGCTACAGCAGCTTTCTTTTGAGGCCTGTGGGCATGAAAGATGATTCTCCATCCCTTCACTTTCAGTCTGGGTGTTCCTTTAGGTTCAAAATGCATCCCTTGTAGATAGCATATGGATGGGTCCTGTCTTTTTATCCAGTCTGCAACCCTGTGCCATTTTATGGGAGCATTTAGGCTGTTTTTATTGTTATCATGTTGCCTGTGAAGTCCCTGTTTCTATAGATTGTCTCTGGAAATTTCTGTTCACTCTTAGGCTCTTTATTCCTTTATAGAACCCCCCCTTAATAATTCTTGTAGTGCCAACTTGGTGGTCACATAATCTTTTAGATTTTGCCAGTCTTGGAAGCTCTTTATCTCTTTATCCATTCTGAATGTCAGCCTTGCCACATAAAATATTCTTGGTTGCATGTTCTTATTTAGTGCCCTGATTATGTCTTGCCAGCCCTTTCTGACTTGCCAGGTTTTTGTGGACAGGTCTGATGTTATTCTGATGGTCCTTCCTCTGTATGTAAGGAATCTCTTCCCTCTGGCTGCCCTTAAGACATCTCTTAATTTACTATTTGCAAATTTCACAATCAATCATGTGCCTGGGGGTCTTTCTAACCTCGATGATCTTGGGGCAGGGTGTCCTCTCTGCCTCTAGGACACAAACACTTGTTTCATTCCCCAGATTGGAGAAAATTTCATACAGGATTTGTTCAACTATATCTTCTAGTCCTCTCAGAGAGAGAGAGAAATCAAGCAAGATATAATTGCTACAATCCTGTACAGTGCACAAAGGCTAGGGGGAGAATGAGTTCTGTTGTCTTTTTTGAAGAAATGGTGGTAAAGAGAATAGATGTGGAAACATACTAATTTGAAAATCCTGATCCACATCAGAGGGAAAACAGAAGGAAAATATAGTATCCTAGACTTTTAAAAATCACCCAAGTCCATCTGCTTGTAAATTATTTTTTTGTTTACCATTCTAACCCAAATGTCTTGAGTCCTTTTCCCAAGGCAAAAGTAACTCAACTACATAGAAATTTGTCCTTCACTGGTGTTTTTAAATTTTTTTCCATGGCCTTATTATAATTAACATGAAGAAGGGTGCCTCTAATCAGGGTACCTAAGAGTGGACATTTTCCCTAGTATCTTCTTTTGTGTCCAAAAGTATATATCATGCGGTCTTCTCTATCTTATTTCTGTCTGTCAATTATATCTGGAAACCAGGACAGCTACACAAAGTGATTGAAGGCAATTCAGTAAAAAAAAAAAAAAAAAAAAAGTTTTCCCTTTTTGAAAGGCTTTTCATCCAAATGCAATAATACTATATCAGATTTCTTCTTAAGAGAAAGTATATGACTAATACATCACTTACAAAATAGTGGAGAAAATACAATGTTTAATAAAAGGTGTTGGGGTAATTGATCATATTTCTAAAATTAGATTACTCCCTCATACAATAATCAAAACTGTTCCTAAATGGACTAAATACATATAAAAACTTAAGGTTTCAAAAATATAGGAAAACATTTTTACAGTCTTTGAATTATATAGCACAAGGTTCCACTGTAGAAGATGGAGACCATGGAAGTTATTTTAAGCAGAGAAGTATTTAATGTAGAGAATTAGTTGCTTCCAAAAATCAATAAAAGGCTGAATAGATGGGGTCTAAGGTGTTTCTCCTGGGACAAGACCAAGAATTGGTCTTCCAAGGAAACTTTTACATCCAACACACTCAGGAAAATGAGAAATCAACTCCAGGAATTCACCATCTCAACTGTGACCTATAGTGAAGGAAACTAACTTTAATGTATCTGTGGGCAGATGGATGGCCATGCCTACTAACTGATACTTGTAAATGTAGTGACTAGACAGCCCAGTTTCCAAATCTTCTATAAGGACATCTAGTTGGCAGAACCTAAATCATACCTGGGATTCCAGTTGCAGAGGAGCTTAAGAAATGTAGTTTTTAGGTTCTCAGTCTACAGTAAAGGAAGGCACACTAGAAAGAGGATAAGATGGTTAATACAAAGAGCAAGAAAGGAAACGTAAAGGAAAAGTAAATCTAAAGGAGTTCTGGTTCAAGGTGGTGACACAGGAAGACCCTGAACTCACCTCCCACATGGAGCACACCAAATTACACCTATTAATAGAATAATTCCTCCTGAAGAAGAACTGAGGGCCGACTGAACAGTATCTGAGCAACCAAAGACAAAAAGGCAGGAGGTCAGTAAGAGGGATGGAGACTTGGTAACAAAGGGAAACTCCACCTTCAATGCTGGGAAAAGCACTGGGGAAGGATAGTACTGAAAGACTGGGAACAAATTCCTCTGTCCTTAGGCACAGAAAAAAAAAAGCTGCAGTTATGGGAGTTACTAGCATATAAAAAAGATAACACTAGAACTCTGTGAGAATGCTCTCCATGTCAAAGAAACTGGAGAGCAACATGATTTATGTTCCCACTATACCTTAAAAATCCAAACCTGAACAGGGTCTGGACACTATAAGGCAGAGTCTGGTTGTCACAGCAAGCTGTGACCTCAGCAAGTCCAGGGCCTACGAGCCCACATCAATCCTGGGTTGTACTGGGGCAAGAAAAAGAAGCTGGGGTTTAAAACACTCTCTCCCCACCACCTTAAAAGCCCAGACTGAAGTAGGGTCAAGCTAACAATGAGTATGTGACCTCAGTGAGCCCAGAGTCCTCAAGCCCATACAAGACCTGTGGTGCTAGGGCACAGAAAATAAGCCCAATTTTTTAAAAGTAAAAATTCATTTATTTTTGGTTCTTTTAATTTTGTTATTTTCTTCTTTCTGTACAGAGCTACAGATTAAAAAAGTAACAGCACATACAGCCATAGCTTCAGCCAGCCAAAGTCACCAAAGCTCACACAGTGTACAAAGGTTCACCAAACACAAAATCACTCTTTCAAGTTTAAGAGATGTAGCTGTTTTGCCCAGTTCATAGAAACAAACAGAAATGTAAGCAAAATGGGTAGGCAGAGGAAAATGCTCCAAAAGAAAGAACAAGGAAAAACTTCAGAAAAAGAATGTAAAGTATCTAAAGTAAATGGTCTGGTGAAGAGTGGAAGAACTCAGCAAGATCTTTAATAAAGAGATAAAAAAATATTAAAAAGAACCAGAGTGGAACAGAATAACTGAAATAAAAACACACTAGAGGGAATGAAAAAATTAGGATGCAGAAAGACATATCAATAAATCTGACAAGTGGAAAACACCTAAGCTAAACAGCAAAAAGAAAAGGAATAAAAAAAGAGGATAGATTAAGAACTCTTGGACAACATCAAGTAAAGAAACATTTGCATTATAGGGGTCTCAGAAGAAAAAGAAGAGAGAGAAATGTATAGAAAACTTTCCTAAACTAGGGAAGGAAATAGACATCCAAGTCTAAGAAGCATACAGAATTCCAAACAAAATGAACTCAAGGAGGTCCATACCATGACATACAATAATTAAAATGTCAAAGATTAAAGAGAGAATCATAAAAATGAGAGTCAAAAAGTTAGTTACAAGGAAACACATAAAAGGCTATCATCTGATATTTCAGCAAAAAGTTTGCAGGCTACAAGGGATTTCATGATTTGTTCAAGGTGCTGAAAGGAAAAAAAACGTACAACCAAGAAAACTCTACCAGCAAGTTTACCATTCAGATTTGGAGAGAGAAGGAGTTTACTATCACAGAGCTAAGAAAAAATGTTAAATGGGCTTAAGTGGGAAAAAAAATGGCCAAAACTATTCAGAAGAAAATTATGAAAAGATGTAAAATATGACAACGTATACATAAAATGTGGAAAAGGAGAATTTTTTTCTCTTTTATGGGTTAATTTATTTTACTATTTTTTAAAAAGTAGATTCCATGCCCAGTGTGGAGCCCAATGTAGGGCTTGAACTGACAAGCCTGAGATCAAGACCTGAGCCAAGATTGAGAGTCAGATGCTTAACCAACTGGGCCACCCAGGTGTCCCAATGGTTTGGTTTTGTTTTTTAGAATGTTTGAACTTAAATGACTTCAAAATAATCTAGACTGCTTCTTAGGATGTTATATATGACCCTCATGGTAACCACAAGCCCCAAACCTATGATACATAAAAAATAGAAAGCCAACATAATACTATAGAAACTTAACCAGAAAACAACTAAAAAATTGGAAATAAGCTATCAATAATTAATTGATTCAAATGTAAATGGCCTAAATGCTCTAATAAAAAGGTACGAGGTGGCAGAATGGGTAAAAAAAACAAGACCCATCTATATGCTGCCTACAAAAGATTCATGCCAGACCTAAAGACAAATACAGAATGAGAGTGAAGGCATGGAAAAACATTCACCATGTAATCAGAAGTGAAAAAAAAAAAAAAAAGCTGAGGTAGCAATACTTAGACAAAATAGACTTTACAACAGACTGTAATAGACTGAAAAAGAAGGGGGGGGCATTGCATACCCTTCAACAAGAGTATATAACAATAGTAAATATTTATAAACCCCAAACTGAAGCACCTAAATACATAAGGCAAATATTAATGAGCATAAAAGGAAAAATGGACAGTAATACAATAATACTAGGGGACTTTAACCACCTCCCTTACATCAGTGGATAGATCATCCAGGAAATCAATAAGGAAACAATATCTTTGAATGACATATTGGGCCAGATAGATGCATACAAATAATGCCATCCCAAAACAATAGAATACATATTATTTTCAAGTGAACATGGAACACTCTCCAGAACAGATCATGTATTAGACCATAAAACAAGCCTCAATAAATTTAGAAAATTGAAACCATATCTCACATCTTTTCTGATCACAACGATTTATATAACTAAAAATAAATCACAAGAAAAACACTGGAAAAAAACAAACATGAGACTAAACAACCAATGGCTCAATAAAGCAATCAAAGAAGAAACAGTAAAATACATGAAGAAAATGAAACTGAAAGCACAACAGTCCAAAATCTCTAAGACACAGTGAAAGCAGTTCTAAGAAGCATATAGCAGCAATATAGGCCCACCTCAAGAAACAAGAAGCTCAAGGGTGGATGGATGGTTTAGTCAGTTAAGTGTCTGCCTTTGGCTCAGGTCATGATGCCAGGGTTCTAGGATCAAGCCCCATTCTGTCTCTCAAATAAATAAAATCTATATTAACAAATCCACAAAGTCCAAACAATGTAAACCTACATCTAAAGGACCTAGAAAAAGAACAAAGTCCAAGATGAGTAGAAGAAAGGAAATAATAAAGATTAGAGCAGAAATAAGTGATAAAAAGACTAAAAAGCAATAGAAAAATTAAACCAAGAGGTGATTCTTGGAAAGGATAAAAAAATTTGACAAACCCTTAACCAGACCCATCAAGAAAAAGAAAGGACTCAAATAAGATCAGAAATGTAAGAGAAGTAACTGACACCACAGAAATATAAAGGGTTCCAAGAGAATACTATAAAAAATTATATGCCAACAAACTGGACAACCTAGAACAAGTAAGTTCCTACAAACATACAGCCTTCCAAACTGAACCAGCTGAAATAGAAAACATAAACAGACTGATAAGTAATGAAATTGAGTTGGTAATCAAAAAACTACCAAAAAATAAAAGCCCAGGACTAGATGGAATTACAGGTGAATTCTACCAGACATTTAAAGAGTTAATTCCTCAAAGTATTCCAAAAAATAGAAGAGGAAAAGGAAAGCTTCTAAATACATTCTGTGACGGCAGCATTTACCTGATACCAAAACAAGATAAAGACACCACAAAGAAAAGTACCCACCAATATCCCTAATGAATGTAGATGCGAAAATCCTCAACCCAATTATAGCAAAACTGCATACAATGATACATTAAAAAGATCACTCACCACAATCAGGTGGGATTTATTCTGTGGTTGCAAGGATGGTTCAGTATTCTCAAATCCATTGATGTCATTTATCACATCAACAAAATGAAGGATAAAAATCATATGATCATCTTAATAGATGGAGAAAAAGCATTTGACAAGTTTCAATATCCATTCATGATAAAAACTTTCAACAAAGAGGTTAAAAGGAATATATCTCAAGATAATAAAGGCAATATATGAAAACCCCACAGCTAACATCATATTCAATGGGAAAAAACTGAGAGCTTTCCCCCTAAGGTCAGTAACAAGACAAGGATGTCTCCTCTCACCACTTTTATTCAACATAATACTGTAAGTCCTAGCTGTAGCAACCAGGTAAAAGAAATAAGAGGTATCTATATGGGAAGAGAAGAAGTTAAACTGTCACTATTCACAGATGATATGGTACTAGGCATAGGAAATTCTAAAGACTCCACCAAACAACTATTAGAAGTAATAAGTGATTTTAATAACATGACAGAATACAAAATACCCAGAAATTAGTAGTGTTTCTGTACACTAATAACTAAGTAGCAGGAAGAGAAATTTTAAAAACACTTATAATTGTACCAAAAAGAATAAAATACCTAGGAATAAGCCAAGGAGATGAAAGACTATACTCTGAAAACTAAAAACAGTGATGAAAGACATCGAAGATGATACAAATAAATGAAATATATTCCAAGCTCATGGATTGGGAGAATTAATATTGTCAAAATGTTCATATTACCCAAAGCAATCTACCCATTCAAAGCAATCCCTATCAAAATACCAACAACAATTTTCACAAAACTAGAACAAATAATCCTAAAATTTGTATGGAAAGAAAAGACTCTGGCCAAAGCAGTCCTGAGAAGGAAAAACAAAGCTGGAGGTATCACAATCCCAGATTTCAAGATTTGTAGTAGTAATCAAAACTAGGTTACTGACACAAAAATAAACACATAGATCAATGGGACAGATAGAGAACCCAGAAATAAACCCACATTGTGAGACCTGAAACCATAAAAATTCTAGAAGAGAACACAGGCAGTAATTTTTCTGACATTGGCTGTAGCAATATTTTTCTAGATATGTCTCCTAAAGCAAGGGAGACAAAAGCAAAGTTAAACTGCTGGGATTACATTAAAATAAAAAGCTTTTGCATAGTGAAGGAAACCAAAAAACAGAAGACAATGTACTGAATGGGAAAATATATTTGCAAATGATATATCCAATAAGGGGTTAATATCCAAAGTGTATAAGGAAATTATACAACTCAACACCAAACCAAACAACAAACCAACACCCAAACAATCTGATTAAGAACTGGACAGAGGACCTGAATAGACATTTTTTTCCCAAAAAAAGATAGCCAACAGACGCATGAAAAGATGCTTAACATCACTGATTATCAGGGAAATACAAATCAAAACCACAATGAGATAGCATCTTACACCAGTTAGAATGGCTAAGATCAAAATGACAAGAAATAATGTGTTGACAACAATGTAGAGGAAAAGGAACCCTTATGCACTGTTCACAGAAATGTAAATTGGTACAGCCACTGTGGAAAACAGTGTGGAGGTTCCTCAAAAAAATAAAAATAGAAATACCATATGATCTAATAACTCCACTATTGAGTACTTACCTAAAGAAAACAAAAACACTAATTAGAAAAGATATATACACCCTATTATGTATTGTGGTATTAGTTATAATAGCCTAGATGCAGAATCAACCTAAGTCTTCATCAATAGACAAATGAGTGCCAGCACTGTGCTTCCTACAGGTGGCTGTGTGATTATGATGGGGGTGGGGGGGAGTGGCACCTGCCAGCTCCTTTTTCCCCTGGAGAAGTCCCTCAGTGAACTCTGAGATCAGTAACCAATTTTTCCTCTCATAAGCCCCAGACAACTTTCAAACTGCTGCTTCCAAGCTGTAACTCCATGGGCTGTTTGCTATACTGTCTCTTTAAAGGCAGGGTCTCAGTTTCCTGTTGCCCTCCAGACTCTCCCAGAGCTGAGCCTGTTGATTTTTACATTTCCAGGATTTAAGTCCTGCTGGTCATAAGCACTCACAAAATTTGACCCCTCCATTTTCAAACCCTTAGTTTGAAAAAACAAACAAACCAACCATTTTTCCAACCCATTTCTCATCCCTTGATGTGCTAAAGTCTGTTTCTCACCCCTCTCTGTGCTTGTGGCTCCCTCTCTCTGGTGATCAGACTTTCAAGGTTTAAGTTCTGTCCTAACCCTACCTATACTCTTTCATGTGGCCTCTTCTCTACTTTTAGCTGGGGAGTTTGTTAAGCCAGTCGTTGGGTCATTTTCTAGGTTGTTTGCACTGACACAAGTGTTACCTAGTTTTATCTGGGAGGAAGTGAGTTTAGTTTCTTCCTACTCCACCATCGATTATTATATCCCCTATTTAAGTTATATATACTTAATTTGGATTTACTGAATTACTAATAATGTTGAGGTTTTTTCCTGTCTAATTGGGCATTTGTATTTATTGTTTTGTGAAATAATTTACCCATTTTTCTATCAGGTAATTTGCTTTTTCCAATGATTAGTAGTTGTTCTTTGTATGTTATTGACATTAACCTTGCATTTGTTACATAGGCTGCAAATACTTGCTCTTAGTGTGTCACATATTTTTGTTATTGTTTATGATAACTTCATAGTGGGAAAGTCACAGAATAGTGGTTGTTTGCTCTGGAATCAGCCTAATGATAAGATACTAACTGGACTTGAGAAAAGAGTGGAGGCCATCAGTAAGACCCTTAACAAAGAGATAAAAAAGAACCAACCAGAGATGCAGTACACAATAAATGAAATTAAATACACTATAAGAATAAATAGCTGGCTAGAGGAAGCAGAGGAATGAATTAGTGACCTGAAGGACAGAGTAATGGAAAATAATGAAGCTAAAGAGGTGAGAGAAAAAAATTATGCAAAATGAGAATAGATAGAAAATTTAGTGATCCCAGAAAGAAAAGGGAAAGAAAAAAGGGGAAAGAAAATTTATTTGAAGAAATAATAGCTGAAAACTCCCCTAATCTGGGGAAGGAAATACATAACCAGATCTAGAAGGCACAGAGAGTCCCCCCCAACAAACGAGCACAAAGAGGTTCATACCAAGACACATAGTAATCAAAATGGCAAAAAGATATTTAAAAAAATTTTTTTTAAACATCAAGAGAAAACAGTTACATATAAGGGTAACCCCAAAAGGCTATGAGAGGATTTTTCAGCAGAAACTTTTTAAGCCAGAAGGGAGTGGCATGATATATTCGAAGTGATGAAAGGGAAAAATCAGCCAAGAATACTCTATCCAGCAAAGCTATCATTCAGAATAGAAAGAAAGATAAAGAGTTTCTCAAACAAACAAAAACAAAGGGAGTTCATGACCACTTAGCCAGGCATACAAGAAATTTTAAAGGGGACTCTGAGTGGAAAGAAAAGACCAAGAGTGAGAATATGAAAAGTAGGAACCACAAAAGCAATAAGAACTATTTCTGTAAAAAAAAAAAAAAAAAAAAAAAATCAAAGGATTCGGGTACCTGGGTGGCTCAGTTGGTTAAGTGTCTGCCTTTGGCTCAGGTCATATTCCCAGGTCCTGGGATCAAGCCCCACATTGGGCTCCCTGCTCAGTGGGACTGTGCTTCTCCCTCTGCCTCTCCCCCTGGCTTGTGTTCTTTCTCTCGCTTACTCTAAAGTGAATAAATAAATCTTTAAAAATGTTCAAAAAAAATCAAAGGATTCACAAAAGAACATAAAGTATGACACTGTATGCCTAAAACGTGGGGTTCAGAAATGGAAGAAAGAATGCGCTTGAATAAGTGACCAACTTAATATAGACTGCTATGTGCAGATGTTATCTATAAATCTAATTGTAACCACAAATCAAAAACCAGTAATAGATATGCAAAGGATAAAGAGTAAGGAATCCAAGTGTGTCACTAAAGAAAATCAGCAAACCATGGAAGAGCAAGAGAAGAACCACAGAAAAACTATAAAAAAACAAAATAGCAATAAATACATACCTGTCAATA
This sequence comes from Procyon lotor, assembly GCA_028646535.1. Taxonomy (NCBI): domain Eukaryota; kingdom Metazoa; phylum Chordata; class Mammalia; order Carnivora; family Procyonidae; genus Procyon; species Procyon lotor. The sequence goes on from CM053603.1 coordinate 77,421,563, forward strand.
ATTACTTTAAATGTAAATGAACTAAACATTCCAATCAAAAGACATAAGGTGATAGACTAGATAAAAAAAAAAAAAAAGACAAATCTTATGCTGCCTACAAAAAACCAAAGACACCTATAGATTGAAAGTAGGGGATGGATAAACAACTATCATGCAAACAGATGTCAAAAGAAGGCCAGAGTGGCAGTAATTATATTGGACAAAACAGACCTCAAAACAAAGACTGTAACAAGAGACAAAGAAGAATACTATATAATAATAATAGCAGCAATCCAACAAGATATGGCATTGTAAATATTTATGCACCCAAATTAGGAAAACTCAAATACATAAAAAGTTAATGACAAAGGAACTAATTAATAGTAATACAATAATAGCAGGGGACTATAACATCCCACTTACATTGATGGACAGATAGATCATCCAAACAGAAAATCGACAAGGAAACAATAGGTTCGAATGAGACACTAGACTAGATGGATCTAACAGAGCAATCAGAAAACAAAAAGAAATGAAAGTCATGCTAATTGGTACAAAAGAAGTAAAATTTTCTCTTGGCAGATGACATGATATTATATATAGAAAACCCTAAAGGATCCACCAAAAAACTACTAGAACTGGTAAATGAATTTGGTAAGATCTTTGGTAAGATCACAGGACACAAAATCAACATACAGAATCCATTGCATTTTTATACACTACTAATGAAGTATCAAAAAGAGAAATTGAGAAAAGAATCCCATATACAATTACACCTAAAATAATGAAATACCTGGCAAAGATTGACATGTCAAGAAACAACAAATGTTGGAGGGGCTGTGGACAAAGGGGAAATCTCTTCCACTGTTGATGGGAATGCAAGTTGGTACAGCCACTATGAAAAACAGTGTGGAGGTTCTTGAAAAAGTTAAAAATAGGGCTGCCTTATGACCCAGCAATTGCACTACTGAGTATTTACCCCAAAGATACAGATGTAGTGAAAAGAAGGGCCACATCCACCCCATTATATGTTCACAGCAGCAATGTCCACAATAGCCAAACTGTGTGAAGAGCCAAGATGTCCTTCAATAGACGAATGGATAAAGAAGATGTGGTCCATATATACAATGGACTATTACTCAGTCACCAGAAAGGATGAATGCCCAACTTTTGCATCAACATGGAGGGGACTAAAGGAGATTATGCTAAGTGAAATAAGTCAAGGAGAGAAAGACAATTATCATATGGTTTCACTTATTTGTGGAACTTAAGGAACAGCATGGAGGACATTAGGGGAAGGAAGGGAAAAAGAAGGGGGGGAGTCAAAAGGGGAGACGAATCATAAGAGACTATGGATTCTGGGAAACAAACTGAGGGTTTTAGAGGGGTGGGTGGATGGGTTAGCCTGGCGATGGGTATTAAGGACGGCACGTATTGCCTGGAGCACTGGGTGTTATATGCAAACAATGAATCATGGAACACTACATCAAAAATTAATGATGTACTGTATGGTGACTAATATAACATAATAATAAAAAAATATCTAGAAATAAACCTAAGCAAAGAGGTGAGAGGCCTATATCTGAAAACTATGAAACACTGAAAATGACACAAAGAAATGGAAAAACATTCCATGCTCATGGATTGGAAGAACAAATATGCTCAAAGCAATCTACAGACTTAAGGCAATCCCATTCAAAATGCCAATAGCAATTTTTCACAGAGCTAGAACAAACCATCCTAAAATTTATATGGAACCACAAAAGACCCCAAGTAGCCAAAGGAATCTTGAAAAAGAAAAGCAAAGATGGAAGAAACATAATTTCAGACTTCAAGTTATATTACAAAGCTTTAGCAATCAAAACAGTATGGCACAGGCATAAAAATAGACACATAGATTAATGGAACACAGTAGAAAACCCAGAAAAAAACCCTATGATTACATGGTCAATCTTTGATGGAGGAGGCAAGATTATGCAATGGGAAACACAGTTTCTTCAACAAATGGTTCTGGGAAAACTGGACAGCAACATGCAAAGACTGAAATTGGACTACTTTCTTCTACCATACACAAAAATAAATTCAAAATAGATTAAAGACCTAAATGTGAGATCAGTAACCAGATCTAGTCCTAGAGGAGCACACAGTCAATAATGTCTCTGCCATCAGCTGTAGCAATATTTTTCTAGATATGTCTCCTGAGGCAAGAGAAATAAAAGCAACAAGAAACAATTGACACTACATAAAAAACAAAACAAACTTCTGCACAGAGAAGGAAATAATCAACAAACTAAAAGGCAACCTATTGTTATTTACAATTAACATATCTGAGGAAGGATTAGTATCCAAAATATATAAAAAACTTATGATTCAACATTCAAAAAAATCCAGTTATAAATGGGCAGAAGACACGAACAGACATTTCTCTAAAGACATCCAGATGGCCAACAGAAACATGAAAAGATGCCCATCAGTCATCATCAGGAAAATGCAAATCAGGAGTACAATGAGATGTTACCCAACACCTGTCAGAATGGCCAAAATCAAAAACACAAGAAACAACAAGTGTTGGTGAGGATGTGTAGAAAAGGAACCCTTTCATACTGTTGGTGGGAATGCAAACTATTGCAGTCTTCAAAAAAGTTAAAAATAGAACTACCTTATGATCCAGTAATCACATTACTGGGTATTTACCCCCAAAATACAAAAACACTGATTCAAAGGGATACATGCACCCTTATGTTTATAGCAGCAATATTTACAATAGCCAAATTATGGAAACAGCCCAAGTGTCCACTGATAGATGAATGGATAAAGAAGATGTGATATATATACAGTGGACTATTATTCAGCCATAAAAAAGAATGAAATCTTGCCATTTGCAACATTATGGATCTAGCTAGAGAGTATAATAAGTGAAATAAATCAGAGAAAGACAAATACCATATGATTTCAGTCACATGTGGAATTTAAGAAACAAAACAAAGTAAGCAAAGGAAAAAATAGAGAAATGAAGAAGCTGGCTATTAACTACAGAGAACAAACTGATGGTTACTAGAGGGGAAGTGGAGAGAGGGGATGGGTGCAATAGATGATGGAGATTAGGGAGTGCACCTGTGATGAGCACCAGGTGTTGTATGGAAGTGCTGACTCACTTATTGTACACTTGAAACTAATATAACACTTATGTTAACTACATTAGAATTAAAAAATTTAACCAACAAAAATTACTTCAAGAAACACTACAGGGAGTTATCAGGCTGAATGAAAATGATTCTATATGGAGATACATGACACTAGGAGTGAAGATCAATAGAAAACAAAATGTACATAAATATAAATGAATATTGAGTGTAAAAAAAATAAAATAATAATTGCAGCTTTTTAGTCTTCAGATTATCAACTTAAAAATATTTTAAATATCCAGTGTGCACGTGGGAATAGACAAATAGCCACTGTGATTTATTACTGGTGAGAATACAATCTAGGACTTTTTAAATGAAAATCTGAAATATAGATGAAAAGTTAAAATTTATAGTATTTATCCTTAGTCCCAACTATTATGCTCCTTGGACTCCCTCCTACAGAAACAAACCCATTCCAGCAGCACAGATTAAGCATTACTTAAAAGATGCAAATTAAAAACAATATCAATTACCTGTAATTGGGAATGGTCAAAGAAGTGATGGCTTGTCTATAGTGTACTAGCCAGAATTCTCTGGAGAGAAAGTCAATATAAATCTCTCTACATATAAATTTACACATAGATTTATTATAAGGAATTGGCTCATGTGATTAAAGAGGCTGACAAGTCTCCAGATCTGTAGTCAGCAAGCTGGAAACCCAGTAGAGCTGACAGTGAAGTTCCAGTCTGGAAGCCGGCAGACTTGAGACTCAGAAAAGGCAGAAAGCCAAACCAACCCAAACCAAACCCAAGAAAAACAATGTCCCACCTTGAAGGCAGTCAGGCAGAGGAAATTATCTCTTACTCTGCCATTTTGTTCTATTCAGTCCTCCAAGGGACTGGATGGGGCCCATCCACACAGGGGAGGGCCATGTGCTTTACTCAAGCTACTGATTCCAATGTTAATCTTACCCAGAAATACCCTGACAGACATACTCAGACTAATTGACCAAATATCTGGACACCTCATGGCCCAGTCAATTCGACCATATAAAATTAACTATCACACGTAGTTTGAAATATTATATGGTCTTTAAAAAGAATGAAGTAGAGCTGTGTATTTTAACTTGGAAAGATCTGCAAGCTATATTGTTAAATAAAAAACTCAGTAATACAGTATTATTCCTCTATGTGTATGCATATATTTTACATATTTTATATATGTACATATTTAAAATCAAGAAGAATGTCTGGAATCTTACTACTTCAGATTTTTTAAGTTTCACGCAACAGATACACTTCTCTCTAACCCAGAGATTTTGAATTCTGGTAATGGGATCCAGAGCTCAAATAATATCAGTGGGGCTTTCCCCATTTCCACCTCCTAGGTCGGTCTTCTCTGTGTGTGATTCCTCCAGGTCTGGGGAAGATAGCCTTCAACGTTCTAGGTTTATACATGAGAAAATGCTTCTTGGTACTTCACACACCCATAGAGCCCTAAATGCATTCTGCTATCTTACCCACTAATATTAATTTATTTCCAATTAAAGATGAACAAAAGCTCCCTAAGCAGCCCTCTGATAAGTAACTTACAAGTCAAGTGAACATGATGATAGAGGAGGCAGAGTATCACTTTAGGGCAACACAGTAGCATATAAGATTCCAGGCAACAATGCTCACAAAGTAAGCTCAAGGACAAGTCATAGCTAAAGAGCTCCCTCAGCAAGTCAGCTGGTGTAGAGGAAGGACATCTGCATGGCTTCCTGGTCCAGGATATTCATAAACTGTGGGCTTAGAATGAGGGGTGGGCCTAGCCTAAAAGGTCATTACAAACCCTTACAACTAAATTAACAAATGAAGAATGCACACCAAGGCACAGTATCTTGTGCTGCTCCAGACACACCACCAAAATTGTTTTCCTGACCAAATAACTTCTGAATTGTACTAAATTCTCTGTTATATTAGGAATGTACATGTGGGGTGTTTGCTCACCATTTTTCAGATTAATTTTTCTTTGGCAACTACCTACATTCAAAAGATTAGGCATGAAACTGTTCTCTAATAAGATGGTTGAGGTTACCAAAGAAACTCCTCTTTGCACCAAAATATAACTTTAAAATCACATTGAACAGAACCTAGCTGAGCTTTTAAGTAGAGATATAAAATATCCTCGTATTCCACAAATGTAGAGCATCTGCTAGTACTGATTGCTGCTAAAGTCCTCCTTTCTGGCTCCAAAACATTGGCGCTCTCTTTATCTTGCAGATGACTTTCTAGCCCCTGCGATTCTTTCTTCTCTAACAGATCAAAATTTTTAATAAGTAGAAATAATTTAACAAGTAGAAATTTCAGCGAACACCTCCCCTGTTCTAGGAATTGTGTTTTACATACCTTATTACATGTATGCTACCCAATATCCCAGCAATGTAAGGAAACCCCATTTTATAGATGAGAAGATTGAGGAATTTTCTCAAGATGACATATGTAGTCTGTGTTGGAGCCTAGACTCAAACTAGATCTCCTATTCTTCACTTCAGTTCATATATTGTGGATTTCTTTCTTGTCTCTCTCTCTTTTTTAACCCCTTGACCTCTTCCCTTTTATCACTTACTCATTTTGTATTCATTCAATGCATATTTACTAAAGATCTATTACATACCAAGAACTAAGGATAAAGTGGGGAACACTACACATTAGATTTACCAGTATAGTCAAAGGACAAGTTTCCCCTCTTTCCTCATAACCAATCACAGTCCCAAAACTCTTTGGATGGGCTACCATCACAAGACAGCATTAACCAACATGTTCCAATAAGTACTAGTCCATAAGAGTCCTGCAGTCAAACAAGTTTGAGGAAAACTCCTCTCTATGACTCTCTCGGGAGATTCCCATTATACAGTGGCATTAAAACTACTTGGAAATGACTCAGGAGACCTGGAAATCATGGCTTGGAACTGTGTCTTGTGTTAAAGCTGGAGCTTGGTCCTGTGTGGGTAAAGCAGTTCTGGACCTTGGCCCATATATAATGCTCCTTCTACTGGCTGTGGGGAGGTGGGCAGTGGCTACTGCTGCTACTGGAAATTTCTAGCTGGAAGCCTCTAGTGGGTGGGTGGGTCTGTCAGAGCTTCCATTTGTGATGGGTGTGCTGTTTTTTGTTTTTGTTTTTGTTTTTTTTAAAGATTTTATTTATTTGACAGAGAGAAACACAGCGAGAGAGGGAACACAAGCAGAGGGAGTGGCAGTGGGAGAAGCAGGCTTCCTGCCGAGCAAGGAGCCCGATGCGGGGCTCGATCCCAGGACCCTGGGATCATGACCTGAGCTGAAGGCAGACGCTTAACAACTGAGCCACCCAGGCACCCCTAACATATAGTCTTAATGCATTTTTGAACACACAGTATTTTTTATTTTAATTAATTTTATAAAAAGATTATCATTCATGTACACATCCTTTCGGGACTTGCTTTTTCACTTTATATTATATGGTGAGGTCCAGCTTTATCATTTTGGGCCACTGTGACTCATTTGTTTAATATTACATTTTGTGTGTGTGTATTTATATGTATATATATATATATATAATAAAAATATATATCATATATTATTTATACATCCACTCTCCTCACTGATGGCCTATGAGTTACTTCCAAGTTTTTTCTCTGG